>LR990341.1:34136433-34736433 GCA_905147345.3 Mythimna impura
AAACAATACAACAAACAATATTCGTGAAATATTAAAATTCGTGATTTAACTACGTCATATATAAATGACATTCGTCATTATATATAACACGCGCATCGTTTATATATACATTAAAATTGTGTGTAACTTAATATATTACTTAGGCTTCGTTTCATCGCAATCAGTTGACTATATCGAAAGATATACTACATTCATTGGTTGTTAGGCGGTACCAAGTTCCGGCGGTCAGCAACATTAAAAAGAACACAATCGCTTATTTGCCTGAACTAGGGTAAACCTGTGCTTCAGGCTAGAAAGTGCTTAAATTAAAAAAAAAATTAACATTCTATATAACTATAAGTAAGAACGAAACTAAAATAAAAGATATGGCGTGTTTTGTTTACATACAGCAAGTAGGTCTTCAGTCTCTACATAAGTTATGCTTAGAAGCATTCCAAACATTATTTTTAAAATTTCGTTTTAGCATGTCATTAACAGTCATATTGGTCATTTCCGTAATATCTATTCATGGGAACCTGATTAAACCACGAATTGAAGGCGCGATAAACAATGAGATTTATTTTCATTTATTCACATGGACAAACCCCAGTAAATATAAATGTTAAGATAAAACGGAATTACTATAATTTATGACAAAGATCAAATTGTTATAATACTGTTCTGCAAATAAATATTGTGTTTCGCAGGTGACACTACTGTGACCACGGACAAACCACAAAAAGGTACGAAAGAGACCGTGAAGACAATAACACTGATTCCATCTGTTACTGTGTGCGGGGTGTGGGTTTGTAGTTGATATAAAAGCACTGATTGGTTTTGGATAGTTTATTAAAGTTCTTCAAATGTTATGTTAAATGTTACGTTAAAATGTTATGTTAAAAGGTTATGTTAGATGAATGCACCCGGTCCGTTTGGTGTCTCGTAATGCACTGATGTTAAAGTACGATTGTAGTAAATTGCTGCGTTAGCAGGTGTTCGGTTGCTTGGACCGAACATATTCCGGGGCGGTAAAGATGCAGTTAAGATGAGATGATGATAATACAATCATGTTTGTTAAGATGATAGTAACCTAATGTTAGTAGTGATTCTTAAGATAATACGAAACTATAGCGTTTAGAAAAGCTAATAGATAATCTTAATGTCTCTAGTTTTTGTATATGATTGGTGAACACGCTTTATTTTGTTTTTTAACCACGCACACTTGCACTGCACTTTGAGCACTGGGCTGACGGTCAACCTCGTTACATTGTCGCGCACAAGCACTAGCACTCGCGTCGTGTTAACACTTCGTAGCTCGATGTCTGGTGAGATCAGCACGCGTCGCATGCGGCGTCGTCGCCACCGCCACAGGAGCACGGCTGAGCCCACAGCCGCCGCCAGCACGAGGGTGTAGCTTACCACGTAATGATGGATGTCGTGAGGTGACAACGTCTCATCTATTTCTACGTCACTGTTTCTTAGCTGTTAGATTTGTTTGTAGACTTTCAGCAAGTCGTTATATAATTCGTCCTCCTCAGTTTGATTATCGTGAGCCTTCTCGATCGGTAAGCTCACATTGATAATGTTGTTAAGTTGGTCAATGTTGGGTACGTAAATACTTGACTGAATCGTCATATTATTGTCAAATTTTGTGTTTGCATGCAAAGTAAAATCTTGCCCTTTGATAACACAACCCAGTCCGAGGTATATTACTCCTGCTTGGTTGAGTTGTTCGACTGTGATATACTCTCCACAAATTATTTTAATGGAATAGTTGTTACAGCAGTGATACACAGAAGGATCGTTCAACGGTACCCACATGTTTTAGCATAAAGTTTGTTCAACTTTACATTGGTTTGTCTCATGATTGAGATTGCAGTAATTGTTGTTGTCATTGTTGTTGTTGTAAACCGGCCTCTTTAGCACGCACATATACGTTTCTTCTTGAGTGAGACATGTTGAAAGCTCATCGTTGTTTGTCGGTATGTACGAGTCCTTTTGTAGATTCACTGCAATGTATTCTGATTTTGGCACAATGCTAGTCATATTCTTACCAAATTGTTTGGGAATTGGTATCACTCTGTATAATTTGTATCGATCTCTGCTGATTAATGGGAATGTTATTTGGAATATAAAATATTTTTCTGTGGTCCGTGCTTTTATTTGCACTAGATGATACAGTTTTCTCACATCAGTTTTATCGATAGGTAGCATTAGATCATCCGTAAGTTGGCCAGCAATGACGTTGAGTTCTTGTTGTAGTTGTTTAGGCGTTAATAAATGTACGTTAAACTGACCATGGCGAATGTCCGTCAAAGTGTCCAGTAAAGTGTCTTGATTACCCCTTAATGTTTGGAGCAAAGTATTTGCAGTCAATGCAGTTACGATTTGTCCTTGTACTGCACTCATGTTAGTCATTACTTGTTGTACTCCATTTGTTAATTTGTCCAATGTATCTAAATGATGATTTATAGTTTTGTGTTGCTTATGGATAATCTTTTCAGTTCGTTTTAGGATGTTGTATTCTGACTCTACAACAGATGTTTGTTTTTTCCATAATATAGCCAAATGATTTTGATTTCGCTTTATGAGTTCAATGTCCTTAGTGTATTGTTCAGCGAAACGCTCATCCAAGACGCCGAAAAGATAATTGGCTACGTAACCTAACCCATTGATAAGCCTACGACGCTGTCTGGAGTGTGCGATGAATTGTTGTGTCATCAAGAGCGCATATTTCAGTTCGAGGAACTCGTGCTGTAGTTGCGGCACTATCATGTTACAAACACCGCTGTTTATATTAATACATGTGTTATTTAAATGAGTTAATAGTTTTTCTAGCGCCGTTGTGCCCTCCCTCGTAATAGACGACTAAGGTCCATTTATCACGGATGAGATTCATTTTGGCCACAGGATCAAAATATAAGGACTGAATTTTCCTTAATTTTGAAATGTTGTACATCATGCCATGCGCAGTGTTGATTGCGATTGACATAAATAATGTTAATGCTAGGGCTAAAGAAATGAAGTTGACATTTTTTTGGGGGCCGAGTCACCCGCGTCCGTAGGAGAATACCTGAAGCAAGTCCCTACACGTGGTCCCCGGGTGGTGCTAATCAGGTGACACTAACTGGTGGTAGGTTTCGACCGTTGGCTTGCGACCACCCACTGAGCAAAGACGTACCGCCAAACGGCCTGGCCGTGTTCCGGTATGATGCTCAGTGTGGCCAGTCTAGAGGAGTTGGGTCGAAATAGCTGTTCCAGCGCAAGCAGACCATCCTGGCTCGTGCTGATGGGGAGGAATCGGGAGGCTAGTCGCGGAGGGTAGCGGGATCCGAGGCACGGTTGCCGCTGGCCGACCGCAGGTAGCTGGGGGCCCAAGTAATGTGCTAGCCACACATGAAAGGCTGCCCGCCAACTGTCGAAAAATCCCGGAATGCGCCATCGTGCTGGTTGGCGACCAGACGAGAGGGCCCGATGGACATTCCCGGGGGGGCTCGGGCGTCCCCGCAGTCTCCAGACTAGTCCCCTAATGATGTCGTCCTTTCAGTGCGTGCCTGAGGGTTAGCTGCGTGGAACCTCATTTCACTTCCTTCTTCTCCTCCCTTCACTCAAATAATGAAAAGGAAAAGTAAGAGACAAGTTAGACAGCGGCTGCACTCCCTCTCTCACAAAGTGCACCTCACTAACATACGAGGTCTGCACTCAAATCTCGTCGCAGTCCACCACCACCTCGAGACTGAAAAACCAGCTCTCTTCTTCCTTTCGGAGACGCAGATCAGAGGTCCGTCCGACGTGTCGTACCTTTCTTACCCAGGTTTTACCTTGGAGCACAACTTCAAACCACGTGCGGGTGTATGTATGTACGCCCGGGACGACATCTGCTATCGGCGTCTCCGTAACCTTGAGGACTCCAGGTTCTCGACGCTTTGGACTTTGGTGGACACAGGCCTAGATAAAATAATCTACGCTTGTGTCTACCGCTCGCACAGCGGAGATCAAGAGACATCCGGGCTCACACAACATCTGAGTGAGGCGGCGGATGCGGCTCAGCAGCGGTACCCTTCTGCTCAATTGGTGTTACTGGGGGATTTTAATGCCCACCACCAAGAGTGGCTTTTCCCGTACCAGTCCACAGACCACGCTGGGCGAGAGATGCGAAAGCTAGCGCTAGCATTAAATCTCGCCCAGCTGGTCCAGGGGGCAACGAGGGTGCCGGATGTGGATTCGCACACAGCCAATTGCCTGGACCTTTTGCTGACAACAGATCCAGACCGCTACTCTGTGTCAATATGTTCGCCTTTAGGCAGTTCCGACCACTGTCTGGTTAAGTCTGTGTCTGTCTACTCCCCGCCCGATCCCAGCCCTAGAGGCACCCGGCGGGTTTGGCGATACAGGTCAGCAGATTGGGATGGCTTGCGGTCTTTCTTCGCATGCTATCCTTGGCAGCCCACTTGCTTTTCTTCAGATGATGCTTCGTCGTGCGTAGATGCCGTGACGGATGTGTTGCGGCAGGGGATGGAGTACTTCATCCCATTCTCTGACGTAACAATGTCTGGCCAAGCTCGTCCTTGGTTTGGCGCCGAATGTGATCGCGCAGACGCGCTTAAGCACGCGGCATATCGAGCTTGGGATGACGCTCGTACGCGCAAAGCAAGCGACGTGGCTCAGAAGAAGAAGGCCTTTAACAGGGCTGCCAAGTCCTGCAAGAAGGTGATGCAGAGGTCTCGGTTTGACCACATAAGCAGAATTGGGAGCAAACTTGCTTCATACCCCGCAGGTAGTAAAGCGTTTTGGTCCCTGGCTAAGTCGGTTGAATCGAACTTCTGCCGTCCCTCACTTCCGCCATTGCTGAAACCCGATGGGTCGCTGGCTCACACCGCTGAGGAGAAAGCAAACTTGTTTGCCTCTCTTTTTGCGGAATCTTCTCGTCTGAATTCTGGTAACGCAAGGCCACCTGTTTCTCCTGATGGATGCGTGACGAGGATGTCAGACGTTCGTATCCATCAGAAGGACGTTCGTAGGGTCCTGCGTAACCTCGATGTGAACAAAGCTAGTGGCCCTGACGGGATACCAGCAATTGTGCTTAAAACTTGTGCGCCTGAATTGTCTCCGATCATGACACGCCTATTTCGCATCTCATATGAAACTGGAAAAGTGCCGATTGCTTGGAAGCAAGCTAACGTGCAGCCTGTGCCCAAGAAGGGCAGTCGAGCTGACCCGGCAAACTACAGACCCATCTCTGTTACGTCCGTCCTCTGTAAGAGTATGCTAAACAAGAAACTTCTGGCATACCTAGAAGCTAACGACATCCTCAGTGACCGGCAATACGGTTTTCGCCAAAATCGGTCCACTGGGGACCTTCTAGCGTATGCCATTCACATCTGGAGCGAAGTCATCGAGAAGCATGGGGAAGCGCTTGCCGTCTCCCTTGATATCTCGAAGGCTTTCGATAGGGTCTGGCACGAAAGCCTCATTGCTAAGCTTCCTTCCTTCGGTCTACCCACTGGTCTGTGTGATTGGATCGCAGACTTCTTGAGGGATCGATCCATCCGAGTGGTCGTTGATGGCTGCTCGTCCGGTCAAATGGATATTAATGCCGGGGTCCCTCAGGGGTCGGTACTCTCGGCAACACTGTTTTTGCTGCACATAAATGACATACTTAAACCCGGTATCTTTGGGTATGCAGACGACAGCACTGTTGCCGAGAGATATGTGGCTGACGCACGCGCTAGTGGGTCACAGATCCAGTCATCCCGAGAGGCTATGGTTGAACGCTTGAACTCGTCCTTGAAGGCGGTCTCCGATTGGGGCGATGCCAATCTGGTCAAGTTCAATGCAACTAAAACCCAAGCGTGTCTTTTTTCCGCTAAACGGAGTCAATTCCACCCGGCTCCATCTTTCCGAGGTGTGACCGTGCCAATAACCGACCATCTTGATCTTCTTGGCGTTACGCTGACGTCAACTCTCAACTTTGGGCCATACATCAAAGCAAAGGCTCAACTGGCAGCAAAAAAGCTGGGAATCCTCGCGAAGGTCAGACGGTACTTCACGCCGGAACAGCTGCTAAAACTTTATCAAGCGCAAGTTCGATCGTGTATGGAGTACTGCTCTCATCTTTGGGACGGGTCTGCCAAATACCAGCTTGATGCGCTGGAGTCAATTGAGAGGCGAGCCAAGAGGATCATTGGCAATGATGCACTTGTTGAGTCGAAGCTCCAAAGCCTTGGACATCGCCGCCGAGTTGCTGGCCTGTCGGTTTTCTATCGTTTACATTTCGGGGAGTGTGCACTGGAATTGCACAATCTAATTCCGCCAAGTCCGTTCCATCATCGGACCACTAGGCGTACGGCGTTGCGCCACCGGTACATGGTGGACATCCCACCCATACGCACAAAACGTTTTAAGAACACATTTATTATGCGTACAGCCAAGGAGTGGAATTCCTTGCCGGAGTCTGTGTTTCCTGATAGCTACAACTTAGGGGTCTTTAAGTCAAGAGTGAATAGGCTACTTCTAGGCAAGCGTGCTCCATCGTCGACCACATCATCGCTTACCATCAGGTGAGATGGTGGTCAAACGCGAGCCTATCATTAATAAAAAAAAAAAAAAAAACATGACCTTGTCTGACCGATGCTGTACGTTTTCTTGTTTTGTTCTCTCCTTGTCTGTCTTCTGTATTATGTTCTTGTTCACTTGTTTCCGGCGAATTAATAGGTAATCGAGAAAGTTTTATGATAGGCCTCTTCACGATTCCATTTTTCGTTTTTAAGGATACAACCCGTACAAGTCCGTCTTTGCCCGGGTGGACCTCAATCACTCTTCCCATAGCCCATTTTCCAGAAGGTATGTTGTTTTCTTGAATGACGACCAAATCGCCTACTTTCAAGTTTTGTTGTGGTTTTGGCCATTTACTTCTAGCTGTTAGTTGGCTTAGATATTCTGATTTCCACCTTCTCCAAATGTCTTCTGATAGCTTCTGGATTAAATGCCAACGTGTCCTGGCGTCTCTTTCTGTTTCAATAACTGTTAACCCTGTGCGTCCTGTTAAAAAGTGTGTTGGTGTTAAAAAGTCAAGGTCTTCTATATTTTCTGTTATAGCGCACAGTGGTCTAGTGTTCAAGCAAGCCTCAAGTTGAGCAAGAATAGTCGAGTATTCTTCAAATGTAAGCCTCTGTTCTCCAATTACGCGTCTAAGGTGGAACTTAAGGCTTCTTACCGCTCTCTCCCACAAGCCTCCTGCACTCGGCCATGATGGTGCGTTGAAGTGCCATTCGATCTTCATCTCGGTCACTTCTGCCAAGAAGCTATCGTTGAAAATTTGTTGTAATTGTTGGTATTTGCTTTCTAAAATGTTGCTGGCGCCAACGAAATTAGTTCCTTGGTCGCTGTAAAGATGTCGTGGCGCACCTCGCCTAGCTGCCATCCTTTTTAACGCAGCCAAAAAAGCAGAGCTTGTTAAGTCCGAGACTAACTCCAAGTTCACGGCTTTAGTGACCATGCAAATGAATACCGCCACGTATCCTTTAGTTGTTTTAACTCCACGTCCTTTGTTTGTTTTTATTTCCACAAACCCCGTGTAATCGACGCCTGTGTGATAGAAGGGCGGAGCGGGATTACATCGCTCCTCAGGAAGGTCGCCCATTAGTTGATACTGTCTTCCCGACTCTTGTTTTCGGCAAATCACGCATTTTCGTATCTGTTTCTTGGTAGCATTGTTCCCGTTCGTTATCCAATAGTATTGTCGTAATTTGGCGAGGGTCACACGTTGTCCGCCATGAAATGATAGTTGATGTGCTTCATCGATGAGAATCTCCGCCAACCGACACTTATGTGGTATGATTATCGGGTGCCGCATTTCCTCACTTATGTTAGCGTTCTTCAATCGTCCACCAACACGTAACAATCCGTTTTGATCAATAAAGGGATCTAAATTCAATAATTGACTTTTTGAGCCAACGCTACCGTGTTTGCGCAATTTTTCTCTTTCCGTTGCAAATTCCTTATTTTGCACATGTTTTATAATAGTTGTTTTAGTTTTGTGTAACTCTTGTAATGTGATATAGATCGGCAAATGTTTACGGCAACGTGCAGGTGTGATCGCTCGATATACCCATGCTAATATATGTACTATTTTCTTTGTACTGTTGTATTTTTCTAAGAAATGCTCAATGATATTTGGGCATTCTTAGAAAATTGATGTTTTATGCGCGCATAAACTACGCATGCATAAGCCTTCATGGATGCGTCACAAAACCCATGAATTTCGATGACTTCATCACTGTTGTTCTTCAACCACCTTGGTACCTCGCAGCTGTGTATGTTGTCTAGATCCGCTTTTATTTTGGCCCAATCGTTAAAGATGTCATCGGACACTTGTTCATCCCACTGTAAATTGTTTTCCCATAGTTTTTGGAATAATAATTTTAGTTGGGTGAATAGTGGCGTCAACCAGCCTAACGGATCGAATAATTTCGATATTTCCGATAATAAGTTGCGTTTTGTTGGCCTTGAAGACTGCTTAGAAAAATTGCAACGAAAGAAAAAATTATCTGTATTTGTGTTCCAACACAGGCCCAGAGTTTTTGATGATGTTGATTCCGATTTCGAATTAAATACAATGTTTGTGTCTGGATTTTGATGACTCGGTATGTCTTCAATTAATGTTGGTTCGTTGGAGGCCCATTTACGCAAATTAAAACCCCCTTTTTGTAGTAAGGTCATCAAATCAAATATAAGTTTCTTCCCCTGTTCAATAGAATAACACCCATGTACAAAGTCATCCATGTAAAAATCTTTGTCCAGCACTTGAGCCGCGTCAGGATAATTTTTCTGTTCATCAGCTGCTAATTTCTTCAGCGTCATTAGAGCTAAAAATGGAGCCGCTTTAGTTCCATATGTAACTGTTGTGAGTTGATATGATTGTATAGGACATTGAGCATCGTTGCGCCAAATTATTTTTTGTAGAGGTTGATCCAATTCATGTACTTGGATCTGCCTATACATCTTCTCGAGGTCTGCTGTATATGCGTATTGGTATTGCCTCCATTTTAGCAATAATATTTTCAGATCTTGTTGAAGGTGGGTCCTTTATGCATCAAATCGTTGAGGCTGAATCCTGAAGATGTCCTCGCAGATGCGTTAAAAACAACCCTGTATTTTGTTGTAGTAGATTCCTCTCGTAGCACGCCGTGATGCGGTAAGTAGCATTCCAGTGTTAAGTTACTTTGCAAAGCTAATTTCATATGTTTTAATTGTAAATATTCATTCATGAACGTTTTGTAATGTACGGCTAGCGTCTCGTGTTTCTGAAACTTGCGCTCCAAATTTCGAAATTGAGCTAAAGCCATTTGTTTTGAGGAACCCAACTTGTTTTCTATGTTGTCCTTTAAAGGTAGCCTGACCTCTTAGTGTCCGTTTTGTTTCCTAGTTGTGGTATTTAAATAGAACGTAATACATTCCTGATCTTCGACCGATAGATTAGACTGTTCTGTTATCTCTTCTGTTTCCCAGAATTTATGTATATCTTCTAAGTTGTGCAGAACTACATTACATTGGAATGTTTTTGTTGAACCTCCACACAGTATCCTCCCCAAGTGGGTTTGCTGAGCGATAGGCTGTGTTGTGTTAGTCCCCTTGATGACTCCCTCCATAATAATGTTCGCGTAAACTTCGGCTCCGAGTAGCAAGTCAACTGGTCGACTAATGTAGTACTCCGAATCAGCCAAGTTAATATTTTCTGTAAATGACCATGAGGGCTTCGAAAATGTTTGGTTGGGGAGATTTTTAAGTAGGTTGTTCATGATCATGGCTTCTGTTGTAAAAGTGTAGTCACTATATGTG
Source organism: Mythimna impura (assembly GCA_905147345.3). NCBI lineage: Eukaryota > Metazoa > Arthropoda > Insecta > Lepidoptera > Noctuidae > Mythimna > Mythimna impura. The sequence continues at coordinate 34,146,253 of LR990341.1, forward strand.
GACTTGCACATTATGTGAAGCAACCCTTTGCAGTTGTTCTCCTTTGCGCCTATTCCAAGGACAACTCCATTGCATTTTTGGCGTTTTATCTTCAACAACTGAGCGTCTTTTTCAGTTATTAGAGAAATCTGTGACCCCTGGTCGATAAGAGCTCGCATGTTGTGATAATTCCCGTCGGCTGCCATAACCTTCACGAGAGCAGTGGTGAACAAAATCTCAGCATTTCCGTCTTGTGACGCGTTAGAGACCTTGACCGTTGGTTCGGTATGTTTAGACACTTGAGACCCCGTCGGCTTGACAAATGCGTCATGTAATATCGTACTATGATTAGCTGTACATTTGCGGCATCGTTTTGTAGAAGTACACTTGTTGCCATTGTGGCTAAATAAACAATTGATGCACACCTGCAGTTTTTGCGTAATTGCAAGCTTTTGTTCAGTGGGCAGTTCCAAGAAAGTTTTGCAATTGTAGAGGCCATGTTCGCCGCTGCAATGTGGACATTTGAACTTCGACACGTGTAGTGTCTTTTTCAAGGTTCCATTATTCCCACTGTTGTTAAGTTTCTTGAAACCTGTTGAGGAATGTTGGTTGTTAAACCCTTTTTGTTGAGGGTTATCTTGTTTGCGACGAGCTGACTCCAAACTGATGAATTTGGTCTCCAAAATGTCCAGAAATTCTTGAAGCACTGGTAGCTCCCGCGAATCTTTTAAAGACTCAATGTATTTGGTATACGTGTCAGAGTCTAGTTTTTGGGATAAGATGTGTACCACCATAGGATCCCAAGATGTAGTGTCAATATCTAAATTGCGGACGGCATTCAGACATTCTATTGTTGTGTCATGCAGTTTTTTGATTTGTTGTAAGGACTGCTGTTGCATGTTGGGCAGTCCTGGAAGAATGTTCATGAGAGAAGAGAATATAGCCCTTTTGTTGTTGTATCGGTGATGCAGAATATCCCAGCATATGGAATAGTGATCTGCGCTGATTGGTAAATGTTGGATGAGCCGTTCAGCTTCCCCTTTAACTTTTCCTTTTAAAAACTGCATTTTTTGGGCACTCGAAAGCGACGGATTGTTATGTATTGCTTCTTGGAACAAATCCTTGAAGGACGTCCACTGGTTATAGTTACCACTAAATACAGGTATATCTAGTGTAGGTGTTGATTTTTCTCTGTGAGCCACGGACCACATTTTAGTATTAATTGCCTTTTTCAGACTGTTGTATTGTTTTTCGTGACTCAAGAATGTTATTTCATACTCTCCATTTTCTTCGCATAATTCTGAGTCAATTTCCCAATGCAGAGTATCGATTGCTATCCACCTAGTTTGCAGTGTTTTGAGGACGTCTTCAAATTCCCATTTCTCAGAAATAAGTTCTAAGTTGATGTTAGATACCGTTCGTCGGAAAGCCTTAAAATTAGCTGCCTGCTTGCGAAGCATTTCATCCAGTTTACTGTTTGTACCCTGATTTACCATCCAAGCACGACGAGCTCTTTGACCTTACTCCGAAGGTTGACCATCTTCTCCTGGCTGCTGTTCCTCTTTATACTCCTGTTCCGTCTCGAATTCTTTACCAAGATACGTACCTTCTTCTAGCAGTCCTTGATCATCACTCCTAGATGGAGCTTCCAGAAGTTGTTGATGCATCTGGTTGATCAGCATTTTGACAGCTTGGTACGACTTGCTTGTTTTCTCGAACTCCTGTTTCGTAAAGTAGACATGCGTCTTACTTACTTCTGTTGTAAGGCGATCGTGGTTAAATTGGTATTCCTTCCAGTATTCTTCTAAAGTACTCAAACACTTTTTCAAGTATTCGAAGGTTCGTCTTTGGACACTGCTCTTCTTTAAATTAACCTCGATCTTTTCGATGTTGATGGCGAGCGCCAATTGGACGTCGTAAAGCTCAGCCATTTCGCACGTTGTTTAAGGACGTCAAATCTCCCAAAGTTTAGAAAATTATGGAAAGATCTTACTTGTGGTCTGCTGCTATACCACCGTTGATGTTCTCCATGGATCAGGAGCATAATCCAGTCACCTACCAGTCCAGAATACCACTTTAGTCCACACACACCACACTGATATACACGCAACACTCGCGATTACTTTTCGGAACTCGCGCAATCCGGCTCGAAGGACCAATATGTGCGGGGTGTGGGTTTGTAGTTGATATAAAAGCACTGATTGGTTTTGGATAGTTTATTAAAGTTCTTCAAATGTTATGTTAAATGTTACGTTAAAATGTTATGTTAAAAGGTTATGTTAGATGAATGCACCCGGTCCGTTTGGTGTCTCGTAATGCACCAGATGTTAAAGTACGATTGTAGTAAATTGCTGCGTTAGCAGGTGTTCGGTTGCTTGGACCGAACATACTGATATATGCTGTTATAACATTTTTAAGTTCGATGTTCCAACAACGACACAAGAAGACATACAATCAACCACTGACAAAAATGCCCATGACTCTGTTAAACGATTGCACAGCCAGGGGGCATTCTAGCGATTAGTTTCGTTTCTCTTTGGCTTTACAATGACATTTATTTTCATTATTCACATGAACAAATCTTAATAAACATATATGTTAAGATAAAACGGAATTACTATAATGTATGACAAATATCAAATTGTTATAATACTGTTCTGCAAATAAATATTGTGTTTTGCAGGTGCCACTACTGAGAAAGCTTACAAACCCCAAAAAGGTATGTAAGATTGTAAATACAATAACAGCGATTCCATGTGTTACTGATATAATTACTGTTATAACATTTTTAAGTTCGATGCTCCAACAACGACACAAGAAGACATACAATCAACCACTGACAAAAATGCCCATGACTCTGTCAAACGATCGCACAGCCAGCATTCTAGCGATTAGTTTCGTTTCTCTTTGGCTTTACAATGACATTTATTTTCATTATTCACATGAACAAATCTTAATAAACATAAATGTTAAGATAAAACGGAATTACTATAATGTATGACAAAGATCAAATTGTTATATTGTTCTGCAAATAAATATTGTGTTTTGCAGGTGCCACTACTGAGAAAGCTTACAAACCCCAAAAAGGTATGTAAGATTGTAAATACAATAACAGCGATTCCATGTGTTACTGATATAATTACTGTTATAACATTTTTAAGTTCGATGCTCCAACAACGACACAAGAAGACATACAATCAACCACTGACAAAAATGCCCATGACTCTGTCAAACGATCGCACAGCCAGCATTCTAGCGATTAGTTTCGTTTCTCTTTGGTTTTACAATGACATTTATTTTCATTATTCACATGGACAAATTTTAGTAAATATAAATGTTAAGATAAAACGGAATTACTATAATATATGACAAAGATAATCAAACTGTTATAATACTTTTCTGCAAATAAATATTGTGTTTTGCAGGTGCCACTACTGTGACCACGGACAAACCAAAAAAAGGTACGAAAGAGATCGTGAAGACAATAACACCGATTCCATCTGTTACTGATATAGACTGTTATAATATTTTTAAGTCCGATGCTATAACAATGACGCAAGAAGACATACAATCAACCACTAACAAAAATGCCCTTGACGCTGTCGAACAATCCCGGAGCCAGGGGGCGTTCTAGCGATTAGTTTCGTTTTTCTTTGGTTTTACAATGACATTTATTTTCATTATTCACATGGACAAATCTTAGTAAATATAAATGTTAAGATAAAAGCGGAATTACTATAATGTATGACAAAGATATCAAACTTTTATAATACTGTTCTGCAAATAAATATTGTGTTTTGCAGGTGCCACTACTGTGACCACGGACAAACCACAAAAAGGTATGTATGAGATTGTGAAGACAATAAAAGCGATACCATCTGTCACTCATGTAGACCGTTATAATACCTTTAAGTCCGATATGCCAATAACGATACAAGAAGATATAGAATCAACCACTAACAAAAATGCCAGTGACTCTGTCGACATTCACGCAGCCAAAGGGGCATTCTTGCGATTCGTTTCTTTTGTTTTTGGTTTTTAATGTCCATGATGCATGCAACAGGTACAAAAAGGCGAAAACAAGCGATATTTGTCTCAATCCAGCAACAAATGTAAAGCTGCCTGGAAAGTAATATTTTTTATTACTTATACTAGCGAAAAACAAAATTCTCATGACATAAATAAAATTCAATTAACTAATCAAACTTACACTGAACCTGAAAAGATAGCTGACATTTTAACAATTTTTTTTATTGATATGACAAACGACACCATTGATCACCCAAATACTATGTATCTGACCCCAACTAATGACACTGACGTTTATAAAATAATAAACTCTTTAAAATCCACCAACTCTACAGGTTACGATGTCATTAACACAAAAACCCTCAAATTATGCTCTACATTTTTATCAGTTCACATTAGCCATACTATTAATTTGTCATTTATGCAAGGCTTATTCCCTTCACGGTTAAAATTTTCAGTTGTAAAACCAATCCACAAGAAAGGTGAAATAAGTGATATGAATAATTACCGCCCCCTAGCACTCATACCAATACTATCAAAGATTTTTGAAAAGGTCATGCATAAAAACTCACCGGTTTTTTAACCAAATACAAAACCTTAAATGAGGATCAATTTGGTTTCAGAAAAAATAAATCGATCACAACAGCTTGTTTCGCTCTATTAAAATTAATAACCAAAAGCCTTAATGATAAACTACAAATTACCTCTATTTTTCTAGATATGTCCAAGGCATTCGATTTTGTGAATCATAAACTGTTAATTTATAAATTAAACCGATATGGCATACGAGGAAACGCGTCAAAGTAGTTCGAAAGCTACCTTACAAATCGACAGCAATGTGTTGATGAATTTCGGGACAAACAGGAAATCAAAGGCTCACATATAGGTCTCAGTATCGTGAGAGTAACTGTAGTGTTCCCTAAGGGACCATACTGGGCCGCCTTTATTTTTACTATACATTAATGAATTACCTGATGTAACTTCCCACAACTGCATATTATACGCTGACGATACGACCCTTAGCATTATAAACGAAAATGACGACATTGTTGAGTACCAAAATGAAATAAACATGACATTAAATAAAATTATTACGTGGCTTGAACGCAATAATCTCCATATCAACGTTAATAAAACAAAAATGATACAATTCCAGACATATAAAAGTACTCGCCCACGGCTTAACATACAATATGAAAACGAGACAATAGAAGAGGTCAATTACGCAAAATTCTTGGGGATAATAATTGACAAAAACTGTAACTGGAAATCTCATGTGGATGACTTATGTAAGAAAATAGATAGATTTATATTAGTTTTATATAGACTAAAACGTGTGGCTAGTGTTAATGCACCACTATGTGCATACCATGGCTATGTGGCATCAATTTTGCGCTATGGCATTATAATATGGGGTAATTCTGTTGACTTTGAAAGAGTGTTTCGAACTCAGAAAAAATGCTTACGCTCAATTTGCGGAGCGCACTGACTGGACAGTTGTGTTCCACTATTCAAAAAACATAAAATACTGTCACTTCCAGCACTATATATTTTTGAGATTTGTATCTTTGTACATAAAAACAGACATTGATTTGTTCAACAGAATTTGATTTGTTCAATGATATTGTATCCAGACCCAGCCGTAAAGTGCATTTGCGTAATGTCCCTAGGCGTAGAATTAAATTGTTTTCTAATAATGTATACTGCATGTCTATTACTATTTATAACAAATTATCTGATGGATTCAAAACCCTCAACCTCAAAACATTTAAAAATAAGTTATTTAACTTTCTTTTAAGCAAATGTTATTACTCGACTGAAGATTTTATGACTGAATAATTTACCTAAATATTTGACATTACCTATGAATCATACTTTATCTCCTTGACATTATTAAAATTGTGACTTATATAATTAATATCTCTTAAAATATACAATAACTATTGCTCAATTAATTTCAATAATTTGTAATTCTAATGATAAACAATAATAATGTATTGACCCATAATTTTACAAACCATATTTGTACGCTGGAAACGGTAGAATATTATGATCATAATATATAAGCACATAACAACTTTGTACAATATTCTGACAAATAAATACATTCCATTCCATTCCATACTACGGACAGGATCCGACATATTTATACCATCAGTCATCCTGCTGCCTAACAAATTTGTTCACAATCGTAAAATTTATTCGCTTATAGATCCTGTCTGAAAAAAAACTCAAAACACAGCTCATGTCATTGAAGGTGGGTAGGAAACCTACATTCAATGACATGAGCTGTTTTGTAATAAGTTGAAATCTATTTCTGATACGCTTTTGTTACTAAGTGTCAATCACCGAACCGATGCTCTAGAATGCATTGGATGTTCTTACAAGGGCAAATTGGAAGCTCCGTGTTTAACAGTATAATGATAAAGCATTTAAATCTGAATGTTATTCAATTTTGTGGTTTCAGGTTCACAGACAAGCATTCTTGTCATTGTATTGTCATCATTATTCAGTATAGTGTTCATCGTGCTGGTTATTATTGTGATATGGATCAAACAAAGTCCTCGAGGCACATTTGGAGTACAAACGAACGTATGTAGTATATATAGGGTTATTTGTAATTCATTTGCAGTTTTGAGGAATGATATTAGTTTTAAAATCATGAAGATTCTCATTCATTTCTTCAATCTTAATAATTTTGTCAATCAAGAATACTAAAGTTACATGAAGTACCTACTCCAAGCTTATTACGATTATTTTCGACTTTAAAATCTGTTTGATTAATACATTCAAATATAACTTCTCATATTTTCAGCAAACCGAGCCTTTCTACCTGAACATGCTCTTCAGACGAGAATGTGATCAGGAGATTGCTGAGATAGACCAATACTACGAGGAGATTGATCCAGGAGATGTTGAAGGGAGTAGAAGTGTACAGTGACGCTGGCATGATTGTAAAAATAGCTTAGGCTGCGTACTCGCTTTTGCTGCAGACTAAGTGCAGACTTTCGTAGATTATAAACTGTCATTTGTCTGCACGGCTATGTTGCACTGAAAAAATTCTATAGAAAATCAACTATTTTATAATTAATTGAACTCAAATGTTGTGGCCTGGCGTTAAGTATTCCTAATAATAATGAATTTATAAACAATCATTTTCAATTTTTAATATTTGTTTATGACATCGCCACAGATTGTTTTGCTTTTACTCTGTGGAGTGCGGGAGGATAAACCCGTCGCAGAGTCCTCCAGTAATCATGGTCGTAACACAGACTACTCCACATTATTTCTTGTAAATCATTGCTCCACCTCCAACCTTCTTTTTACCCGACTGCGCGACGCAAAGGAGGGTAATGTGTTTATCAGTCTATGTATGTATGTTTGTTTCTATGTGGCGTTCTAGAGACCAAATGCGTAGGCCGATTTTGATAATTCTTACGTCAATCGATTTGTCTTAACCTTGCGAGTGTCACTAAAGACATGACAGTAATCAAAATTCACCACAGCTACAACCAGACGCCATATTGTCAAAATGAAAAAAAAAAAGTCGATGAACTATGTCAAGTGGGGTGTCGTTGAATAGGTATTTTAAAATCATTTTTAGGTTCCTTTTATCATTTTTCATTTTAAATAATAGTTTAGGATATATAACGATTTAAAGTTGTTTAACAAAACAATCATTCTCGCTAATTTTCTTACTTATTGATTTAAGTTTTCATTTCAAGTATAAACGATACACAAATAAAAAATACAGTGAAAAAGCATGAAGAACAAATATTTTTGGTAAAAAAAAGTTTACCACCAAATTCGATAGATGGCGTTGTTCATTTGATGCACGATTGTAAATCAAATCATTCGAGTTTTCCCATCTACTAGACATGTCGATGAACGTAAGCAAAAGATGACAACTATATTGGCAAAAACTACTAGGTTGTATAAATTACATGCAGTTGATATATCAATAGAATCGAAAACATATGGTCAAAAACCAAAAGATGTAGGTATATGTTTCTGATGATCCTAACAAAACTGGAGGAATCGCTAAATATTTAACAATCGGTTTAGGATCACGAGTTATGTTACGAAGAAATTTGAATGTTACCCATGGTCTTGTTAACGGAGCAATGGGTGTTATAAGGACAATTGAGTGGCCAGCTCTTCGGAGGGACCAATTGGAACCCGGAGAATTGCCACAAGCTGTTTATACAGAATTTGACGACAAAGCAATTAAAAACAATGTTCCTGGAGTAGGAGTCAGAATCGAACCATCGACGACAGAATTCGATGCACTTCGCGGACAGGGTAAAATAGAGCGAAAAATGTTGCAATTGATATTGTGCTGGGGTGTAACTGTACACAAGCTCCAAGGAACTACTTTGGACTTTTGGACCGAGCTGTGGTTGACGCATTTTTGCTAAAGGTCAAGCATATGTAGCTTTGAGCCGAGTTAGGTCTCTAGAGGGACTAATCATCAGTAGTTTAGACCACCGCAAGTTACTTAATAATCCCCACGATATTAACTCCCTCAATGAAATGACTAGATTGCGAAATTTACCATCTTTACCATAAAAAGTATAAAATAAAATAAAAATATTTAAAGAAAAACAAAAAACCCGACTGTGTCGAAACTAATTTTAAAAAATACGTAAAAAAAAATAACTTAAATAAAAACTAAAAAGAAACAAACAAGCCCAGTAGTTTAGAATTCTGTTATGTACTACTAAATAACTACACAATTTAAATAGTTTTATAATCGATACACACATAAAACAAATCATACATTCTAATGCAGAACAGAACGACTCACAGTCGGGGCCCCTTGGGAAGATTTGATTGGTAAAATTTGAATGGGCCCCGACTTGTTTACACCTTACGTGTAGGAACTGTTACGTTCCTACACGTAAACTACTTGAGAGAACAAGTTGATACTTTTCATATGAACAAATTAAAAGCACATACAGACCTGTCTATAAAAATCTGTCCCAGCATGGGCCCAGCATGAGAGGTCGCCGCCGCCGATCACCCCTACGAGGACACGACCGTGCTCCGCCCAAGCGAGGCACACCTCCACCGTATACTCCACCGTGTTTTCCAGGCGGTCCGCATAATGGTGATATCTGGGCGTTTCTTTTACACGAATCAGGTGAGGACATGCGTCATGCGGAAGATGGAGACGCCGTGTGATATCTCTCCAGCCACTCTTCAAAGAGGAGACTTACCGCCACAATTATGGCGTGCCCAAAGTCTTTAAAGTGTCCAATCTATTTACATAACGCAACAAAGAAGTGACATAGCTAATTAACAAAAGACCTAACCTAAAAAAATATTTTTACGAAACCCGTGTAATTTAAATAACACACTTGCTAAGTTTTACATAATCACGTCACAATTTCGTAATTTACATACATATACATTATAATCCGCCGATTTCAGTAATCCGCTGTTGGATGAAATTTAGCGGATAATCAAGAATGTTCTTGCTAGGTTCAATATATAAAAAAACTGGGCAAGTGCGAGTTGGACTCGCACACTGAGGGTTCCGTACAAACTTAACTATGTAAACAGTTCAATTCCCGAATGAAGTCTGGAATTTTTTTCCGAATCGCAATTTTCTTTATGTAACAACAAAACTGTTTTCAGATTTATTTGTATAAATGTGCTACAAGACCTTGCTTTATGCTAAATTTCAGGATTCTGGGTCAACGAGAAGTAGCCTATGAATTTTGATTTCTTTGAGAGTGTCGAAATATAAGTTTTTTTCGACATAAACAGCCGTATCTTTTTTTTTCCGATAACTTAGAAGGTTGATTTTTTCACAGATTCAAGGGAACGTAGACTTGAGCATATGGTTTTCATTTCAACTCGATACCTTCACGCATTCTTGAGATAAATAGTCTTGACAGACGGACAACAAAGTAATCCTATATTTTTTTTTTTTTTTTTTCGGTGGGAAAATCATCTTATGACATCCCCCGCCCTTGGGCGGGACGGGAGATAGTGTCAGACTTTTACTGACTAAAAACCCACTCCTGTTCCTTCGTTGCCTTTCGTACCAGGGCCGAGTCTTCCTTTCAGAATCAGACCCTTGGCCCCGGTAGGCTTCGACCCTGCTAGGCCCCTACAGTTGCTGACATCTCCTTGAGGCGCACGTGGAACAGCACGCGCCGTCGACGACTTGGGCTCGGTCCGGACGGTTACCGGACGGTCGGACGGCGAGCCACCCATTGCTCGTCGTCAGCAAGCCTGCGCCTACGATGGCCGGAAATCGGGATCGGAATCCCGGCGGCGATTGCGGCGTGAGGACCGTTGCCTCACGCGATCGGCCGCCTCCTTTGCTAGCATTACTGCTTCGCAGAAGGAGGCAACCGCCTGCCACTCCTCCTCGCTCCGGACCATGGCCTGTACCAAAGCCCGGCGCGAGAGATCGCCGCCGCCGATCGCCCCCACGAGGATACGGCGTTGCTCTACCCAAGCGGGGCACACCTCCAACGTGTGCTCCACCGTGTCCTCCGGGCGGTCCACACAATGGTGACACCCGGGCGTTTCTTCCGCACGAATCCGGTGCAGGAACCTCCCGAACTTACCATGTCCGGTGAGGACCTGCGTCATGCGGAAGGTAAGGACGCCGTGTTGCCTTTCCAGCCACTCCTCAAAGAGGGGACTTATCGCCATAATTATGGCGTGCCCAGCACTGGGTTGCGATAGTCGCTGTCGCCATTCCGCCATGAGACCCCGTCGGAGCTCTGTCCGCCATGCCAGCGGAGTTTCACCCCGACGTTGCATCTCCACGCGCAGATCGTGCAAAGTAATCCTATATGGGTTGCGTTTTTTCATTTTGAGGTACGAAATCCTAAAATCGTTACGTTACTAAGTAAAAATAAAGAAGATATAGATATATTTGTATGCACCTAATTTTAAAAAAATACATGATAATACGAATAAAATATCACTATAGGGGTATAACTGTAAGGTTTCTAACACTCTCGCATAGACTGTCTTCCTTCCCCGTCAGTTTTTTTCTTCTTTCAAATCAGCGGGCTAAAGCGTGGCGTTAACTTTGAAGTCTGCTATTGCTCTCTGGTCCATAGTCCATATGAACGAAGTGTTTGGTGGAACTTTGCGTACACTTAAGTCTTTGGGCGTATCAAAAGAGGCTGGATGCCCTGAGGCGTTGTCTAAGAAAATACACTACCTAAATAACTAACATACATAACTTTATGTACATACGTTTAACAAATCCGCCTAATGTGAAGTATCTTTTTATCACGCAATTTGAAATTCGCGTAAAATCGAAACCGTGCCTAAAGGGGTCACGTAACCTAGGGAGGGTTACCTCGGGGGGGCGTTACTGTAATGTAGATATTAATAAAATATTTATGAAATTGACACTCACTGCTTACAATCTGAAATACAGATTTCTTGAATTTATAATAAATCTGTGTTAGATTTTGGCACGTAATCAGATTATTTACTCTGTTTTTTGTAACCAAACACAATGAAGAAATAAGTATATCAAAACTTAAATTTTGGTAAAGTTCAATGCTGCTAAAACCCAGGCGTGTCTATTTTCCGCTAAAAGGAGCCAATTCAGCCTTGCTCCAACTTTCCGGGGCGTAACCGTGCCGATAACCGACCGTCTTGATCTTCTTGGTGTTACGCTGATGTCAACTCTCAACTTTGGGCTATACATCGAAGCAAAGGCTCAACTGGCAGCAAAAAAGCTGGGAATCCTCGCGAAGGTCAGACAGTTCTTCACGCCGGAACAGCTGCTAAAACTTTATCAAGCCCAAGTTCGATCGTGTATGGAGTACTGCTCTCATCTTTGGGATGGATCTGCCCGATACCAGCTTGATGAACTTGAGGCAATTGAGAGGCGAGCCAGGAGGATCATTGGCAATGATGCACTCGTTGAGTCGAGGCTTCAAAGTCTTGAGCATCGACGCCGAGTTGCTAGCCTGTCGTTTTTCTACCGGTTGCATTTCGGGGAGTGTGTGTCGAAATTGCATAACCTAATTCCGCCTAGCCCGTTCCATCATCGGACCACCAGGCGTACGGCAATGCGCCATCGGTACATGGTGGACATCCCACCTATACGCACAAAACGTTTTGGGAACACATTCATTGTGCGTACAGCTAAGGAGTGGAATTCCTTGCCGGAATCTGTGTTTCCTGATGGCTACAACCCGGGAATCTTTAAGTCAAGAGTGAATAGGTTACTTCTAGGTAAGCGCGCTCCATCGTCGACCGCATCGTCGCTTTCTATCAGGTTAGATAGCGGTCAAGCGCGAACATATCAAGAATAAAAAAAAAATACAAAACAACAAAACTGTAGGTAAGTGTCACGGTTGCGCCAAATATGTCCAGTTCAACATAATGCCAGGCGTAGCATAATGCCAGTCAACTACGTAGCAATTACCTGACGCTGGTTTTCAACTGAACCTTAATTTCAGCATAAACGAATGTGAAATCTATATACAACATTAGTTTTAGTATATGCGAAACCCGAAACACATGTCTAGTATTTTTATGTAAAGAATCTATGTACAAAATTTCATAACCGTATCATGAAAAATCACAAAGTTGTCATATTACCTGGTTGTCCGCACAAATACATGGTCACAGGGCCATCCAGGCGACTGAGAGGTTGTTTTGCTCCCGTATCCAGCTGTGCACTAGTTCCCATTGCTCGCTATGACCTGCCGTGACCTGTGTTGTACTTAGTGTCGCTGGTGTCCTTTTTTAAATATTTTAGAAAAAAAAATAACATGGTGTAAAAATGATTGGAATCGACTCAGTTACTGATTCTGAACAAACAATATTAAGGTTTCACATACTAAAAATAACGTTGTAAGCATGATTAGTAGTGGTAGTGACATTAGTGCAGTTTTACACAGGCGAAGTCGCGGGCAAAAGATAGTATACCTACAATAAATTTTCTGTCTTGGTTCGTAGCCTTTTGCAATTGTCTAGACGAGAGGCTTAGGTCCTATCTTGACACATTTCAGAGGTGAAATTAAGAAGAGCTGTTGATGCCGCCTTCAACTTCATATTTCACCCAGAAATATTTATTTTTCTTTGTGAATCACCCAACCTTATGGCCTAAAACTTCGGTCTTAGCAGCGAGTGGCGCGGCGAGCGGGGCGGCATCGGTACGCGGGCGCGCGGCGTTATGAGCGGTGTCTCTTGGCGTGCTTCAAACATTTTCATACTTTTGATCTTACCACTCGCCGCCCCGCGCCTAGCTCCCGCTCACAGCGGCAAGGTCGTGAACGGTCCTTTAGGTACCTACCTGCCACTTTATTTGTGATATTCCAATATTATTTTATTGGACGGGTCTGACAATATTAATGAAAATTCTTGATAAATTAATTTATCATTGTCAGAGAGATAAATAATAATACACTCTTTATTGCACATCAAATAAAAGGAAAACAAATTAATTTGTTCGGGTTTTTGGACACTACATGAATTAATTGTTTCACTTGTTTTGTAATTTTTATTTACTAAGAAAATCGATTATTATTAAGGTGTGTTCAGATCTGGCGAATGCGCCGCCCCCGAGCCGCTTGCGAACTGCGCGCGTGCATTTCATGTTCGTATGAAGCCCCTGCGCCGCTCGCGCGGAAGCTACACTCCGCACTCGAGTGAACTTCATGCAACACTAAAGTACAAAGGTGGACTTAATGCAAATGCGCTTATTTCAAACGCTAAAGAAGCTACGCGCGCGCCCTGCACGCGCACCTAACTCGAGCCTTGCTGGAACTGCTCTAGAGCGGCGCACCAAACTTAGGCTGTAACCGCACGCGAGCAGCACACGCGCAGCTCGCAAGCGGCTCGCGAGCGCCAGGTCTGGACGCACCATTAGGTACTGATAAGCAAAAATCACACTAAAATATAAAAAAAACTGGGCAAGTGCGAGTCGGACTCGCACCCTGAGTGTTCCGTACAAACTTAATTAATCAATAATGTTTATTTGTCAGAATATGGTACAATAGATATTACAGTTTTGATTCCAGCATATCCTGCCATGCTATGGCGTACAAATATTTATTTACGAATGAAGGCTCATTTATTAACCTATTAATTATTAAATATGAATCATCATCATCTTCCTGCCCTTGTCCCATCCTATTTGGGGTCGGCACAACATGTTTTTTTCTTCCATTCTATCCTGTCAACGGTCATGCTATCACTAACTTCCTTTTCTTTCATATCACTGTTCACACAATCCATCCATCTTTTCTTTGGCCTCCCTCTCCCTCTCCACCCATCCACCTGTATACTCATAACTCTTTTAGTAACATGCGTTTCATCTCTCCTCTTTACATGACCATACCAAGACAAACGATTCCCTTTCAACTTTTCAGTCACTGGCGCCACTTTTAAACTTCCTCTAATATACTCATTTCTCACTTTATCCATTCTCGTCACACCACACATCCATCTCAACATTCTCATCTCCGCTACATGCAATCTTTTTTCATCCGTCTTTTTCACAGCCCAACATTCTGATCCATACAGTATGACAGGCCTTATCACGGACTTGTAGATTTTACCCTTTAACTTGAGGGGCATCCGTGGGTCACAAGTTGTTCCAGTGACCTGTCGCCATTTCATCCATCCTGAATTGATCCGATTTGATACGTCTCGGTCTACCTCGCCATCTCCTTGGATAAGCGACCCGAGGTACCGAAAGTCGGAGCAGAGTGGTATGGGCGTTCCAGCGAGAGCTAACGGCATAGGACCGGAGAGACCACCGAAATACCCGAATTATTAAATATGAATCAATTAATAAAATTTATATATAATTGTAATAAAAATTGAAATTGTATTGAATTAATAAAAGTCATGTCATTAATATTGAAAAATTATGTCATTGTTGGGTATGGTAGAATAAAGTCTTACCAATGTAAATAGTTCAATTCCGGAATGGAGTCTCGGAAGATTTTTCCGCACATCGGTATTGGTATCTATCTACACAAACACTAACACCATAATGACGCAATGAAGGTTTAATAAGAATATATCAAAATATTTTTGAATTATTTTAGGATAAAAAAATACCTGTTTTAAAAATATCTGAAATCGAATCAGTAGACTATTCTGAACATAATACTTTCAGGATGTGTTACGTTATCACGTACTGTATAATACTAGTGTTCCCGGTAGTCGTTGTCCTGTCCGAAAGCTGAGTTTTGTAAGAAAAAAAATAAGAACCCGATTGCAGCGCCATCTCCCGGGTTCAAATTTTGATTTGAACCCGGGAGATGGCGATAGAAGGGCTAGGCCCTGAGGCCCCAGCTTGGGAGGGCCCCAAAACCTCATTAGCAAACCTCTAATTGAATTACCGAAAAATTCTCCCACCTTCGAAATCTAAATAAAATGGGTTGCAACACTACTTTAATCATGGCAACTCTTTTTAGTCTGTAAAAGTCTGACACTCTTTCCCACCCCACCTACAGCAGAAAAGGTTATTTGATGATTTTCCATAAAGAAAGGGGGCCCCAGTTTTTTTTTTGCCCTAGGGCCGTTGCCACTTAGCTACGCCCCTGGACTTATGTAGCAAACATTAGGGTATTACCACAAAATAGATAGGTACAGAAGTCAATCTCATGTATGTACATCACTTTTCATACCTACGCTCGCCGGCCGCGCTAGGGTCGGCGCAGCTCTGATCGAGGCGCCCGGGTGCGGCGATAAATACCTAATATAAATTGTAATAATACTGTTCTGCGTTACGTAAAAACAAAATACAAGCCAATAACTACATTCTTACGTCTTACAACTGGTGGCTTAAAAAACGATAATTCACCATTTAATTTTGAATTTTAACAACCTTCCACTGAACATTTATAATAACTTTTTTTGCTCCATTATTTCACTAAAAAGTTCACAGACGCATGTCTGAAGCGGATGGCATCATAGCACTCGCGCTCGCACTGGTCCTAACGTCTCCGAGATATCGTGTCCGTGAGCGGTGTCTATGTGTGCGCTGCTCGAGCGCGCTTTGTATGTAGATTGACTTCTGTACCTATCTATTTTGTGGTATTACCTTTTCAATCTAATTAAAACTGGAGAGATACGTATCTCATTTTAATAAAGATTGGCAAAATCGTGAGAAACCCACGATTCTTTTAATGAATGAATTTATTACAGTGTAAAGTGATTCTCAATGTAATCCTATTGGAATTAATTCATTGGTTCCGCAGACGGTCGACGAAGATTTAATGGCTTCCAGTAATAACATGTCCTTTTCTTTGTTTCCTTTGAACGATGCTCTACCGTCCAGTACTTTTTTTTTTAACGTTTTAATCTAAATGCAAATGAATGGCATACTAATTATAATTAGGGACAAGTTCAATGGCCTTCAAGAAATTGTGTAGTTACTAATTTCTATCAGTGACTGCCCAAGTGAAACTAGAAAATTATCCCACAGGAATATACTCCTGGGATAAAAAGACTACTATTTTTTATTTCAGGACTCCGTTTATCTGTTAAGATTTGAAGAGGTTACAGACAGACAGCCTTTTGTAGAGTAAAGTCGCAGAGTTACTACACACACACATACATAATATACACCACTAATTTTAATTAGTACAAATATTTATAGGGCTTATTAGAAAAGGTTTTGTTATTATTTAAGTAGTCTCAATCAATAATATTCATAAACAGCAAAGTTTGCGTTTGTTAATATCCCAAAATGTTGCTCAATGTATGGAAATATTGTACAGGCTATTGATTATGAATGAATAAATGACGATCAAAATGGAAAAAACACTGCGCGTAGTATTTTCTAGTAGTAATTGTTATGCAATATTGATTCTATTATGAATTTACCAATTATGACAAATTTTCGAGGACAATTTTGCGATTTGGTTTTTTTTGCTTTTGACTACAAAAATATGATCAGTAACGAGTACGGATAGAGCCCCATTTTTTGTACTAATAAAAAAATAGTGATCACACAAGTTATAAAGACAAAAGTTTGTATACACCCCATACAAAATTTTGTCTTTATAACTTGTGTGATCAATATTTTTGTATTTAACAACTAAATACAGAGAACTAAGTTGAAATAAAATCCCTGTTATGTAAAATAATGAGAGTCTGCTATAGATTTTATGGGTTTCATAGTACACGTATTGTCTGCAGGAATGTTCGAAAGAATCACCGAGTCTGCCACACCCTCTCGCTCCACCCAGGCACATTTCTTGTCGCTTCTATTGTGTGAACACAATGTTAATTAAATAATGAAAAAAAGTAATAAAAAAATTGAAATTGAAATAAGCCACTGGCAGTGTTAAGAACACAGCTGCGTTTTAGTTTGTGACACTCCCTCTAGCTCCACACTGAGCGGGAGAAGTTATTTGATGAGATAGATAGATAGATATATTCTTTATTGTACACCAAAAATAACATTAGGAACTTAAAATTAATAGTGTCACAATGGGCGGTCTTATCGCTCAAAGCGATTTGATGAGAGAGGTCAGACTACTTCACGCCGGAACAGCTGCTCAAACTTTATCAAGCGCAAGTTCGATCGTGTATGGAGTACTGCTCTCATCTTTGGGACGGATCTGCCTGATACCAGCTTGATGCACTTGAGGCAATTGAGAGGCGAGCCAGGAGGATCATTGACAATGATGCACTCGTCGAGTCGAGGCCTCAAAGCTGCAAAGGCGCGTCATGTGATTTGACCATTACATATTTACTGTATGGACTTTAAAAGAGACTTGGACCCCTGAGTTTGTTTCGGTGTTTCTTCTCAGGGTAGTCAGCTAGGAAACACCGGCCTCATCTAGTTTAAAAATGACGAAAAAAAAATTGACGTGTAAAAGTGTTTTTTAAACCTATTTACAAAATAAATATCATTTATCATTTATCATGTTGGGGGACACTTTATCCCCAAATGAATGTGAAGTTTAAAGCATTTTGACAAACTTAGGAGAGTCAATTTTGCATTTTTTGACAATAAGTAATTGTACCCAAAGAAATATAAAAAACAAAACTCCTTTCCGCTATCTATGGTTAATATACCAAAGGTGCATAAAAAGAACCTAATTATTAGGTTCATTACTCCCAACCAATCAAAACACCCTTTAATCTTTCTCAAAGGCTCAGCGTTCGTGAAAAGTTAAGTAAAGTTCAAACTGAAAAGGTTTTAAGAAATTGAATGATAGCATTTCAGCAGAATTGCAGCGAGTTGAACCGGCCAGTGTCGAGCTTGTCACCGTGAGCTGCGGTCGTCGCCGCCTGGCTGCGGACCTACGATCGCGGACACAACTAACTTTCGTTACAACAAAGTTATTTTGTTGATGTGCAGTTTAGTGAGAAGTTATTTCAAGTGTATGACAGTGAAAATTTGTCGTCTAATTTATTATTGGTCAGTTGAAACTAAATAAACTGTGAGTTTAAATAAAAAAATAAAAACAAAAAAAAGTTGGCTAGTTCTAAGGATTGGACATTTTACTATTAGTGTGGTCTATTACTAAATTTAACAAAAGATAATATATTTGTAAATTATTCAATTGTAGTACTTAATAATCAAACAACAAAAAATAAATAGTGAACTCTTAAAAAATAAAAAAAAAAACATTAAAAAAATGCTGGCAACTTGCACAAAATTTTGAAAAAACAAAAAAAAACAAGATGGCGGAATTCTATCGCACTAACGAGACGGAAAGCCAGTTCTTCCATCGATGCACCAACTTATCGTACTTCGACTGTTCGGAGGAAGAGATGCTATTCCTCATGATGGGTCCGCGAACCCTGCCTCTGCAGAAGATAGTGCCTATTTCTGTGCTCCTGCTGGTCATCTTCTTGACTGGAGTAGTGGGTAACGTAGCGGTGTGCGTGGTGATAGTGAAGCATCCTGCCATGCATACGGCGACCAACTATTATCTGTTCAGTTTGGCGTTGAGTGATCTCCTGTTGTTACTGTTTGGTAAGTGTCATTTATTTTTTATACGTATTTGACGTTTTTTTCAAAAAGGTGCTTGGCATTTAGACCCTTTCGCCAAAAACACGCATTTTTCTAGTCTGAATTATACGAATTACCTAAGATTTTGAATTTTCCACAGGTATCTACTGAAACTTGTACAAAAACTTTATCATTAAAGCTTCATTTATCATTAAAAAAAAATAGGTGCGAAAGTTATTTCCCAAAATTTAAGTACGTATTTAACAAAATAATTTTATATTGTACTTTATTATAATCTACATAATTAATCTTAATAAACTTCAAAGCTGTTCAACTTTTACAATGTTATCTAGTTTTGAACGCTTAGCTTTTCGTGTAAAAGCAAAAATTTGTATCCAATTAAGATCTAGCACCTTTATTGATTATAATTATATAATTTTGAACGAAAAAGGTTTGGTCGCAGGCTGCGGGAACGTTTGAAATAGTTACTGCGGACCTAAAACGCAAAGGGTAAATGAAAGAACGTAGGCGGGTTTTAGTCAGTAAAAGTCTGAAACGCACTCTCGCTCCACCCTAAAGCTGGAGAAGTCATTTGATGATTTGCTACCACAAAAAACGGCTTTATTAAATCATTATTACTTGCTGTATTAAATACAATGGCCAAAGTATAGATATTCTTATTCGATTCCGACTCGGCTGGGCAGTGTTCGGGAAGCTTAACAATATTTTCTCGTCCAACATACCACAGTGTCTGAAGACGAAAGTCTATAACCAATAATAAAGATGACATGACTCTGAAACGTGGTCGCTCAGAATGGACCTCACCAGAAAGTCACCGAATGAACAATGGAAAAGGCTATGCTCGGAGTTTTTTTGCGTAAATGAATCTGAAATGAATATCTCCAGCAGGAGAACCGAAGTTACCGACATAGACCCCGACCACATAACACCGACCGATTAACATTCAAAACTAAAGTTCGAGAGCTAATTCGTAAGAAGTTGGCAGTAGTATCATCACAGCGTTAATGTTTTCCAATATTGTCGATTTGGACTAATTGTTTGACTATATTGTATTCGTCTTCTCTCTCTCTCGTTTATTGCACCTACCACTATTTTTCTCTACAACACTCAAACGTTTACTGGTAGAAAATGCCTAAGGTAGTCCATAAAACATTTAATAAATCAATACTTATCTACACTAATATTATAAAGAGGAAAACTTTGTTTGTATGTTTGTTTGTTTGTACTGAATAGGCTCAAAAACTACTGGACCGATTTTAAAAATTCTTTCACCATTCGAAAGCTACATTATCCACGAGTAACAAAGGCTATATTTTATTTTGGAAAAAAATAGGGTTCCGTAAGATATTTGGGTTTTTCGGACACAAGGTGTAAAAAATCAACCAGAAAAGTTACTTATTTTGCGTACGCTGCCTAAACTATAAAAGATAGAACCATAAAATGTTCTAATTAATTGTAGATCTTATAAATATCTACAAAAAAGTCCGCGACACACTATACCCATCTATGTCGAGTGAGGCACAGCAACCATTTTTTTATTTAAAAATCTTGAATTTTTTTTGGACTACATTTAAACGCGTTTATTTTACTCATGCTATTAATCCTTATCAAAATAAATGATTTCATCACTAAGAACAGTTTATGGAGATAATATTTGGTCTTTGAATGATTAAAATTGGACGTTTGGTTTTGAAGTTATGGCGAAATTAAAATATTACGATTTCTGCTGCACGGCCCGTTGCGAAGTGGGCGTCACCAAGGCGGGGGTGCGCGTGCGGGAGGGGAGTTTAGATCTATGAGTAAGGTACCCGCGCGGTTCAGTCGCGAGGTCGGCTCCCTACGCAGCGGTCGTGCGCGAAGTCTAATAATTTTCGTGCGATTTTTTTTAGATTTCGTTCTTAAAACTACACCTACGCAAAAGTTCTTCTCAGAGCTAAACAAAAGTTCTTTTCAGGGCTAACCAACAGTTCTTTTCAGGGCTAACCAACAGTTCTTTTCAGGGCTAAACAACAGTTCTTTTCAGAGCTAGACTATTACACGCTATTAACATTTTCTTAAACATTTGAAAATGCCTAAGAGAGCCAGGTCTCAACTTTCTAAACATAGTTCTCAAGCACGGGCAGCAAGAATACGTCGTATGGGAGAATCTTCACCTGAACGTTCACAACGCCTTGCTGAACAAAATCAGAGAAACTCTCAGGTACGCGAACGAGAGTCGAGTGTCGAACGTTCGCAACGCCTTGCACAACAAAATCTGAGAACCTCTGAGTTACGTGCACGAGAGTCGAGGCTGGAGCGTTCCCAACGTCTTTATGAACAAAATGTAAGGACCTCTGACTTACGCGAACGAGAGTCAAGTGTCGAGCGTTCGCAACGCCTTGCCGAACAAAGTCTGAGAACCTCCGAGCTACGCGCTCAAGAGTCGAGGCTGGAGCGTTCCCAACGTCTTCATGAACAAAATATAAGGACCTCTCAGTTGCGCGAAAGAGAGTCGAGTGTCGAGCGTTTGCAGCGACTTAGAGCTCAAGCAGAGAGACAGCAGTTGTCCACAAACACAGTTCGCAATCGAATTTTAGCTAACAGCAACAGACTGGCTTTCAGATATGATCCGCAGGTTGATTATGCACAACAAGCGTCCGTCCAAATCGGAGTCATGAATAAGATCTGCTCTAACTGCTCTGCCAAGAAATGGACAGACGAACCTAATGGTATGTGCTGTGCTTCAGGTAAAATTTATCTTCCTAACCTTCAGGAGCCACCACAACCAATAAAAAATCTTTTAACTAATAACCATCCATTATCTGGTCATTTTTTAACAAACATACGTAGATACAATAGTCTTTTTCAAATGACTTCGTTTGGCGCAAAAGAAATCAGGGAAGGAAATTTTATGCCCACTTTTAAAATTGAAGGACAGGTGTATCATCTCATTGGTAGCCTTTTACCACCGTCAGGCCAAAACCCACAGTTCTTGCAAATATATTTTATTTCGGATGCAGACCAGTTATCGTTGCGATCAAGCATCGCACCAACCTTAAAAATGTATTTAATTCGTGAATTACAGACCGCTTTGAATAATCATAACGTGTATATACGAAGTTTTAAACAAAACTTAGAACTTAACTCCTCAGATAATTTAAAGTTAATTATTCATTCAGATCGCACTCCACAGACAGCACACAGAGGCAGATATAATGCTCCTACTGTAAACGAGGTAGCCGTTCTCTTGGTCGATGAAGACAAAGGTCCCAGGGATATAGTCTTACACGGTAGAGACGGACAGCTCAAAAGAGTTTCTGAGCTACATCGGTCCTATGATCCACTACAGTATCCTATAATGTTTGCGACAGGAGAAGACGGTTATTATTTGACTATCCCTCAGCAGGGTTCTGCGCGTAATAAAACTGTTTCGTGCATGCAATTTTATGCATTTAGATTAATGTTTAGAACTAACTCTTTTAATCCAATAAAGACTGAGGGCTGATGACTACATTCATCTCAGAGATGCCTTAAATCATGACGCAAATGTTGACCCAACAAATATCGGTCAACATGTCATATTGCCATCGTCATTTACGGGTTCTCCGCGTTTCATGCACGAGAAAACGCAGGACGCGATGACGTACGTCCGAAATTATGGTAGACCTGACTTATTTGTCACTTTTACATGTAACCCCGAATGGCCTGAAATTAAAGCGGAGCTGCTACCAGGACAACGGTCTTTCGACCGTCATGACATAATTTCACGTGTATTTCATTTAAAGATGAAGAAATTCATCAAATTATTTGTCAAAGAACAGATATTCGGTAAAGTAAAATGTTATATGGCAAGTGTGGAGTGGCAAAAGCGCGGTTTACCTCATTGTCATTTGCTTTTCTGGCTAGAAACTAAAATACAACCAGATGAGATCGACAGTGTCATAGTTGCGGAGCTACCCGATCAACAAATTGATCCGGTACTACACGACATTATAACTAAAAATATGGTACATGGACCCTGCGGAGAACATAATTTAGCTGCACCATGCATGAAGAACGGTGTCTGCACAAAAAAATACCCTCGCCGTTTCATGAACGATACCCAGACCGGAGAGGATGGGTATCCAGTTTATCGTAGGCGCGATACAGGAAATGGCGGTCGGAGCACTACGCTACAAATCAGGGGCAACATGGTGACGATAGATAATAGGTGGATTGTTCCATACTCCCCGCTACTATGTAAGACTTTTAACGCTGATATAAACGTGGAGTATTGCCACTCTGTCCAAGCCATTAAATATATATGTAAGTATATAAATAAAGGTTCAGATCAGGCAACTTTTAGCCTTAGAAACCCACACGATGAGGTTGAAAACTATTTAAATGGCAGGTACATAAGCACATCTGAAGCTGTCTGGCGCTTATTTGAATTTCCCGTTCACGACCGGCATCCTACTGTAGTGCATTTGGCCGTTCATCTAGAGAACGGTCAAAGGGTGTATTTTACACCAGGGACAGCTCATCAAGTGGTCCAAAACCCACGCAATACAACATTACTGGCATTTTTTGCTCTCTGTAATGAAGATGAATTCGCGAAAACTCTTCTGTATCATGAAGTCCCGCAATACTATACATGGGCAAATAATAAATTCACTAGAAGGAGGCGTGGTGAAGATGTAGTTGAACATCCGGGGATAAAAAAAGATACCGCTTTAGGTAGAGTCTACGGGATACATCCATCCCAATCAGAGTGTTTTTATCTTAGGATTCTACTGCACCACGTACGCGGTCCGACCTCATTTGCATACCTTAAAACTGTAAACGGTATTGTCAAAGAGACGTATCAAGCAGCTTGCCGTGACCGAGGTTTACTTGAAAACGATGACCATTGGGGTAACAGTTTAAGCGAAGCTTCGTTATCACATTGTCCAAAAAAACTAAGGGAGTTGTTCGTAGTCATACTTTTATTTTGTCAACCATCGGAACCATTGAAGTTATGGGATACTTTCAAAGATCAGTTCTGTGAAGATATTAGACATCGTATCAGACAACAAAATCAGGATAACACTTTACCCTTCACTGAAGTCATTTATAATGAAGGATTAATCGAAATAGAAAACAAACTTCTAGAATTAAACGACAAAAATTTAAGTGATTTTGGATTACCTTCTCCCGTTCGTACCCAGAATAATACTATTGACACAATGGTACAACAGTATAACAGAAATGATCTAACAGCGTTTGTTAATGACAATGTGCCAAAATTAGTACCAGATCAAAGACATGCTTATGAGACTATTGTGGACAGCGTGAACAATAACATGGGGAGATTATTTTTTTTGGACGCACCAGGAGGCACCGGAAAGACTTTTCTCGCAAATTTGATACTTGCTAAGATACGGCAATCAGGGAAGATAGCGATTGCAGTTGCTTCGTCAGGAATTGCTGCAACTCTCTTGAACGAAGGAAAAACTGCTCACTCTACGTTTAAACTCCCGCTATCCGTATATTTAGATCAACGGTCTACGTGCTCTATTCGGAAAAATGGGCCTCTTGGTAAGTTGCTGCAAGACGCGTCGTTGGTAATATGGGATGAATGCACCATGAGTCATAGAGCTCATGTGGAGGCCGTGGACCGTACTTTAAAAGACCTCCGAAGCTCTGCTAATGTCATGGGTGGTATCACTTTTGTATTTGCTGGAGATTTCCGACAAACGCTTCCAGTCGTCAACAGAGGTACGCGAGCAGATATTATGAAGGCATGTTTAAAATCGTCTCACCTTTGGACATCTGTTCAACATTTGAATTTGCGCACCAATATGAGAGCTCATCTACATGGAAATACGCATAGCAATTTTCCACAACAGCTGCTGAAACTTGGAGAAGGAATTTTTCCATCTTTAAATTTGGGCACCGATTATGCGGTTACTTTGGATGAGTCTCTAGGCCAAATAGTCCATAATTTAGATAGTCTGATAGATGCTATATATCCTGACATCGAAAACTTACATCAAAATGATTTTCGTTGGCTGTGTTGTAGAGCAATAGTTTCTCCCAGGAATGAAACAGTCAACGAAATAAACAGTTTAATTATGCAGAAAGTACCGGGTGAAGTTAAGTGCTATAAATCCATAGACACCGTCACTAACATCGAGGACGCTGTGCACTACCCCCAGGAATTTTTAAATTCTCTGAACCCCGCTGGGCTACCACCTCATGAACTGTCGTTAAAAGTTGGCACGCCGATAATGCTTCTCAGAAATTTAAGCCCCCCCAACATGTGTAATGGCACGAGACTTCTTATAAAGGAGCTAAAAGATAATTTAATAGTAGGGAAGATTATCACCGGCCCTGCAGCTGGTGAATTAGCTCATATACCAAGAATACCCATGATCCCTACTGATTTGCCTATACCCTTCAAAAGGCTCCAATTTCCAGTAAAAATTTCTTTCGCACTAACGATAAACAAATCCCAGGGCCAAACATTCAAATTAGTAGGAATTGATTTACGAAAAGAATGTTTTACGCATGGGCAACTTTACGTTGCCCTATCACGGGTCGGGGCTCCCGACCATCAGTATATTTTGTTACCTGAAAATAATTTAACGTCAAATGTTGTTTATGGAGAAGCTCTACAATAATCGCTTTAGTTATCTATCCTTAAACAACGGGTTGCGCTCCGGGACTGCCGGCAGAAGTGAAAACTTAGTATTAATTACATTTAAATATTTTCATCATTAACAACTTAACATACACAGAAAGACAATCTGTGCAGCCTGCGGATAATGACTGCGTCGTCAATGTTACTGTCGGTGTCTGTGAATTGACCTGGGAATCATTTTGCTGACCGTGTCTTTCCTGGGTAGGCTTTTTGCAGCGGTAACCGACATCCACGCGGGCGGAGCCGCGGGCGACCGCTAGTAATTTATAAAGAGGTAAAGTTATTTTTTAGGTTTTTTTGTTTGTAGGAAGTAATATCTGGAAGTACTGGTCCGATTGCTAAAATGTTTTCACCGATAGAAAGCTGCTTTATTCCTGAGTGACATAGGCTATAGACATATTTTATGTACGCGGGCGAAGCCGCGGACAAAAGCTAGTAAATAATAAAATGCTCGAAGAATCGCCAAACTTAAGTGACAGTGGACAAGGCACATTTCTCTAGCACTTGACGTGGCCCAAGGGCTGGCTTTTATCTTGGTCAGAGGATAAGTATTGCCGTACAGCGCGTGGCAATGCTGCCAATATTTTGGCACATCACCAGTCGACAGCTAAATATGAGTTTTTCGAAGCCATATTTTAGTTTATTTATATAGACCTTATTTTTTGTTTTGTATGATTATTTATAGTCTTTTGTACATTGTATTGAATTTTATTCAAGTAAATAAACATATATCTAAATAACTCGGCCAACTCGCACTAACAATGGACGGGGCCCTGTTGGGCCGATGTCTACTACAGCTATGAATGTCTGATACTTCCTCTTAATTGATGATTTCCCCGCCACAAAAAAGAAGGCTATGTTACTCTTAGTAAGTAATGGTAACCCATATCTTCTATTGTTTTAGAAAACTAAAATAATTACGGTTATTGGAAAATAACTAGTTAGTTACTAAGTGGTTACTAATAATAGAGTAGTAATAATACAATAATAATAATAGAACGGGTCAGTTGACCCGTGGCCGCTCCGCCGAGCGCGAAATAGTTTAGGGGTTAAAAAATAATATTAATTACAATCAAACAGCCTATGTCACTAAGGAATAATGTAGCTTGATACGAGTGAAAGAATTTTCAAAATCGTTTCAGTAGTTCCAGAGATTACTCCTACCAAAGACATTAAATATCTTTTAATCTCTCTGCTTCCTATAAAAAAATACAAACTATACCTTTTTATGATATTAGTGTAGATAGGGTCACACTTTTGTCCTCTAGGTACATAACCTTAGCAGAAATAGTCAAGCATAGATTTACATTAGCTATTTCCCGATTGAAATATTATAAAGTCTACAATATGGACTAAAATAAATTGTTTAAGTTTAAATAACCTTAAATAATGTCTAATTTAAAAGGACACAAGATTTGGGTCAATTTAACTGGGATTTAGAGAATTTTAATTAAATTTTGCAGAAGTCCTTGTAGCTTACACCTGAAGAACAGGATATTAATTTTATTTTACGCAGCGGACACGGGCAGAAATAAATACGAAAGGTCTTACTCGACTGGAAATATATTTATTTACTTTTATCTTTACTTATTATAAACATATAAATTACATTTTTAAATATTTTTTAACAAAGTCACAAAAAAACATTTAAAAATATAAAAAAATAGTAGCCCACCAGTATCGGGAACAGGATCCAAGCTACCGGCGGTCAGGGCTACAGATAAAGGAACCTCCTAACTATACCAACCGTGTCTAGAAGTACCTACTGCTTCCTGAATCAAACCCTTGATCCAGTCGCCTAACGAGAGCCTCCTAAGGTGTTTATTTATATTTATGTGACACACATAGTAAAATATCACCATCTTAAAAAAAAATCACACATCATCATCTCAAAAAGATCTATTCTATTGTAAAAAAAAAAACAAAATGAAAAGTGCAAAATAACTTTAATTTCAGAAGTCGGTGTTAAATAACGAAGAGACAAAACTACGAGTATTAAAGAAACACCGACGTCCGAAATTAAAGTTATTTTGCACTTTTCAGTGTTATTTTTTTACATTGCAGTCGGTTGTATTTTTTTTTTGTAAATTTATTTTGTGGGATTGCAGTCAAGCACTGGTTTATATTAATTTTAAAAAAATAGCTTTTTAGGGTTCCGTACCTCAAAACGAAATAACGGAACCCTTATAGGATCACTTTGTTGTCCGTCTGTCTGTTTGTCAAGACCCTTTATTTCGGGAACGCGTGAAGGTATCGAGTTGAAATTACAACCATATACTCAAGTTTGCGGTCCCTTGACGCTGTGAAAAAATCAAACATCTGAGTTAACGGAAATAAAAGATACGGCCGTTTATGTCGCAAAAAACGTGTATTTCGACACTCTCAAGGAAATCGAAATTATATATATATCATAGGATACTTTCCGTTGACCTAGAATCCTGAAATTTGGCATGAAGCAAGGTCTCATAACACAAGTATAGGAAAAAATCTGAAAAATGTAAATTTGTAGTTACGTCACAAAAAAAAACTTTTTTCCGATTCGGAATAGTCTTCGTAACTCAATTCGGGAATTGAACTGTTTTCATAGGTAAGTTAGTACGGAACCCTCAGTGCGCGAGTCC
This sequence comes from Mythimna impura, assembly GCA_905147345.3. Classification (NCBI taxonomy): domain Eukaryota; kingdom Metazoa; phylum Arthropoda; class Insecta; order Lepidoptera; family Noctuidae; genus Mythimna; species Mythimna impura. Next base: position 34,174,463 of record LR990341.1, read on the forward strand.
GACTCGCACTTGCACAGTTTTTTTTACATTTAGCAACTGCCTATCAGACCTACACAACCCAGTTACTGGGCAACACGATAATGCTTGGATAGACTGATGGTCAGACTTTCAGGCATCTGACTACCTGTAACAACTATCTACGGATGACATCCGGGACCAACAGCTTTCCGTGCTTTCTGAGACACCGGGTGCCAGTACTGTCCTAGATAAACTTAGAAAAGTACGTATGAATAGAAAAAAAAAACTGCAAACTGTGGAGTTTGTTTGTTTGAACGCGCTTATCTCAGGAACTACTAGTTTGAATTGAAAAACTTTTTCAGTGTTGGATAGCTCATTTATCGAGGAGAGCTGTCGGTTATATATATATATACATAAAATCACACTACAACCCACGTGAGCGGAGCAGTAAACAAAAACGCAGGTGAATTCGCGGGGGACAGCTAGTTTATTATTATTAGTTCTATTATGCTAAAAAAATCCCATTCACTACAGCACGCGTCACGTAAAAAGAACGCTGGCGGTCAAGCTGCGCATAGGCGATTTATCGGTCCATTTGGTGGTATGAGGTAGGGCGCGGGGCGGGTGAGCCACGCGCCGCATGTTTACCGGTGCGCTATTGGTTCAAAAATAAATTAATAGGCACATAACTTTCGTTCGAGACTGTACCCATGCGCAAACACACTCCCACCACTTTCTTCCAGCGTTCTTTTTACGTGACGCGTGCTGTACCTTGTGAGTATGACATAGTTGTAACAGAAATTGCTGAGGCATAATTACTACACGAAGTCGAACTTTATCCTATGAGATACGTTTGTCCTCCGGGACAAGTAAAATGTCTTTATTTACAAGTAAGTTATCCTTTTCAGAAAGGTGCAAACTTAAGACTAACTTATTGCAAACAATTTCCATGACAGAAAAAAATAAAATATATGCGTCACGTCCGAGCCGTTCCTTAACCAGACCCTGGTCTAGTCGGCCGAATTCGGCTAGCCGTTGTTGCGTGATAGATTTCCCATTAAATATATGGCTGGCAGCTGGCACCCCCATTTCACATTCGGAATGCCAGTTAAAAACCGCTGGGTGTTTGACGCCCAGCAATTGCTGAGTTGGCGACCCTTTCGGTTCGGATACGCTCAGCGCAACTGTATTGTATTTCTGTACTCTTTTCTTTTGTTATTTTGTGTTGTAGCTATTGTATTGTATTGCTTATTTTGAATAAAATCTATTCTATATTACATTTTACATGGAGTTGCTGTTTTGTAAAATTAGGAACTTGGAGCAGTGATAACTTCGGATTGACTTATAATTGGAATGATAAGTTTAAATAAACTTATTATTTAACCCTTTAACGCACAACTAAGTTATTTTAACAAAATAAAGTATTTGAGTTTGTTATGCTCACTCAAATGTTTCACTGATAGCGGCGCGTGTGTGATGATGACGAACGGAACCGAATATAGATCATTGAAGTGAACTGGCGCTGTTAGTGAAACGTATCATCTCCAAACTGCCAGTGGCTTATTTTGATTTATATATTCTGTTTTTACTGAACCAAGATCATCTTATGACATCCCCGCTCTTGGGCGGACCGCGAGATAGTGTCAGACTTTTACTGACTAAAAACCCACTCCTGTTCCTTTGTTGCATTTCGTACCAGGGCCGAGTCTTCCTTTCAGAATCAGACCCTTGGCCCCAGTAGGCTTCGACCCTGCTGGGCCCCTACAGTTGCTGATATCTCCTTGAGGCGCGTGGTACGCGCCGTCGATGACTTGGGCTCTGTCCGGACGGTTACCAGACGGACGGACGGCGAGCTACCCATTGCTCACCGTCCGCAAGCCCGCGCCTACGGTGGCCGGAAATCTGGATCGGAATCCCGGCGGCGATTGAGGCGTGAGGACCGTTGCCTCACGCGATCGGCCGCCTCCTTTGCTAGCATTACTGCTTCGCAGAAGGAGCGACCGCCTGCCACTCCTCCTCGCTCCGGACCATGGCCTGTACCAAGGCCCGGCGCGAGAGATCCCTGCCACCGAGTGCCCCCACGAGGAGACGGCGGTTCTCTGCCCAGGCGGGGCACACCTCTACCGTATTTGTATTTTAATACACAACGTAATTTAAAAGAATGCCCATGTAGTTTTTTACACAATGACTTTTGGCTATATAAAAGTGCCTTTAAAGGTTTTGTTTGAAACTAACTTCTGCTAGTGGTTTTGCCCGCGTTCCTAGTCCCAGTAGTTTCGGCTGTGCGTTGATATGTCAGTCAGTCAGTGTCTCCTTTAATATATAAGGTGACTGGTAATTAGTGACCGATACTTAAACACATGATTGTACTCATGATTACAAACAACTTTCCCAAAGAAACTTTTTTATATTCTCATTAGTTTTATCACAATAATAAAACAGCTGTTTAAATACGTGCGCCCTGCGACCGGCGACCGCTCAGTTGTTAGTCGCGTGACGCCATCGTACCTACAATAGTGATAGAGCACCCGCGCAGCTTGCAAACCCATAGGTGTACGTACCTAATCAGTGAATGTACCTACAAACTAGTGAGTATATAAAAAAAATTTCTTTGGGAAAGTTGTTTGTAATCATGATTACAATCACGTGTTTAAGTATCGGTCACTAATTACCAGTCATCCTATATATAGAAGATAGATAAATGCTTTGTTTCTTGATATTCAATGTAGGTTGCATATGACTCAAATATGCTCAAAAAATTAATAAGATTATTAATGTTTTTATAGGTTGAACGTGTACTCAGAAATTTACAGGTAGAAATAGTCATTGAATATTTTCAGCAATATAATTATTATTAAACTGTATACATACGTTTAAAAATATATACATTACAATAAGCCTGTAAGCCTATTATTTCTTGTCAAATGTCAAAATACTAATATAGCTGAAGACAATAAGAGTAATCTGGCTATAACGAGTGTCACGTGGTTATACTTTGAACGTGAATCGCTAATAATACTGATGAAATGTGGTAGGATACAATACCACAGTATAAATAATGGAACAGTATAGAAACTAAGCCTAGTTGATAAAATAATTACCTGCGCTCTATTGAAGCAATAGGGTTGTAAATTTTGATGTTTTTGAAATTGTTCCTACTTGAATTGAACTTAGGGTCATGAGCAGTGGTTTTCGGGTGTTTGCCACGCATTTTTGGTTTGAACCGTACCGCTTTTCAACCCGAAAATGTGTTTGATAGCATAGGAAGACCTATAATTAAAAGAAACCATTACATAAAAAATACTTTTATTCCTCATAAATTACAAATTATTTACTGAAAAATACTTTCGTCTGCTACGACACGTTCGGAATTCTTTATTATTAAATTTTATAGTGTAAAAATTTCTCATTGTTATGAACTTATGATGCTTTTTAAAATAAACTATTGGGACACAAGGACAGGATACTATAAAACTGACTTTGTCTAATTCTTTGTAAATTAATTCAGCTACTTTGCAGTTTATGTGTGCAACTACGAAAAACATCAATTTATTAAGAATTGAATTTTTATAAAGATCGCGGAAGTAAATTTAAATGTGACCACTCGTCTTGACGCGGCACTTGCTACTAACAGCACCGCGAGAAACGCTTAGGCACAGTAAGATATAATACCGAGGCTTAGGGGTCTCGTCGACGAGTATGTTTGTGTGAGTGTGCCGTTTCGAACATTTGTGGGTAGTTTCCGTACTGTTCCATATCTATACTGTGACAATAGCTTGGTGAAATATGGACGTTACAAGAAATGGACGATATTATTGGAAATAAGATAAAAATGTTTCATTAGTTCCAAATTGCCAATATTTTGCGCAAGACATTTATTTTGTTATATACCTAGCTCAGTGGCAGCCTATGAGAGGTAACAAATTCGACTTTGTGTCTTATTTTCACCGGTAGGTATGTGTTTTTAGGGTCCCGTAACTCAAAAGGAAAAAGCAGAACCCTTATAGGATCATTTTGTTGTCCGTCTGTCTGTCTGTCAAGTCCCTATATCTCAGAAACGCGTGGATGTATCGAGTTAAAATTAAAACCATATGCTAAGGTCTGCGGTCCCTTGAAGCTGTGAAAAGATCAAACTTCTAAGCTAACGAAAAAAAAAGATACGGCCGTTTATGTCGCAAAAGACGTGCATTTCGACGCTCAAAGGAATCAAAATTCATAATTTGGCATAAAGCAAGGTCATATAGTATAGATATAGATCTCCATTCGGGAATTGAACTATTCGCATATGTAGGTTTGTACGGAACCCTCAGTGCGCGAGTCCGACTCGCACTTGCTCAGTTTTTTTTTAGGCAGGCGGTCTCCTCCTTCTGCGAAGCAATAATGCTAGCAAAGGCGGCGGTCGCACGTGCGAGGGAACGGCCCTCATGCCCCAGCCCCCGGTATTCCGATCCCGATTTCGACGGCGAGCAATGGATAGCTCATCGTCCGGCTGTCCGGTAACCGTCCGGACCCAACCCAAGTAGTCGACATCGCGTAGTTTTCCACGCGCGCCTCAAGGAGATGTAAGCAAAACCGTGGGGGCCCAGCAGGGTCGAAGCCTACTGGAGCCATGGGTTGCGCGAAAGAGAACTCCGGGGCCCTGGAACTAGGGAATGCAAAACCGGCCAAAATTAAAACCCGGTTTTTTTCGGGTTTCCTAAAAAAGAAACGGTTTCAAAGTATTTTATTTTTTGTATAAATGATATTTTTAAACTGATTGTTAAATTCAGGCCGCCTACATCTTGCACCTTGTAGGGACACATATTAATATTATATATATACATATGTAAGTATCTATTTTATGCTGAGAGCGCACCTTAGTGGCGGCTGTGCCCGCCTCATAAGTTTTAGCGCCAGTCGCAAATATACGGAGTTAACATCAAGTCGTGTATCATTTCTCCACACTAATTACCCAACACACCTACACACCTCTTTAATTAAATAGAAAATTATGTATTTAAAAGAAATGTATATGTACTTATTAAAAATTTAAATGAAAATTTTCCGTTTTGTGTTTAAACTCAGTAGGTACAATATAAAACAAAAGTCCCAAAAAGATCAACTAAACGTAATTTAGTCATTATAAATATCACGCATGAATATAAAATACAAAACTCAACATAATAACAACACCTTAAATCTGTAATCAAATTAACCATATTATAAACTCTTTCATTATAAGCTCTAACTAGGGAATACAAAACCGGCCAAAATTAAAACCCCATTTTTACCCGGTTTTCGGTGAAACCGGTTTTAAAGTTAGTTTTTTATTATTATTTTTAAGTGAAAATTTTAAATTGCTTGTAAAATTCAGGCCACCTACTACTTGCATATTTTTAATAATTATTGAGAAACTTATCAAGACAAAAGAAATTGTACACCCAATATGGCCATAAATTCTGATACAAATAAAAATAAATCTTAACTTCATAAAAACGAATGTCTTAGAATGATGTCGTTTAAAGAGAATCTAAACCAGAAATCAATATACCTATACTTCTACTCCAAATATCCACCCTTTGCCTTAACACAGCCTTTTAAGCGTTCAGGCTACGCGACTATCGGTTTACGCACTGTGACCATTGGAAAGTTGTCCACCGCTGATCGTAAAGAATTTTTTAAGGATTCTTAATTATTGTGACGTGTGGAGCAGCCCATGTCTTCTATCTAATACAGACCACAATTTGTAGTCCAGGGGTTGAGGTCTGGGCTAGCCGAAGGTCAATCATCAGTCTTGATGAAGTCCGAAACATTCGCTGCAAGGCAAGTCTGGGTAGTGCGTGCCTTGTGACCAGGTGCTGAGTCTTGACACACTTTAGTTGAAGTTTTCACCCATTTTCACGAAATATATCCACTCCGTTATAGGATACCCTTACCATATCATTACTGATGTCGCATGATAACCATTCAGGACTCTGCTAACCAATTAATAGTGTTCTTTGGAGCTACGAGCATACACCCGATTATTTTGCTTGTTGTAATATTCCTTGATTGTGAAAATTTTCTCATCGGTAGTAAGAATATCCCTCCCTGAGTTTTCCATTAGTGTAACGAACAAGCAAAGATTTTGATCTTTTCACTCTGTTCTATATAAGGGGACCAGTTTAAGGTGATGATGTTATAATGAGTAAGAACCGCGATAGTGATCTAGCGGGTGCGTATTTCATCTACGAATAAGATTATATGATTTTCCATCTAAAAACAAAACCCCGGTAGGAGTTTTGGCTGTTTATATTATTATGTACAGTTCGACCTGGGAAGAGGTGGCGAGATGACCTGGACGCCTACCGCAAGGGTTGGCTCAAGGTGGCTCAAGAAAACAATACATAGAAGAAGTTGGGGAGGTTTTTGCCCAGCCGTGGGAAAGTATAGGTTAAATAAAAAAAATACTATTATGTTTATTAACAACCACATATCTTAGCATAGCATAGCATAGCATAGTCGGCCTTATAATGTTCCCACTGTCGGGACTCAGGCCTCCTCTCTAGGAGAGGGAATGGGCCGTAATCCACCACGCGGGCCCAGTGCGGGTTTTTTTTTTTTTTTTTTTTTTTTTTTTTTTTTTCGGTGGGAAAATCATCTTATGACATCCCCCGCCCTTGGGCGGGGCGGGAGATAGTGTCAGACTTTTACTGACTAAAAACCCACTCCTGTTCCTTCATTGCCTTTCGTACCAGGGCCGAGTCTTCCTTTCAGAATCAGACCCTTGGCCCCAGTAGGCTTCGACCCTGCTAGGCCCCTACAGTTGCTGACATCTCCTTGAGGCGCGCGTGGAACAGCACGCGCCGTCGACGACCTGGGGGTCAATTCCACTAATAAATTTACAACGAAATCGCAACAGAACTGTAACTAAACGACCGCTATTGAGCGTTTTTCTATTCTGCTAAAATAACAACGATATAAGTTTAGTTCTAGATAAGTTGAAGTTAAAAACTTGATTCTACTAACACAACCGATCCCGAACGGAACGTAAACTTTGTTATAATCGCTATTCTACTAATGTATTGACGCAAGCGTCACTCGAAAACAAAACGAAACTAAGCGTCTCATCTGTCAAAATTAGTCGCTACGGAAAAGTTGGCTTTGTATAACTTTTTCTTGACTGTTCGCATTTATCCTCTAATTAATTAACTTTGTTCATTTGTAACTATGTTGTAATAATCAATGTAATTAATGTATATGTTCAATCTGTATGAAATTAGAATAGAATAAAAGTTTATTTGGCACTCACCGGCTATAGAAGATTTTTCCAAGTAATAAAACTTTCATGAAGTACGAGTAGGTACCTATTTGGTTTTTCGCGCTTTGTCAGCTATTTTGAATCGACAGATTTTTGAAGTGAAACTTCTTTATCGGGGTTGGAAAAAAATTTAGTGTAACATTTTTTCGTTACGCGCCATCTTTTTCTTATCCCTACCACGCGTGATTCGAAGATGGCGTTGAAACGCAAAGGGCAAGTGAAGGAACAAAGGTGTGTTTTAAAAGTTACCGTGGCTGTGGAACGCAAAGGGCAACTGAAGGAACAAAGGTGGGTTTTGAAAGTTACCATGGCGTTGGAACGCAAAGGGCAAGTGAAGGAACAAAGGTGTGTTTTAAAAGTTACCGTGGCTGTGGAACGTAAAGGGCAACTGAAGGAACAAAGGTGGGTTTTGAAAGTTACCGTGGCTTTGAAACGCAAAGGGATACTGAAGGAACAAAGGTGGGTTTTAAAAGTTACCGTGGCTTTGAAACGCAAAGGGATACTGAAGGAACAAAGGTGGGTTTTAAAAGTTACCGTGGCTTTGGAACGCAAAGGGCAACTGAAGGAACAAAGGTGGATTTTTTGAAATCCAGGTGGCGATTGCATCGACTTATAGAGCTGTAAACATTGACTATAGTTGGCTAATTATTTTTTGAAAAATAACGTCATAAAGAAGTTTCACTTCTTACGAGTGTACGCTAGTACACGCACACATTTTTTTATGTTGGCAATGTAATCAGCGTAAAGGATTTCATTGTATTAATATGTTATATTCAATTCTATGTTTTGATATTGTCTCCCCTTATGTAGATAATAGATGTATTTGCAAACAAGCAGAGCTTTCAATTTATTTAAAGCAAGCAAAACGTAATTTTATATTTTAGAAGTTTTTTCTTTTTTTCTTATGGTATCTCGCAAACGTACTTTTTAATCTGTGCAATACAATTCTTGGCACCATTTCGTTTCGCTGATTGGGCGCCGTGTTCACGTTACAATACCGTTGTAGTTGCGCTGCGGTTCCGTTTTAGTTTTAGTTTTAAAATAGTAGAATACCAAAAACCCTAATGGTCGAAACTGAATCGAAACATAAACGAAACAGTTAGACTATTGTTAGATATTAGTAGAATTGATCTCCTGGGCTCGGTCCGGACGGTTACCGGACGGGATGTCACATGTCTTCGAATTTTTGGTTCTAGGACAAGGTTCACATATCTTACTATATTATATTTCAAGCTAATGGTCAATTACGAATGAATAGTTTTCAATTAGAACTTTTAAAAGGTCCATGTTGTTTTTATTAAAGTTATTATTTTTAATGGTCCACATATTAAGTTAGAGAATGTTTCTAATAAAAATGTGATATTTTTATAAAAGTTTTGTTAAAACATTGTTCTAATGGACGTTGTTGGACATGATAAATAACTGTAACAATCTCGCTGCTGACAGTTATTCGAGCTTAATTGCAAAATATACACTAGTAACAATACAAAAAGTGTAGGTAGGTATTCTTATATATAATAATACTTCTGTACGTGTGTTTGTCACATAACTACTTAACGACTTGACCGATTTGAAAGTAATTTAAGTGAAAATTTGAGTAGGTCTCTGGATGAACTGTGAATGAATTGAACGTGGGGCGCTACAATCGGGTTCTCTATTTTGTTTTTCTGATAATGGCCAGCGTCGGGCAGGACAAAGTCTGTCGGGACCGCTAATAAATATATATTATATATATATATATATGTGTGTAAGTATCTACACTTTTTCTATTGTTAATTTCCTGTGTTGGTCTTAAATGACGGAGAAACAAAACCAGAAATATCGACTTACAAAATTTAAATTATTTCGAACTTTTTGTTGTCTTGTTCTCAATATTGAAGTAGGTTCCAGCCATCATAGGCGTGGGCTTGTGGACGGCGAGCAATGGGTAGCTCACCGTCCGGACCGAGCCAAATCGTCGACGGCGCGTAGTGTTCCACGTGCGCCTCAATGAGATTTCAGCAAAATCGTAGGGGCTTACCAGGATTGGAACCTACTGGGGCCATAGGTTCGCTTCTGAAAAGAAAACCAGGGGTCCTAGAACGCAAGGCAAAGAAGAAACATTGGAGTGGGTTTTAGTTAGTAAAAGTCTGAAAGACCTCACGGCGTCCTCACCTTCCGCATGATGCAGGTTCTCACCGAACACGGTAAGTTCGAGAAGTTCCTGCACCGGATTCGTGCGGAAGCGACGCCCGGGTGTCGCCACTGTGTGGACCGCCCGGAGGACACGGTGGAGCACACGGTGGAGGTGTGCCCCGCTTGGGCAGAGCAACGCCGTGTCCTCGTGGGGGCGTGAGGCGGCGGCGATCTCTCGCCCCGGGCCTTGGTACAGGCCATGGTCTGGAGCGAGGAGGAGTGGCAGGTGGTCGCCTCCTTCTGCGAAGCAGTAATGCTAACAAAGGAGGCGGCCGATCGCGTGAGGCAACGGTCCTCACGCCCTAACCGCCGCCGGGATTCCGATCCCGATTTCCGGCCACCGTAGGCGCGGGCTTGCGGACGGCGAGCAATGGGTGGCTTGCCGTCCGACCGTCCGGTAACCGTCCGGACCGAGCCCAAGTCGTCGACGGCGCGTATTGTTCCACGCGCGCCTCAGAGAGATGTCAGCAAATCGTAGGGGCCCAGCAGGGTCGAAGCTTACTGGGGCCATGGGTAGTGTGAAAACGAAATCTGGGGCCCTGGGACGAAGGCAACGAAGAAGCAGGAGTGGGTTTTTAGTCAGTAAAAGTCTGACACTATCTCCCGCTCCGCCCAAGAGCGCGATTTGTCATTAGATGATTTTCCCACCTAAAAAAAAAACCTCTATGGTTCAGTCGCCCTTTGCAATTTAGGGCCACTTTTTCAAACGTTCCCGCAGCCCAGACACTTCGACACACAACAACAACTGCGTGTTCGGTCCGAAACACTTAAGGGGCGAGTACGACTCGGGCCAGACCCCACATCCACAGTTAAAGGTTAAGTAACTCCGAATTTAACTAGATAGTTTGTTTATATTGGTTTCCCAGACAACCTCTCAAACTAAGTTAAAACTAATAAAGAGTGGGTTAACTTTATTAGTTAAGTCAGGGATTCGAGTAAGGCGGGATTAATTTAGAACTTGTCTTAGACCACTGTCTAGCTACACTGGCGAGCTATACTGTGCGCTTACTAGTTCAACATAATCAACATACAGTTTGGTTTATCACTTTACACATCGGTATGTTTTTATTGCATAACTTACTTAATTAAGGGGATGCAACTCGACATACATTTTCATTGTTTTTCATACAACCGGTCTTACGCGATTATGACGTTATTATACATTTTTTATTCGATATTTCGGAAATACAGTATCTTGTGGATATTATATAGTGGATATATCTAGGCTTCTATTGAAATCAATTTGTAAATTTGTGTAAAACTAATCCAGTAAAGACCTCCGAAAATCTGCTATTTTGCATGAACTCTGAGACTTCATAATTTACTCAAAATTTAAAAAAGCCTTGCAAAAAATCAAGATTCTGAATAACGACAATTTTTTTTTAAATTAAGGGTTTAAAAAAAACACGTATTTCCTAGAACAAGTATTGTAAAATATTCGAGTAAATCACAGAATTATCGAATGCTAACAGAGTTTTCAGTCGTTATCTCTCTTTTTTCGCGTTGCCTTTTCGTCAAACATCGCGTTGGATTGCGTTAGATGAAATAACAAGCTTTGAAACCATGCTCGATGTTAACGATAGGCGAGTGAAAAAGGGCGAGCTGAACCCTGGCGCGGTAGGCATTCAAAGCCTACCCCAGCCCCTGCTCATGTAGCTTTGCGTAAAAAGACACGATGCGCGCGCGAGCGTCGCGCGCGCGGCAATCGCAAAGTTCATTCGAGTTCACGAATACGCGTAGGTACTGCGTCGCGTAATCGCGTCACAGAATAGTGCAATGCAGTAGATCAGTTCGAATTGAAAAAATAAGTTTATTTTGTTTAATTTTCTAATAAGTATTTTTAAGATTACAAATTAGAGGTAGTGTAAGCATATAGATGAGGTATATCGTATAAAATGTAACTTATTTACTTAAAGTACTAATAATAAAAAATACGTAGGTGTATTTATGATTGCGAATAAAATCACCATAAAACAAGTAAACCGATTGCAATGTTAATAGGGAAATGTCAATTAAAAATCTGTCTGACACGAAGGTCATCGGGTACAATGCAAGAGAAGGTAACACATTTCCTAGACCTTAAGGGTGTAACCTGTTACCCATGAAGTCTAAAAAATATGTTACTATAATGGTTATTTTGAGTGAAATATAAGGGGAAGCATAGGTAGGTATATATTAATTAAATAACTATTTCTTTTTGTTTAATTTATTAATCAACAATCAAACAGATATGTGCGTATGTGTGTGTATATGTGGGACGAGCTGTTATATGATGTTATAAGATTTTGTTTATGAAAATTGGGAGAAAACCACAGCAGAAAGTATGGACAATGCTTAACTATACAGTTGAGAAAATTGAATGCTCTCTCACGTTTAGCAGCATTTTCCATACATTCTGCTGCGGTTTTCTCCCAATTTTCATAAACAAAATCTTGTAAACGTCTATAATACTTTTGTGAAAATGCTGGCACATCCATTGCAGAAAGTATCTCCTCAAATTGTGAAAATCCAATACCAGCAGCTACAATGCCAGTGGTTGCAGCAACATTTATATTAACATTTTCTACACTGTCACTTTTCTCTGATTCGATTACAATCACTTTTCGACATATATTACATTCAAATTTAAATGTTGATATCAATCCTATTCGTTTTTCTCCTATCAACTTGAAATATCCGAGTCTGCAATCAAACAAATCGATATGATTTGTTTTTTCTTGAAGCTGTGACATAAGATAATTTATGTCAACAATTCGGCGTCCACTGATGGGTCGATAGTCATTATCTGTTTCATTTTCCATGGTTAGAGTAAAGTTTTCAATTTCCTTTGTTGATCTAAAACAAGATAAAGTTTTTTTTATGTAACTTATTGAATAACTCATACATAATTATGTCAAACAAAAAGTAGCTACTTACTCATTAATATCATTATTATATGATTCATGAATAGGTTCAGTAAGTTGGGCATTTTCAGCATTCATAGCAGTTCTGTAACAATAAAATAATGTTAGGTATTCATATTCACAAGTAACTGCGACAGTCATTGGATATAGAGGCTTTAATTTAACCTATCGATCTATCGTGCCGATGGTATGCCGCAGGAAGCTTTTGTCTGATTATTATTGAATCGGTTACTACTGTTTAATTGTTTATTAATAAGTACAGTGTAGGTACTCACTCGTTGACCCTAGGGTTATTAAAATTAGCAGGCTCTACAGTCATTAAAGGAGACACGTTATGCCCACCCGTTTGCTCGATTGACCTGTAATATGGAAGTTGATTTATGTAGATTTGTTGTAATAATAATGCATAAAAATGCAATAACAGCATTCTCGAGAGAATAATTCGATTTATTTCGAAGTCAGATAGACTTCGAATCGATATTATTTATTTTGAATCAGTTTTTATCCGATAACGATAACTGACATTTGGATTTATACTATCATAATTTTCATTTTTTACACACTTTTCTTGTTGTCAATAAACACGAAATAAAAGTTATGCCATGCCAGTTATTGTTTCTTTGTTGTTGTGCATAGAAGATTGACTCTCTCGTAAACAGTATTTGAAAAATACTAACTCCTTCACTAGATTATATTGCAGACACCATTAATATTTAAAAATACAAATAAAAGAAAATAGCTAATCCATATCTACGTTTTGTCGAGTTATGCAAACAGAAATGTATGGATCAGCTGATTTCTTTTTGTTGAATTTTCAAAAGTCGCAGAACTAAATTTGTTTTGTTTATTGATTTTTGTAATATAGTCCTGCAAGGGTGTTAGTGTTCTTCAAAAACCCTGTATAATCGTTACCGAAAATAATATTTGTAGGGAAATAGTCATACTGAAACATTTTTGCACTATGGCATGTCTTTCGACATCATAAATATTACGATTTGTTGTGTTCTGGCTAAGAAAACTAGTTCTGGTGGCTGTAAATTGGTACCTAATGCTAATGAAATTGATGATCATACTCATATTGTCACATAATAAATTCCTCATATCAAACTATTGCCGTCCACTGCTGTACGTCAGGCCTCCTACAAAGAGCTAATAAATTACATACCCATACCTACCTATATCTTACCTACTTGTAGTTACTTTCTACTAAGTATATTTTTTGTGGTGAAGATTGCGATTATCAAAAAAGAAAGAAAATACTTACTGTTCTTCACTGTTGTTTTTTCCAATAAATAAGCCATTTTTATTTCGAATCATTTTTGAACTGAAACAATAAAATAAGTTATAGTACTTATTACAAAATATTAGAGATTAATGTACCTAAGTGTAAGTACACGGGCGGCACAAAGGAGACAGAAGAAGAAAGCTAATATGACTTTGTGGCTATGTAATGTTTTTACAATTTTATGTTAGGTACTTAGGTATCGCCGCGCCCGGGCGCGCTCGTACAGAGCAGCGTCGCTGTCGACCCAAGCGCGGCCGAGCGTAGACGTAGGTATGAAAAGTGAAGCACATAGGTACCTACATGAGATTGACTTCTGTACCGATCTATTTTGTGCGGGCGGTGTCACCCGACATCAAAGGTATTTCACTAACCTACTGTAGGGAAATAATAAATTTCGTAAAACTGTAACTGGGGTCAATAGGAATAAATTAATAAAAATCATAACTTACCATATTTCTTTTGCGATTTTTTTTGCCTTCAACCGTGATTTAGCCCTAATTTTATTTCTTTTATTTGCCATTTTCACAAACTCACAAATATAAATTGTCGTAATAGCTGTATAAAAATTATTTACACAATGAGAAATAAACACGTAAACAAAATCTTAACAATGGTAATTTTAAGTACAATATTATTTATAATTTATTTTATTTCGAATTAATATTATTTACGAAGCAGAAGTGAAGCGCGCGCGCAAAAATTTGGCATAGGTCTCTCCTCGGTAACGTCCCGCAGGACACTGGCAATCGGGTAAGCGACGACGCGCGGGCCGAAAATCACTTTAAAAAATCGATAAAAAATATGTAAATGTAATAAAAAAAAACGATCGGGTAGAATCGATTCCAAAATTATTTACCTATAAATTAATATTAATTATAAAAATATATAATAGTAAGTACTTGTTTAAAATGAAATTTTGCTCGTAAAAAAACTGCAAATCGAAGTAACTTCAGTATTTTTTTCTATCGAGAAAACTATATTGCATCGTGTATTGAATGGGTACATGGTATAGAGAAGGAATGTATCCTAAAATATAAATTTATTTTGGGTTCTAAATGTTTTAATTTGCCTATCAAAAATGAGTTCTAAAACAAGCAAAACCTACCGCGCCAGGGTTCAGCTCGCCTTAAGTCAATTTATTTCGAGTTGAGCTTATTCACCGACTGATGACCTGATGGAGGTCGCGGGAATCCATTGGAAGCAAGAAGGACAAGATTGATGTGGTGTCGTTAATTCTGTAGTGGATGTCTTTGAGGTGAAATGATGACGTTTTTTTTCTGTCACACAACAATTTATTCTAGCCGTCATTTCAACAGTTGTCTTGTTGCTATATAAACTTTATGTGAAACTAGCTTTTGCCCGCGGCTTCGCTCGCGTTAAGTATTATTATTAATTAGGTATAAGTTTTGCAGCACAAACATTCATCCCCTTTTTTATCCCCTTGGGGGTAGAATTTATTAAAATCCTTTCTTAGCGGATGCCTACGTCATAACATCTACCTGCATGCCAAATTTCAGCCCGATCCCTCCAGTGGTTTGGGCTGTGCGTTGAAAGATCACTATGTCAGTCAGTCACCTTTGATTTTTATATATTTATATTGTGTGTTTGGCTTGCGTGTGACCCCATCCCACTCAAAGATAAGCGATTTCACTCATGACTTAAAGGTCAGGTTGGTAGCTATCAAAGCCTTCTACCCCTTAGCTGTATGCACAGTGAACGTTTTGTATAATTACCTTCATTCACACATTTGTGGGCATCACATAATAGTCTTAATACACTCGAGGCCGTTTAAGGAAAATAGTGTACCAAAACACGCAGTAAACATTTTCGCAGTCACTGTGCAGTAATTCCCTCACGTATTTTCTCTCTCAATCAGGACCCTCGTTAATACCACCACGTAGGGAACGATGGTCTTTGATGTTTTTTGTAAGTTGTTGAGGATTTACTCCGAAATTCTTGCAGCAATCCAATCACTGCGGTCTCGGAGGTCCTCCTTTTATAAAAAGAGGTAAGAGGTATGCGGGACGGGGTGTAAAGTTCCGCAAACTTGATTGAACAGGGAGGATCTGCCGGTCAGATGGGTATTGTGTCCAGGGGCTGCTGCCCAATGGTGCTCGGAATGTTATAAATGTATGTTCAAATTGCATGAAGAACTTTGATTGCGCGACGTAGGTTATGTATGACTACAGGTCTTTTTGTTGTAATTCTTGTGTGCCGGTATAGATGCCGGGACAGGAGCCTAAGTTATCACAGTTCTGTCCTTCATGGAGTGTCCAAATTCTACTTACATACTAAGGAAGTACATAATATTAGTAAAATTCATCATAATACAAGCCGAGTGCCGGTTTGGACATCACATTTACAAAAAAAAATATCTACGAAATTCTATACAAGCTTTCATCCATTGTTACAGAAGAGACATAATATAATTATATAGTATTAAGCATTGTACACTAAAAACACTTATTGTGAGCTAAATAGTTATCTCATCTTTCCATTATATTTTATTCTATTTTTAGGGTGCAGTACCTAAAGGGTAAAACCGAGACCCTGTTTCTAAGACTCCGCTGTCCGTCCATCTGTCTGTCTGTCTGTCCGTCTGTCACCTGGCTGTATGTCATGAACCGTGATAGGAAGACAGTTGAAATTTTCATAGATATCTAATGTATTTCTGTTGCCGCTATAACAACAAATACTAAAAACAGAATAAAATAAATATTTAAGTGGGGTCCCCTTTTGTTTTCGGTGGGATAATCATCCAATGGCAACCCGCGCTCTTGGGCGGAGCGAGAGGGTGTGTCAGACTTTTACTGACTAAAAATCCACTCCTGCTCCTTCGTTGCCTTTCATACTAGGGCCGAGTCTTCCTTTCAGAAGCAGACCCTTGGCCCCAGTAGGCTTCGACACTGCTGGGCCCCTACGGTTTGGTCATACATCAAACGTGATTTTTTTGACGTTTTTTGCTACGAGCGGTACCCATCGTGCACGAGCCCGAATCGCCACTTGGCTGGTTTTTTATTAATGGCACGTAGAGCCAGTGTCGATTATTCTGCCAAATGTCAAAAATAAATTGGATAAGCAAGTGCTGTATCTTTACATTATCAGTTATCACACTAATATTATAAACGTGAAAGTTTGAGAGTGTATGTATGTTTGTTACTTCTTCACGCGCAAACGGCTCAACAGTTTGGATGAAATTTGGCATACGGGTAGGCCATGTCCAGAAATAGCACAAAGGATACTTTTTGTCCCGGGATTATATGGCCTTTGTAGGGGTTATGATTCACACCAACACTTAGATCATAAATGATATATGACTGCTTCTCGTTGCTGGCAGGAAGATCGCGTCTTAGATGATAAATAACACAACCTTCTGCGGCGAGTATTTAATTGATACCTTTATTGATACAAATGATAAAGTGCAGTGATACATAGTGCTAAAGTTACAGTTTAAATACCGTATAAAAGTGCTGACGCGTGCCGCGAATATAATTATGTATATAAAACAAAAATAAACCTTTACAGTTGTCTGTACAGCCTTGATATAATTTTGGCCGCTGGAAGCGGGTATATATTATAGTGTAAAAAAGTCGCCTTCAACATCTGTTTGTTTATTCAAAAACTTTTCCTAACAAACACAATGGATGTTTTGTGCCAATAGCATATTAATTATGCTATTGGCACACGCCTTATTATGTTAAAACTACAAAAATGTCCAACAAAAAGTATATTGTTAAATAAAAAACACTCGACGAAGGATCAACGTCACTGAGCCATACCTACCCACATGCATACGGCATTTGAATCCGGCCCATCAACGGCACTAGCTGATCATCCTGAAATAGAATTTTATTCATATCCAGCCACAATCCAATAAATCTTCGCATTGTGTCCGCAAACAAAGCACCGATTCCAATTTATTCAAACGTCAAATAAAAATGAAACGTATGAAATGTAATGATGAGGGACGACTTGAGGGTCACTTAATATAATACAAGATGCGGGTATCCGCTAAGTCCTATTGAAGGGGACTTTCTAAATTTAGTCGCTATGATAACGAGAAAAAGTCTAGATGTGAAAGAAAGAAGGTTACCAATATGACTTTCGTGTCAGACCCTGTTGAAAAATTTCAAGATGTTGAGGGAGATGGCAAGCGTTTCTCTGTGCTTCTCGATGGCTCATTCCAGATGTCAATAGCAGAAGAAGCCAATAGATAGATGTCAATAGTAGAAGATACCCAGTAGACAAATTTTGGAGGAGGCCTACTTGGCTTGAAGCTTCTAAGTCAAATGAACATAAGCTCCTGGCATACAGGAGTTTACTATTGAGTACCCATTCCGCACTTTTACAGAGGATGGACGTTAGTGACCCGGGAATCTTTAAGTCAAGAGTGAATAGGTTACTTCTAGGTAAGCGCGATCCATCGTCGACCGCATCGTCGCTTTCCATCAGGTGAGATAGCGGTCAAGCGCAAACCTGTCAAGAATTTAAAAAAAAAATAAAGATGAGTTCTTATTTAGTTGGCGTTGGCTGTTAGTGAATTGTCATTCTAATGGCAAGACCACGAGAACGTACCAACTAACTTGTCGTCGGCATAGGCGATTCTGATCATCCAGGAGTTTCTTCCCGTCGAGTTTGATGACCTACGTCAAAATTGTTATCGCCGTGATTGTAGTGTACTCAGCGTGTAACGTTAATAATACGTGATGAAATATTAAGGGAGTGACAGGGAAAGGTAACGTAATAAATATTATGTTCCTTGTGAGGTTGAACAAAAACTAATTTATTAATATAGTAAAAGTTCCGCGACAGCAGTAGGAGACACAAAGAGACCCGGAAATAAAGGAGACTCGTAGAAGCACCGCGACAGGTTTTAGCGGCTGCCAGGCAGAGGGATAACAGCTACGGCTAGTAGCCCCGCGACAGCCATCAGAGGCCGGCAGGCAGAGGGAAAACAGCTACGGCTAGTAGCCCCGCGACAGCCTTCAGAGGCCGGCAGGCAGAGGGAGAGCAGAGGCGAGGCCCTCAGAGGTCAGGAGTAGTTCGGAAGGTCCTGCTAATCAGCTGCAGGAGCAGGTTCTTCAGCCGGCAGCAGATTCAGCAGCAACAACACGAAAAAAAAAGATAATAATGTACCCGCAAATTGCACTATATTTTATAGGAAAAACACTGTACAGCGATAGACCACTCAAAAAGCTACTTAGCTTAAGAATCCCTACCACACAATTTCTTGACAATAAAGTCGGGTGAACCCTTCTTAATTTTTGAATTTCAAAAATGAAGTTTGACGTAAGAACCAGCCAGTATTATTGTCTCACAAAAGAAAATTAAAAATAACAAATTTATGAACAGTTTATGTAAGAATAATAACAAATAATACTTAATTAGAACACATGATTTATATTTATTAAATCATATGTTTTTTTTATAAATACAACAATCGCTGTAATACTCTTTGATGTCCATAACTAACATTCAGTAGAAAAGGAAATATTTAAAGTATTGACAACGTCATCTCACACAAAAAATAAAAAAAAACATAAAATACAAAAATTATAAGAATAAAAGTAATATAAGCTATCGGAAGACATTATTACAATAAAAAAGCATGTGAAAAGAGATCAAGTGATGAAAATGACTATAAAGTAATATGAGCATAAATAACACTACAAGCGCTGAGTTGCGACTGTCGCTGTCTTCTTTAATCACACCAGGTTAATTAATCATAGCACATCAAAGCTTTTGATATTGTAGTAAAAATAGTGATGGCAGATCTAAAATATTTTTTAAATATTTATTATCTTGTTTTCACTTCTTAGTGAAGAGAGGTGAAAACATACAGACCAATAAAAAATATGATTCATCAAAAGATTGTTATTTACTTTGCTTCAATTCGCGATGCGACTATCTGCGCTGAACGTGCGTCATCATGAAAAAAAATCTATTTGTCATACAGACTTACCTACGGCTTATTTATAACCGACATAAAAAATTGAGGAGGTTCTCAATTTGGTTGTATTTTTTTTAACGGTCGCTTTCATAGTCCGCACATTTTCAAAGTAAACTTTGTGTGTGTGTGTGTGTGAAGAAATTTTTTGACGTAACTATTTTATGAAGCTGATATAAGTTTTGTCTCGTCGTTTATACCGCGTACATCGAAGGGCTGGAACAATTTGCCTGCTGCGGTCTTCCCGTCCCATTATAATTTAGGTGTCTTCAAGGCTAGAGTGAATAGGCTCTTAATAAACCAGTGCGCCTCACTATCAACAATTACATCACTGCTTACCATCAACAGGCATTACCGACCGTTTCGTTTCGAATCTCTTTTTATAGTCGGTAACACCTCCGATTTCTTTGTTCTGACAACGTGACTTAACGTTGAGATGATGTCATTCCCATACATTTTTGAAGTTTTCTACTAGCGTTAACGATTGTAGATTATCAACTTGACTAAGCTCTCAGGAGTCAGTATCGCAGTCAAGCAATACTTTATATCAATAAAAAAAAAAGTTTAAATTCAGTCAGTCATTGGCACTACAATGACTGAAATCTTTGTATGATCATGTGGAAAAAGGGGGTGAAATGTATGTTACTAAAATCATCATCATCATCCTGTGTTATTTGGGTTCGGCGCAGCATGATTTTCAGGGTTCCTTACCCAAAGGGTAAAACGGGACTATATTACTAAGACTCCGCTGTCCGTCCCTCTCTCCGTCTGACACCAGGGTGTATCTATACGCTTGCACTTGACCGGTTTTTTTTCTTCCAGTCTGTCCACTCATAACTCTTTTAGTAACATGCGTTTCATCCATTCTTTTCACATGACCATACCAAATGTTACTAAAATAATTATGAGTGTCGATGGACGGAGAGGAGGCCAAAGAAAAAATGGATCGATTGCGTGAGGAGTGATATGAAAGAAAAGGGACTCAGTGATAGCGTCCACTGACCGGACAGAATGGAAGAATAGAACGTGTGCGCCGACCCCAAGTAATATGGGATAAGAGCAGGAAAACCTTAGGTAATATACAACATCTTACTTACTACGTGCCTACAATGCGCCGCCATGCCGTTCGATCTAGAGATTCGCGTTTCATTTAGCTCCAGGTCTGCTCTATGGTCTTCGCCTCTGCGATGACCGTTCGTCGTCTGGGCATCTTGGGGCAACCACGTTTACACTTTCATTGAGGATTCCAGTCTAGGGCTTGTCTTGGTAAATGTTCAGGAGGTTCCTTCGAGCGTGTGGCCGATCCAGTTCCTTTTGCGGCGTTTGATCTGTTTGTCGATTGGGGTTTCACCGCAGCGTCCCCACAGATCTATGATGGAGATTTTCTCGGGCCAGTAAATACCAAGAACATGGCGAAGACAACGGGTGTTAATGACCTGGAGTTTATGCGAGATGTCTTTTATGACCTTCCACGTTTCACGCCTATACAGCAATACGGTTTTGACGTTGGACCGGAATATCTTGAGCTTAACACTTTTTTTTTTTTTTTTTTTTCGGTGGGAAAATCATCTTATGACATCCCCCGCCCTTGGGCGGGGCGGGAGATAGTGTCAGACTTTTACTGACTCTTGTAGTCAGTTTCCGCAATTGCCACACGACGAAGCCGTGCGAAGGTTCCTCTTGCCTTGGTGATCCACGAAGCGATGTCCTCTTTGGTCCCTCCAGTCTCTGACACAACACTACCGTCGTAAGTGAATTCGTGGACCCTTTCCACAGCCTTTGTGCCGATGAGCAACGGCAAAGAGCTTGTCGCTCCGCATCTCATTTCCTGGGTCTTCCAGGTGTTAACATTTAGTCTCTTTTGCCTCTCGTCGTAGGTCGTCCAGCTTGGCTTGCATGTCGACGCGTGTATGACTCAGCAGACATAGATCATCGGCGTAATCCAGATCTTCCAAGACCTTGGAGTATTTCCTAATGTGAGAAAAAATACATGTTAATTTCGTTAAGGTTTTAGTAACAACTTGACCATTAATAACTAAACCTAATAATTAATATCAATATTATTTTCATAAGAAGAAAACTTCCATCAAAGATAACGGTGAGCAGATGGAGATAACCTTTGCAATATATACGTACATTAACACTTATTACACTTATTTTTAATTATGTTTGTCCTTACTTTTGTTTATGTGGTGTACAATAAAGAATATAATAAATAATAAATAAATAAATAAATAAAAGTTCACATTCGGTGCACAAACTATTAGTTTGTAATAAGTTTTCTGGCAGTTGCACGAATTTATTACTAGAAATTCATTGTTGAATTCAGCACCTACATCTATATTCATGTTTTTCAAAGTTAACTACAATAAGAACCACTCAAAAAGGTATGCTAGTCCTACTAACTACAGGGTTGTACAGGTCAGCTATGCTAGTGGCGGCTCTAGGGGGTGTTAGTCAGTTTTAGAACGCAAAGGGCAACTGAAGGAATATAGGTGTAGTTTTAGTCAGTAAAAGTCGGCCACGCCCTTGCGCTCCGGCTATAAAGCGGGAGAAGTCAGTAGATGATTTTTCAATTCGATTTGAAAAAAATGCTAATATTTGAAACTTTTTTTCATACTATCTGTACATTATATTAATAGATAAGTATCTAATTTCTCAAATTCGAAGACACGAGATAGGTTTTGAGCTTTTACTATTCGTGTAGTGAAAAATCACGTAAGTATCCCATAATTACTAGATTTTTGAAGAGCAATAAATATAATTTTCAAATCCGTTTGAATATTTGAAGGCACGTACTTAAGTTTATCGTATTGTGATTGTTTCGTAAAACGTTCCTGCCCCCCTAGCCAAGTTACAACCGTTTCGTTTCGATTCTCTTGCATCGAACACCTCGAGTAGGTGACGCCTCCGATTCCTTTGTCCTGACCACGTGACTGAGCGTTGAGATCGTCAGAACAAAGGAATCGAAGGCGTGGCCTACTTGAGGCGTTCGACGCAAAAGAATCGAAACGAAACGGTCGTAACTTGGCTAGGGGGGCTGATGTGATCACGCAAGTGATGATGTGATCGCTATACAATATATAAGCCCAAATAAGCATAAACCCAAATACGAAAACACAATCACTGTATGATCAAATTGATTCAAATTTCCACAAGCAAACCAAAGATTTCGCCTATCATGCGTAGTGAAAGGAAATGCAAGAAAACACAATCTCATTCCCTTTATTTCGACAATGGATACACAATTACCTTTGTGGGTCGTTTCCGTAGGGCTGAGGAATACAAAGGGCCATGAAAGGGCACGTATATAATAGTTCCGCTATCATAATGTCAGTTTACCTGAGCTCCTTAGACAGTCTGTCCTTGACAGGGGATCCAAATGCAGATTTACTACAAGTTCTTTTTATTATCCACATCACAATTTTTGTTCGTGAGGGTTCAGTTCCCGGGTTAAGGTTTAGTTTGGTTGAGTTTTTCCGTATGTAATTGTTCAGCTGCGTGAAGAAGAGTCGTATAGGTATCCAAGTCACGATGCTTACATAATATATTATTAAACCGTCTACTTGCACGTATAATAAAACTATTTTAACTATTATCTACATATTTAAATAAAAGACCAGTATCGCTTGAAAGTTTCAAAAAAGGCACGTGGTTGTGCGTGGTGCCACGTCGCTTCTCGCGGTGAGATGAGCGGTGAAGCGGCCACTCGCGTCTTGTCATCGGCCCTGTCCGCGGCGTCACGACTGCTCGCGTCAACGTCAGTTAGTGCTATATGTACTGGTTCCATCGGTAACAATGAAAGAGAAGTGAGTAGAGCAAGAAACTACAAACGAGTAGGCGAGAAGCGAGAGAGTAATTTCGATAGTTTTGCCGCTGGGATATAAGCGAGTAGGTGAGTGCGACGGGCGATTACTCCTACAATTTTCTCGGGGTGATTTCTGGTTGGGGCTATGGTCCGAAGCGAGGAGGAATGGCAGGCGGTGGCCTCCTTCTGCGAAGCAGTAAAGCTAGCGTAGGAGGAGGCCGCACGCGTGAGGGAACGAATTTCCTCATGCCCCAGCCGCCGAGATTCTGACCCCAACTACCGGCCACGGTAGACGTGGGCTTGCGGACGTCGAACAAGGGGTAGCTCACCGTCCGGCTGTCCGGTAATTGACCGGACCGAACCCAGTCGTAATGATCCACGCGCTACTCAACGAGATGTCAGCAAACCGTAGGGGCTCAGCAGGACCGATGCCCTTGAATGACACAGGTGTGGTTTTAGTCAATAAAAGTCTGACACGCCCTCCCGCTCCACCCAGAGCGGGAGAAGTCATTGAATTATTTCCACCCGTAAAAAAAGCCACCTTAATGCTCATGTTTATATTTGTGTTAATTTTATATTCTCCGTAATAACCATTAAGCGGTAATATTGTCAAGATTTTACTAAATATAGTCTCGCTGTTACAGCTAATGTTATCATTAAGACTTAGCAGCTTCGCGTAACATCGGGTACTTTCGCATAACTTCGGGTCATTAACATTACTTCGTGTTCTTAGGTAAATACTTCGTGTGAAAATCTTAGTTTACGACATTACGTTTGCTCAGCACGCGTTTGCGTTTTAAAGCATAAAATTTGTGTTTGATTCCTCGTGGCGAAAGGATTAGTCAGCTAGACTCTGCAGTTTCGAGTGCTAGCTGTCCAGGTGCACCGGGCCTTTAGAAAGCTGAAAGATTTTCCTTCAAGCGTAAAATTCAGAACTACTACTTGAAGTCCTGGCAACTTCAGTTCGATCATCGTCATAATTGTTATATTTTACGTTCTCTTCATTATGTTGTACTTTTGAGTACAATATTGACTGGTCCACACTGTCCTTAGCATAGCATAAGCATAATCAGCCTTTTAATGTTCCCACTGCTGGGACTCAGGCCTCCTCTCTAGGAGAGGGAATGGGCCATAATCCACCACGCGGGCCCAGTGCGGGTTGGTGAATGTCACATGTCTTCGAATTTTTGGTTCTAGGACATGCCGGTTTCCTCACGATGTTTTCCTTCACCGTTTTGAGAGCAGTGGTGATGATGTCCTTACATAATATCTAATAATACTGTAATATGGAAATATTGTAAGAACAACAAATTTTTTTTAAAAGACTAACCATGGAGTTTCTTGCCGGTTCTACTCCATAGGAAACGACCAATTTGGAACCGTGCACTAGTTTCTGACGTTTTATAAGTGCCCATGTAGGCCTGTGTGAAATAAAAACTTTTGAATTTTAAATAATTTGATATTTATCAAAGAAAGGTCGAAAGGTTCTGGAGTGGCGGTCACGTACCGAAAAACGTAGCGTTGGAAAGCCTCCCACAAGGTAGACCGAAAACCTGGTGAGGGTCGCGGGAATCCAATGGATGCGTGACGCACAGGACCGGTCATTATGGCGACACTTGGGGGAGGCCTATGTCTAACAATGGACGTCTTTCGGCTGAAATGATGATGATGATATTTATCATATTATTTATTAGTTTATTATTTTAGTAAGTTTATATAATTATGTTTTTTATATTGTTTGATATAAATTAGTGCTTGACTGCGATCCCACCTGATGGTAAGCGGTGATGCAATCGTTGATGGCGAGGCGCACTAGTTTATTAAGAAACTATTCACTCTAGCGTTGAAGACACCTAAATTATAATCGGATGGGAAGACCGCAGCAGGCAAATTGTTCCAGTCCTTCGATGTACGCGGTATAAACGACGAGGTGAAACGCTTAGTCCGGACCATAGAGAAACCATATAAATACATACTAAAAAACTAATGATACTTTATTGTATTTGAAATATCTATTATTTATTTATTGTGCACAGGTGTGTAGAATAAATAAATAATAAGACAACACTGGTAGGTACCACTGGCTGTCTTTTTTAACCTAAAGGTTGGTAGAGAATGCCTTGTTGCATTAAGTCCATATAATTATGTACCACTATTGTACATGAAATTTCAATAAATTATAATAATAATAATATTCCACAACTATCACACAACGCCATCTAGTCCCAAACTAAGCAGAGCTTATGCTAGAGTACTATACAACTGATAAACATACTTATATATTTCTATATATATACATATTATAGATAAATTACACCCAGACATAGAACAAATGATCGTGCTCATCACACAAACATTTGTCCTGGGTAGGAATCGAACCCACGACCTCCGGCATAGCAGTCAGGGCCACTGACTACTAGACCAACAGGCCAGTCAAGCCAATAAATCGCAGTACGATATTTTTATCACCTGCTTTCCTGCTTGGCATTCACAACCACCTGCACCTTCCACGACTTAAACGAGGCCAATGACTGAGCCATCCAGGTGGTTCCATATTGGTCGGATACAATTTGAGTCAAACCTAGACGAAAGAAGAAGAAGAAACATAAAATCCAGGTTTCTTCGCTTCTAGGTAAGCGCGCTCCATCGTCGAGCGCATCGTCGCATTCCATCAGGTGAGATAGCGGTTAAGCGCGAACCTATCTGTTATGTCGGTACTCGATTATAAAATGTATGAGGGTAGGTTACAGATTTTAATAAAGCAGTCGTAACCGAATCTCGGCCTTTCATTGACGTATACATTACATTGGCGCAGCCGGTAGGATAACAACAATAAAAAAAATAGTTTAAAAAACTAAAAAACACGCTTTTAGCACGCACTAAAAATTAGTCACGTGACTATTTTTTCGTATTCCTGACAGCAAACCCTTTCATTTGATACCCATATCATGGGGGTGCATTTCAAATAGCCTATCCGCCATCTTGGACGTCCGCCATATTGGATTGAAGTCACGTGACTATTTTTTTCGTTTTCCTGACAGCAAACCCTTTCATTTGATACCCATATCATGGGGGTGCATTTCAAATAGCCTATCCGCCATCTTGGACGTCCGCCATATTGGATTGAAGTCACGTGACTATTTTTTTCGTTTTCCTGACAGCAAACCCTTTCATTTGATACCCATAACATGGGGGTAGATTTCAAACAGCCAGTCCGCCATCTTGGGGAGGCCGCCATATTGGATTGGTAATGACGTTTCTTAGCTAGTCATGTATTGTCATCAGAACTCAGAGCATATGCAAAATTTCATCCTAATCGAAGACCGGAAGTGGGTCAAATTAAGATTCCAAGATTTTCTTACATACATAGTTAGTTACAAGTGAAGCTAATAAAAGCGTGTTAAAAAATGCCGAATTGACGATCCTCATTCATATCAACAAAAGTATAATGGGTAACTGTTTCAAATATAGGGAATAATCAACACAAAAATCTTTGGTGTTACATAATTTATTTATTTTTTAAGGTTAGATATCCAGTGATTTCTCCGGCGCGTCAGACTTTTATTGACTAAAACCGCACCTGCGTCCTTTAGTTGCCCTTTGCGTTCTAAGACCAAGGGTTTCCTTTTCAATGGCCATACACCTCGATATATTATTTGAGTCAGGGCTGCCGCGATATTGTTCGAAAGAGTTACCACAGCCCTAGAACGCAAAGGACATTACTGAAGGAACACAGATATATATTCGAATAAGATTCGGATAGTATAGATAGTGCAGTTAATGAGCTACCAGCCCCCCTAGCCAAGTTACAACCTTTTTTTGTCGAATTCCGTTCTCCAATCGGTAACGTCTCGGTGTCAGCAATTGTAGAAAACGATAAGTTGGTAGCCATGTTGACGCGCCTGAGTCGGCCGCTCATTCTACAATGTCGTTCTACAATAACAAAGGATGTAGCGTTGAACATTGTTGAAACGATAACAATTCATTTTATCATTTTGGACGATGTGAACTGACTACAAATTTTCTATTCGTTTGTTCTGACCACGTGACTTAACGTTGAGATGGAGTCATTCCCATACATTTGATTAGTTTTCGACTAGCGTTAACGATTGTAGATTATCAACTTGGCTAGGGATGCAGGAAAGATACATCTAGTAATACGATTTGTTGCTAAGGACACGTTTGATGTGAGTTTTGAACTTTCTCTCGCTAAGTTCTGTAACCGATTTTGGCAACTTGTTATAAAAGCGAATGGTGTTTCTGAGAAATGACTTACTTTTCTTAAGAGTCCCACAAACGGTCAGTTGCGATTGATAATGTTTAGGTACTTGAATGACGCTGATTGATGCAAAAATTGATCGTCTACTTTAAACGATTGACGCCATAGTCAATATTACTCTGGCATTGACAGCATATTATGATGATTTTGATTTAAGGTGCGCTGTGCTGTGTAGCTATTGACGTCAAATGATAATCATTTTGTTGTATTTAATCTAAATATAGAAAAGGAAAAACTGACTGACTGACATATTAATGCACAGCTGAAACTATTGAGATTAGGAGCGTGAAATTTTGCACAAGGTTTTCTTTTATGACGTAGGTGAGCACTGAGAGAGGATTTTTCAAAATTCTTCTCCTAAAGGGATAAAACGGGGGTCCAAAATTTGTATGGAGGAACCTAATTTTACCGCGAAACCGCTGATTGAAGCTAGTAAATTATAAATGTTCACTAGTTAACCAATATAGAAAGAAAAGAAAGAAAGAAATAAAAAGAGTTTATTTACGTCAAACATGGCGCATACCTTAAAAATAAAAACAAATAACAACAACGACTCATATTATAAGTGGTAGGCTATGTGTCAGATCCGCGCAAAACGGCCAGCGCTCAGCAAAATGCTGGGGCTCGTGTAAGACAGAGCCTCAGCGCTGATTTTCAGCGCCAGCCGTCGTCGACGGTGAGACGTTAATATCTCAGTTCATATCATTTCTTGGACCTACATCTAAACCGCAAAAGTGATTAACTGAAACTCTTATATAGTAGCTTCATTCGCCCGTCATTTGAAATAATCATCCACGTAAAAATGGTCCAACCGTTTCGGGGACCCTTTAGTAAAATAGTTATACCCAAACATATGTAAGCAATCTTACTAAGTTGGCAGGTATAATATGACTAAATCCCACGTAGTAACTCACATTAGTTGTAACCACAGTCAAAAGACTTTGAGTGGAGCATATGTACGTAAGTACATAGTTGAGATTACCTGTGAAATTTCACTTGTGGATTGAGTTAAGCTCACTTGACACAAGCTTCCACGTAAAGCCAGTCTTTGGAACACTGTTTATTTATTCATTGTTTAGGTATACAGACAAACAAAGGAGACAATATAATATAGAACAGAGTTACACAACAAAAGTACTGCCGTGATTCTAAATACTGTGGCATCGAAAGAGTTCGCATGCTGCTATTACTATTAATTTGCAAACTGGCAATTTAATTATACTTCATAAGGGCATCCAACTCGACCTACATTTTCACTGTTTTTCATACAACCGCTCTTACGCGATAATGACGTTATTTCATATTTTTCATTAGATATTTTGGAAACACAGTATCTTGTGGATATTATCTAGGCTTCTGTTGATTTCAATAATAAATAATTATGAGGTTTGAGATATCTTTATTTCCCATAAGAATTTACAATTCACTTACATGAGAAAACTTAAAAATTAATTTACAAACGTTATTGGTAGCGTACAGTAACAGTTTTGTCTTAATTACAATTTATAAATATGTGTAAAACTAATCCAGTAAAGACCTCTGAAAATCTACTATTTTGCATGAACTTTGACATTTTATAATCAACTCAAAAATTAAAAAAGTATAACAATAGGAGCCTTGTAAATTTAATCAAGATTCTGAATTACGACAATTTTTTCAAAAACTTTTAAGGGTTAAAAAAAAAACACGTATTTCCTGGAACAAGTTTGGTAAAATATTCGAATAAATCATGGGATTACCGAATGCTAACAGAGTTTTCAGACGTTATCTCTCTTTTCTCGTGTTGCCTTTTCGTCAAATATCGGGTTGGATTGCGATAGATGAAGTAACAAGCTTTTAAACCATGCTCGATGTTTACGATAAGCGAGTGAAAAGAACCCTTTTAAGGTCTATGCTTTATATAGTATGGGTGTTCGTATTTGATAGGAAGAAAACAGTTTGTTTTTTAGATGTCAGAGAAATAAGGTCTGCTGTCAAGCCGCTAGGCAGAGTTAATGTTTTTTTTTAATAAATAGTGTTTATAACAATATAAACAAATAATTAATTACACAGAAGCGTTTTATTACAAATCCGCCTTCACAATACCTAGGCTGTGCTGTGGGATTGTGCGATAGAGTTATCTACTGCAGCCCTGGAATGTAAGTACGAGGGATACAGAGTGGCAAAGACTGTGGACTCTGAATAGAAACCCGTGGGGATGCCCCTACCAGGTAGTGCGAAATAAGTTCCGCCCCTGGGCCCTCTGACACAGAGTCTCCGATTCCAGCTTGTAGAGGATGTGGTGAGTACTCTATTTCCTGCTCGAGGGGACCATACTCCCCCGCTCATGGCGCCACCACCTGCGGCGTCTGACGTGGACTACGACGGCGACTTGCCTGGGAAAGCCTGGGTCCTGGTCATGGAGGCTCTCGGGCCTCGACTAAGAGGGCTCTTCAGTGCATGCAAGGACAGAGGTCAGTTCCCACTTCGCTGGAAGACGGGGAAACTGGTCCTCATCGCGAAGCCGGGGCGCCCAGTGGGCTCTCCGTCCGCGTACTGGCCCATCGTACTGCTCGACGAGGTGGGCAAGCTCTTTGAAAGATTAATTGCAGACCGCCTCGTCGCGCACCTGGTACGGGTTTTTTTTTTCGGTGGGAAAATCATCTTATGACATCCCACGCTCTAGGGCGGAGCGAGAGATAGTGTCAGACTTTTACTGACTAAAACCCACTCCTGTTCCTTCGTTGCCTTTCGTACCAGGGCCGAGTCTTCCTTTCAGAATCAGACTCTTGGCTCCAGTAGGCTTCGACCCTGCTGGGCCCCTACAGTTGCTGACATCTCCTTGAGGCGCGCGTGGAACAGTACGCGCCGTCGACGACTTCGGCTCGGTCCGGACGGTTATCGGACTTTTACCGGACGGTCGGACGGCTAGCTACCCATTGCTCGCCGTCCGCAAACCCGCGCCTACGGTGGCCGGAAATCGGGATCAGAATCCCGGCAGCGGTTAGGGCGTGAGGACCGTTGCCTCACGTGATCGGCCGCCTCCTTTGCTAGCATTACTGCTTCGCAGAAAGAGGCGACCGCCTGTCACTCCTCCTCGCTCCGGACCATGGCCTGTACCAAGGCCCGGCGCGAGAAATCGCTGCCGCCAATCGCCCCCACGAGGACACTGTAGTGCTCTACCCAGGCGGGGCACACCTCTTCTGTATGCTCTACCGCGTCCTCCGGGCGGTCCACACAATGGTGACACCCGGGCGTTTCTTCTGCACGAATCCGGTGCAGGAACCTCCCAAACTTACCATGTCCGATGAGGACCTGTGTCATGCGGAAGGTAAAGACACCGTGTTGCCTTTCCAGCCACTCCTCAAAGAGGGGACTTACCTGCACACTTGGTACGGGTGAGGCCGGATATAAATGATAATGATAAATAATGATAAATGATATTTATTTTGCAAATAGGTTTTTTAAAAACACTTTTACTCTTCATTTTTTTGTCAGTTCAAACTAAATGAGGTCGCTGTTTCCTAGCTGAATACCCTGATATGAAACACCAAAACAAACTCAGGGGTCAAAGTCTCTTTTAAAGTCCATACAGCAAACATGTAATGGTCCATTGATCTGAGATGGTCTTCTGAGGAAAAAACAACACAAGTTTGAGTGGACCTGTCAGTGCAAGCATTTGTCGTATAGTTAGCGTGATGGAACGGCCCTCACGCCCCAGCCGCCGGGATCCCGACCCCGATTTTCAGCGACCATAAGCGTGGGCGAGTTGCTGATGGCGAGAAATGAGTAGCTCGCCTTCCGATCGTCCGGACTGAGGCCGAGTCGTCGATGGTGCGTCTCAAGGATATGTCAGCAAAACCATAGGGGCCCAGCAGGGTTGAAGTCTACAGGGCCATGGGTTGTGTGAAAGTGAACCCCGGAGCCCTGGAACGAAGGCAAAGACGGAACATAGGAGTGCGTTTTGGTCAGTAAAAGCCTGATACTTCCACATCATCTACATCCACATCCTGGAGTGCACCGACCGCCTTCAGCTCTTAGGAGTTGAAATTTCCTCAGACCTCAATTTTGGGCGTTTCATTGAGTTCAAAGCCAAGGTAGCTGTTAGGAGACAAGTCACAAGGCGTTCTTGCAAAGGTCCGACGTTACTTCACACCGGGACAGTTTCTAATGTTATACAAAGCACAGGTTCGATCGTTTGTGGAGTACTGCAGTCACATATGGGCTGGTGCTTCAAAATGCCATCTAGCAACTCAGTGGAAAGGCGTGCGAAGAGGCTAATTAGGGATCCAGATTAAGTTAAGTCCAATCTACAATGCCTCGAGCACAGGCGCAGGGTAGCCAGCCTTTCGGTATTTTACAGGTTGCATTTTGGAGAGTGTGCGCGGGATTTACATGACTTGATTCCTCCATCTCCTTTCTACCATCGGACAACCCAACGTACGGTGAGTTTCCACCCTTACGTTGTTGAAACTTCAACGGTCCGGACTAAGCGTTTCGCTTCGTCGTTTATACCGCGTACATCGAAGGACTGGAATAATTTGTAATTCCACAATGACAATATAAGCAACACCCTATGGGATTATCGCTACCTACGGACCCTGTAGCCGGTGAAAAAAATAAATGTTTTAATTCTCATTTTACTAAAACTTAGTAGACCTTTTGTATTGGGTATAGGCTACACGCTGGCCTAATAAAAATATTTGAAGATTTCGCATCAAAAAAATAAAATTCAAAGTACTTCGATCTTACCGGATGGTGTAAGATCTTCAAGGGAACGAAAAAAGAAGATGCTAGTTCAATCTTACTTTGAAAGCAGACGGGACATTGGTAGTGGAGAACACAAGTGCTGACAGAAAATTCCATACTTTGTCTGTGTATAATAAATTAACTTCAGCTAACTAGCTTAGCCCGCGTGAAAATAGGTTCCAATATACAAACTTTGAAACCCCGTTTCATCCCCTTAAAGGGTGAATTATGAAAAATATTTACTTGTTCATTATCATTATATAAAGCACCCCTGTGCGAAATGACAGCTTTCTAGTTCCTAGGGTTTGGGCTCTGGAATCAGGACTTTGCTTTTTATAAATACAGGAGTATGTGAGAAGCTTAGGCGCTAAATAAGGTAAACGACCAAAGACAATTTGACTTCTGTAACGGCACTGTCGCATTGCAGCCTACCTACGTTTTAAATATCGCTCGGCTTTCAATGTTATTCCCGTTCACACCAAACCCTTAAGCCCTTGATAGGCGCTTAAAAAGTTAGGCGTTTTCCACGCAAACCTTTCATCTTTTAAAAGCATTCAGAGGTTAAATTGCCCCAAGATTCTTCTAAAAAGCCCAGTTAGAAAATTCAAATGGCTACGATTGGTATTTAAAATAACACTTTTTTGCCAACTGCCTAAAAGGGAGAGTAATGGTTGTTTTTAGGGTTTCGTACCTCAAAAAAAGAAAAGAGGAACCCTTATAGGATTACTTTGTCTGTCTGTCAAGACGCTTTATTTCGGGAACGCGTGGAGGTATCAAGTTGAAATTAAAACCATAAACTAAGGTCTACGGTCCCTTGAAGCTGTGAAAAAATCAAACTTCTCAATTAACGAAAAAAAAAGATACGGCCGTTTATGTCGCATAAAATTTATATTTCAACATTCTCAAGGGTATCAAAATTGAGCAAGTAAGTTCCCTCTTTGAAGCGTGGCTGGAAAGACCTCACGGCGTCGTCACCTTCCGCAAGACACAGGTCTTCACCAGACATGGTAAGTTCGGGAGGTTCCTCCACCGGATTCGTGCGGAAGAAACGCCCGGGTCTCACCATTGTGTGGACCGCCGGGAAGACACGGTGGAGCATACGGTGGAGGTGTGCCCCGCCTAGGCAGAGCACCGCCGTGTCCTCGTGGGGGTGATCGGCGGCGGCGTTCTCTCGCGCCGGGCCTTGGTACAGGCCATGGTCTGGAGCGAGGTGGAGTGGCAGGCGGACGCCTCCTTCTGCGAAGCAGTAATGCTAGCAAAGGAAGAGGCCGCACGTGCACGCGCAAGGCAATGGCCCTCGCGCTCCAGCCGCCGGGATTCCGATCCCGATTACCGGCCACCGTAGGCGCGGGCTCGTGGACGGCGAGCAATGGGTAACTCGCCGTCCGACCGTCCGGACCGAGACCAAGTAGTCGACCTTTTTATAAGTTGGAAAATCATCAAATAAGTCCTCCAGCTTTTAGTGGAGCGAAATTGAGTGTCAGACTATTACAGACTAAAGGGTCTTCAGGTGGGTGGATAGGTATGCGTGGTCGTTCAGTTGCCCTATGTATTTTAGCGCAATGGTAATTAAAACGTTTATTTTCATTTTCGGAGCAGTGGTGGCCCAGTGGTAATGATCCCGATTTAGAGTTATACAGCACTAATTTTTAATTAGTACAAATTCTTAAAGGGATTGTTGGAAAAGGTCTTGTTATTATTTAAGTAAAGTCTCAGTAAATAATATTCATAAACAGCAAAGTTATGAGCGTTTGTTTATATCCCAAAATGTCACTCAATTTATGGAAATATTATACAGGCTATTGATTATGAATGAATGGCGATAAAAATGGAAAAACACTGCTCGTAGTATTTCTAGTAGCAATCGCTATGAATAATTGATTCAATTATGACAAATTTTCGAGGACAAGTTTGGGATTTCATTTTTTTTTACTTTTGACTACACAAATAAAAATACTAACTATAATTACAATAAAATAAAATAAATAATAATAAAAACCCTAATCTAATTACAACTAACTAAAACTAAAATATGGCGTCAAAAAACTCTTCCACATCGCTGTCGACTGGTACCAAAAGACTGGCGGCATTGCCACGCTGTATGGCAATGCTTATCCTCTGTCCGAGGTAAAAGCCAGCCCTTGGGTCACGCGAAGTGTCAACTAGACGTTTTGACAGATCTTTATACAACTTGTGAGCACTCGGACCCCACGAACCAAGAGTTTCAACCCCAAACGGTTCGAAAATATAACTTCCAACAAGGTTATTATATTTTTGCCGCTTGAGGTTCTCCGCAGCCGCAGCGGCAGCACCAGCACAACACGACGAGTTAGGAAGATGGGAAGGCGCAAGAGTATCGACACAAGTAGCGTCCCATACTAAAGGCCTACCCATCTTCCATGGGAATAACGACATGCCGTCCGGTCTCTTGCCATCGTCGCGTGCCAGGCCATGGGGTTCCAATACGGCTGGAACGCCGACGGAGACAAGAGCACGTCTGATGATGTCGTTGATATTCGCGTGTCGTGCTATGCGACCCGCACTTCGGCTGCATGACAGACCGTGGTGTCCGAGGCTGTTGACGACTTCGCCACAGTGACAGCGATGAGGAGAACAACAGGGAGCGCTTAGACGTAAGGAAGCAGCGAGGCGGAAAGTATTATCATCGAGCAAGGTGCCTATGTTCGACGATGGTAGTGCGTGAAGCCAGAGACCCGACTCCCACTCTCCCACAGCCAGTAGGCGCGCACGCTCCGCAGGAGCAGTAGATGTTTCAATCAAGTTTTTTCGAACTACTTTGCAGAGCGGCTCATCCCACAGTCTTTGGGAAGATGGTTCATCGGGCGGATTAGAATTCAGGCAAGCGAGTCTCCAGGTATCTATAGCCTCGACGAAGCACGGCACATTGAAATCAACCAGTGAGGGAGATAGGATATTCCTGATTAATTTCTCAGTGCCGTGAACCGAGGATATAAAGGCTGGTAAACTAATACTAGTAATTTTGCGGACGCCGAGGCCACCCATACGGATAGGAAGGGAAGCTTGAGCCCAAGCTCGGTCATCCATGGCCACGTTTAAAATTAACGTAAGAGTATGCCGGATAATTTGGTCCATTTTTTCCAAAAGATGGGGGTGTTTCCATAAATGAGAAGCGCGAAGGAAATATGTTAATTTAGGGCCGAAACAGCAGAAACGAATTATGGTGATGGCCGAATGCATGTTAATTTGTAGTAATCTTTCCGAAATATCATTAAAATTTTGAATTTTTTCCTCAACAAAATTGGAAAAGGAATCCTCGAAAATAGGAGATCCAAGGAGACGAAGAGAGCTTTTTTCAATAATTTTAATTTCTGGGGCTATTGTGTTAAATTTGGAAAGAGTCAGTTGTCTGTCGGTACTGTCGGATAAGAAAAGTTCACATTTTGAAAGGTTTAAATCAAGTCCTATTGACTGAAGTTGATTTTTTAGGAAAATTAAATCATTTAAAACTGTGTCTGCATCGCCTCCTAGGGTTCCGTCGTCGAGATACCAAACGTTGAATTTGGAATTTAATTGTCGAATAATTGGGTGAATGGCTAAACTGAAGATCACTGGCCCGAGGGGATCACCTTGTTGACAGCCAACAGCGGATTCCAAAAGGTTGTCCCGATATAGTAATTTAGATGGTTGTCTATAACATTGCCAAAGAAAACTAAAAATTTGGGGTACTTCTTTTTTAGATTCTGTCAGCAAGGTGTCCCTATTAACCGAATTGAAGGCATTTTTTATGTCAACCTTCAGGATGACCCCTCCTAAATTAGAATTTAGGTAGGTCGACAAGGCA
This sequence comes from Mythimna impura, assembly GCA_905147345.3. Lineage (NCBI taxonomy): Eukaryota > Metazoa > Arthropoda > Insecta > Lepidoptera > Noctuidae > Mythimna > Mythimna impura. Next base: position 34,210,648 of record LR990341.1, read on the forward strand.
TGTACGGCAGCCTCGCAGCCCCCTTTGGAGCCGAAACCTAGCTGCAGGGGCTGAAATTTTTTCGAAACGGCCTCACCATAAAATTTACAGCAAATCTTGGCTGCCATACGCCGGTAGGTAGTGCCCACAGCAATGGGACGGATGCCGCCATCTCTCTTGCGTAGGGCACATAAATTGGCCCCGTACAGAGTGTCGATGACGGACTCGTTCACTTTGCCTGAGAGCATTAGATTAACCAGAGCCGTTAGCTCTTTCAAGAGCAACTCACCAGCTTCCCCGGCGCCTGAGCAGATAAGGTCCTTCAGGTGTTGAGGACTCAGGCCGTCGAGGCCGCCGGCAGAGCCGCTCCGGAAAGAACAAACGGCTGAGACTACCTCTCGACCTGTAACGGTGAGGGTATGAATGTTAGGATCAGGAGGGTCAGGATAGGAAAGGCCATCCGCTGGGGCAGGGTGTTTGCTCTCCAGAGCTACAAGAGTGTCTGTAGAACACGGAGCCATCACATCACTACTGAAAAGAATTCTGGCTGCTCCGCTAATGTCACCTTCCCCTAATTTAGATTCGACCAGATATGATATACCTCTTGCAGAGGTATAACTTTGAGTATGAGTCAATAATAATTTTGAATCCAAATTAAAGGCCGAAATATTACAATTTTCTTTAATTTGTATGGATAAAGTCTTTTTAGTCGCCAAATTCTTTTCAACATGCAATAAAACTACACAAATATTATCAGTAACGGGTACGGATAGAGCCCCATTTTTTTGTACTAATTAAAAAATAGGGGTGTAGATCAAAACCAGCCAGGCGCAATTACTTAGTGTAATTTATTTCATCACCACTGCTCTCAAAACGGTGAAGGAAAATCATCGTGAGGAAAGGTGACATCTAACAACCCGCACTGGGCCCGCGTGGACAATTACTCCATTACCTCTCCTAGAGAGGAGGCTTGAGTCCTATCAGTGGGAACATTATAAGGCTAATTATGCTATACTAATTGAGCAACTGGTGCCTGAAATAGGTATCTTGTATCCTTAGAAAACTATATAACGGTAGTTGCGACTTTAAGACTAAAATTCAAGTTTATGAGAAAATTGATAAAAACAGTCTACTGAAAAAATATAATGAAACCATTTACAGCAAAAAATATTGGTATCAGCCGTATGATTTCCTCCTTGTAATTTTGCTATTGTTAGTTGAAATTAAAAGTATTATGATATTTTATTAGGAAGCACATTGTTGATCTTGAAATTGGTAAACAAATGACGATGAAATCGTCGTATAAGTACACATGAGAGTTTTTGCATTCGATAGAGCTTCAAAATGTTAAAAAAGGCTGGCGTAAAAAAGTCATTTTGCCAAAAGTGACACATAAGAGGTCTTAAATCATTAGTAGTTATATATTAGGGTCATCGGTCTATGGTCAACCGTCAATATGACATATCAATATTTTCCGTATTTTTCAATTTAAATCAATTTCCTTTAAAAAACTCATCGAAAGAGCTTTAAAATTTTAAAAAATGTCTTCGATATGGGATTTGGTATATGTGGAATTCTGGAGAAACGCTGACCTGATGCTGCGTAAGCTAGCGTACGTGACCCACCACCACACCGCGCCGCTCCTTTGATGTCTACTACTCCACCGTGCACACGATGTTAGAAAGAGCAGATTCTGAACTAATTGACCTCCATTGGTGTAATTGCTGCAAGGCTTTCCGATGTGAGAATAAACAAATAAACAAATTAAAGTCGCAACGATGATAAATGAACTGAAAAATTCACATTGGTACTTGTCCGGTTTCGAACCCGCAACCTCATACATGAGAGGCGGGTGCCTTAACCACTGAGCCCTCACGGCTGTACCTCACAATTATTACCTCTACATTGCAATTTGCATACCTCAAACCTAAATGTCTAAAGTGTTCGTGGAATTACCTTTGAGAGAATTCATGGTATCTGCCGGTACGGGCGAGTGATCACTTCAGGGCCATTGAAGTGAAGTGGAATGTAGATAGCAAGTTAGAAATACCTGTTTAGCTCTATTGATTATTGACTCAATAAATACACTATTCTGTTTTAGGTGTGAAATCTTCCAAAGACTTCTCTCGCTCTTGGGCGGAGCGAGAGGGGGGGGGGGCGTGTCAGACTTTTACTAACTAAAACCCACTCATATTCCTTCTTTGCCTTCATACGAGGGCCCCGGGGTTCTTTTTCGCACAACCCATGGCCCCATTAGGCTTTGACCCTGCTGGGCCCCTACGGTTTGCTGACCCTCTTTTTATAAATATAATATATAATATCAAACAACGCCGTCTAGTCTCAACCTAAGCAGAGCTTGTGTTATGAGTACTAGACAACTGATAAACATACTTAAATATTTCCAAATACATACATATTTATAGATAAATTACACCCAGACACAGAACAAATGATTGTGCTCATCACACAAACATTTGTCCTAGGTGGGAACCCACACCCTCCGGCATAGCAGTCAGGGCCACTAACCACTAGACCAACAGGCCAGTCAGATGACAGCTTGATGCGTTTGTTATGATGCACTTGTCGAGTCGTAGCTACAAAGTCTTGAGAATCTACATCGAGTTTTGTACCAGTTGCATTTCGGGGAGTGTGCGTCGAAATTGCACAATTAATTCCGCCAAGACCGTTCCATCATCAGACCACCATGGCGATGCGCCACCCCGGTACATGGTGGACATCCCACCAATACGCATAAAACGTTTTGGGAACACGTTCATTGTACGCACAGCTACAGAGTGGAATTCCCTGCCGGAGTATAATTCCTGTTAGCTACAACTGATGGGTCTTTAAGTCAAGAGTAAATGAGATACTTCTAAAGCGTCCTTCACCGTCGACCATCATCATCGTACAGTTTTCTAAGATTACAATAAGTAAACGGTACATTTGCTAACCCTTTCGAAAAACTCAGCCGTAATGTGTTGAGAACACAAAAACTAAAAATCTCACTTCAAACTTCTCTGAAACCGTTTAAAAAAAGTAAACAAAAAATTAATCAGACGGTAAAAAGTTTTCAAAACTTCCTGTTTCAAGGTAGATCGAAAAGTTTGGATTGAAAACCTGGCTTAGTTTACGAACTAGCTAGGACTGGGGATTACGTTTTGTGGAACGGTGAGGTGCCTCCCCCTGCAACTAATGCGACACGTGGAAACTTTAACGCGATTATTAGCGGGTGAGGTAGGAGTGTAGGGAGGGGAATGAAGACTAAGGCCTACTATCCATTGAGGCGTAGCTTCATAGACGCGCATTCGTCACTATACGCTTGGTGTACGCTTGCTCACAGCTTTCCAGAGGACTTAGCTAAGTTGATAATCTACAATCGTTAACGCTAGTAAAAAACTTAAAAAGTATAGGAATGACATCATCTCAACGTTAAGTCACGGGGTCAGAACAAACGAATCGGAGGCGTTACCGAGAAAGAGATTCGTAACTTAGCTAGGCCTGCAGGTGATCCACATTTGGTAAACACCAATCTTCAAAACCTGGAGCGCAGGCGTAGAATAGCCAGCCTTTCGGTTTTTTACAAGATGTATTTTGGAGAGTGTGTGCAGGAATTATATGGCTAAATTCCGCCATCACCCTTCTACCATCGGACAACCCGACGCACAGCGAGTGTCTACCCTTACGTTGTTAACACCTCTACGATCCAGACTAAGCGTTTCGCCTCGTCGTTTATACCGTGTACATTAAAGAATTGGAATAATTTTCCTGCAGCGGTCTTCGCGTCCGATTATAATTTAGGTGTCGTCAAGGCTAGAGTGATTGCATCACTGTTTACCATCAGGTGGGATCACAGATAAGCACTGGTTTATATCATATACCTAAAAAAATAAACTATTAATCTCTGACGACGAAGTGACAACGATCCAACAGCAAGCGTATGGTCTACGCGTCTAGGAAGCTATGCGTCCGTGGACAGTAGGCCCTAATGCTACTAACACGAAGAGATGGCGACGAGGATTTATCACAGTCTTTTGTTTTCTACTTAGAATTTTTACCGTGTCAATCCGTGTTCACAAATTAAGTTTTTGTTTTCTTAAAGTAAAGAAAGTATGTTTGTTTGGCACGTACACAATGTAGGAATCAACAAACACAATCTTAAAAGAAATTGCCCATATTTCTGTGGACCGCCGTTGCGTGACATATAATTTTGTTCGATAGCGAAATTTGGACATAAAATAAAAGTATTATCATACTTTCAAAGGAAATAAAAATTATCATTTTATTTGGTGATTCTTTTTTTAATACCTGGTTTTACCTTCTGTTCACTTTAGAGGATAGTTTGAAGTAAACAATATGAATTCAAATAAGATAAACGAAATTAGTTTCAATGAACCTACGAATTACTCATAATAAAACAAACTATAATTTTGTAGGTAGGTACTCATTTACGGGAAGTAGTAAATAAAAAGGGCGCTAATTAAACAGATTTATTTTAAATAGCATTAAAAACGTCTATAAATCATAAATATATTATATATATATTGCCTCCTAAATTACTAAGATAGTCACAATTAACGAGCATCTCAATGATACTATTTTAGCCACTTCCATGTAAGTTACTTTCCGGGTGTTTAAAAAAAAAACAACCACGAAAGCTAATGCGGAAGCTCCGCTCCACTCCCGCCTTTATCAAACCAAAACTCCAGCCGAAATCAGTTTTTTTTTGGCTGAAACTGACTGGAACCACAACTGAATCTTCTGTCAGTCTCTAGCTGAAATACATAGAAGTCTCTTGTTTTCTTTCATAACAAAGTGTACAGAGGAAAATTAACCCATTTTAATGAACAAACTTTACGAGTATTTATCCACAAAACTAACATCGCGTACTGACGTCGATTCAGAAACCTCAAGTTTAAAAGCGTTTCTTATTTGCACACTATTGTCCAACATCCCCTACATTTCCCGAGTTCCTAATGCATGAGCACTCTCAGGAGTGGTTAGGATTTGAACCTTTTACACGAATTCGCCTCGACTTTAACTGTGGCCTTTAAACCTTTGAACTACGAGGTCGGACTCCTTTAGATAATGTGAATGTGTTTCCACATTGTAAATAAATAACAGAGATTTACTGCAGGCACTGTTTAGAGGTTTGATGTGTCTAAAATGTAGTGCAGTTTATGTATTTTAACTATCAAATTCTAATAATACGACGACCTCTGCTACGACGAGATGTAGCTTTAAGGTCAAACTTAAATGCTGGCTCACTCAGAAAGCGTTTTATTCCATAGAGGAAATGCTAGATACTAAAATATCATATAATACATTAGCTAATGACAATGACTAATCAATGTTAATCTATTAAGTTCAATGACATTCAATTTATTTATTTTTTATTTTTTTAAAATCAATTTATTATTATTTTATATTTTACTATGATCTAATTATTTTTAATGAAATGATGAATCAATGGTTTTAATTTTATGTTATTAAATGTTTTATTTATATGATGAATTAATTGTATCAATAATTTACGCAACAAAGTACTTCATTTAACTAAAATATATTGTGACTTGTAAATGTAATCTTTACCAATAAATGTGTTTATCTGTTTATCTGTTTATCTGTTTATCTATTCTACCAGTACTCAAACACTTTTTCATAATCGGTCAAAAGTACGACGTTGCGCCATCTGTACTGTGATTGTCTGTATTTCTTGATAGCTACAACCTAGGGGTTCTTAAGTTAAGAGTGAATAGGTTACTTCTAGGCAAGCGTGCTCCATCGTCAACCTCATCGTCACTTACCATCATGTGTGAAAGAGGTGAAGCGCGAGCGAAGATTTTTGTAACTTACAGAGATCTACGCTTTGGAACGTGCAATTTAGCTTCACAGGCAGTCATAGCCTTTTTTGAAAACTGTAAGAGCTGTTTCTTAAGAACTCTCCCCTTAACAAAATTTAAGGCAATTTTTTTCGGTAACCATTGTTACCGCAAAGTATATATGATTAGCACCATAACTTGAATTATTTCTTTAATGGACTCCAGACGAACATCAGAAGAATTAACTAAACCTTTATGTCAAAGCACTGAGACATCCTTAACTTATTAAGTTAAAGTTAATCTGTATAACCGGAGTTCAGTTTAAAGCGAGCCGGAATGTAAACCTCATCAAAAAGTTGGTTTTGTAGAATTAGCTCTGACTCAAACGTGCGCGGTTTGAAAACTATTATTTTGAAACGGGCAAATTTCGTTGGACTTTGCTACAATAAGTACACTACAGAATGTTGTGAAATGCGTGGTCTAATTCGTAGTTTTCAACAATTTTCCGTACGCTGTCGATTTGTTGGGAAAATGTTTATACGCGAGAGAACAGGTAAGTAGAGAGTTTTGTTTTATAATTGATAGGTTTGCTTGATTTATCTTACTGATTTTCTATATTTATAACTGGGTTATTTATTCCTAGTACCTACAAATATCTTCTTCTCCACTTTGATTTTGACAGAAAGATCGTGGTCACGATGAATTGACCAATCGCAGTCGTTACCATAGCTCTCCTCACAATCTCTCTACATTTAATAAATCAATCAATGAACGAGACAGTTCAAAAAAGAAGAATATATATTAGGGTTAATTCCCTTTAAATAACCTAAATTAAATAACCTTTGGGCTCTGTTCCAGGGAAATGAAGCTCGGCATTTTTCATTATTTGAACCGAAAACATTTGCAAAACAATACGTACGTGTCAATATCTCGACAACCCGAGAAGACCCGAGAAAATAACCTCGAGAATTCTACAGACCCGAGAAATTGAAAAGGTCGAGGAATCATGAACCCTAATATAATTATATACCTACATATACGGAACAGGGTGAGTCTATTTTGTTCGTTTGGTGCCGGGCCAAAAACCTACATGTACTAATTTTTTTTGGAAACTGTTATGTACCTACTCGTATACCGACAGAAACAGTTTCGTGATTGGCCGACACACAGATTGTCAGACATCGCGAAATCTAAACTACAAAAGATGCAGGACAAAGGGGATGGAAATTCTAGGAAATCTTTTGAAGTAAAATTCCGCTACCTCTATTGAAAAGAGAGAATCTTCCGACCAGACGGGACTTGTGACTGGTCCGGTCACAATTGTGCTGCATACGTTATATTTCCTAATGGTGCTGAGAACTCTGTTACCATTATGTAGGATGCCGTCTTTTAGTTCCAGGGCGCGACCCTCATGCCCCAGCTGCCGGGATCCCAATTTCCGATCACCGTCGGCGCGGGCTTGCGGACGGCGAACAATGGGTAGTTCGCCGTCCGATCATCCGGTAACCGTTCGGACCAAGCCCAAGTCGTCGACTGCGCGTACTGTTCCACGCGCGCCTCAATGAGATATCAGCAAACCATAGGGTGGGCCCCTATGGTTTCGGTCGAAGTTTGGGTCGAAGCCTACTGGGGCCAAGGGTCTACTTCTGAAAGGTAAACTCAGCCCTGATATGAAAGGCAACGAAGGAACAGGAGTGGGTTTTTAGTCAGTAAATGTCTGACATTATCTCCCGCCCCACCCAAGAGCGGGGGATATCATTGGATGATTTTCCCAACGAAAAACAAAAAATGTTTTAGCATAGATTCTGCTACAATTTAACAAGTCTTTGTAACCTTGTCAAAAGCTCCTTGGACAGGAGGAATCGTAAAGAAAATAACTCTGTTTTCATAAGATTTTATTTAGTTCACCTGTCACGATGTTTGCTTGTCTTTAGTGAAATCTCGCAAATTAAATTTGGTTCACTTCCCTGTTACCGATTGAGTTGAAATTTTGCATGCATGTGTAGTCGATGGAGGTCGACTGGTAGAAAATGCCTAAAGCTGGGTACTGGCCGGCGTTACGGGGCGAAATGTAACGTGTTACACAGCGAGCATTCGTGCAGTCAGTACGTCGTGTTACGGGCTGTCGGTCTTTTGGCGAATCCTTTGACTGTTACGCGGTTCAGTCAGTACGCTGTTGCAAGTCGTCACGAGCGCGCGCGGTGCGTTGCACGACGCGAGTGATCACACGTCGTTCCTATCGTAATTATTTCATTTATTTCTTAAAACATGCAGTGGAACAAAGAAAAAACTCTGTATTTTATAGAAAAACACTAAAAAATAAATTCGTCATTCCAACACAATTCCATTGTCATTTTGCTAAAAGGTCGTAATCTGTTAATTCATAATGGCCGATCATTGATCGATCAGTGGTCTCGTAATATTATTGTGGCACGAGCTGTCTTGTAACGAATTAAAAGCAATGACTGCACAGTGACGTTCTAATGGTAAGTCACAGATCAAAGGAATAGTCAAGATTTTAGCAGATTACCGCATATGTCAGACATTCATTTGTCATTACGTACGAGATTACCATTCTGTGCCATTTCTTTCAATGGAGTGTCAGTGGTCGATCATTGGAAAGTCATAATGACGCCATTAGTAGATTACCAAACTTATCAAAATCAACAATTATGAAATCAATCCATTCTGACACTATTGTAATAACAGACTTGAGGCCCTGATGTCCGTTTAACAATAATAATATAATAATATAATATTCCACAACTATCACACAACGCCGTCTAGTCCGAAGCTAAGCAGAGCTTGTGTTATGGGTTCTAGACAACTGATAAACATACTTATATGTTTCTAAATACATACATATTATAGATAAATTACACCCAGACACAGAACAAATGATCGTGCTCATCACACAAACAATTGTCCTGGGTGAGAACCGAACCCACGACCTCCGGCATAGCAGTCAGGGCTACTAACCACTAGACCAACAGGCCAGTCGTTTGGTTGCGCAACCAATTTGGCGGCGCGAACAACTCGGACGCGTGCACTTCACAAGGTCCATTTTGATACTGTCTCAGTGTGGTGTAGCGACTCTGGTGTCTGTATGGTGTCTAGTTTGGCAGCTACGGACACCAAGTTTCCCGATGAAATATAGCCCTAACGAGACATTATAAACAAATTGTTCAAATTCAATCTCGCCATTTCCACTCCAACAGATATTAGAAAATACCGACATTAAAACCTCATTGAGATAGTAATTGGATGTTGGCCTGAAAAGTCTTGAATATACACTGGGTTGCAAAATAACGGGTCGCTAATAAAAAGTGTGACGGATTCAGAAATATGTTATAGTTTTACTGATATAAACATAGAAAACATACAACACATTTAAAACACTATGTAATATTAATTAAAAACAAAAACAATTTATGTTAAAAAATTAAACCTTTTTCTATCAAAGCATTTATTTCACACTAGCTGTTGCTCGCGACTTCGTCCGCGTTAAGTTCGTAAAACTGTACAATCATTCTATGCTTGCAATACATTCCGAAAGTATCGCAATTATTTATTGTACTTTAACATAAAACGGTTAAAGGTAAAAACGCAAGTTACCTTCAAGAAACATGTTATGTACTCGTCCAGATCCAGATGTATGAACGTCAATGAATAGAAAGAGTATGTATGGGTCGTAGCAGTTTGTATTTCTGCCTACCCCAAGGGAAAAGGCATTAGTTTATGTATGTTTCTGGTTTATGTTCTGGTAAAACAACATTGTATGATTTTAACCCCTCGCCACAGTGAGCACGTCACAATCGCAGCGGTAATACCTGTCTTTGAGGAGTGACTACAGAGGCGTCACGGCATCCTCTCTTCGTGCATGACTTACCGGATTAGAGATAGAGTAGAGGTATTTGTAATTTTGCATGAATGTGTCGCATAATTTTCCTTTTTTTTGTATAGTTTGTTATATATGTATGTTATTATTATTATTTTTTAAGTTATGTGTCATGTTTGTGCAAATAAACTGTTTTTCTTTCTTCTTTCTTTCTTCTTCTTCTTTCTAATTCAGCGGGAAGAAACACACGGGTCTCACGGGAGAATACGATGAAGCATACGGTGGAAGTCAGTCCCGTTTGGTCGGAGCGCCGGTGCCGCCGTGTCCTCATGGAGGCGATTGGTGGAGAAAATGTTAACCAGTAGCCTCCTTCAGTGAAGCACTACGATCGAAGAAGGTGGCTGAAACTATGAGGGATAGTACATCCTGACTCCTCAACTGTCGTTGCAAGTGACGCTCCGGGTGTTGAAAGCCGCAGGGAGATTACCAGCTAGCGCAAACACGGGATTTCGGTAGTGCCGTCCGGCCGTCTGGTCAAAGCAATCCTGAATCGATGGCGCGTTGTATTCTACACGCGACTCAAAGAGATGTCAGCAAATGGATAGGGCCCTCTAGAGCCGATGTCTGCTAGGGCTGCGAGATTGTTCGAAAGAGTTACCTCCCGTAAAATTTTCGCCTCAATAACGTTTCACTGAAGAGTTTAAGTCGTCAGACAGTTTTGGTAGAGGTAAACGACGGAGCATAATCGGGAAACCGACCGTCAGCTGGATAACGTGCGCTGATAGTGCAAAGCCAATAAGCCAGTGAATCCAAAAACTACCATCATCATCATCAACTATCTTCCTCCACAATAGTACTTATGAAGAATTTGCGAGAGCATGGTTGCATTGATTGTTGCAGCTTGATCATTTTGGGCGTAAAAAATACTTGTTCATTTACCTAGGATTTTTGGTGTGTATTTGACTGACGTCCCCGTATATCAGACAAATGTTTTTCCGTAGTGGGAACTACCCTATGATAAGTCTCCAACTTTTAAATGAATTTCGGCGAAATGAATCCCTGCCTAATCGAACTGCATATTGATTGCCAAACCGAGAGTTCACTGTCACCGATTGCCTCTATGAGGACACGGCGGTTCACCCAAGTGGGATAGACTTCCACCGCATACTACACCGGGTCCTTCGGGCGATTCGCAAAATGGTAATCAGGGTACTTCCAACCGAATCCGGAAAAGAAACCACTCGAAACACCCTCAACAGTCCTGAGCTTGTGTATCCATAAAACAATGAAATTACGGTAAACAAATGTAGCAGCCGATTAGTGTTATCCCTGAGACTGGCCTCCCTCAGAGGGTTGTTCGAGTGTTGGTCACCACTCACTGGAAGGAGGTAACGTCCAGATGTCAACGGAAGGCTGCAAGGAATCTGAAATACATCATACGTTGTCGAACTGTGATCAGAAACGCAAACCACTTTCGACCCCGTTTTATATGAAGCAGTGACTGCAAATAATAAAACATGCCATTATTAGACTGAAAGGTACCATCCCGGAGGACATAGTGGAGCATACAGAGGTATGTATCCCGCAAGGGCGGAGCACCGCCGTGTCCTCGTATAGGCAATCGGCGTCAGTCACCTCTCGCACCGGGCCCTGGTTCGGGCTATGGTCCAGAGCGAGGAGGAATGGCAGGCGGTCGCCTCCTTCTGCAAAGCCGTAATGCTAGCGAAGGAGCAGGTCGTACGCGTGAGCGAACGAACGTCCTCACGCCGAGCCGAGATTTCAACACCCGACGACTAGCCACGGTAGACGCGGGCTTGCGAACATCGAGCAATGGGTAGCTAGCCGCCCGGCCGTCTGGTAAATTGACCGGACTGAGCCCAGTCGTCAACAGCGCTTAGTGATCCACGCGCTCCTCAAAGAGATGTTGCAAAGGGCAACTGAAGGACTCAGGTGCGGTTTTAGTCAGTAAAAGTTTGAAACGCCCTCCCGCTCCAACCAGAGAAGTCATTGGATAATTACCACCCATAAAAAAAGAAAAAAAATACCATCATTATCATTATCATTTCAGCCGAAAGATGTCCCCTGTTGGACATAGGCCTCCCCAAGTGTTAGCATAATGACCGGTCCGGTGTGCGTCTGGCATCCATCTGATTCCCGCGACCCTCACCAGGTCTTCGGTCCACCTGGGGGCCTTCCAAGACCAGGTGCCATGCAATCCCTTCCAAAAATTTGGCCGTGTTATTTTAAAGTCAATAATTAAATACATATAAGTATTTACTTTTATCGCCTTTGGTTGGTATCCCTTGAATAATCACGGTCAATTAGCTTGTTACAACCACGGGGAAAAAAAGCAGGAGGATTGTTAAAAATGCCTCCGTCTAACACTAGTTTAACCATTATTATCGTCCAATTTTAAAGAATAAAACTGTCTGCAAACGTGGGCGATGGTCATTCTTCCGCCATTCAGAAAATTACGTTAAATACACAATGCCATCTATCAAATATGAAGTTCAACTGTCATTGTCATCATTATTTCTACTTTGAGTCTTTAGATGGCGTTGCGAGTATCTGAATAATGTAACATTATAGTACGTGGTTTTTGTCGCCTCTTTGATTTTATTATGTGTTTTGATTAGTTTTTACAAAATATTTAGAAGATATCGAATAGAAATGTCGATTTTATTTTGAAAAAATGGTAAAAGTTATTTTATTACAAAAAAGAAGATAAAATAATGACAAAATTTTAACTGTAGCTGAGGATCGAAGTCGCGGCAAATGTCGTTCAACACCGACATTTTGGTTTATTGCTCACCCCCCATAGCAAATAGCGTGATAATTTATAGCCTATAAGTTGCCCTGACCTATAAGGATTATATATGCAAAATTTGAACAGGATCGGTTCAGTAGTTTTTGCGCCAACTAATACCATCGCAAAATAATTTTACTGTTTTATTATATGTATAGATAACCATTCACAGACATTTTTGAATTGTCAAGAAGTTAGACAGTTATGCTAATTGCACATTCCAAAGCGTATATTTCTATGGAGAAGAATGTGAAACTCCATGGACACTCTTTTAAATCATGTTACGTATTAGATACAAATATCTCGGTTACATATTTCTTGTCGCTACCATTATGTGAGAACAATCTACCTAAATGAATTAAAAAAATAATGATTAAATATAGTAATTAAAATAAGCTTTTGGCAGCTAAGAGATGACCGGTCTCAAATGACAGCATCCGTTCACGGACATGACGCGTATACCAGCACCGCTCAGCTCAACCATTTTGAAGGGAACCAAATGATACAACACACGCGCCACAATTAGTGAGATATTTCATTGAGCAATACAAATTCTCAACTGCCATGCGCATTTATGTCAAACAATTCCAATAGTAACCTATATATTATTTTGTATTTTCTCCACAAGTTCGTAAAACTTCAGAAAGACGATATCCGTGAATACAAACTCATCATCATCATTTCCACCGAAAGATGCCACCACTGGACATATCCCCCCCCCCCCCAAGTGTCACCACAACGAACGGTCCTAGGCGTCTCGCATCAGTCGCATACACGCTACTCTCGCCAGGTCATCGGTCCACCTTGTGAGAGGCTTACCAACGCTGCGTCTTCTGGTGTGTGTGGCCACTCTAGTACCTACGTTTCGGACCCATCGACCATCTGTTCTGCGAGCATTGTACAATACTTAATCGTAACTTGCTCAATTCTTCCTCAAGTTTAGTGATCTTCTTTCAGTCATTGTTTTTTAATTGGGTAGCGGTGTCTCTTCCGGAGATTCTTAGCACCCCTTGCCTCGTCGTAAACTTGACCGCTACCGGAGTCAAGAGTAGACGGGCTGCCGGGCACTAGGGGGTATTTTTGGGTGTACTTTTCATTTAGGGAGAATATAAACTAAACGTCTGTAAATAAAAATAAAAATCTGGACTTACGTCTAAGCGCCTCAACACTTACGGAAAAGCACACTACACAAGTTTACAATGACTAAGATTCTAATCTTCGTCACCTTGCACAGATTAAATTAGCATAGGCATAAACAGCCTTTTAATGTTCCCACTGCTGGCACTCAGACCTCTTCTCTAGGAGAGGGATTGGGCCGTAATCCACCAAGCGGGCCCAGTGCGGGATTGTTGAATGTCACATATCTTTGAATTTTTGGTTCTAGGACATGCCGGTCTCCTCACGATGTTTTCCTTCGCCGTTTTGAGAGCAATGGTGATGAAATAAATTACAAAAAGTAATGCGCCTGGCTGGGTTTGATCCCGCGACCTTACAACTCGTAAGTCGGGACCGTTACCACTCGGCCACCACTGCTCACCAGATTAAATTAAATTACAATAAATTAAATTAAATTTGTTCAGAAATAATTAGATTTTATTATTATATAAGATTAAACATTTGATATTTGGAATATATCGCAATTTTTCACTGTGACCCGATATTTTTGCGGCCCATTCCATAACCGAAGATAGCTCGGCAATATTATTAGCGTTAACTTTTTTACAAGATATTTTTATTAGCTCCAGATATTGGAAACCACAACGAAGACGCATGATGAATATTTATTTACTTATTTTTGGATTTCCAACAGAAAATACACGGCTACTTGTATATAAAAATAGTGACTCAGAGAGCTTTATAAAGAGTACTCTCTTGCAGTTATAGGAGACCACAGCGTTCACATAACTATCTATACTAATAAAATATAAAGAGCAAAGATTTGTATTTTTGTTTGTGATGAATAAAAAGATTCCTTTCAAAGCGTTTTGGGAACACATTCATAATGCGTACAGCTAAGGAGTGGAATTCCCTGCCGGAGTCTGTGTTCCCTGATAGCTACAACCTAGGGGTCTTTAAGTCAAGAGTGAATAGGTTACTTCTAGGCAAGCGTGCTCCATCGTCGGCCACATCATCGCTTACCATCAGGTGAGATGGTGATCAAACGCGAGCCTATCAATAATAATAAAAATAAAAAAAAAGAATAAACTCAACAACTACTGGACCATTTTTAAAAAGAATTGTCACCAATAGACTGACACTCTATCACCGGGTGACGAAGGTATATATATTTCAACACACTTACTCGAAAACCCGCTCTTATGTCACCGCTTTTAGGCACGCAATAGACTGTTTTCCGCACTAGTGTAGAAAAGTGCGCGTGCTCTCCCACAACACCATTTTATAACATTTTTCGTATCAGGCTGGGCGCGTGTCGACCCCCACGAGTCGACGCCTACGGCTCGTGCGAATTCCGTCTCGGTCGCAATGACAAACTTTCTGCACTTGTATCTAAATGTATTATTCTACTTTGACGCGAAGGAAGTCGCTAGCAGATATTTTATCTGGATGAAAACAGAAAAGAATGACAAGGCGCGAAATAATTTTGAAGAGTAGTCAGATTCTATTTTAACATCTAGGTATATAAGCTTCTTTTATTTATTTTGCCTTTTTGGACCATTTTACCCAGACATTTAAGTTCGTGCAAAAGAGTTTTTTTTTTGAGGTGGGAAATCATCCCAAAACTTTTCTCGCTTTTAGGTGGTGCGCCCTGTGTTAGAGTTTTACTGACTAAAACCACATCTGTGTCCTTCAGTTGCCCTTTACGTTTCCTAGAACGGGGTATTTTCTAAAAAGGAAATCGGCCTGCTGGGCCCCTACGGTTTACTGCATCTCTCAGAGGAGCACGTGGAACACTGCGCGCTGTCGACGACTTAGGTTTGGTCCGAATGGTTACCCATTACTTGTCATGTGTTAGCCCGCGCCTTCTGTGGCTGGTAGTCCGATGGCAGCGGGGCATATTAAGATTCAAAGATTCAAAGATTCAAAAGCATTTATTTCAAATAAACCATTTACAGGCACTTTTGAAATGTCAAGAAGTCAGTCAGTCAGAAAAAAAAATGATGCTAATTGCACATTCCAAAGCGTAGATCTCTATGGAGAAGAATGTGCAAGAAACTCCATGGACACTCTTTTCAATCATGTTTTGCAATTACAAATATCTCTGTTACATGTTTCTTGTCGCTATCATGTGAGAACAATGTCAATAATGTAAAAATAAAAACTAAATATAGATATTAAAATAGCAACTGGCAGCTAAGAGATGACCAGTCTCAACTAACAGCACCCGTTCACGGACCTGACGCGAATATTAGCACCACTCAGCTCAACCATTTTGAAGGGAACCGAATGATCCAACACACGCGCCACCATCAGTGAGACATTTGAGTGAGCATGACAAACTCTCAACTGCCATGCTCATTTATGTCAAACAAATCCAATAGTAACCTAAAAACCATAAAATAGCTCCATGGTACTCACATTTACAAAGTTTGAAAAAAAATGCTTCTACATTATACAATACTAAATACAATAATAATTAACTACAATAATACTTTACAAAAACAAATTCTAATCAATTTGTACCCCCGGTGGTAGTGGAGCTGGACCAGCATTGAGCCAAGCATTTTTATCTTGAATATAATCCTCCAACTTATAATATGCTTGCCTGCATAGTGTGCGTTAATACAAGATTTAAATTTCGTTTCATTGAGTTCTAATATTTGGGGAGGTATTTTATTATAACATTTCAAACAGTACCCCATGAAAGAAGAGGCCACTTTAGCCAGTCTGAAACCTGGTTGAACTAATTGGTCCCTATTTCTTGTAACATAATTATGTCTATCGCCTCTTTTGCTAAAAAGATGAAGATTTTTTCTAACGTACATGATGTTTTCATAGATATATTGACAATGCACCGTCATGATGTTAATATCCTTAAACAGTTCCCTTAGAGAATCGCACCGGCGGAGATTGTAAATAGCTCTGATAGCTCTTTTCTGTAGAATAAAAATTGAGTCGATGTCTGCAGCCCGTCCCCATAGTAAGATACCGTATGACATGATACTATGAAAATAACTAAAATAGACTAGTCTAGCGGTATCAACATCCGTAAATTGGCGGATTTTTCTAACAGCATATGCAGCTGAGCTAAGCCGTCCTGCAAGAGATGTTAAATGAGGACCCCATTGTAGCCTTGAGTCAAGCGTTATCCCCAGGAAAACAGTTTTGTCGACAAATTCTAGTTTTTCATCGTTTAGTATTACGTCACAATCACTACTTTTAACATTCGGTAAGGAAAATCTTATGCATTTAGTTTTTTTTTTCCCGTTTAAAACTAGATTATTAGCAGTGAACCAGTTTTGGACCTGCAGTAGTGCGTTATTTTCGTCGTCAAGAT
The DNA here is from genome assembly GCA_905147345.3 of Mythimna impura. NCBI lineage: Eukaryota > Metazoa > Arthropoda > Insecta > Lepidoptera > Noctuidae > Mythimna > Mythimna impura. The sequence goes on from LR990341.1 coordinate 34,227,546, forward strand.
TATTAGTCCTTCTATTTATCTTAAAAATCAAAGAAGTGTCGTCGGCAAACAACACCATATTAAGTTTATTTTGCAACAAATAGGGTAAATCATTAATATAAACTAAAAATAAAAAAGGACCTAAAATTGAACCTTGGGGTACCCCCATTTTCACATTTAATCCCGGAGAATTGACGACGTTTATTTGAACTTGTTGCTGTCTGTCAATCAAATAAGATTTTAATAGGCTTAAAGCTGTTTTGCCTAGTCCGTAATGCTCAAGTTTCAGGAGTAATGTTTCATGAACCACACAATCAAACGCCTTAGACAGGTCACAGAAGATGCCTATAGCATCCTGTGCCTCTTCCCACGCATTAAAAATGTGTTTTAGTAAGGAGACACCAGCGTCAGTTGTACAACGTCCTTTGGTGAAACCATACTGTTTATCGTGTAAGATGTTATTTGTGTTAAAATGATTAAGCATTTGATTTAACATCACCTTTTCAAATATCTTGCTAAAAACCGGCAACACGGACACCGGCCCATAATTATTAGTGTTTTTACTGTCCCCAGATTTAAAAAGTGGTATCACTTTACTATATTTCATCAGATCCGGAAAAACTCCTTGATCTATGCACAAATTAAATATTATAGCTAAGTACGACGCTATAGTCTCAATAATTGAGGTACAAACTTTGATAGACATACCCCACAAATCTTCTGTCAATTTAACCTTGATTTGTTTAAAAGCTTTTATTACAGTTATAGGGTTTATATGCTTAAAGTTAAATTCAGTCGAACAGGCTGCAATGTTCGCCTGTAATAAACTAAAAGCATGCGATGGCGACGAATTTAGGGCTTCAGTAGTTTTAATCGGTATACTGGCAAAGAAATTTACAAATTCTTCTGCAACTAGTTTGTTATCGCTAATAAGACCATGATGTGTCTCCAATGTGTAATCATTGTTATGTATTTTGTTCCTGTCGGTTTCATTATTTATAATTTTCCAAACCGTTTTTATTTTATTATCTGCCGATTTAACTTTGTTGCTAATGTACAAGGCCTTAGCTGCCTTACAAGTGTTTTTAAACATTTTTTAATATGTAGCAACATACTTATTAAAAGTTTCAGTGTTAATAATAGGCTTAACCTTTTGAATACTACAAGCTTTTCCATAATTAGAGACACAATAGAAAGACAATGGCGCGTGAACGCCGGCGTTAATGCGGGGATCAACAGCTTAAGGCCATACAGCTCAAAAAGTCTTTCCCTACTTATTCTGATTCCTTTAGTTGCCCAGTCACTAAACCTAAATTTAGGGCAGATACTTTTAGTTTTTTTCTCAAAAGTCTTATTGAACTCAGTTTGGACTATTGAAAAAAAAATCGTTATACAAAAAATTACCATTCTTCACTTCAAGATTCCAATCACCTAACTTGCTAATTAAAGTGCTGTTAAATTTATTTAGTTTACCGGATGTAATTGGTCTGGACTGAATCTGCACTTGTTGTATGGGTAAGTTGGATTCAAAAGTTACCATTAGGCCGCTATGATCAGAGGGCAGATAATTTACAATGACCTTTTCTAAATAGTTGCAGCAACAAAAAACATTATCGATACATGTAGCAGTAGTTGTCGTAGTTCGAGTAGGTTCTATAAACACATTAGATAAATTAAATGATTTGAAGAGATTTAATAATCTACTAATCTTTTTATATCTCTACCGTATGCTACATCGTGTCCTCCGGGCATTCTGCGTTTGTGTGTGTGTGTTGTTTTTAGGGTTCCGTATCCAAAGGGTAAAACGGGACCCTATTACTAAGACTCCACTGTCCGTCTGTCTGTCCGTCTGTCACCAGGCTGTATCTCATGAACCGTGATAGCTAGACAGTTTCACAGACAGAAATTTTCACAGATGAAGTATTTTTGTTGCCGCTATAACAACAAATACTAAAAACATACCACAAACGTGATTGTTTGCCGTTTTTAACTACGGACGGTACGGAACCCTTCGTACGCGATTCCGACTCGCACTTGCCCTGTTTTTTTTTTATGATGACACCCGGGCGTTTCTTCCTCCTGAACCCGTTGCGAGAACCTCCCGAACTTATCATGTCAAGGGAGGACCTGCGTCATGCGGAAGGGGAAGACGCTGCGACACCTTTCCAAGCTCTCCTCATAGAGAGGACTTACCGCTATGATTAAGGCATGCTCAGTGCGAAAGAGTTATTAACTGTTTTGGTATACAATAAAGTGTTCTCATAATTTGATTTCCTTATAGCGATTAATTTATAAGGAATTTTTCAATTAAGGGGAATTTTCGATAGTAGACCGCACAGTGAAATTATTATTTATTTATATATAAAACTTCATGCAACACAAAAGTACAAAGGCGGACTTAATGCCTTAGGCATTCTCTACCAGTCAACCTAGGGTGGTGAAGAGAAAATGTGGCAGGTGCATAAAAATACAAAAGAATATTAAGAAAATAATAGTTCAAAAGAATATATATATACAAAATAAACATACATATATAATTTATTACATACATGTATAATATATTGGTCGCAGGTGCATGAAAATTAAGTTCACCTTCAATCAATGGGATTTTGTACTATGAAAACGTACTTATAGACCAATGTTGTGTAAACAAAAAGTGACCTGCTGAAGACTTTATATCCTGCAATAAATCTAACATTGATATGATCTATGTATCTCATATAGAAAATTGCATTTTCTGCCAGCTAGATTCAATTTTCAAACCAATTTGAAAATGATTTAGGCTGGGTTTATATTAAGGGAATTTAGGCTCAGATTGAATTTGTATGACGTATCTGTTGTGTAGTGCGTGACAGATTTGAGTTAGACCAATGTGAACACGTTTGATAAAAATTTGGATCTATTTGTGTGATACAAACATACCTACACACAAACAATTTCCTTCAAATAAGTAGTATACTGCGCTCTATAGCATGTTGGCAAATCTTGAGTTAGGACTTTTGAATGTTAGTCAAATATCAAGTTTAGTCTATGTAGGTCCAACAAGACATACTGTACTAAATAATATTTGTAAAATACATAATAATAGCATAACCAATATATGCTAATATTATGTTCAAGTTCAAGAGTTAGGCAGTTCATAACGTCAGGCATAAAGTCACTACGACTTTGTATCAATGAAATAATTAAGGTTCCGTACGGCAAAAGGAAAAAACGGAACCCTTATAGGATCACTTTGTTGTCCGTCTGTCTGTCTGTCTGTCTGTTTAAAGAAAAGAAAAGAAAGAAAAAGAGTTTATTTACGACAAACATAGCACATAACTTAAAAAATATAACATTATAACAAATCTATACATACAATAGAGTGAGTTATGCGACACATCCGCGCAAAACGGCCAAGACCCTCCCTTGACCCTTTGTCTGTCTGTCAAGACTCTTTATCTCGGGAACGTGTGGAGGTATTGAGTTGAAATTAAAACCATATACTAAGGTCTGCGGTCCCTTGAAGCTGTGAAAAAATCAAATTTCTATAATTTAACGAATAAAAAAGTCACGGCCGTTTATGTTGCAAAAAACGTTTATTTCGATACTTTCAAAGGAATCAAAATTCATAGGGTACTTCCCGTTGACCCAGAATCTTGAAATTTGGCATAAATCAAGGTCGTCAAAGGTATCTACGTCACAAAAAAAAACCTTTTTTGCAATGCGAAAAAATCTTCGAAACATTCGGGAATTGTAGTTTGTACGGAATCCTCAGCGCGTGAGTCCGAACCGCACTTGCCCAGTTTTTTTGTAATTGGATTAGGCAGAGATCGTCACTCACTGGGTCGACCCCGTTGAGGTCGACCGCAGCGAAGGTGGTGTGACGATCTGGGATCTTACCATCACGTATTAAAATGTAAAACTTGCGAGCGAGAAAGAGGAGCTATAAACCTTATATAGCTCTATCCGCTTGGACATCCTCTGTAACATTGTACAAGTCTCTTCTTCCTTGCCTTATCCCTTCATTCGGGGTCGGCTCTCCTCGATTTTAGGCGCCAGGATAGTCTATCCTGGGTTGTTTGTGCGTCCAGCTGAGCTCATTCCAGATCTTTGGATACGGTTGTCCACCACGTAGCTAGAGGGCGCCCTCTGCCTTTTCTCCCTTCCGGGACAGCTAGGGCCTTCTTTACTGGGTACTCTACGTCCCTTCTCATGACATGTCCGAATCAGCACATACGTCTCTTTGACATCTTATCCGCTATGAATGCAACTTTGAAGGAGCCTCTGATGTATTCGTTGCGTACCTTATCAAGTCTCGTAACCCCAGCCGACCATCGCAACATTTTCATCAACGTAACGTTGTACAAGTGCTTGTAAATAAATAAATCCTTTTAACAGCTCAGTATAGGTCCTCAGATGGATCGCGTCAAAAGCTCGTGATTAGAGACCCTACGTCTCTAATTATGTTCGCGGGCACACTTGTTCAGATATCGCCCAAGATAGAGAGGATTATAAGGAGAAGGGTAAGCCTCTGCTGAGTAGTAGGAGACTAGGTATATCATCATCATCATCCTCCATCACCTGTGCGTCTCGCATCCATCGGATTCCCGCAACCTTCACCAGGTCATCGGTCCACCTTGTAGGGGGCTTCCAATACTGCGTCTTCCGGTACGCGGTCGCCACTCCAGAACCTTTCGGCCCCAACGGCCATCTGTTCTGCGAGCAATGTGCCCTGCCCATTGCCACTTAAGTTTGGCGATTCTTCGTGCTATGTCGGTAACCTTGGTTCACCTGCGGATATCTTAATTTCTGATTCGATCACGCAAGGAATCTCCGAGCATAGCCCTTTGCCTTTTGGGTGACTTTGAGCCTTCTGATGAGGCCCATTGTGAGCGACCACGTTTAAGAAAAAAAAGAAAGAAAGAAAAACATTTTATTTGGCGGAACAAGGCGCAAATTTAAAACTAACAAATTATATTACCGACCACGCTGGGAGAGAAGCGCGAAACTTTGCAGTATCGATGGGCCTTTCCCAGCTGGTTAAGCAAGCGACTAGGGTGCCTGATGTAGTTGGTCATACTGCCAATTGTTTAGACCTTCTGATGACCACCGATCCGGACAGATGTATTGTAACAGTTTCCTCACCACTTGGAACTTCAGATCACTGTCTGGTGAAGTCTGTTTCGTGCTTCTCCCCACCTGACTGCGACTCACGCGGTGAACGGAGAATATGGCGTTACAGGTCAGCAGAATGGGATGAGATGCGGCACTTCTTTGCGTCTTATCCTTGGCAGCAGGTCTGCTTCTCTTCTAAAAGTCCGTCGAGCTGTGTGGATGCTATATCCGATGTGATACGTCAAGCTATGGAGTTTTTCATCCCTTATAGAGACGTACCCATCGGAGGCTCAGCTCGCCCATGGTTCAACGCCGATTGCGTTCAAGCTGAAGAGCGTAAGCATTCGGCGTTTCTCGCCTGGGTTGACGCTCGTGACCGCAAAGCTTCCGATCTGAGCTCAAAGAAGAGAGCTTTCAACCATGCTGCCAAGTCCTACAAAAAGGCACTAAAGAAGGCTCGGTTCGACCGCATTACCCATATTGGCACAAAGCTCTCTGCACAGCCGTCCGGTAGCAGAGCGTTCTGGTCCCTTGCCAAATCGATCGAAGCGAACTTCTGTAGGCCCACATTGCCTCCGCTGGTTAAGCCTGATGGAACACTGGCTCACACGGCGAGAGAGAAAGCAGGTCTCTTTGCATCTCTTTTCGCCCATAACTCTCGTCTTGACACTAGCAGTGCTACTCCACCAACTCTACCTCACTGCAACACCTCAATGCCCGAGGTTCGCATAAGAAACAAAGAAGTTTTGAGAGCACTGTGTCGTCTAGACGTGAATAAAGCTAGTGGACCAGATGGTATACCAGCAATAGTTCTCAAGGCATGTGCGCCCGAGTTGTCTCCTGTATTGACGCGCTTGTATCGCCTCTCATTTAGGACTGGTATAGTGCCCAAATCCTGGAAGCATGCCAACGTGCAACCCGTGCCCAAAGAGGGCAGTCGTGCCGATCCTGCCAGCTATCGGCCGATTTCAATAACCTCCATACTCTGCAAGATTATGGAGCGTGTATTGAAATCGCGCCTCACGGCATACCTGGAAGGTAACGATCTCCTCAGTGACCGACAGTACGGGTTTCGCCACAATCGGTCTACTGGGGACCTACTAGTGTATACCACTCACATGTGGGGCGAGGCCCTTGAGAAGAATGGAGAAGCGATTGCTGTCTCCTTAGACGTCTCGAAGGCCTTCGACAGGGTATGGCATGCCAGCCTTTTGAGTAAGCTTCCAGCGTACGGCACTTCCCCTGGTCTGATTAACTGGGTAAAAGACTTCCTGAGTGAACGGTCTCTCCGAGTTGTTGTCGATGGATGCTCATCAGAGCCCATGACGACCAATGCCGGAGTTCCTCAGGGGTCAGTTCTCTCTGCAGCTCTTTTCCTGCTGCATATTAACGATCTGCTGATGCCCGGTATCTATGGGTATGCAGATGATAGCACAGTTCTAGAGAGATACCTGCCAGGTGCTCGGGCTAGTAAGGAGCTAATCCGGTCCGAACGAGAGGCTATGGTAGAGCGTACGAATGTCTCACTTCAGGCAGTCTCCATGTGGGGCGAAACCAATCTGGTAGGATTCAACGCCGCCAAAACACAAGCGTGTCTGTTCACCGCCAAAAGGAGTCCGTTCGCCTTGGCTCCTGCTTTTCAGAATGTATCTCTGGAGTGAAATTTCTTCAGACCTCAATTTTGGGCGGTTCATTGAGTCCAAAGCCAAGGTAGCTGCTAGAAAACTAGGTGTTCTTGCAAAGGTCCGACGGTACTTCACACCGGGACAGCTTCTAATGTTATACAAAGCACAGGTCCGATCGTGTGTGGAGTACTGCAGTCACATATGGGCTGGTGCTGCAAAATGCCATCTAGCAGCTTTGGACTCAGTGGAAAGGCGTGCGAAGAGGCTAATTGGGGATCCAGATTTGGTTAAGTCCAATCTACAAAACCTCGAGCACAGGCGCAGGGTAGCCAGCCTATCGGTATTTTACAGGTTGCATTTTGGAGAGTGTGCGCGGGAATTGCATGACTTGATTCCGCCATCTCCTTTCTACCATCGGACAACCCGACGTACGGCGAGTATCCACCCTTACGTTGTTGAAACTTCAACGGTCCGGACTAAGCGTTTCGCTTCGTCGTTTATACCGCGTACATCGAAGGACTGGAACAATTTGCCTGCTGCGGTCTTCCCGTCCAACTATAATTTAGGTGTCTTCAAGGCTAGAGTGAATAGGCTCTTAATAAACTAGTGCACCTCACCATCAATGATTGCATCGCTGCTTACTATCAGGTGGGATCGCAGTCAAGCACTGGTTTATATGAATTAAAAAAAAAAATATATATATAAGTACATTATGTTGAAGAAATATGTGCCACATCCGCGCAAAACGGCCAGAACCATAACCTATATATAGAACCAGTTTCAGAACCATATGTCATCACTGGCAACACGCACTGGTCATAGACTTTCGTCTTGAGACACTGTGGTATATTGGATGCAATACACTAGGTATATACGCTATTAAAAAAATCGTGTTAGACCATTTACAAAAACATACAAACCTCACTACGTGACTATTTTAGATTTGAAAAAGCAATATGGCCGATTTATAAACGCTGAATATACTTCGACCCGGCCCCGTAGGGCGCCCAAAGTCCGCAGTACTTCGCTACTTAAAATCGTGTTGGTTCACATACATTACTTTGTAACAAAGGACTTATATAACCATTAATAACAACTTTCTGTAGCCTTTCCCGTTATTCTAGTAATATAAGATGTAGTAAATATTGTTCCTTATATATAATTTCATACTTTCATGTAAGTAATAAATCCTCTTAGCTTCGGAACCTTCTACATTGTTTTCGTTTTGTATCGGCATGACCTAAATTAGGGAAGCTCTTAAAACGCAAAGTACAGTCAGCTACTGTTGTACAAAAGTCCAATTAAATTTTTGCGTTCGAAATTACTATAATCCTCCCGACAGAATTTCGATCACGGTAGTAAATCTCAACAGATAGATATCCAAGTACGCATTGCGGACGGCGAGCAATGGGTGGCTCGCCGTCCGACCGTCCGGTAACCGTCCGGACTGAGCCCAAGTCGTCGACGGCGCGTACTGTTCCACGCGCGCCTCAAGTACATGTCAGCAAATCGTAGGGGCCCAGCAGGGTCGAAGCCTACTGGGGCCACGGGTAGTGTGAAAATGAAACCCGGGGCTTTGGAACGAAGGCAAAGAAGGAACAGGAGTGGGTTTTTGGTCAGTAAAAGTCTGACACTATCTCCCGCCAAGAGCGGGATTTGTCATAAGATGATATCCCCACCTAAAAAAAAAAGGTACGCAGGAGATATTATAGTGCACAAGTTTGTGCAATAACACAGGTGTACTCGCTGTACCTTTACTATCTGGAGACAGATCAGGGGCAGGACTGACGGCTTTACTTTGTTCCCGAGGCACGAGGGTGTCACACCACCAACTTTCTAACTTCGGGCTGCTACTGAGTAATTCCTTAGAGAAATAATCAATACTATTTTTGCCCGCTCCGGGAACCGATTCCAGGACTCAGCTCAGCAGTCGCACTTGCGACTACGAGACCAACGAGGCAGTTTGAGTTATTACAGTAACTTTGAAAAATGGCTTTTTTATTTATACCTACGATTTTTTACATTTTTTTTTATGTTTTCATAGGAGTTACGAAAATAATATATTAACGGTCTACTTTCTTCTTAAATTCTTTATTGTAGATAATTTTAAAATAAATTAAAAATCGACTGAACGAACTGACTGATTGACTGACTGACCGAATCTTCGTGACTGAATTAAATTTCTATCAATTATTTTGTTTGTTGCTCGTGACTGTCCTCCACTATTTTGCAAGTTCGTTTATAGGTAGTTCAGCGGCCATAAGATTTTTGAATTCGATAAGAAAGAGAGTAAAATTTCAAAGACGCGTCAGCCCATCTAGCCAAGTTACAACCGTTTCGTTTCGATTCACTTTTCGTTGATCGCCTCGAGTCGGCCACGCCTCCTGTTCCTTTGTTCTGACCACGTGACTGAGCGTTGAGATGACGTCAGAGTAAAGGAATCGGGGGCGTGGCTAACTCGAGGCGGTCGACGAAAAGAGAATAGAAACGAAACAGTTGTAACTTGGCTAGGGGGCAGGTTAAGACATATTTCGTTACATGAGAGAGAAGAAAGATATAACACTTTCCTGTTCTTACCCTAAACTTAACTTTTATTATTACTTCTACGTGGACTGTTTTTTTCTTTTCAGTGATTTTAACGTATGTCTGGCAGTTTGAGTATTTTTTTCGGCTTACCTAAATGTCCTTTCTTTAGAATTGTTCATCAAATCGTTGAAGTCAAAGTCAAAAGCATTTTTTTCAAATAGACCATTTACAGTCACTTTTGAATAGTCAAATAGTCAAATGTAGGACAGACCAAAAAAAAGTGAAGCTAAATTGCACGTTCCAAAGCATACATCTCTATGGAGAAGAACGTGCAAGAAACTCCATGGACACTCTTTTAAATTGTATTGCGAGTTACTTATTATCTTGGTTACATATTTCTTGTTGCTTCTATTATGTGAGCACAATGTAGTATAAGTAATAATAAAGTGTGATAAGTAATAAAAAATAAAATTAATTAAAAAATAGAAATTGAATTAAGCCATTGGCAGCTAAGAGATGACCAGTCTCAAACTCTCAACTGACGTTAACCTGAGTTGAGCTATACGAATGCTTGACTGTCATATGATTTGACCATTACATGTTTGCTGTATGCACTTTAAAATAGACTTGGACCCCTAAGTTTGTTTTGGTGTTTCTTCTCAGGGTAGGCAGCTAGGAAATACCGGCCTCATCTAGTTGAGTTTGAGAGAGAGAGACACTTAATTGACGTATAAAAATGGTTTTTTTGAAACCTATTTGGAAAATAAATAATAGGGGTTGAAGTATGAAATTGTTTCTTATTATCGAGTTTTCTTATATTTCGTACAAAAACAGTTACAAGTCCTGCGATATTACAGAAATTACAAAACACAAAGAATACAATAAATACCTAATTTCGGAAAAAGAATAACGTACCTTTAATATAAAGATTATTTGAACTTATAACTCCAAGTCAATCCAAAGATATAACACTTCAAAGCAACCCTTTTTAAAAAACGGCAATTTCATAGTTAAAGACCTAATATCATTTACCACGTATATACTACCCGTGCTGCATGCACATAATGTTTTCATTAAACTTTGAAAATATAAAGTTGTTAAGCAAGGTTCGCTGTTTCCCTTATAAGCCAGGACATCAGTCGCCTGGCATTTTACATCTCCTAGAGATATATGGGACAGCAAACGAATTCATACAAAATGTATTAGGAAAAGATATCGCAATATCGTGCCTATTTGGGGAACCTTAATAAATATATTACGTTATCCAAACGTAGCGCATGTTTCCAATAAAAAAAAACATTGACGTCTATACGAATAAATAAGAGTCATATAAATGTATATTTTGTACTTTGGGTGGGACCGATCTTGGTTTTCATACGAATGGCTTTACCAATTTGTTTCTGTGTTGGTTATGTATGGTGACACGAATAATAGCTGATATGGTTGGTGCATTGGTTGAGTGATTGGCTGTTGCGCAGCTTGTTGTGGGTTCTATTTCCATACGGGACACATATTTGTATGGCATAACAGTTGTTCCGGGTTATTCTAACCCGGGTTATTCTATCTTGTGTATGTAAGTTTACAAATTTGTGAACGCACCTACGATACGGAAATAATTACTAATGTGGGGCAATAAATTAAAAAAAACTGGGCAAGTGCGAGTCGGACTCGAGCACTGAGGGTTCCGTACAAACTTTCTTATGAAAACAATTCAGTTCCCGAATTGAGTTACGAAGATTTTTCCGAATCGCAAAACAAGTTAGTGACGTAACTACAAATTTATAGTTTTCCGATTTTTCCCTGTACTTGTGCTATGAGACTTGCATCATGCCAAATTTCAGGATTCTAGGTCAACGGGAAGTACCCTATGAATTTTGATTCCCTTAAGAGTGTCAAAATACACGTTTTTTTGCGACATAAACGGCCGTATCTTTTGGTTTCGTTAACTTAGAAGTTTGATTTTTTCATAGCTTCAAGGGACCGCAGACTTGAGTATATGGTTTTAATTTTAACTCGATACCTCCACGTGTTCCCGAGATGATGTTGTTAATTTTAGTTTTAATCCAGTACCTACTTGGCTGTCTGGTTATAATCGTACGGATCGAGCCCGGGACGTCGGGCCGAAGCCTACTGTGGCCATGGGTCAACTTCTGAAAGGGTTACTCGTGGTCCTGGGACGCAAAAGGCAACTGAAGAAGCATAGGTGTGATTTTAGGCAGTAAAAGTCTGACACGCCCTTTCGCACCGCCTTAGAGCGAGAAAAGTCATTAAATTATTCCCACCTTTAAAAAGAAGGATCTACCCAAACAATGGCATTGATAAGTAAGTCTATGTAGATCTGCTTTGGAAACTGTGTCAGAGGCAACAGCTGTATTGCTCTATTTCGCACAACGAGCGAGAGACCACGAACTACGAATCGAATGCACGATGCAGTTCTATGCCAACTTTAGAGAAGTTTGTTGTGAACAATAGAGCTTGTGTACAGGCAAAATCTGTTGTTTTTAACAGGCTTATCGATACCAGAAGAGCAGTGGTGGCCGAGTGGTAACGGCTCCGACTTAAGAGTTGTAGGTTGCGGGTTCAAACCCAGCCAGCTGCATTTCTTTGTGTAATTTATTTCATCACCACTGCTCTCAAAACGGTGAAGGAAAACATCGTGAGGAAACCGGCATGTCCTAGAATCAAAAATTCGAAGACATGTGACATCCACCAACCCGCACTGGGCCCGCGTGGTGGATTACGGCCCATTCCCTCTCCTAGAGAGGAGGCCTGAGTCCCAGCAGTGGGAACATATAAGGCCGACTATTTATCGATACCAGAAGTATGTAACGTAAGGGACATTTTTACGTTTTGCATAAAATACCCTTACATCAATCAATGTAAGGTACATTTTACATTTTAGGTAAATGTCCCTTAGGTTATTTCATATTTCCAGTGTCGTTATATTAAACTACCGCTACCGCTACTGGCTTCGTCCTTGTGACAGTTGAAAATTATCCCAAAGGGAACCTACATGGTCTACCCGAGTGCCAAGTTTTATCAAAATCTGTTCAGCCGGTCGAGCGTGAAGAAACAACAAACACACACACTGACATAATTTTATCCTATGTGCTATTTCAGGACGTGATCTACCCATGTGCCAAGTTTTATCAAAATCCTTTAAGCCATTCGAGCGTGAAGACAAACTATGCGCGTAATTTATTTATTTATTTATTTATATATTTTATTGGCCAACCAACAATCGTATACACTGAGACATACAAAAAAAAATAAAAATAAACTACAATCTAGATTAGTGTTGCAATTTCTTATAGGTTAGCACTACATGCCCCATAAAAGTAGAAACTACATGCTACGAGTACCTACCTACTTAATATAAAACTAATAAAACTAAAAACAAGAGCAAAACATTAGGAACAAAAAAAAATAATTAAAAGTAATTGCGTTATCCCTTCGGCAATATCTCGGAGCTAGGGGAAGAATTTGTGTAAAAGTTATAATACCACTAACTTTTACTAAACAGAAATTAAAGATTTACATCCCCTATTTAACCCCTTCGAGAATTAATTTTCGAATCTTTTTTTGTCCTTACCTTTATATTTGGTTTTTACCTAAGAAGTTCCCTTTTTTGGAAACGGAATTATACGTTTAAACTTTTTGTTTATAGACATATTATTCTTTATACGGTTCCGTACCTCAAAAGGAAAAAACGAAACCCTTATAGGCCGGGCTATAAGGCCAACCTATATATACACTCTTTATTGTCTATATTGCATTTTATATATGTTATCTTTTACAAGTATAGGAAAAAATCAGAAAACTGTAAATTTGTAGTTACGTCACCAAAAAAAAATTTTTTTGCGATTCGGAGAAATTTTCGTAATTCAATTCGGGAATTGAACTGTTTTCATAGGTAAGTTTGTACGGAACCCTCAGTGCGAGAGTCCGACTCGCACTTGCCCGGTTTTTTCCTCAGAATTTCTCTGAAAAACAAATATGAAAAGTACATTTTTGTCTCATAAGAAAAATAGAGATCACCTTGGTCAGCGAAAATCCACACTACGCCACTGTCTCAAATTTATTTTCGATTGTATATTTATACGCTCCGTGTCACTTGTCTACCAATAAAGTGTCTTTTAAGTAAGATCTTGATATTTATTTTATTCATTGCTTTTACTGGAAAAGCTTTTTGAATTTTTTAAGTCTTGAAACATACCGAAGTACTTTCTTTTTTATCGCTTTAAATAATGTATTTTTTTTTCTATCATTTGTTTAGCACACTGGCAATTACTCTTGTATCGTGGAATTTTTGTGAATTGTAAATGAATGAAGTGGAATGGGAAATCATCCAATGACCTCTCCCGCTCAAGGGTGGAGCCTGTCAGAATTCATGGCTTCAACCTGGTTGGGCCTACGGATCTACTACGCAGCGTCGACGACTCGGGCTCGGTCCGGACGGCGAGCTACCTACTGCTCGCCGTCTGCAAACCCGCGTCCTGTATCGTGGGTGCGTTCACAAACATGTAAACTTACGTACACAAGACACCCAGACCCGAAACACTTATCTGTATTCTGTACAAATATTAGGGGTTAAATTATGAAATTGCCGTTTTTTAAACAGGTTGCTTATTAATTCAAAGCAATTATAAGTTCAAATAAACTTTTTTTTTTTTTTTTTTTTTTTCTTTACATTTTTATAAAGGTACGTTATTCTTTTTTCAAAATTAGGTATTTCTAGGTTTCTATGGGTTTTGTATTTTCTGTAATATCGTAGTACTTACTTATAACCATGAAAGCTAATAAAAAACGTTTTTTTACTAGTTTTAAAAAACGGCAATTTCGTACTTTGACCCCTTTTATTTGTTCCGTGCGGGAATCGAAACCGCGACACGTAGCATAGTAGTCAGTTGCTTAATCACTGCGCCAACCGTGCCATGAATGCGTGGGCTTCCAGATAGATGCTTGTCTGATCTCTAACACCCAGTTACCCAACGCGACAGGTAACGTCAGACCTTCTGTAATCTTGGTCAACGATTTTCTGAACCATGAAGAAGTTCTCGATATGCGGTGGATGGACACCCATCTACGGACTGACCACGGCAGGTCTACCCGTGTGTCTGTCATCAAACAATGGTACAGACAACGTCTCTACTTATTTTTTTGTTTAGTTACTCTAAATTAAATAAATAAATAAACTGGTTTTGCTCTCTTCTAAGGTATATTTTTTTTAAGGACTTCTCCCGCACAAACGCAGGGCGAGAGGACGTGTCTGACTTTTACTAATTAAAACCATACCTATTAATTTTAAGCTCTTACTGTAATTTTATGTTTGGTGTACAATAAAGACTATATCTATCTATCTATGTCCAGGGCCACGGGTAACCCTTTCAGAAGTCGACCCATAGCCCTAGTAGGTTTCGGCTCCGTACGGTTTTGTTGACACTCGACTCTAGCTCGGTACGGACGGTTACCGGACAGCCGGACGGCGAGGTACCCGTTTATTTATTTATTTATTAAATACTTTATGCACACAAAAGTACAGAGGCGAACTTAATGCCTTAGGCACTTTCTACCAGTCAATCTTTGGGAGATGCAGAGAAAAATACCCATTGCTCTTCGTCCGCAAGTCAACACCTTCGGTGGCTGGCAGTCGGGATCGGGGTCACGAGGGCTGGGGCGTGCATGAGGATGTCCGTTCCCTCACCCGTGCACCCGTCTCCTTCGGTAGCATTATTGCTTCGCAGAAGAAGGCGACCGCCGCCCATTCGCCCTCACTCCGGACCATAGCCAGTACCAAAACTCAGCGCGAGAAGTCGCCTCCACTGATCGTCCCAACGAGGACAAGGTGGTGTTCCACCAAAGCGGGGCACACCTCCACCGTGTTCACCGGGCGGTCTGCACAAAGGTAGCACCCGGGCGTTTCTTCCGCCTGAATCAAGTGCAGGAACTTCCCAAACTTACCATAACCCGTGAGGAACTGCGTCATGCGGAAAGTGAGGACGCCATGACACCTCAATGTGAGAGAGAGACTCAATTGATGCTCTATTTCTCTAAGAACTGCAAAAAAAGCTACCGCCTATCCTTAGTAAAATTAAATTTCCCCTTATTCAATGAGAACTAAAAATTATGTTATCTTACACATTGCAATTGATAGCTATCTCTCAGTAGGAGGCCTGAGATGAGACGTCATTGCTCGCCATTCACGCCATTGTTATCCACGAGTCGATAGCCGTTAAAACAATTGAAGAATGTTATTAATACCACGCCTTTTTAACCGACTTCAAAAAGGAGGAGGTTCTATGTTCGGCTGAATGTATTTTAGGTCTTTAACTATGAAATTGCTGTTTTTTAAAACGGGTTGCTTTGAAGCGTTATATCTTTAGATTGACTTAGAATTATAAGTTCAAATAAACTTTATATTAAAGTTACGTTATTCTTTTTTCGAAATTAAGTATTTATTGGTTTCTTTATGGTTTGTATTTTCTATAATATCGCTGTATTTATAACCATGAAAGCTAATAAAAAAAACGTTTTTTCATATTAAGAGTTCCAACGTAGAATCTATGCATTTCAAAGGGCAAGCCATATCAATGACCTATACCTGTTGACGCGTTTAATCAATCGAGAAGCGAGCCAAGAGGATCATTGGTAATGATGCACTCGTCGAGTCGAAGCTTCAAAGTCTTGAGCATCAACGCCGAGTTGCTAGCCTGTCGGTTTTCTGCCGGTTGCATTTTAGGGAGTGTGCGTCGGAATTGCATAACCAAATTCCGGCCCGTTCCATCATTGGAGCATTAGACGTACGGCAATGTGCCACAGCTACATGATGAACCTCCCACCCAATCCCACAAAACGTTTTGGGAACACATTAATTGCGCATACAGCTAAGGAGTGGAATTCCCTGCCGGAGTCTGTGTTTCCTAGTAACTATACCCTCGGGGTTTTTAAGTCAAGAGTGAATAGGTTATTTCTAGGCAAGCGCGCTCCATCGTCGACCACTTTGTCGCATTCCATCAGGTGAGATAGTGGTCTAGCGCAAGCCTGTCAATAATATGTATAGTATATGTTAGTTACCTCATCACGTATTAACAGCTGTACAGATTTGAATAAAAATTGTCACACGGATAGACCACGCCTTTCTGAGAACGGATATTTAAACTGATGACATAAGCCAGTATTTTAATAAGTACTGTAAATTGTTGCCGCGAATTCAAACCAAACTAAGCATTCATCATCATCATCATCATTTCAGCCGATAGACGTCCACTGCTGGACATAGGCCTCCCCTAAATGTCGCCACAACGAACGGTCCTGTGCGTCTCGCATCCATCGGATTCCCGCAACCTTCACCAGGTCATCGGTTCTCCTTGTTGGGGGCCTTCCAACACTGCGTCTTCCGGTACGCGGTCGCCACTCTAGAACCTTTCTTAAGTTTGGCGATTTTTCGTGCTATGTCGGCAACCTTAGTTCTCCTGCGGATATCTTCATTTCTGATTCGATCACACCAAGCGTATCCAACCAACCAAGCGCATTACTTTGTGTAATTTATTTCAACACCACTGTTCTCAAAAAAGTGAAGGAAAACATCGTGAGAAACCGGTATGCCCTAGAACCAAACGTTTGAAGACATTTGATATCCACCAATCCGCACTGGGCCCGCGTTGTGGATTACGGCCCAATCCCTGAAAAGAGGCCTGAGTCCCAGCAGAGGGAACATTATAAGGCTGATTATATATGTATAATATGAAGTCCACGGTTGTATCCCAGTAGGTAGTATGTTCCTATGGAATAATTTTCGAGCCACTTATTGGCAGTGACTTCGCCCAGGTAAAGTCACTGGCAATAAGTGGCACCTATTGGTATACAGGTTGTCTTTAACATCGACGCACTAACGGATACCATGGATCCAGTACATGATTCTGGACTCCCCAGTGGTAGAAGTTTCCGACGGTTTTTCCTATTAAAAAAAAACACTTTACGTTTTTTAATTTAAAGTGTATAAAATCGTTATTCTAACATTTTCAGTGAAATAATGAATTTATTACTTTTAAAATTTAAAATGTCATTGGGGTTGATTAGAATAATGATGTTATCTACCCCGATGACTTTTTAATTAATTAATTTTTAATTCAAATATTTTTTTTCTTGTCACTAAAAACATCATCTGGGTTGGTTAGAACAACGATTTTACACAGTTTAAATTTAAAAAAGTACAGATTTTACAATTTAGCTTCACTTCTTTTCTTTTTTTGACTGACCGACATTTTGACAATTCAAAAGTGCCTGTAATTGGTCTATTTGAAATAAACGTTTCAGATTTCTGTTTTTTTTTAATAGGAAGAATCCGACGGAAAATTCCACCACTGGGGGTCCAGAATCATGTACTGGATCCGTGGTAATCGTTTGTGCTTCGATGTAAAAGACACCCTGTATAATATTAAATTCACAGACCCATACAAGACCTATCTTGCTTGTGAAATGAAAAAGCTAATGACGCACAGTAAAATAGTACTTCCTATCAAGAAAAACCTAACATTTTACGTGCGCAAAGTCGTAAAAAACGTAAAGTCAAATACATATTTATTACTTTCACAGCACCTTGAATACCGCAGCTCGACTACAAGAGATGTTAATGCCTAAATATGTATGTCGCGT
Source organism: Mythimna impura (assembly GCA_905147345.3). Lineage (NCBI taxonomy): Eukaryota > Metazoa > Arthropoda > Insecta > Lepidoptera > Noctuidae > Mythimna > Mythimna impura. The sequence goes on from LR990341.1 coordinate 34,245,428, forward strand.
TCACAGTATCTGAAATAAAAGGAGATGTATTGGCGGTCGTAGAAATAGCAGTAAGTGCCTTAGCAGACACTCATGTTACGGCGCGGTTAAGCTGCAATCCTACCTGATGGTAAGCAGTGATGCAATCATTGATGGTGAGGCGCACTAGTTTATTAAGAGCCTATTCACTCTAGCGTTGAAGACACCTAAATTATAGTTGGACGGGAAGACCGCAGCAAGCAAATTATTCCAGACTTTTGATGTACGCGGTATAAACGACGAAGCGAAACGCTTAGTCCGGACCGTTGAAGTTTCAACAGCGTAAGGGATGGTAGAAAGGAGGGAGTATAGCTTTACTTAGTATGTAGGAAGGTAAGGTAGGCAGGCACGTCTACTGCTTGCCATTACCATGCTAGGCACTAAGCGTTTGAGGGGGGAACATCCTCACGCATCAGCTGTCGCCACAGGAGATGCAGTGGGCTTGCGGACGACGAGCTATGGGTAACTTGCCGTCTGGTAAGGACCGAGTACAAGTCGATGGTATGTAGTATGCCACGCGCATTTCAAAGAGGTGTCAGCAACACCGAAGGGGTCCAGTAGGCCCGATACCTGTATACAAACGGTACACAAACGTGTCGCAACGAGTTTCTTTATTTATCATCATCTTCCTGCCCTTGTCCCATCTTATTTGGGGTCGGCACAACATGTTTTTTTCTTCCATTCTATCCTGTCAACCGTCATGCTATCACTAACTTCCTTTTCTTTCATATCACTGTTCACACAATCCATCCATCTTTTCTTTGGCCTCCCTCTCCCTCTCCACCCATCCACATGTATACTCATAACTCTTTTAGTAACATGCGTTTCATCTCTCCTCTTTACACGACCATACCAAGACAAACGATTCCCTTTCAACTTTTCAGTCACTGGCGCCACTTTCAAACTTCCTCTAATATACTCATTTCTCACTTTATCCATTCTCGTCACACCACACATCCATCTCAACATTCTCATCTCCGCTACATGCAATCTTTTTTCATCCGTATTTTTCATAGCCCAACATTCTGTTTCTTTATTCGACGGGTACATTTCAACGAGTTTCTTTATTATTATATTATATTATTGGTTCATTCTGTGCATCACCGCGCCTCGTGACGTGATTATGACGTAGTTAAACCTTCAGTTGTTCTAGCGAGAAAGCTCCCTAAATCCATGGGCACTCTTGTACCAGTTTAGAGCTGTGTCGGGATAATGCATGCCCGCTCACGACCGTGTTTACAATTTTAGACATTTTATGATACAGACGAATGGACCCTGTTTGAGACACGTGTGGCTCTGAAAAACCGACCCAAAACTGAACTAACATACTACAACTAACACTTATTTTTATTTAATTAAGTTTTGTATACCAACAGAGTGACATATTCGCACTAGCGAAAAACTCTTTAAAACAAGATTAAAAAAAAACGTCCACAAGGTAGAGGACTAAATAAAGCTACATGGTACATTAGCTTCGGCACGTCATAATCACGGCGGTAAGTCCCTTCTTTGAGAAGTGGCTGGAGAGGCAACACGGCATCCTCACCTTCCGCATGACGTAGGTCCTCACCGGACATGGCAAGCTCGAGAGCTTCCTGCATCGGAAGAAAGAACTGCCCGGAGGACACGGTGGAGCATAGGGTGGGGAGGTGTGCCCCGCTTGGGCGAAGCACCGCCGTGTCCTCGTGGAGGCAATCGGCCGCAGCGACCTCTCGCGCCGGGTCCTGGTTCGGGCTATGGTATGGAGCGAGGAGGAATGGCAGGCGGTCGCCTCCTTCTGCAAAGCAGTGATTCTAGCGAAGGAGGAGGTGGCACGCGTGAGGGAACGCGTGCCACCTTCTCCTTCGGGCCGTAAGTAAGCCCGTAGTCCTAGAACGCAAAAGGCAACTGAAGGACACAGGTGTGGTTTTATTCAGTAAAAGTCTGACACGCCCTTTACTCCGCCCAGAGCGAGAGAAGTCGATGATTTCCACCCTTAAAAAACATTAGCTGGTTTTTTTTTTTTTTTTTTTCGGTGGGCAAATCATCTTATGACATCCCCCGGTAGATAGTGTCAGACTTTTACTGACTAAAAACCCACTCCTGTTCCTTCATTGCCTTTCGTACCAGGGCCGAGTCTTCCTTTCAGAATCAGACCCTTGGCCCCAGTAGGCTTCGACCCTGCTAGGCCCCTACTGTTGCTGACATCTCCTTGAGGCGCGCGTGGAACAGCACGCGCCGTCGACGACTTGGGCTCGGTCCGGACGGTTACCGGACGGTCGGAAGGCGAGCCACCCATTGCTCGCCGTCCGCAAGCCCGCGCCTACGATGGCCGGAAATCGGGATCGGAATCCCGGCGGCGATTGGGGCGTGAGGACCGTTGCCTCACGCGATCGGCCGCCTCCTTTGCTAGCATTACTGCTTCGCAGAAGGAGGCGACCGCCTGCCACTCCTCCTCGCTCCGGACCATGGCCTGTACCAAGGCCCGGCGCGAGAGATCGCCGCCACCGATAGGCCCCACGAGGACACGGCGTTGCTCTGCCCAAGCGGGACACACCTCCACCGTGTGCTCCACCGTGTCCTCCGGGTGGTCCACACAATGGTGACACCCGGGCGTTTCTTCCGCACGAATCCGGTGCAGGAACCTCCCGAACTTACCATGTCCGGTGAGGACCTGCGTCATGCGGAAGGTAAGGACGCCGTGTTGCCTTTCCAGCCACTCCTAAAAGAGGGGACTTACCGCCATAATTATGGCGTGCCCAAACATTAGCTGGTACATTAGCTAGACAATAATAATAATATTTCACAACTTTCACAGAACGCCATCTAGTCCCAAATTGGCACTGGCAGAAGTTAGTAAATAAATAATACAATAGGTCCTATCACAAGAACAGCACCAGGAAAGGACAGTGGATGTCGTCCGCATGTTCTGTCATTAGGAGCATTACTTGTCGATCATTAATTAGCCATATATAGCCAGCCACGAATCACGTTTTTGTGAGTGACGGTTTCCCCATTTTCCGGGTACATTAACTGTTTTTGGTGTAATAGTGGAGATCAGTGAGGACAGTACTTACCTACGATTTTTTGGTTGGGAAATCATCAATTGAAATCTCGCACTTTAGGGTGGGCGAGGACTGTCAAACTTTTACTGACAAAAACCTACCCGTGTTGCTTTAATTGCTCTTAGCATTCCAGTGTCATGGTAACTCACTCACTTGCATTGGGGATTATTACTTTTGTTCCAAAAATCCTCACTAGGCTGATATTGTTTAACTAGTGGGGATTTTTGGAATAAAAGTAACAATCCCCACTGGTGGGGATTTGTCGGAGGGGATTTCTGAAATAAACCATTTTTTTTTTGAGGCGTGCATGAAACTCACTGCCGGTAGATACTGCATTAAGTTCGTCTTTGTACTTTTGTAATGCATGAAGCTTTAATAGAAAGGTGAAAGATAGAAACAAAGAAAGAAAGAAAGAAAGAAAGAAAGAAAGAAAGAAAGAAAGAAAATTTATTTGGCACACATAGATACACTCAATGTAGGAACATTATGTAGAAATTTAAAACTAACACTGTGTCTCACGACTGCGCTAAAAAGGTCCAGTTCAGCAAAAATAGGTCCAGTTCAACAAAATAAATAGATATGCAATGAGTAGCAGAGCTTAACAAAGCTAAACTTTTTTTGAAACTTTACAGAGGAGAGAGTCTCCAATCCTTGGTATCAACTAGACTCCTTTTCTATAGTGTTCGTGCCCGCACGAGTAGATACCTGGCGCTGCTGAGTACAATAGATTTGGGCTGTCAAATGCAACATTGAATTGTCACACCCTGTTAGTTTCAATAAGTAAACAATGACACTGACTGTCAAGCTTGCTTTGTGAGGATAGTCTTGCTAATGACATTTCTAGTAACAGCCGAGTCGTATTGTTCTATGAGCGACATTAATTGGAGAATTTGCTTAAAGATAAACTGAGTTTTATTACATAAAACATTTAATTACAACTTGAAAAGTATAAACCGTAAACAGGCGCTTAGTAGGGTATTTATACGTATTTTTGAAAAGTGTGCCAATCTGTAAGTCACCAAAATAAAGACGTATTTTTTATTTAATTCATTAAACCCCGAGCGAACGCCGGCGTTCGAACGTCATTGTCTTTCTATTGTGTCTCTAATTACGCTACTCAATAGGTTAATCGACAAGGGCCATAAAAATGGATTTCAATTTTGTATTTATGCGTGTAATTTGACAAAGGGCAAGTTGATACTAACTTTACTAATGTCGAAAATTAAGTAGTAGAAGAAAAAAATATAAGGAAGAAGAAGAAAATATAATATATCCTTGGTCCTACTCCTGGGTATTTTTTACACAAGGTACCTACAAGGGTTCAGCCGTTTGTGTGTGATACATACAAACTTTCGCATTTATAATTTAAACTAAACGGCCTAGCTGACTATCCTCAGAAGAAAAATTTTAAGAAACTCAGGGGTCAAAATCTCTTTTAAAGTCCATGTTTGCTACATGTCAAATTATATGAGAAACATACAATATCTGAAATGGTCTTTTAGGTAAACCACACAGAATTGAGTGGACTTGTTCATTCAGTGCAAACATTTGCCAGTGTTCATGTAACTCCCGGGTGTCACCACTGTATGGACCGCCCGTAGGACACGGTGGAGCATATGGTAGAGGTGGGCCCCGCTTGGGCAGAGCACCGCCGTGTCCTCGTGGGGGCGATCGGTGGCAACGATCTCTCGCGCCGGGTCTTGGTACAGGCCATGGTGGAGTGGCAGGCGATCGCCTCCTTCTGCGAAGCAATAATGCTAGCAAAGGAGGCGACCGCACGCGCACGCGAGAGGCAACGGCCTTCACGCCCCAGCCGCCGGGATCCCGGTCCCGATTTCCGGCCACCGTAGGCGCGGGCTTGCGAACGGCGAGCAATGGGTAGCTCGCCGTCCATCCGTCCGGTAGCCATCCAGACCGAGCCCAAGTCGTCGACGGCGCGTATTGTTCCACGCGCGCCTCAAGGAGATGTCAGCAAACAGTAGGGGCCAGCAGGGTCGAAGCTTACGGGGCCATGGGTTCGCTTCTGAAAGGAAAATCCGGCCCTGGAATGAAGGCAACGAAGAAACTAGGAGTGGGTTTTAGTCAGTAAAAGTTTGAAACGCCTTCCCGCCCCGCTCAAGGGCGGGAGATGTCATTAGATGATTTCCCACCTAAAAAAAAGAAAAGTGTTCGTGTAACTCAACTCAGGACTAGTAAGGAGCTCACGACTCGACCAACAATACCAAAGAAAGTACATATTCTATATTATTTAATAATTTATGTTCATACACACACATACAAAATAAAGACAAGAAGAAGGAAACAGAAAATTAGGTACAAAGATGATGCTTATTTGTAAAGAAATCTCGTTTTGTGGATGAATTGTCTGCCTTGGCTACATTGGTACATCCAATGGCACATCACTGTAGGTAGGTACGGTCATTATCCCTGATATCTATGTTATGTCCAATGAACGGAATTCCGGATCCGGGTTTCCGGTTTTTCGGAATTCTCTGAAATTTAACCTATAGCCGTGGTTGCTGTGTCTCTTGTTATCAAATAAATAGTCGTTGAAATGTAAACCAAACCATTTACAGCGCAAGGTAATAAATCCGCTTAGAGGCTGCGTTCCTCTATGAAAACGCTATGCAGGGTTGTCCGTACAACACTGAAATTATAAAGATGAAAGTTTGTGAGTGATGGTGTGTGTGTATGTGTGTTACTTCTTCACACTCGAACAGCTGAACGGATTTCAATGAAACGACTTTTTCTCCCGAGAGTATGTTCACTTGGAATAAATTTCTAGTATCTCGCAGGAGAAGCTGCTGGCAGAGCCTAGTCTATTATCTAGTTTATTGTCTAGTTTATTATCTTGGTGTACAATAAAGTATATATAAATAAATAAATAGTCTATTATATTTAGTAAAAAACTGGCAACCCGCTCCAGCTTCACACGGGTGTTAGAAATCTTTGAAACTATCGGTTTTTCTTTACGATAATATGCATGTAAAACCCACACTACGCTGGCATTGGTGAAAACTGCGAAAAATCCGTTCAGTAGTTCAGTTTATCATGAAATTAGAAACGTTTGTTTCAAATAGACAAATTACAGGCACTTTTGAATTGTCAAAATGTCGGTCACTCAAAAAAAGTGAAGCTAATTTAGCTTCACTTTTTTTTAGCACGTTCCAAAGCGTACATCTCTATGGAGAAGAACGTGCAAGAAACTCCATGGACACTCTTTTAAATAATATTATGAGTTACATAAATCTTGGTTACATGAACATGAACAGACAGATAAATGCGGCAACTTTGTTTTATATTACGTAAAGATATGGAAGGATAATATGTAATTCACACACATCATCATCACATCTTTTCAGCCGAATGACGTCCACTGTTGGACATAGGCCTCCCCCAAGTGTCGCCATAACGAACGGTCTTTAAGTGGCAATGGGCAGGGCATATTTCTCGCAGAGCAGATGGTGGTTGGGGCCGAAAGGTTCTTTAGTGGCGACTGCGTACCGGAAGACGCCGCGTTGGAAGTCCCCCCACAAGTTGGACCGATGACCTGGTGAGGGAGAATCAGATAAATGCGAGACGTACATCCCCCGCTCTTGGGCGGAGCGGGAGATAGTGTCAGACTTTTACTGACTAAAAACCCACTCCTGTTCCTTCTTTGCCATTTTTTCCAGGGCCCCGGGGGTCACTTTCGCATCACCCATGGCCCCAGTAGGCCTCGACCCTGCTGGGCCCCTACGGTTGCTGACATCTCCTTGAGGCGCGCGTGGAACACTACACGCCGTCGACGACTTGGGCTCGGTCCGGACAGTTACCGGACAATCGGACGGCGAGCCACCCATTGCTCGCCGTCCGCAAGCCCGCGCCTATGGTGGACATATTAGGAAGGTGTGAATCCGATTTGAAAACAACACAAACACCAAACTCTATAATTTAATCAATTTGTCTTTTCGAATGATTAATTTATGTCCCATAAAAACTAATGGCTTAGCGTGATGGCACCACAATGGTTACTAAATCATAACAAAAAGAATGATTTATTATCACGACAAAGAACCAATATATAGTCTACAGTCTGCAAGGAAAAAAGGTCACCGTCTGCTGGCAGCCCTAGCGCTAAGAAATTCTTTGACTTTTAATAAAATTTGTAATATGGCTGTGATGTTGAATATTGCCATTCAACATTTTACTTAGCTAAAAATATCACGTGTAGAACTTGCACTGTGAGGTAAGCGATTCTATTACGTTAGCAATAGAGTTTAAGGTGGATTTTAGAGTTTACGTGAAAGAAAAGGGAGTCAGTGATAGGATGACGGTTATCCCCCTAGCCAAGTTACAACCGTTTCGTTTCGATTCTCTATTCGTTGATCGCCTTGAGTCGGCCACGCCTCCTATTCCTTTGTTCTGACCACGTGACTGAGCGTTGAGATGACGTCAGAATAAAGGAATCGGAGGCGTGGCCTACTCGAGGCGATCGACGAAAAGAGAATCAAAACGAAACGGTTGTAACTTGGCTAGGGGGGCAGGACAGAATGGAAGACGTTTTACTAGAAGAGTTGTGAGTACATACGTGGATAGATGGAGAAGGAGAGGGAGGCTGAAGAAAAGACGGATGGATTGTGTGAGGAGTGATAATATGAAAGAAAAGGGGTTAGTGGTAGCGTGACGGGTGACAGGAAAGAATCGAAGAAAAAATACGTGTAGCGCCAACCCCAAGTAACATGAGACAAGGGTGGGGAGATGTTGAGTTCTGCAGAATACCTACTGACTTTAGAGTTACGTTGTCTTTATAGGGTTTCGTACCCAAAGGTTAAAAACGGAACCCTATTACTAAGACTCCAGTCTCCAGCCTGTCCATCTGTCTATCTGTCACCAGGCTGTATCTCATGAACCATGATAGCTAGACAGTTGAAATTTTCAACCTCTATGACAACATGAATACTAAAATAAAATAAATATCTAAGTAGGGCTCGGTATCTAATACAACACACGTAATTTTTCAACAAACAAACAGGGACAGGTGAAACTAAAAAAGTTTTTAATATAGTGTCTAATGTCGTATAGATAATGGTATGAAGCTTTTGTGCGCGAGTCCGACTCGCACTTGACCGGATTTTAAAATACAGGTTTACTTTTATTACATCTACGAGTCACCATCATCATCATCATCATCATTTCAGCCGAAAGACGTCCACTGTTGGACATAGGCCTACCCCGAATGTCGCCATAATGACCGGTCCTGTGCGTCTCGCATCCATCGGATTCCCGCGACCCTCACCAGGTCATCGGTCTACCTTAAGGGAGGCCTTCCAACGCTGCGTCTTCCGGTACGTGGTCGCCATTCCAGAACCTTTCGTCCCCATCGACCATCTGTTCATGGCGATTCTTCGGGCTATGTCTGTAACCTTGGTTCTCCTGTAGATATCTTCATTTCTGACGCGATCACGCAAGGAAACTCCGAGCATAGCCCTTTCCATTGCCCTTCAACTTTTTTTTTTTGCTTTTTCATCAACGAGTACTGGTGGGTAAAAATAGGTAAATACTCATAAATATAAAAAAACTCTTATATACGGGGTGTTCTATAGATAATCGACCACACAAAGTGGTCACTTGTATTCCATATAATGAATATGCAATGCGTTGAACGCTCGATCAAACAATCATTCGATATTTTAGGATATTGAACGTTCCATTTATAACCAATCGCTGTTAAGAACAATCGAGTATTTAAATTTTAAATGTTTGATTTATAATGGTCGATCAATTGATTTTCGATTATTTGGAATTTGATTTGGTATAGTACACCTTTACTAAGGGATCGATGGTATCCGCAGCGAGAACCAAAGTTACCGATATAGCCTGTAGAATTGCCAAACTTAAGTGACAATGTGCAGGGTACATTGCTCGCAGGACAGATGGTCGTTGAAGGTTCTGCCCCCCTAGCCAAGTTACAATCGTTTCGTTCGCGTCGAACGCCTCGAGTAGGCCACGCCTCCGATTCCTTTGTTCTGACGTCATATCAACGTTCCGTCACGTGGTCAGAACAAAGGAATCGGAGGAGTGGCCTACTCGAGGCGTTCGACGGAAACGAAACGATCGTAACTTGGCTAGGGGGGCTGAAGTGACGACCGCGTAGCGCAAGACAAAGCGTCGTGGTAGACCTCATGAATCGGTGCGAGTTGGGGGAATCCGACGGTAGCGAGACGCACAAGACCGGTCGTTAAGGCGATACTTGGGGGGAGGGGGTTATGTCCAACTGTGGACGTTTTTCGGTTTTCCTATTATTGATAAGCTCCTGCTTATTCACAATCTCTCCTTATGGCAAGCGATAATGTAGTTAACGATGGACCACGCTTGCCTAGAACGCGGTCCGAATAAGGGACGGGCACGCCCGGAATTAAGTTATGTAATTTCGACGCACTCTTTCCGAAATGCAACCTGTAGAAAACCGACAGGCTAGCGACTCGCCGTCGGCGCTCAAGATTTGACGCTTGACGATGATCAAGAGATGAACATAAATCTGCCCCCCTAGCCAAGTTACAATCGTATCGTTCGCGCCGAACTCCTCGAGTAGGCCACGCCTCCGATTCCTTTGTTCTGACGTCATCTCAACGCTCAGTCACATGGTCAGAACAAAGGAATCGGAGGCGTGGCCTACTCGAGGCGTTCGGCGCGAACGATACGATTGTAACTTGGCTAGGGGGGCTGATAATGCGAAAAAAAGCTGCCGTTTAGCCTATTTATGCACAGAACAGCAGCTTATTTTTTAGTTTAACTAGGGCCGCATTTATTCAGTTCGTTATGAAACTAAGCCACTTGGCGCGTGGGCGTTAACATTTAATTTGTAGGTCATATTGAAATCGTGATGGATTGTTATTGGTGTGAGCAATATCGTAGCCTGAGCAAACCCGGATGACTAATGAATTACTAGCGGAGTTATTATTGAACACGGATTTACAAAAATGTTGGACAAAAATTGGTCTTTCGTTTTTTGTTTAGATTTATTTTGTGCAAAGCAATTTTAATTTTGATGATATTGTATTGTATCGCCTACGTAAGATACCATGTTAATAAAATGATCAGGTTGTAAAAATGTCAAAGCTGATTGTCACCAGCCGGTTATTTCATATTTAAAAAAAAAAGGAGAAACTGACTGACTGACACATCAACATACAGCCGAAACTACTAAGTCCAGGAACATAAATAAAACTAAGCTTCCTTTTTCGATGTAGGTGTGCACTAAGGTGTTTTTGAAAATTTTACTTTCAAAGGGCTAAAAAGGGGGAAATTTGTAATGGGCTAAATTTTATTCCTTGGGCTCATATATTTAAAACTTGGCGTACTTAAGGGGATGCAACTCGATATACATTTTCACTGTTTTTCATACAACCGCTCTTACGCGATTATGACGTTATTACACATTTTTCATTGGATATTTTGGAAACACAGTATCTTGTGGATATTATCTAGGATTCTGTTGAAATCAATTTATAAATTTGTATAAAACTTATCCAGTAAAGACCTTTGAAAATCTGCTATTTTGCATGAACTTTGACACTTCATAATTTACTCAAAAATTAAAAAAGTATAACAAAAGAATGACGATAATTTTTTTCAAAAACTGAAGGGTTTAAAAAAAAATCACGTATTTCCAAATATTCGAGTAAATCACGGAATTACCGAATGCTAACAGAGTTTTCAGGCGTTATCTCTCTTTTTTCGCGTTACCTTTTCATCAAACATCGCGTTGGATTGCGTTAGATGAAGTAACAAGCTTTTAAACCATGCTCGATATTGACGATAGGCGAGTGAAAAGGGACCCACCCTGTTAATAACTTAATTAAATAAAAAGGTCTTCATTATTCGTTTTTCAAAATTATCTTAATAGGTAGGTATATAAGTATCTTATTGCTTGGGTTAATAAACTTGAAACTTAGCACAAATTCTAATTAAAACTGAATCATGAACAATGTTATTATTAGTTTTTCAAAACTACCTTCACAATACGGTCTAAAGGGTACAAAGTTCTTATGAAAACATTTTCGCTAACGAAGTCGCTGGTAAAGTATTAAATAAGCCCCTGGTACCTCGTGTAAAAGATAACAGATTTGCCCAGATTTCATTACTGACATATCTTTATAGGGTTCCGTACCTCAAAAGGAAAAAACGGAACCCTTATAGGATCACTTAGTTGTATGTCTGTCAAGACCCTTTATCTCGGGAACGCGTGGAGGTATCGAGATGACATTAAAACTATAAACTCAAATTTGCAGTCCCTTGAAGCTGTGAAAAAATCAAACTTCTGAGTTGACGGAAAAAAAGATACGGTCGTTTATTTCGCAAAAAACTTGTATTTCGACCCTCTCAAGGGATTCAAAATTCATAGGGTACTTGCCGTTGACCTAGAATCCTGAAAATTGGCATGAAGCAAGGTCTCATAGCCCAAGTACAGGAAAAAATCTGAAAACTGTAAATATGTAATTATGTCACAAACAAAAACTTGTTTTGCGATTCGGAAAAATCTTCTTAACTTAATTCGGGAATTGAACTGTTTTCATAGCTAAGTTTTTACGGAACCCTGATTTCGCGAGTCCGACTCGCACTTGCTCGGTTTTTTTTTAGAATCCGTCCTTGTTATTTTCGGTAGACATAAAAGTATATGTTTTGTGCTTATCTCTGGCTGGTTACCAATTATTTTGGAATTATAGGAACATCGCTAACAAACTGATATCCCGAAATATCTTTGTTAGTCTTGGATTATGAAGATGCGGGTTTCAAATATAGCATGTTTTTTTTTTACTTTATGTACACTGTTCTCACAGAATAGAGGCGATAAGTGCTGGCAACATCTGTTTGGGTTGGGTGTAAATAAGTGGACTGTATCTTATAAGTGCTGGTATATTGCCGTTAACCAATGCATTCAAAAATACAACGATCCCGGACAAACAGTAATGATTGAATTAGGTTCGAGAGGTGTCGTCCGTCGCGGCGGTGTCCGTGGAAGCGAGTGTCCGCGGTGCGCCGGACAGCCGTGTTGCCGCCCGCGTCTCCGTTCCCCGCTGCCGATGACGTATATGTGCACGCCGCCTGCGCGTGCAGACCGCGTCATCGATCTGTTGGGTTTGATTCCCAACATGATGCCCGGGTTGAAGCAAAGACTTCAAAAATCTGGAAGGGGGCAAATGTTATTAAACGCCCTCCTTATGGTACCCTTCTTCGTCTTTATCTCAGCGACTCTTGAGATGCCGTCGCTGCCGGGGTAGACCTTTACGACTCTTCCTAAGGCCCAAAGTAAAGGAGGAAGAGCTCTATCCTTTATTATGACTAGAGAGCCTAATTTCAGCTCTCTCTTCGTCGAGCGCCACTTCACCTTCTGCTGAAGTAGAACTATATACTCTAGTGAGTAACGCTGCCAGAAGTGCTGTTTGATGTGCTCGATTCTCTTGAAGCGCTCCAGACGATTTATGTTTGCATCAGACACCTGTGGATGAGGTATGACATTAAGTGGTCGTCCAATTAGAAAATGAGAAGGTGTTAGAGCAGAGAAATCGAGGGGTTCTGAGGTGAGAGGAGTAAGAGGACGGGAGTTTAATACAGCTTCGATTTGAGTGAGGCACGTAGCCATTTCTTCATAGGTAAGATGTGTTGTTTGCAGTAACCTTTTTAAATGATGTTTAGTAGAACGAACAGCTGCCTCGGCTAAGCCATTGAAATGGGGACTATAGGCAGGCACGAATTTAAACTCTATGCCTTCCTGAGCTATATGGCCCTCAAGATCCGATTCCACTAGAAACTTAGATAGCTCATTGTAGGTTCCGACAAAGTTTGTCCCGTTATCGGAAGTAATGCTTTGTGGTTTTCCCCTACGAGATACAAAGCGATTGAGAGCGGCTAAATAAGCTTCGCTAGATAGCGCAGTAACAAGTTCGATATGACAGGCCTTTGTAGAGTTGCAGATAAAAATTGACAAAAATGACTTAATGAGTCTGCAACCCCTGCCTTTCCTGTCCGCTATCATCACTGGCCCTGCATAATCAACACTACAATGCAAAAAGGGATATTCTAATTCTGTTCGGGTTGTCGGTAACTGTCCCATAACTGGTTGGACAGATTTCGCCTTGTACCTACAACACCGAACACACTTGTTTACAATAGCTTTTGCTAGGTTTCTGCCGCCCAATGGCCAATAAGCTTGCCTAACATTTGCTAATAAGAGCTGGGGACCAGCATGTAAATATTTTAAATGAAATTGTCTAAATAATAACTTGGTAATATTATGCTTGCTACATAACAATATAGGATGTTTTGTATTGAAGTCATATGGGGAATTATCTAATCTACCACCAACACGTAAGAGATTATTGGGGTCTAAAAATGGGGTCAAGGAAGTAAGTCTATTCTTTCTAGGTAATGTTTCTCCCGTTTTGAGAATAGCATATTCGTCAGGAAACATTTCCAACTGAGCTTTGCGTATTATTAAGTTTAAGGAACTTTTAAGTTCGACCACTGAAATATGACCAGTAAGTTTGTTGGTTTTGCTTCGACAATTGTGTATGAATCTCTGTAAATATGCTATTGATCTTTGTACATAAACGAGATTGGATCTGTTGTTAATCAAACTACTAATTGAGTCTACGTCAGATTTACTGTTAGTCACTACGACAGAACAAGAAACCAATTCTGGTAGATCGTGTCTCTCGTTATGATTAGGCATTTTTGGCCATTCATGTTCATCTTTTTCTAAGAAAGTGGGACCAGACCACCACAAGGATGAACTACTGATGAAATCAGCCTTCAGCCCGCGGGAAACAAGATCCGCCGGATTGTCTTTCGACGGCACGTAGCCCCACGCGTGACCCTCTGTGCTCTCTTGTATTTCGTGGACACGGTTGCGTACGAAATTTTTTAGTTGTAATGGGGGTGTGGTTAACCACCCTAAAACAATTGTTGAGTCACACCAAAATCTACATTTGCTTACCTTTAAAGTAAGAGAGGATAATACTTTTGTACACAATCTTGCTGCCAACAAAGCTCCGCAAAGCTCCAGGCGGGGGATTGTCGTAGGCTTTATCGGGGCTACCCTACTTTTAGAGGTTAAAAGGTGTACATTTACTGAACCAGATTGATCTACGGAGCGAATGTACAAGCAAGCGCCGTATGCTCGCTCTGAAGCGTCTGAAAAGATATGAATTTCATGTATTCTCGCGTTATCACTGAGAACCCATCGAGGTATTTTCAAGTGATTCAGCAGAGGTAAAGAATGCGCAAATGCAAGCCATAACTCTATAATGTCTTGTGAGACCTCATCATCCCATGAGTATTGATCAATCCATAATTTTTGCATGATCATTTTGGCCTCAACAATACACGGACCTACCAGTCCCAGTGGGTCAAAGATCTGACTTATCACCGAGAGTATGTGTCGTTTTGTAACTTTCTTATTTAAATTTATATAAATTGAGTATGACAAAGTGTCTGAGTCACTTACCCAATTCAGACCGAGAGTTTTAGAAGATACATTTGGATTCGTTTCCGATAAGTCCAAAATGTTGTCCTCGTTATTAGTGTAAGAGGGGGTAATTTGATTTAAAATATATTTACTATTTGATTTAAATTTTCTTAGATTTAATTGTGCTAATTTTAAAGTAGATATGACGCCTTTGGCAATTTCAATTGTTTTATCTATTGAATACGAACCGCCTAGATAATCGTCAACGTAAAAATCTCTTTGAATTGATTGTTTGACGTCATGATCAGGGGCGCTATCAGCCAAACTCACTAAACATTTGGTGGCTAAGTACGGAGCACTTGCCGTGCCATAGGTTACAGTGTTAAGTGTGTATGTTTTTAAAGGCTCCTTTGAATCAGAGCGGAAAATGATTCTTTGGAGAGACCTTTGAGATGGGTGAATTTCAATAGCTCTATACATTTTTTCTACGTCCCCAGTTACCACATATTTATGTTGGCGGAAACGTAGCAGAATTGAAATGATATCTTCCTGTATAGTTGGACCTACCATTTGGATGTCATTCAGCGACAGACCAGTACTAGTGCTGGCCGAAGCGTCAAAAACTGTACGAAGCTTGGTCGTTGAACTTGACTCACGTATGACGCCGTGGTGAGGTAAAAAATAACTATTATGAAGACAGCCTAACAAAGACTCCTTCTCTTCTGTCATGTGACCTAAGCGTTCATACTCTCGCATGAACTCAACGTACCTGTTTTTGAAGACAGGATCTCTCAGAAACCTACGCTCTAGCGACATGAACCGACACTTTGCCTTTTGAAAAGAATCGCCTAAGACTGAAGGATCCTTCTTCAGCGGCATGGTTACGACAAAGCGTCCGTCGTCTTTACGGAAGGTGTGTTTCTCAAAGCTCTGCTCACAGGCACGCTCTTCAGGAGACAAGGAGTGTTTGGCTGCAATGGTATCTAATTCCCAGAAACGGGTTAAGTCTGGATTGACGCCCTCATTTATAAAATTACAAACGTGAGATGAAGAGTGTGACTTATGACGGGCTACGTACCCTGACACTAGCCAACCCAGTTTTGTTTCGTATAACTTAGGTTGATTTTTACCTAAGTCAATTGAATTATTGCATATTAAGGACCAAAATATTTCGGCTCCAACTAAGATATCTATAGCTGACGGTATATTAAAGGATGGGTCAGCTAAACTTATTCCCAATGGAATAGAAAGGTTTTCTATGTTGATGAATGAAGATGGCAACGCTCCCGTGATTTGAGGTAAAATATGGCAGTCTACAGTAAATTTACAGTCGTCATTATAATTTGACATGAGGGTAAGGCTGCAAGACTGTGTACAATGAGAAGTATTATTATTTAAACCTGTCACGGTGGCGCTCGCACTACGTCTCGACAAACCCAGCTTACCGCAAAGTGACTCAGCTACGAAGTTACCCGTGCTACCGTTGTCGAGCAGTATTCGGGCAGTGTGCACGTCTCCTTTGCTGTCGGCCACTCTCACGACCGCTGTGGAAAGCAAAACATTCGGAGGAGTAGTAATCTGCTGAACATTAGTTGATACGGCAAAATTATCAACGGAAAGAACTGGCTCAGGAGAAGGAGTAGTTTCTGACGCATGCAAATGAAGCAGCGTACTGTGCCTTTTCCTGCAATATTTACAAGGAACAAGATTGCATTTTGATTCTACGTGCCCAGGTCGAAGGCAATTAAGGCAGACCTTTGCTTCTTTGGCCTTTTGCATACGAGCTTCAACAGTCAGGGCTCTAAAAGCTTCACAATTGAATAAGTAATGCGTTTGACTACACATAGGACATGTAAACACATTTTTATTTTTGTTGAATTTTTTATTTTTGTTGTTATTTTCATTTGTGTTTGAGTTTGATTTTGTAGTTGTAAGTAGATTTGAATTATGTTGGTTAGTCTCTGAATGTTGTCCTTTGTAACTATATGTTTTATGCTCTTGTAAAGTTTCCAACAAGTCAGCTCTGTTGCTAAGAAAATTTAAAAATAAATCTAATGAAGGTGGATTGTCAAATGTGTTCCGATGTTCTTCCCATTCCCTACGTGTGAGACTGTCAAGTTTTTCTGACATTATGTGAATCATGAGGGTATCTTGCAAACTAAATTTGGTATCTTGGCCTAACGTTAATAAAGCACGAAGGTTTTTATTTGTGCCGTCTATGAGGTTACGGATGGTAGAACATGATTCATTATGCATGTGTTCAATATTAAATAGTGCCTGTACATGATTATTTACGAGCAACCTTTTGTTGTCGTACCTTTTACACAGTAAGTTCCAAGCGGATTCATAATTGTGAGCTCTAAAATCTAAGTTGTCTATAACTAGCAACGCACTACCTTTTAGAGAAGCACGTAGGTAATGAAGTTTATTAATGTTGTCTATGTCCGACCGTGAATGAATTAATGAAATGTAAGTGTCTCTAAATTCAAGCCAGTGTTGATAGTGACCTTGAAAAACAGGTAGATTAATTTTTGGCAACCTAACGCAATTGGATTTAAAGCCACCTGCCTGTGCATCCTCGTCACCCGTCACTGAACCATCCTGAAGCCTGCTAGTCTGGGGACGAGCACCGAGTAAATTCCGCGCCATCGCCACCAGCTTATAGTACTGGTTCTCGAACTGCTCACGCTCCTCGCTCTCATCAGCGGGGTCCTCCACCAACATCTCGATGTCACACTGCAATTTGTCGAAATCCACATATAAGCTATCGAACTTATTAAATCTAGTTTCTAAATCTAAAAGTTGTAAGCTACTAAGTTCGCTGCAACTTTGAACCATGTGAAGGTAGTTGCTAAAAATGGTGAGCTTAGATTTCATACAGCTACGTCTTTTTGCAAGTTTTTCAACTTTTTCGTCAGACATAGCGATAAAACACAAAGGCAAACTCACAAGTGAACCAATGCTAGACAAAAAAGCAAGTTTATAAAATGCAAATAAATAGTAAGTAGCTAGCTAATGGGTTACGGATGACTCAACGGTGCGAACAAAGAAACATCTGGTGCGCAGGTACTTAACGGTATGTTGTCGAGCGATCAGCTGTTATAGATAAGAAGCGAAGGAGTTACGTAAACAGATGGGTAATATATTGTAGCTTTCTAAATAAGCAGAAAAGATGAATATTAAGAAATATAAGGCTATGAAAATGATTTTTGTCATTAAAAGACTTAAATTGAAGTAAATTGAAAGCACTCACTTAAATATTGCTATTTAAACAAGAAATAAGACAAGGAACAGATAAGGGAGAAATTGGAACGAACTCACAGAACGTTTATACCATCCACACGGTAACGATGATTCTGCCAGTTTGATTTTCTTTGTCCTTGCTTGACGATGACTCAGCTTTCGACGGTTGCAAGGGCCGTCGTCGTACGTAGACTTCTGGATGACTTCTTCCTCTAGGCGAGTGCGGGTGCGATGCGAAGCCAATAAGACAGGAAATTGATGACTCCTGCTGGAACTGTCGCTGCTGAAGACCGCTACGAAGAGCTTCGAGTTTGAAGTTTCTTAAAGTTTCCAAGACCGTTACTTTTCGAAATCTTGATAAAACGGCGAGATCCTTGAAGGACCAATGTTTGGGTTGGGTGTAAATAAGTGGACTGTATCTTATAAGTGCTGGTATATTGCCGTTAACCAATGCATTCAAAAATACAACGATCCCGGACAAACAGTAATGATTGAATTAGGTTCGAGAGGTGTCGTCCGTCGCGGCGGTGTCCGTGGAAGCGAGTGTCCGCGGTGCGCCGGACAGCCGTGTTGCCGCCCGCGTCTCCGTTCCCCGCTGCCGATGACGTATATGTGCACGCCGCCTGCGCGTGCAGACCGCGTCATCGATCTGTTGGGTTTGATTCCCAACAACATCCAAAAAGTATTTGTAATTATGTGTGTCAAAGCTATCGATGTACCATAGTGCGGGTGATAGCTTTGTTGTTTAATTGGCAATCGTTGAAATTGGACGCACAATAATTTGTCTCTTGCATTATTGTAGTGACAAGAAATATGTAACAGTGATTTTTGTAATACATAACATGATTTAAAAGAAATATAGGTATCCATAAAGAATAGAGATCTACGCTTTGGAATGTGTAATTAGAATCATTTTTCTGACTTTCTAACTTCTTGAAAATTCAAAAGTGCCTGTATATTGTTTATTTGAAATAAATGTGTAGCGACATGTATGACGTCACAAAACCACTAATTCTGCATCGCGCAATTAAAGTTCTCCGCGCGATTAGAACATATAGAAACAGCCCGAAATCATATATAGGGCACTTACCCACCAGACATAACACCCGTCTGGTCGGAGGATCCTCCCTTTTCAACGGAGGTTTGCGAGACTTTACTCTCTGTTCGGCATACCTCCAAAAATGCTTTAATTGTTTTTATTTGAAATATAGGCTAAGGTTGGTATGTATATATCTATTTATGTAGGTATGTATGTGTGTATGTTTGTTTCTCCTTCATGCTCAAACGGATTCGGATGAAATTTGGAATATAGGTAGTCCATATCCTGGAATAAAACTTATAATATATATTATCCTGGAAATATGGGCGAAGCCTCTAGCAGAAGCTAGTTATACATAGCGAAGTTTTATAAGAGTCACGTAATAGCCATTAGAGTACCTAATCTAATGCAGTAATTACAATTACATCCCGCTGTTGCAGTAATATTAATGGCATGATTTCATGTTAGATATTGCGGGACACGAACTGTAGTGAATTGTATAGTTATTTACTGGCATGTTGTTAGTGGTGCTTGTACACAATTATATGAATTTATTATGAAAATTCTTTACATTGTGTGCAATATATTAATTAATAAATACTCCCAAGCAGCACGACAGGCTGTATAGAAGCTGTATTTTAGTTTTATTGTATTCCACAGGCTATATAGTGAACTGTACAAGGGCTGTATAAGCGCTTATACAACCTCTATAAGTAAAAATTGGGCCCCTTGTTATACAGCCTTATGCATTATTATAGCTGTATAGTTGCTGTATAGCTAAAAAATAGGCTGTACTAATAGCTGTATAAGAGCTGTAGTATGGTGTTGAAGAAAACCATAGGCATATAGTTATTCTCTTATAAGTTTCTTAAAAAGATAATAGTTCTTCATTGGTTTTTTATGAGAATTACAATGTGAAATTTATGAAAACAACCGCTTATTCTTTTTAGTTAGATATGGTGGGCCGCCAATTTACTGTGAAGTTATAAGTCAAGATAAATGTTGGACTTTAGGTAGTGATAATTGTAGATTCAACGTGCCGATTTATTTTTACTGTGAAATAGTGCATAGTTTTGTGGAAAAATATTCACGCGCCCGCGAAATACTGAAGAATTCACGAGGAATATTACCAAAACAAGTAAGTAAGTTTATGGTTTTGAGGTTAGAATCATAAGATTGTTAAATAATACTGTACAACAGGTATCACTTATGATTTATTTATCTGAAAATCATAACTATAACTTCAGCAACACTCAAAATAATGTAAGAAGTCATATTTTCTTTTGTTGTTATTTGTTCGAAAATGGCGACAGATTTTATACAGCGTATAAGATATCTGGAGAGTATTATAGATTCCGTGGTTTTACTACGCACTTTCTGGATTCCATTACACAGCTTTTACCCTTTGATAGCCGTTATAATATAATATTTTTATTATATAGGCTGTACATCAGTTTTCAGCAAATAAATTATACAGCCTTTTAGGGTTATGTGTTAAAAATGAAAAACCCTTTAGCATATTTCATATCAATAAGTTTTGCAAACAAGTGACGCTTATTTGAACTATTCTCAACTTAAAATTTCCGTTAAACTTATAAAAATATAAATTTGTTTATTTCGACTTGTATACATGTTTTATCCCACGAGTACGTCTGGGCCATCATGATTGTGTGCGTAGTGTGTACATACACAATCATGGTCTAGACGCACTCGTGCTCGTTACAAGCACTTATACCGAGTGTGTTAGATAAAGACAGCAAGCAGCGTCCGCATCGCAATGAACGCAACGTGATTAGTTTAGTTGAGAGAAAGTTCCAGGGACGCAAGCACGCATTTATTTGTCCTTTTCGCTCGTTCACCGTATCACGGAACTCGTAGGTATAGTCAAAACGAAACAAAAGCAGTTAGATACCTATTAAATAATTTAATACCTATGTGCAGTAGTGTAAGATAGACAGATAGAAACTAGTGTTTTGTGTTGTGTGCGTATATCTCAAATGTGTTGCACTTTTTTTTCAGGAAAATGACTTTCAAAATAATTGAAACAATTGAAAAAGGCCAAAAACGACTATGCATTGTACCGAGTTTTTGGGAGTCTAATGGTATTTTAAGATGGCCAAGAAAGCGACTAGATGTCAACAAATTAGTCAAGGACGAGAATTCGCGGCCTCTAGAAAATTGGTCTACCTCACGTTGCTGTCTAAAAAGACAATTATACTACCATCATACGAAGAAGCAACACAAGAACTAAATCTCATGTTACAAAATAGCGACACCGAAATTGATAATGAGACAGAATTAATCACAACAAACAGTACTAATAATAACTTCAGTTACAACACTTTAGCTGGTCAATTGGTAAGCATATTTTTTTTTAAATATTATTAGCTCATCCCGCATGTATAATTATTGACGTATCTTCTTGGGTTTATAAGTAGTGTATACTAGCATATTAGCATGGGTATCACCGCTATTGCGCCGCTGCGCTGATTTGAAATCTCCCGTGCTGGCAGTGCTAGCGTCTCTCACCTCCACGAGTTTGACGCGCTGCGCGGTGGCGTTCTAAGAGATTCGCCATGCGCCATTAATGCCTAAAACATGCTTCAGATTACACCTACTTGGCCTTTCGGTTACTTATGTTTGTTTAGATAGGTACCTACGTAATAATATTATATTGCGCTATTGTAACTGAAGAATATGGACGTACCTACATTGCCTTTTTTTCGATTTGATGATTTCAATTTAGCAAGAATGTTTGGCGAAGGAAAAAATGTATGGTGTAGTCTGGAGGATTACTAGAGTAAAATATATAACTGTTGTTAATAATGATTATGACAAAAATGGCTGGTGTGTAGGTAGCCGGTGGACGTTAGTAATATTACCTATATATTCTGTGGCGGTAGTGGCAAGTCGTTACATGTGATCTATGCGTGAGAAATGGCGTGTTTGTACATCTCTCTTATCGTGAAAGTTTTACTCGGTCAGACCAATTGTGGTATAAGTTTTTAAACTGCTTAATTGTATTTTGACATAAGAATCTTGTATAAGAACCGGAACAGCAACCGAGTCCGATGTACTATACCTACCTTTAGTTCAGAATATCAGAATCACCAGACTACGGTCCTGTGATTTCAATGTAGGTCCGTGATCAAGTTTTGTACATAACTATTGACAAATATCTCATTAATTAATTTTATATGTGATTTCAGGCATTCAGTCAACCAGAAAAGCCGTCAACTTCATCTACAGCAACGTCAGCAACAACATCCACACCAGTAGTTCCAACATCTGCAGCACAATACGTCATTCAATATGTGGATGAATCTGATGTGGCAGCAACGGTTCCACAGCAAAACACTGATGTAAATGAAATTGAAAATTATCTAAAATTGATTTTAGACAGTCAAATTAATATGACACAAACAATAAATGTTCTAATGGACAACCAGAAAAAAATGTTACATAAACTTGCAAATCTATCTGTGCAGATAGAATACGAATTTTCCAAGTGTGACAATACCAAAAATACAGATGTGGTTGCACTGGGTAAATCCAGCAATCCAATCGAAAATGAAGCTTTTGTCATAAAACCAATTGATTCAGTTAAAGAGCTAGAGGAACTGGAATCACGTTTAAGTGACAAGCAGCATAAAATTCAACTGCTGAAGCAATATTCTTTTATATGTTCACAATCAGATGGAAAAGGTGCAACATGTGCATACAAAATATTAGACATGTTTTTTACTCGTGATTTTTTATGCAAGTGTTCCTGGACAGGAGGCAGTAGAAAGAGTGAGGACATAAAAGTCCCTCTAAAGGCTTTTAAAAATGTCCTCAATTTCTTCCACCAACTAATACGTATCTGGGACCAAACTTATACCGTTGAAAGCAATGAAAACTTTTTCAAAACTGTGCTTAAAAATTCAGTAAAGAGAAAACACAGCAAGAATGAACGAGCATCAACAAAACGTAGGAGAACAAAAAAAGTTAAACTTATTAATCAAAATGAATCTAACACCAATCAAATTGATAATGTGGTGGTCATAGTAAACGACGCTGCAAATGAAACAGTAAACACCAACGAAGATGCTACGAATGAAAGAAAAGAACAAGAGGAAGAGGTCATAGTAGACGTCGCTGCAAATAAAACAATAAACACCAACGAAGATGCTGCGAATGAAAGAAAAGAACAAGAGGAAGAGGAGGAAGAGGAATAGAGTATGTTAAAGTAGGAATTTCTCTTCAGAAAAATGAGAACTACATATGGTATAATGTAAATTGCGGATAAATCAATAAGTACTTATAAGAAGTAATTCTACGTTATACTGAACGACTTTCCCATGAAAAAAGCGGAAGTTGTTCAACATAATTAGTAGGATTACTTACCCCTGTTTATACGTATTATCCGCGATTTCCGTTACGCCATGTTTAGTTTTTTTTTCCTGATGAGTGATCTCGTTATATAATACAGGGTATAACGGAAAGGGTGTATCAAGCCGAATAGACACGAATCTACCCATGATATCGAACAATTTTCCCCAAGGAACATGGGTCGAAATATGAAAAAAATATTTTATCATTCCATGCTAATTGGGCGCGCAGCTGATTGATTTAGTATGGGGAGCCTAATTTTTTTTATATTTCGACCCATGTTCCCTGGAAAATAGATTCGTGTCGTTTCGGCTTGATACACCCTTTCCGATACATCCTGATTTTAGTTACCTAGCTTAGTCAGAATTTATAAAAACACGTAATCTCGTGACTGTGATTGTCTTTAAGAAAACACGTAATTATCGTGACTGTGATTGTAGTTTAAGACACAAAATTATGTAACTGTTTTTCTTGTGTATCTAGTAAATAAGTAACTCTTAGATTATTTTTAATTACTTAAGATATCCACTGATGGATATTTCTATTATGTTTGAAGTGCCTATACGGGTTTTTCAATGAATAAAAATACATTTTCTCAATGACAAGGTTTTTTATTTCTCGTTTAAACTGTATGTAAAAGGGGTACGAAGTATAAGTAATTTTTGTGATCAGTACATACTAGTTTTGTTTTTATATCTTTGGGACTAACTATGGTCTCTGTCCGCCTGGTAGTAGGTAATTTGGCTTTAAATATGTTCAAAAACGATGATTTAATCGGTAGTTCAAAAACATCGGATATGTCAGTAATTTTATAACATGTAATCTTTATTTCACTGTTAACAGCGGTTTCTATTTTTGTCACTTCCAAAATGTCATTATTGTTGCATAATACATATTTATCTTGAGGCTTTACAGAAATTTTAAAATCTCTAAAATTTAGTGCATTTATTTTTCTGCTATTGGTCGTAACAAAGGGTTCCACATATGCGATTTGCCGACTTTCTCTGTCCTTACTCATTTCTGATGCTGAATCTTCACTAAATCTCTTTGCCACTTGAGCAAGAGGTTTGTTGCCATGTCTTAGCATTCTTTTTATTAAATACAATTTATTCTCAAAAGGATAAGCGCTAAATGTATATAGCGGGCCAAATCGTTGCACTTCGTCTGTGAGATGCACTACATTATGAACATTGCTGGTTATATAATCTGGCCCATAAAAGTCTTTATAATGCTCAACAAAATATTGTAGGAGCTCTTTTGCCAAAGGAAGAAAATGACTATAGTTTTTACAAGAGCATATTGTTATACCACAAAAAAATGCCAGAAAATGTGAAAATGCGTCATGTTGTAATACTTCTGGAAGTATGACAATGCTCAAATATAGTAAAAATGATCGATATTCGGAAGCTTTCCAGTGAGAAAGACAGTCTAGTCCTCTCACTGATCTGTGAATTTCAGATGGCAATTTTCGTTTTACAAGGAAATTCGAAACTGTTTCAGAATTTCTGGCACTCCATTTGGTAATGTATTTTCCGAAATTACCGTTGCGCCAACCAACTAAGAGCCGCTTCATGATTCCTAAATCAACAAGGTGTAGAGAATCTGCTATCGGAAAGTCTTGTATCATGTCAACAGGCAACCTCAGTATAGGAGAATCTTTTTTTATGGTGAGGCCCATATTTTTTATCACGAAATTCTTGATCTGTTCTAGGGCGGCAATTGGTTTCAGGAAATGTCACTGTATGTGATAAGTGTGAATATTCCCCTACAGTAACACATTTCAGACAACCGTGTTTTGCATTAAAATTACATACGCCTGAGAATTAAATAATACAAGAATTATTATTGATACCACAGTCGAAATTTTAATTAAACAAAACTACGACTATTAAATTATATACGCAGCTTAATTAGCTGCGTATATAATTTTACATAACTACGTTTTGGATACTTTATAATATCTAGTAGCTAGCTTAATCTGTAATTTGTAATAAGATTATATACTTTGGGTACCTTTAATGTAAGCTCTCGCTGGAGAATCACATATAAAACATCTGATTTCAATGGATACTATTTTATTTGGTTTTTTGAATATAAATTCCTTCTTTTATTAAATTTCCTATTTCTTTTACAAAATCATCTAAATATTGATCAATATCTTTTGGTTTTCCAACACCAAAACCTGACATAGATATTGCATAATATTGGCCAAAATTCTTTATTGGAGCTTTTAAATATTGGGAGACCGTCAAAATTAAAATTTAATTTCACTTTGTTAGGAACATCAACCCAGTTTTCCAATGTTTTACGTAGACATTTAGTTAGACCATTATGCCAATATTCTCCATTTTCTATAGTCTTTATATGTATTTGTTTGACAGTACCTAAAATTGTTCTGGCGTCCTTTGGTAAAATTCCCGGAAATCTGCAATTTAAAATTGTAGCTAAGTCGCTAAGAGCTATTTGAGATATATTTCTTTCAATAGCCCATTCCTTAATTTGACGATGGAATGTTAAATTTTTTGAAAAATCATCATCATTATTTGAACTTGCACTGCTGCATGAATCTAAATCACTATCAAGTTCCGGAGGCTTTTCTAAATCCTCACTTTTATTATCGTATGCCGTTTTTGCTACGGAACCTTCATTAGACGTTGACTGAACTCGCGCTTGACTATCGATTGTTCGATCAATGAATTTGTTCTTTTCAATGTCTTCACATGACGGCTCAGTATCACTGGTTTTGTTTGGTTGATAATTAGTAATATTTTGATATTCTCTTTTAATTTTCCTTTTTACTCCACCATATGTTTTTCTTTTTTTCCACATATTTCTATTCACCACACAACGTTTTTACAAATCAAGGACAACTGTCAGTAATACAGATTAAAGCCGTATTACAGAATTCATTTATTATTATAGTTCTATAAAATCATATTTGACAGAAGTTATGAAACTATTACACTGACAAGAGTGTACAGTTACGCATTAATAATAAGCTTTAGAAAGTAGTTTTAATATACCATTATACAGAAACAAGTATAAAGTGATACCATTTTATAACTTATAGCTGTAGTAAGTAAGTGATCACATGCAAAATACAGCCTCTATGCAGCTTGAAGGATAACATTAGATTGAAGTGTCAAAAAATGCTTAGGGTTTTAAAGTGGAGTTCAAATATTCTGTTTTAAAGCCTTAAGTTTACACGGAGTATTTTATAAAAACTTAGTACAGCTTTAGCTGTATAATAACGGTTTAATCACTTTTATAAGTAAATAATCTTTTCTTGACACCTTTATGGGTCACCAGTAGAACTCTAAGTTCTAATAGTGCTGTATATTTGATGTCGGCAACGCTTGCGTGCTGCTTGGGCTGCTTTAACACCCGGCACAGCGTAGCTTTCTTTTAGTGGAAGATTTTTTGCACAGAAATTACATTCTAGAAAAAAAAAACTGGGAAAGTGCGAGTCGGGTTCGCGCCCTGAGGGTTCTGTACAAACTCACCTATGAAAGTAGTTCAATACCCGTGTCTCTCGAAGATTTTTCCGCAACGCAAAAAAAAACTATTTTTTTTGTAGTGTAACGATAAAATTACTGTTTTCAGATTTATTCCTATACCTATGCTATAAGATATCAGATCAGTCTGCGCGCGCGCTTAATGGGGACAGACGTGTACTTGACCCAATTACGAGTTATCGAGTGAACGTTATAATGACGGACACTTTAAAGTGTATTAATTGTAACATCGTGATAGATGAAATGTTAGCATACATAAGTAATAAAATCTCGGTGATTGACGAGGACAGTTTAACGAGAATTTGTGTATCTGCGTTTTCCCCGGAGGAAATAAAAAATTCGAAGTCGCTTCTCTTTGAATGTGTGCCGACGGATAGAAAAAAGATCACAAGGAAGAATAAAGGAAAGGAAAATCGTGACCTGGAAGACATAGTAGCCCTTCTAAAGAGTACAGATCCTGATAAAATACCAATCTTTGTAGCAAGAGATTTGAGCAAACTACCCCCAATCACATTTGATCATCTAGATGTGACGAAATTGCTCAAAGACATAATTTTATTGCAATCAGAGGTCAAAGATATAAAAAGTAGGTATGCAAGTCAGCAGGATTTAGAAGGGCTCAAGGCGGAACTTCATACAATTAAATCGGTTCCGTTGTTGTTTGATGCCACCAACATAAATTCTAAGCGTGATGGGTACATTGATAATGAATCTGAACTCAGAATATCCCAACTATCACCCCAGGGATCTCCAAATTTAATTTCTGATAGCAACTCAAATCATCCTGAGTGCAATAGTAGTGACATAGTAAACATTGGCGCGACGTCACGAATAAGTGAAACACAGGTGAATCCAGCTTTATCAGCTGATGTGACGTCACGTGAGATAACGGGACAGTGCGTCGAAAAGTTTATTAATTGTAGAAAACAAAATAAAACAATGTCGGAGGTGTTGTCTTCGCTTCCTAGTAATATTGGGAGTGAGCATAATGATGACGGGCAGTGGAAAACGGTTGAAAGTCGTAAATCAAAATTAAAAAAACGGTTAATTAGTGTGTTGGGTACGTCCAGTAATATTGACGGGCGTTTTAAAGTGGCTGATTTGAAAGTACCCGTATTTATCAGTCATGTACACAAAGACACCACTGAAAATGATATTATTGAGTATATTCGTCAGAAAACGCGGGAGACTGTCTCCTTGCATAAAATAAACAAGAGGTACGATACGGAATATAATGCCTACAAAGTTCTTGTTCCTAAGTATAAATTGCAAGTATTTCTTGAAGATAAACTGTGGCCGCAAGGTATTTTATTCCGGCGTTTTGTAAGTTTTAAGCCCAATTCTTTTGTGGATAAAGAACATAAACAACTAACTAATGGATAGTTACAATATATATAATATGGTTAGTTTCAACTGCAAAAATGTCAAGAGGTCAAGCGAAAGTATTAAGGAATTATGCAGAAGTTGTGATATTATAGCCTTACAGGAAACATGGCTATTGCCCGAGGAAATCTCGTACCTTAGCAATATAGATATCGAATTCGGCAGCACTGGAACATCTGCAATGGACACCTCGGCAGGAATGCTGGTCGGTAGGCCATACGGAGGAGTAGCAATCTTGTGGCGGAAAAGTGTTTTCAGTGAAGTCTCAGTGATACACAGTGATAATCCAAGGGTATGTGCTATCAAAATTATATCTAATAATAGGACCTTAATAGTGATGAGTGTTTACATGCCTACGGAAAGGGCTGAAAATACAGTGGATTTTACGGAATGCTTGGGACTGGTGAGTGCTATAATAGACATTGAGGATGTTGAATCTGTGTTTGTCCTAGGTGACTTCAACTCCCACCCAAATGGACTATTTTTCGGCGAGTTGACACAATTTTGTGCCGAGCATGAACTAGTTTGTATAGATGTGGACAATTTGGGTGTGGACTCAGGCTCCTATACTTTTATAAGTGACGCTCATGGGACGTCAAGCTGGTTGGACCATTGCTTAGTCACAAAGTCTGCACGTAATACTGTCATTGATGTTTATATAAATTATGATACACTGTGGTCTGATCACTTTCCTTTACATTTGGAGTGTAAATTTGACGCCATTAATCCTATATCGAACTTGTATGATGCAAATAAATATTCAGATGTAAATTGCGAAGTAAGGTGGGGTAACAGGAACTTGAATCAGATACAAGAATACAGGCAATATTGTCATGAGAAATTGAGATTAATTGATTTTCCTCATGATTTTATTGAGTGTGGGGACAAAGTATGTTGTAACCAAAATCATAAACATTTACTAGATGACATGTATTGTAATATAGTGACCGCCCTCCGTGAATCTGCACAGGCTACAGGTCGAGGAAACAGGCAACATAGAGGTAAGTGTGTAATAGGGTGGAACAGGCATGTGAGTGAAGCTCACAGGACGGCCAGGCTGAGGTTCCAGGACTGGGTTGATCATGGCAAGCCAAGAACAGGAAGAATATACGATACAATGTGTGAAAGTAGAAAGATTTTTAAATCACGCTTAAAGTGGTGTCAAGATCATAAAGAACAAATAAAAATGGATAGGTTAGCGACACTGCGTACAGATAAGAATTTCTCTGCTTTTTGGAAAGATACTAGGAAGTTGAACTGTAGGCCTGGCCTTCCGGTGAGCATTGAAGGTTATTCTGATCCTGGAAGCATAGCTGGTGCGTTTAAGGAGCATTTCTTTGTTAGGTCACCACTGGGTTCGTCGAGGTCGATGCTCAATGCTGGGACCCATGGTGAGGGATTAACCCTTAAGATTTCAGCAAAAGTTGTGGCTCAAACGATCCGGCAAATGAGAAGAGGGAAGTCTCCTGGCCATGATGGTCTCAGTATTGAGCATCTACAACATGCCGGGCCTCACATTGCACGAGTACTAGCTATGTTTTATTCGTTATGTATAAGTCACTCCTACTTGCCAGAACATTTAATGAAAACGATTGTAGTGCCCATAGTTAAAAATAAAACTGGAGACATCTCCGACAAAAATAATTATAGGCCGATATCTTTAGCGACTGTAGTGGCTAAGGTGCTTGACAGTGTGCTGGACGCACAATTGGCCGAATCTATAATTCTGCATGACAATCAATTTGGTTTTAGACCGCAGTTGTCAACAGAAAGCGCCATATTGTGCTTAAAGCATACTGTCAGGTACTATACCCACAGGGGCACACCTGTATATGCCTGTTTCCTTGATTTGAGCAAAGCTTTTGACTTGGTCTGTTATGACATTCTGTGGAGAAAGTTACAAGAAGTAGGGTTACCACCTGAACTTGTAAATATCTTAAAGTACTGGTATAGCAATCAAAGTAATACTGTGCGGTGGGCGGGCACCCTTTCTGATCCATATAAATTGGAATGTGGCGTGAGACAGGGTGGCTTGAGCTCTCCCCGCCTTTTTAATTTGTACATAAATGCCCTAATCGAGGAGCTCAGTAACATGCGTGTCGGCTGTCATATAGATGGTGTATGCGTTAATAATCTTAGCTATGCTGACGACATGGTGTTGCTGAGCGCCTCGGTTTGTGGCATTAGGAAACTGTTGCAAATTTGTGAAACTTATGCAGGTGGTCACGGCCTAATGTATAATGTAAAGAAAAGTGAGTATGTCGTTTTTAGGGCTGGTACTAAAGTTCCCTCTAGTGTGCCCCCTATAACTCTGAGTGGAGAGGAGTTGGCGAGGGTATATCAGTTCAGGTACCTGGGCCATCTGATTACCGAGGACCTTAAAGACGACATGGATATTGAACGTGAACGTAGGGCACTGTCTGTTAGGGCGAACATGATTGCTCGCAGGTTTGCACGATGTACCAATGAGGTAAAAATTACCCTCTTTAGAGCCTTCTGTGCATCTTTTTACACCAGTAGCCTGTGGGCAATCTATACTCAAAGAGCGTACAGTGCCCTTCGGGTACAATATAATAATGCGCTTAGAACGATGTTGAGGCTGCCCCGCCACTGTAGTGCGTCACGTATGTTTGCGGAGGCGCGCATCGATTGCTTCTACGCTGTTCTGCGCAAGCGATGCGCGTCAATGCTGAGCAGAGTGCGGGCTAGTCGTAACATCGTTTTAAGTATGATAGCCAGTAGAGTGGACTGCCTGTACATGAATCGTTGTATTAGTGCTCACATGAGTATTGATACCTCGATTCATGGGTCGGGCAGGGGTCGAGTAGATTAAGGTTGTATTACTAACACTAGTTTTAAGTTTTTTATACTACTAACAAATTGGATCAAAGTTATCTTTTAATAAACGTTTATTATTATTATTATTATAAGACCTTGCTTTATGCCAAATTTCAGGCTTATGGGTCAACGGAAAGTACCCTATGAATTTTAGTTCCCTTGAGAGTGTCGAAATATACGTTTTTTTCGATATTTTTTTTTCGTTAAATTATAAGTTTGATTTTTTCACAGCTTCCAAGCATCGCAGACCTGATGGTTATAATTTCAACTCGATTCCTCCACGAATTCCCGAGATAAAGGGTCTTGACAGACAGACGGACAACAAAGTGATCCTATAAGGGTTCCTTTTGAGGTAGGGAACCCTAAAAACAACTATAAACGTCATAATAGCATATTAAGCATTCAGCCATATCGAGTTCTCAATGCTGGGACTCAGGCACTCCTCTCTAAGAGAGAGGCCGTAATACTCCACGCCATGCCGGTTTCATCACGATGTTTTTCTTCACCATTTTGAGAACAGTGGTGATTTAATAAATAACACAAAGTAATGCGCCTGGTTCGATTGGAACCCGCAATCGACAAATCGTAAATCGGGGTCTCTACCACCGGGCCACTGGTCTACTAGGCTACCACCACTCTAACATAAACGTCGCCACTTTGTAATATTAATAACTCCGGTTACAAAAGAGTTATCGTGGCTCTAGAACGGAAAAGGTTACTGAAAGAAAACAGATTTTAGTCACTAAGAATCTTACAATCCCTCTCGCTCAACCCAGAGCGGAAAGAGATATTTGATGACACCCCCCCACAAATTGCCTCACTATGTCTTCTTTCCTACTTCCTAGAAATCTATAACACAAAACACCACAAACATAATGACGATATAAATCTGTTATTTCAAACACACGTTCTGAGTATCAAAGAAGAATCTACATACAAAACAGTTCCAAAGAACATTGCCCTGATGCCTCTCAGAGAATACAAAGTTATCTTGCAATACTCAAAGAATAACTGAGAAAAAGGTCAACGTTTCCAAGATGGAAATACTTTAATCTTATTGATATTCTTTGTCTATCTTAAAGTTAAAAAGTCGAAGAGGATTACCTTAATTGGGAATTAATTTTGAAATGAAGTAGAGTAGAATATTGAAAACTGTAATTACCTTATTGGTAATTACAGTTTTCCGTTTGGGGTCGAAACGCTTGGGTCATGGGGTCCGAGTGCGCGTCTCCTTTTCAAGGAAATTTCGCGCAGTCTGCGTGACCAGAGGTCTGGCTCGTTCTTCGCCCAAAGAATTAGCATTGCCATTCAACGTGGCAATGCTGCCAGCCTTCTGGGCAAGACTTCCCGCCCAAGAGCGGGGGATGTCATAAGATGTTTTTTCCACCGAAAAAAAAAAGCCTTCTGGGCACATTTCCGGATGACAGCGATGTGGAGGAGTATTTTGACGCCTGAGTGTATTTTATGTAGTTAGGTTTAGTATAATAGTATTTATAGTTAATATATAAGTCCCCACTATGACTATACAGTAGACTAGCCATTTCAACTTGGAATTAAATTTGAAATGAGGAGGACTTGTCATTTTCATTTGGACATAATTTTGAATTGAAATAGGCCAGCCATTTCAATTTGGAATTAATTTTGAAATGAGATGGACTGATTTCATTTTCATTTGGATTCATTTCGGATTGATTCAAAGATTCAAAGATTCAAAGATTCAAAATTTTATTGAGGTGGACTTATCAATTTAAAATGGATTTAATTTTGAAATGAGTTAATAAATTATTATCAACTACAGTATGCAGGTTAGCAGGGGTAGCTCTACGTCGTAACGGGCTTGACTTACGAGTCGTTTTTTCCAACCCAGGCAGTTGCATTTTTTTGTAATTTATTTCAACACCACTCAAAACAGTGAGGGCTAACGTTGCGTTAAGCGGGCGACAGCGCGGGCGCCCGCGCGTGTACCCGTCGCATGTCTGCGTAGTGTCACTAGTTCAACTTTAACGGTGTGCATGTAGTCGTGTCGATGGAGAACTTTAGTGTATTATTACGTAGCAAAACGGGCGTGGCTGCCCGCGACGGAGCACTTTTGTATGGGACCGCATGGGCGCCCGCTTAACGCAGCGTCGGCCCTGAAGGAATAAATTGTGAGAAAACCGGTTTAAACTAGAACAAAAAAAAAGTCGAAGACATATGACATCTACCATTCACCCGGGTGGTGTATTACGACCCATCCCCTCTCCTAGAGAGGAAGCTAGGGTCACTACAGTTGAAACATTCTAAGACTAATTATTTTGTGTATGTACATAATGTCGTTAGTAACAAGCGAAAAAGAGGAAAGAGGGATTTTGCTAAAAGGGCTAGGAGCTGGGCAGCAATGCTGCATTGAATCATCATCATTATTTTAGCCGAAAGACGTCCACTGTTGGACATAGGCCTCCGCCAAATGTCGCCATAACGACCGGTCCTGTGCGTCTCGCAATGAATGCCAATATTTATTTTGCAGAAAAATAGGCTAGCCGTCACGTGAAGAGTTCATTAACTGCTTGTCGATTTAATAGGAAGTTAGAAAATAATATACCGTACATACACCAAAATTGTAATATAGATCCTTTATAATATTGCCAATTCTCGGAATACAATGGCGGTCTCATCTCAGCGTTGCTTATTGTTCAAGTTGAACACTCGCTTGACGTACCACAAGATACATGTAGGATAGACAGGATATACCATTTAGATAGATATATTATCTACACAGGTATAATAATAGTGGTCATTCTCAGAACCTACCATAATAGGTACAGCTCCAATTGTATGTCCTCACAATACATAGTAATATTGTAAAGGCGAAAGGACCTGCGTCTGCCTTTTTGTCTGTTACGTAATAGCCTAGTGAATAAGGCACCCGATTCTCATGCATGAGGTTATCAGTTCGAAACCGGGCAATTATCAAAGGATATTACTGACATCCCGTGCCTCAGAAACCAGGTAAAGCCGCTGGTCCCGGTTGTCATTCGTAGATCTTTGACAGTTAGACACCAGAAAAATCTGATCATCAGTATATCCTTTCCACGCGCGCGGCAAAGTGATGTCAGCAAGCCGTAGGAACCCAGCAGGGTCGAAGGCTACTGAGGCGAAGTGTCTGATTCTGAAAGGAAGATTCGGCCCTGGTACGAAAAGCAACGAAGGAACAGGAGTGGGTTTTTAGTCAGTAAAAGTATGACACTATCTCTCGCTCCGCCCAAGAGTGGAATTGGTCATTAGATGATGATTATCCCACCTAAAAAAAAACTATCAGTATATCCTAGGAGTATCATGTTGCCCAGTAACTGGGCTGTAAAGGTCTGATAGGAAGTCGCTCCATATAAAACACGGTTGGACTGCAAGCCGATTGAAAAGGCTACGTATAGGATGAGAATTTACACCTTGGAGAAGGAGATTATGATATTTTTTATCCCACTAGAGCATTCCCTTACGAAAATTGCCGATTTTCATGTAGACGAAGCCGTTGAACACATCCATGCCAAAATAGATCTTCAATCCTGTTTGCCCAAATTCATCACAGTTCGGACGGTCCTTATTCAAGTCAGAAGTGCCTCATAACCTATTGTTAATGATACCCTTCTGACTTGATTGTTGGTATGATTGCGGTTCTTTGTCTGGAGGAGCTCTTAAAAAGGGCTCGCGTTGATAAGGGGCTCTTGAAAGGGGTCTGTCACGACAGACGCGTCCTAGGTCATGTTTTGAGAGTGTTTATTTATAATTGCTCCGATAGTTAAATATATATGTAATAACTAGCTTAGGTCAGCGGCTTCGTCCGGGCACCATGTTCATACTTCGGGGATAAAGGGGTGACCAGACGGTTGCAAACCAAAGTCCCAACCAAGGTGGCCTTGCTAGTTTCAATCCGTGTAGACAGCAGTTGTAATTCATGACCTTTAACGCCCTTGGTTGAAAGGCGCGTTTTCCCAACCACCGAACGTGTTGGCGCGTGGTTTACATCCATGTAGCCGCAACACAAGCCAAACACATAAACCAAGGTCACCTTGGTTGGAACGCTAGTTTACAACCATCTGGTCACCCCTTTAAAAGTATCCTACCTGCTATTCCAGGAAATAATCTACCCGCTTACTAAATTCTTTTGACCGTTTAATCTTTTAAATGGTATATGATTCAGACAAGGTTTGGACGCAGCATTGGTAGGCCTCCTACGAAGGCCTCCAAAGTAGACCGATGACTTGGTGAAGTTTACGAGAATCTGATGAATGTGGCAACAATTGGGAGAAGCCTATGTCGAGCAGTGGACGTCTTCTGGCTGAAATATAATAATAATAATCCTTTATTGTCCAGAAAAACATGGCATAATGTAATAAAATAAACTATCCTCCACACTAGGATACCCTGTGTCGTGGAGGGTAGTCTCTTTCGTCATAACATACATTGTACAATAACCGGAATAAAAAAGAATAAAGTAAAAAATAAAACAAAACAAAAAAAAGCGAGTGACACATGCGTGATGAGTTTGTGTAAGTTTGAGAGTGTGTGTATATATGTGAGGGTGTGTGTGTATTGGGGGTGTGTGCGGGTGTGAGCATATGTGTGAGAGTGAGTGTGTGTGTATTCAGTTTGTATGAGATTGTGAGTACGCGGGTATGGGTGTGTGTGTCTATGTTTGTGATGTAAATGATGATGATGATGACCGTTTAGGTTCGTAAGAGAAAACACTCGATATTTCAGTTAAACACTGTAGATTCATAAGCCCAGTAGGTTTAAAAGACCTTGGTTTTTTTACGTTTGTTAAAGAAGTAGGCGTTTGAGACCAGCCGCGCGACCAGTTGCGCTGCAATGGTGTCCGTAAGCTACCAAACTAGACGCCATACAGACACCAGAGTCGCTACACCACACTGAGACAGTATCAAAATGGACCTTAAGTGCACGCGTCCGAGTTAAGCACTAAGTGTGAAGGAGTAATAATCATACACACAAGTACATACGTTTCGTCTTTATAAGATACTAGTAGATCTAACAGATGTTGTCCTGTCTTAGCTATAAATTGTATACGCGCGAAGTTTAAATAGACGTCGAAGTTTTATGGAATTTTAAAATTTTCTTTGTAACTTTTTTAACTTTCTCCTGACAATAATAATAATTAGCAAAATTAGTCCAGCGGTTTCCACGTGATGACTTGACCCAGGGATATAGGATTCATTTTTGTATAATTAAAAATTTGGAAGTAATTTATTGTCGAATCAATCAGTCTGACTGCCTTTTCCCTGATGCTGTTGGATACTAATATTTTCCATGGAGTGACTTATTATTGCCAAGTCAATGGTCAATGGCCTATATGATACTGAGAATAGACGAGCATTTATAACCATGCTCCCATTCAACGTTTTAGTGATTTCAGGCTGTAATAATATATGCTTAAGTGAAGTAATTATTTAGACAATTTTACGCTTCGCTCGCTCGTATCATCTAGCCCCCGTCATCCCCTTCGAACCTGTAGGTAGGTAGGTGTGTAAGGCTTGATGTATTGCAAGTCACAGTTGAGGCTCGCGGTGTAGCACAACCTCTTTCGCGTTGGTTCTGGATGCAGTGCAGCGACAAACCTAAGTTTTCCGTATTGGTTTTTTATTCGTGTGGGAAATCATCAAATAACTTTTCCCTCTCTGGGTAGAGCGAGAGGGAGTGTCAGATTTTATAGGTTAAAACCCATCTGTGTTCCTTCAGTTGCCCTTTGCGCTCCAGGGCCGCGATAACTCTCTCAAACATTGCCTACTTCGTATTGAGATGCTCCAATTTCTAAGTTTTTATAGCATGTTTTGATTTTTCGATGTTCTTTTAATGTCTAAATTCGTATTCTGAATTAAGGCAATTTTAGCGTAGAATATAAGGAAGATTGGCTATATAAATGTACGGTTCACGTACAGGTAAATCGCTAACGCCACGACCTACGTTTTGCTACTCGCTTTATTTTACTTTTATACGTTATTATAATAAATTTAGTTGACCAATAGCTGCCCTAGCGCTACAACTGCGGATGGGCATCCAACTTAGTGTCACTTTTGCGAATAAACTTAATTATCGTGAAGTCAGTGGTTCTCGTCAACTCACATCCAGCAACTCAACTGTAAGTAGCTACCTACCTCTGAGCCATACAATAAACTTATCGTCATTTATGATCTTTCGGTATTTAAATTTTTGGTATCTTGAACACACACCACTAATTTTTAATTAGTACAAATACTTAAAGGGTCTCAATAGATAATATTTATAAACAGCAAAGTTATTAGCGTTTGTTTATATAACAAAATGTCACTCAATTTAAGGAAATATTGTACAGCATATTGATTATGAATGAATGAATTAATGGCGATTAAAATGGAAAAACACTGCGCTTCACTCAATTATGAGTTTACCAATTATGACAAATTTTCGTGGACAATTTTGCCATTTTGTTTTTTTAATTTTGACTTCACAAATATTATCAGTAACGAGAGTATGGATAGAGCCCCAATTTTTTTTTGTACTAATTAAATTAGGGGTGTATATGTAAGTGTAAAAGCAGGCAAGGCACATTCCTCGGAAAACAGATGGTGGATGGGGACGAAAGGTTCTTGGGTGTCGACCACGTACCTATATGAAGTCTCAGTGTTGGAAGTCCTCCCACAAGGTGGACCTAGTGAGGGTCGCGGGAATCCGATGGATGCGAGACGTACAGGTCGGGTCGTTATAGCGACACTTGGGGGAGGCCTATGTCCAACAGTGGACGTCATTCGGCTGAAATGATGATGATGAAGGGTAAAGTAGATTCCTATATTTGTACTTAAATAACTCCGTGTCAATAGTTTCGATTGGTGAACAGACATTGAAAAGATACTATGCTACCTACGTGGCTATAGTCAAAATATAGCAATATTTTTCCCGACAGAAAAAAAACATTAATCTTGCATTATTTGAGAATTTTTCTCCGAGTAAGAAATATTATTACTAAGTTTGTAACATCCGCAACGCTTCATATCTTCACAGTAAAGCTTTAATATAGGGAAAAGGTCACAGAGCTTTGAGAATAAAGTTATTTATATTAATGTAATTTATTTAGATTTGAAGCTTTGGGCTTTATAACAGGGTTTTTTTTTAAATTTATATAAACTTGTGCTTGACTGCGATCCCATCTGATGGTAAGCAGTGATGCAATCGTTGATGGTGAGGCGCACTGGTTTATTAAGAGCCTAAGTATTTACTCTAGCTTTGAAGCCACCTAAATTATAATCGGACGAGAAGACCGCAGTATGCAAATTGTTCCAGTCTTTCGATGTACGTATTATAAACGACGAGGCGAAACGCTTAGTCCGGACCGTAGGGGTTGGACACATCTGCCGCATGTGAGGCGATTATTAGTCTAAACTCACGAACCAGTGGTTCTCTTGACTTGGTATTGGCTCTGATTCATATGGATTCGACTTTACGTCCAAGGCTGTGGGATAGTCCGAAAGAGCTACTAGATGGAAATCATCGATTGACTTCTCAGGCTCTAGGGTGGAGCGCGAGGGAGTATCAGACTTTTACTGACTAAACCCACTTGTGTCCTTCACTTGTCCTTTGTGTTTAAGGCCACGGTCGCTCTTAATTCCAACATTTGTTAACGTTATTGCTGATAGAATTTCACTTTGTGTAGAAGTAAGTTGTTTGTGTTCTGCTGAGCGTAAGGATCTGGGTTCGGTTCCCGGGTTAAGCAATTTTTTTTTTGAGGTGGGAAATCATCCAAAGATTTTTACTGACCAAAAAAAATTAATGAATTATGTTTGTCCTGTATTTTTGTTTATGTGGTGTACAATAAAGAATAATAAATAAATAAGACCTGTTTTCTTCCAGTTACCCTTTGCGTACGGCCAAGATAACTGTTTCGACTAATTCCACAGCCTGATGACGAAACCTGAGTTATTAATATTACTACGTATCAAACTTTTAGGTACTGACTAAAAGTCGCTTGTGTTCTTTCATTGACTGGCCTGTTGGTCTAGTGGTTAGTGGCCCTGACTGCTATGCCGGAGGTCGTGGGTTCGATTCCCACCCAGGACAAATGTTTTTGTGATGAGCAATCAGCAGCACAATCATTTGTTCTGTGTCTGAGTGTAATTTATCTATAATATGTATGTATTTAGAAATATTTACTACGTTTATCAGTTGTCTAGTACTCATAACACAAGCTCTGCTTAGCTTGGGACTAGACGGCGTTGTGTGATAGTTGTGGAATATTATTATTATTATTTGCCCTTTGCATTCAGGGCCATGGACATGGATGGAGGGCCATTCTTTTGAACATTCTGTCTAATGTTTACTCAATGCAGATCGTCAGACTTTTGTGCTTCAGAACTTAGAACTTTAATGACTTGCGGACAGCGAGCAATGGGTAGCTCGCCGTCCGATAACCGTCCGGATCGTGGTCGAGTCGTCGACGGCGCGTAGTGTTTCACGCGCGCCTCAAGGAGATGTCAGCAAACCGTAGGGGCCCAGCAGGGTCGAAGCCTACTGGGGCCATGGGTTGCACGAAAGAGAACCCCGGGGCCCTGGAACGAAGGCAAAGATGGAACATGAGTGGGGTTTTAGTCAGTAAAAGTTTGACACGCCTTCACGCCCTACCCAAGAGCGCGAGAATTCATTGGATGATTTCCCAAATAAAAAAAAACCTTTAAAGAAGTCAAAATCAGAAGAAGCAGAATTTACCAATGTCTCATCTAGGACAGTCAAAAACGGAAATACTAATTAATATATTCAAGTTACGAGTAGGGCATAAGTATGTACTTTACAAATAACTAGTTGTATTTTTTTTTTAATGATATAGTCAATTGTTATTTTATTCTTGTTGTGTGAACCTGGTGACTGTTGCCAATTTTTTTTTAATGATAGTCAATTGTTATTTTATTTTTGTTGTGTGAACCTGGTGACTGTTGCCAATTTTTTTTTAATGATAGTCAATTGTTATTTTATTTTAGTTGTGTGAACCTAGTAACTGTTGCCTTTTTTTTAAATTATATTCAATTGTTATTTTATTTTTGTTGTGTGAACCTGGTGACTATTGCCAATTTTTTTAATGATAGTCGATTGTTATTTTTTGTTGTCACCCAATGTGTGTCTTCTTTGTTTTCTTTTTCTAACTCAGGGCTCCCACATAAAACTGCGATGCGATGCGATGCGATACGATGTGATGCGATTTCGTGCGGCAAAGCATCAGTTCAGTTGACCATAAAATCCAATGTGCGATGTGAATCAAATCTCAAGTTCTTGTGATGCGTTGTGCTAGCTTGCAGATTTTTACGATGTCGATGTCGCATTGCAGTTTTGTATTTGTGCCCTGCAATAAGGCACATGTCAAAGCACCTTCTCATTGTCAACACATGACGATAACCACAGAACCTCGCTTGTTCCAGGTCTCCCCAACGACCTGTCTGTATCCTGGCACCAGTACCCCTACAGCCTGGGCATCGTGTTCTGTAAGCTGAGAGCTCTTATTTCTGAGGCGTAAGTACAATATAGATGGTAATAATAATCAAGTCTATATATTATGTGTGTTATAAATTATTAAAATATTTCTTAAACCAGCCAAGTGCGAGTCGGTCTCACGCGCAAATTGTTCCAATCAAATAATGTTTTTAAAACCAAGAATTCTCATATGATAGGTTATCCTTCAATTTGTGTTTAGAACAAGAACTATTTTCTGTGTTATTATCAAAATTTTTGAATCAATATTTTCGGAGGTAGGGTGGGTTGTTAGTGTAGTTTAGAAAAACTAATAATTTTGATTTTGAATTGGTGCCAAGAATAAGATTCTCCCATAGAACCTTTAACACCCCTTAAATCATTTTATTAAATGGGAGTAGTTTTGAAAAACGAATAATGTAAACTTTTTTTATTTACTCGGATTACCATTTAATTTTATGCTAAGTTTCAAGTATTTTAACGAAAACAAACGAAATTCCCTCTTCCCGTTCCCTTAAAAGTTAAATTTTCCAAAACCCCTTCTTAGTGATCGCTTACCTACATTATAAAGAGGAGCTTTATGCAAAATTTCACGTTTCTAAACTCCGTAGTTTCGGTTATGTGTTGATATGTCAGTCAGTTTCTCTTTTTATATAATGTTGAAATTATGATTGCATTGTTTTCAATCTAATTACATAGTTGCTCTTTAAATCAAGAGTATCATTGGTAATAATGAACTCGTCAATTCGAACCTTCAAAGTCTTGAGCATCGACGCCGAGTTTTTCTTCTGGTTGCATTTCGGAGAGTGTGCGTCGGAATTGCATAACCCAATTCCGTCAAACCCGTTCCATCATCGGACCACCAGACGTACGGCGATGCTCTACCGGTACTTTGTGTGTTTGGAAGGGAAGTCCACCACACTTCCCACCCAAACACACAAAACGTTTTGGGAACACATTCATTGTGCGCACAGCTATCTAGTGGAATTCTCTGCCATAGTCTGTGTTTCCTGATAGCTACAACCTAGGGGTCTATTTTTTTATTTATTCAAGGTGCAGGTTTGAGTCTGCAAACTGAAATTGTTTGCAGACTCAAAGCTGCACCTAAGTTATTGATTCTTGAATCGAATCGACAATAAAATGGGTAAGTATTTTATTTAATTTTTCAATCGGTAAAAGCGAAACGCTTTTATCGATTGATGATTGATTAAAAAATAAAATATAGTACAATCGCAAAAGGTGATTTTAAAATATAAAAAATCGCAAAAGGTGATTTTAAAATATAAAAAATCGCAAAATGTTATTTTGTTTTCTTGAAAAGTTATTATCAATCAAAACTGCACTTTGTATACTTACTGGCTTATCGCGTGAACGTAGAAAATTACGCCAAGGAAACATACTTCCAGGAAAAAAGTATCTTCTAGACTATTCCAGGTAGTCATAGTCTACTCGAGTGCCAAATGTCATTTAAATCCCTTCAACAGTTATAGTTGTTGGTGTAGTTGTTTATCAGTATTTTTTTCTGCATCACCCAAAGGTTGACTGGTAGAAAATAACTAAAGCATTAAGTCCGGTAATTAAAAAAAGCCATTAAATAAATAAATAAAAAGTAAATAAATTAATAAATAAATAATTAAAAAATAAATAAACAATAGTGTGAATTTCGGCTTTGTCGTGTCCGTCTGCAGGAGCCTTAATACCTAAGCCGTCGCACACAATAGTCACATGAACTTGTAAAACATTGCTCAACCTAGAAATTGAACCCAGTATCTCACGAATCGATCCTTGTGTTATCATCGTACCATTAAAATCCGTGCCTAAGATATTTAAGTTAACCCAGTACAATTCTGGTAACTGACAACGCCTTGTAACTTCAGATGAACCCTTCAATTCAAGAACTTGTAAACTTTTATTGACAACTATTTAGTCTTGACTTCTTCAACACAGAAACTTTAGTTTCTGACAGATACCTTAGTTAAGATCAAACGGACTTTGTAAGAAATTGAAGTTAAATTAACTTCTCTTTTGATGTTAGTTACTGACGGATTGATTGTTACTGTTCGACTTTAGTAAGTTTCCGGGAATACCAACTTTATTTAGAAGGTTAAATAAGATATTCCCGGAAACTTGCTGAAGTAAATAACTGGATCTTGGGTAGGGTGCTTGTCTTACGAAAAAGTTAGGCTCGAAGGGGATGACGGGGGCTTGTGTGGGAAATCATGAAATAACTTACTCCCGCTTTGGGTGAACCGAGATGGAGTATCAGACTTTTACTAACTAAAACTCACTTTTGTTCCTTTAGTTGCCCTTTGCATTCTAGGGACACAGTGACTGTTGAAGTCCTATTTAAAGTTCTTTCGTTTAAGCTTCTAATCTTTTCTATGCGAAAAATATATCAAAGAAAAAATTTATGCCTAAATTATGATAGTACATTGTCCGTAAATAAAAATTGAAGGTACTCGAATTACTGAACCCTTTTGTCCCACATAATTTGGGGGCGTATTTTAGGGCTACCTACTTGAAAAGACGTCTATTATTACAGGTTTA
This sequence comes from Mythimna impura, assembly GCA_905147345.3. Taxonomy (NCBI): domain Eukaryota; kingdom Metazoa; phylum Arthropoda; class Insecta; order Lepidoptera; family Noctuidae; genus Mythimna; species Mythimna impura. The sequence continues at coordinate 34,288,355 of LR990341.1, forward strand.
ATTAATGTAATGAAGTATTGGGACACGCTATTATTAGGCTAGGGCTGACAGTAGACAATACTAGGCTGTGACTTCTACAAGTTTTTATAGATATTTGCCGCCTTTATTAAAATGGGTAGGAGGTCTAGCAGTGCCCACAGTATTCTAGAATTCTTTGCCTATACTCCATTCACTTCTGCACTAGACAAAAGAGGTTCAAAGAAGCAGGTGTGCACAACATTAATTTTCGAGACAAATTCAAACAATTTTAATAAATAATGGTTTCAATATAAAATTTTAACATTACCTACTTAGATAAATTTGATTATTGTAAGGTAAGTACTAAATACTTAGATAGGTAAATGAAATGTTTTTTTTTTTAATAAACACAAGTTTATTATTTCAAACAATTTTTCAATTTTTTATTAAATCGAGTATGTTACATACGGATCCCTAATGGATATCGCCGACCCAGCAATTCATTCGATTGACGCCAAACACATGAAAACTGCATCGTCGACACTTGGGCCAGCCACGAGCCGCCGACGCAGCAAAACTGCATATTAGCAATAAGTTATTTTTAATAAATTTTGTTCATTCCATATTCTAGCATCGAATAGGTTTCACTAATATTAATTGTAATTTTTCTATTTAAAATAAATTAGTTTAGAAGTACTTTGGTTTTTTTTCGAGCCTCCGCCTGCAGTCTACGTAATTGGCGCAGTCGGTAGGATACTCACAGGCTAGTTCGCGTTTCGTATTAGAGTCATCTATCATCGATATTTGCAATCGCGGGTTGCCTGGGCGGCTATCAAGTCACGTCACGAGTATCCTGAACCTACGTTGGAGCTGCGGAGCCGGGTGGCGAATCCAGACATCGATTCACGAAGAAGAACCAGAGATGAAACACATGTAAGTGCACTAGAATCTTTCTCGTGTTGCTTCCTTCTACTCCTAAGTTACTTTTATGTCCAAGATTTTTCATCGCGACAGATCTTACCCCCGGGAACCTGCATCACGACAGGCGCGCCGGCATATAGTAGATATTAGTAGAGATATAGATAGCGAATTAGATTTTAATTTGAATAGCTTATTTGAACCCAATATGTCTTTTAATCCCGATATTATTTTCAAGGCCTTACGCCTCGTGCCCGATTTTGATGGAAACCCTAACGTTTTGACTAGATTTATTAACATCTGCGATAGAATAGTTACTCAGTACGCTAGTGCTGAGCCAGGTAGCGAATTAAATAATGTATGTCTTTTAAACGGTATTTTAAATAAGATTACTGGGCCTGCTGCATCCACTATAAACTCAAATGGCATTCCCGAAACCTGGGCAGGTATTAGATCAGCCCTCATCAACAACTTTTCAGACCAGCGCGACGAAACGGCTTTGTACAACGACCTCTCATTGGCTACACAAGGTACGAAAACCCCTCAGGAGTTCTATGACCAATGTCAAACCTTGTTCAGTACGATTATGACGTATGTGACATTACACGAGACCATCCCGACGACTATTGAGGCTAAACGAACACTTTATAGGAAGGTTACCATGCAAGCCTTCGTACGAGGACTTAAGGAACCTTTAGGCTCACGTATACGTTGTATGCGTCCAGAAACTATCGAGAAAGCTCTGGAGTTTGTGCAGGAAGAATTAAATATAATGTATTTGCAGCAGCGTAATGAAGTATCAAAAACTCAAAGTGCCCCAAAGTTAGATAGACCTTCTAACATGCCCGTAATTTACAAGCCCCCTATCATGCATGCTATGCCTTTCAGCAGTGCTTCACGACCCCCACTACCTAACTGGCCTGCTCCAGTAGGTCTGCGTGGCCTTCAGCCCCAGCCTCAGCCTTTTAAATTCAATACGCCTAATCAACCACATCATCGCATGCCGACTCAAACGCAACAAATGTTCCGTGCACCACCACCAAATTACCATCCGCAAAGTAACGTTTTCAGGTTACCACCTAGGAATAATCCACCACAAAATATGGGCGCAAAACCCATGAGCGGAGTGCAACATTTCATTCCGAAACCTTTACCCATGACGTCAGGAAATGACTGGCGTAGAAACGGGAACCCACCACCGTCTAATTATTTTAAAACGCGTGAAGTGAACATGAACGAAATCGCTTCTCCTGACTATTCTTATTACCCGGTCGAATATTATCCAGAACCAGAGTTCGGTTACTACATGGACTATGGTGACTATTACATGTTTTACGATTGTGGCGACACCCCTACTATGACCGACAATAATGTGATTTATGACAGTCAGACAACCAGTGACATGGAACCACAACCAGGTCCCAGCGACGCTAACCAGATGCAAAATTTTCCGAAGGACAAGACATCAAAAGAGCAAAGATAGACCTTAACTTACAGACCCAAAGACAACTACCATACATCGAAATTTCTTACCCTCCTTTAAAATTTTTGATAGACACTGGCGCTAACCAGTCTTTTAACAGTCCCGAGGCTGTGCAAAAGTTCTTTCCTGATTACCCCCTCAACTATGACCCTTTCGAGGTCACAAATGTACACGGTGTTAGTAAAAATGATTATTCTGTAACGTTACCATGTTTTAATGAGTTCAACGAATCCGATACAATTAAACTATTCATTTATCGCTTTCACGACTATTTTGACGGACTTATAGGATTAGATTTACTATCCAAATGGGAAGCTAAAATAGATTTAAAAGATTATAAGTTAATAACACGTACCGCTATAAATCAAATTAAAGTATATAACTCTCGTAACGTCAATCTGTATGAGGACATTATCCCAGCAAATAATTCCAAATTAGTTCGGATACCAATTAACGCCCCGGATGGCGATGTTTTAGTAAACGAACAGGTTTTTTGTAACTGCATTATTCATGAGTGTCTGACCACTGTAGTTAAGAATCGTGGTTTTGTAGAGCTAGAGAACCCAACGTCCAACGACGTCATCTTTTCTTTAGACCAACCAGCCCAAGCAGTACTCTTTAACGTTAACTGTACACCAACTAAGCAATCAAATCGTGCTGACGATGTCTTATCACGTCTGCGTACAGACCATCTTAACGAAGAAGAAAAGGCTAACCTTTTGACGCTCTGCTCTCGTTACACTGACGTATTTTACATTGACGGAGAACCATTGACTTTCACTAATAAAATCAAACACCGCATAAGGACCACCGACGAAGTTCCCGCATACACAAAAAGTTACCGATACCCTTTTATCCATCGCGAAGAAGTTAGGAATCAGATATCAAAAATGCTTGACCAAGGCATAATTAGGCCTTCAGATTCAGCCTGGAGTTCACCCATATGGGTTGTCCCCAAAAAGATAGACGCTTCAGGAAAACAGAAATGGCGTATCGTAGTAGATTTCCGAAAGTTGAATGAGAAAACCATCGACGACAAGTATCCCATACCAAACATCAGTGACGTCCTTGACAAGTTAGGAAAATGCCAATACTTCACGACTTTAGATTTGGCAAGTGGATTCCACCAAGTCGAGATGGACCCCCAAGATATTCCCAAAACCGCTTTCAATGTGGAACATGGCCACTTCGAATTCCTTCGAATGCCTATGGGACTTAAAAACTCACCGTCCACATTTCAGAGAGTCATGGATAATGTTCTAAGAGGCCTCCAAAATAACATTTGCCTCGTTTATTTAGATGACATTATCGTCTATAGTACCTCTCTCCAGGAGCACATGGACAACCTGGAAAAGGTTTTCCAAAGACTCAGGGAGTCGAACTTCAAAATTCAGATGGACAAATCCGAATTTTTGAAGCTCGAGACCGCATACCTAGGTCATATCATTAGCAGAGACGGCATCAAGCCGAACCCCGACAAAATATCTGCTATTCAAAAGTATCCAATACCAAAGACCCCCAAGGAAATTAAACAATTTTTAGGCCTTCTCGGTTATTACCGAAAATTCATTCCCGACTTTGCTCGGATAACCAAACCACTAACCCAATGTCTAAAGAAAGGTAGTAAAATAATTCTGAGTCCAGAATACACCAATGCCTTCGAAAATTGCAAGACCCTACTAACCAATGACCCCATACTGCAGTACCCAGACTTTAAACGAGAATTCAACCTTACAACAGACGCTTCGAATGTCGCTATTGGAGCAGTGTTATCTCAGGGACCCATAGGAACTGATAAACCCGTCTGTTATGCCTCGCGCACACTTAACGAAAGTGAGCTAAATTATAGTACCATCGAGAAAGAGTTACTTGCCATAGTCTGGGCCACGAAGTATTTCCGACCTTACTTATTTGGAAGAAAATCTAAAGTATTGACTGACCACAAACCCTTACAATGGATGATGAATTTGAAAGAACCAAACTCACGACTGACTAGATGGCGACTCAGACTAAGCGAATATGACTTCACAGTAGTGTATAAAAAAGGAAAGTTTAACACCAACGCTGACGCTCTTTCACGTGTGGAAATCCATAATGAAGAAGTAGATGAAATCAACTCATTAATCGAAAGCATTAAAGATCTTAGTTCAATGATTAATAACCCATCAGAAACACCACATCAGCAGACGAACTCCTCGACTGACACTGTACATACCAGTAATGAAAATCCCATACTAGAAGTCCCCATCACAGATGAGCCACTCAATAAGTTTCATCGACAGATTTACTTTACTGTAGTAGGTGACATAAAACGCCGACCGACAGTGACTAAGCCTTTCGAAAATCATACACGAATGGCAATCCAGCTTTCAGAGTCCAACCTAGAAAATGACGTTATCAACGCTATAAAAGAATATGTGAACCCGAAGGTTAAAACAGCTATCTTGATAAATCCCCCATTAGCAATGTATTCAATAATTCCCATTATACAGGATAAATTCAAAAGTTCCTCTCTCAATTTAGTATTAGCCAAAGTAGAACTGGAAAATGTCAAGGAATACCTACGACAACAAGACATCATTCGACACTATCACGACGGTAAAACAAACCACCGTGGTATAAGTGAATGTCACTTGGCCCTTTCACAAAAATACTATTGGCCAAAGATGAAAGAACATATTACCAAGTACATCAATGAGTGTACCATTTGCGGTCAAGCCAAATACGATCGAAATCCTATTAGACCACAATTTAACATAGTTCCCCCAGCTAGCAAACCACTTGAAATCATTCACATGGACCTCTTTACAGTTCAGAACGAAAAGTACGTGACTTTCATTGACGTTTTCACGAAATACGGACAAGCCTATCATTTACGAGACGGAACAGCCATTAGCATTCTACAAGCTTTACTACGTTACTGTACCCATCATGGACTACCTATGACTATAATCACTGACAATGGTACCGAATTCACTAACCAATTGTTCTCTGAATTTACACGCCTTCATAAGATAATCCATCATAAAGTTTTACCTCATAGCCCAAATGACAATGGTAATATAGAGCGCTTTCACTCGACATTATTGGAGCACATTAGAATCCTCAAATTGCAACATAAAGATGAACCAATTGTTAACCTTATGCCATACGCTATCATAGCATACAATAGCTCTATCCACAGCTTCACCAAATGTAGACCCTTTGACTTATTAACTGGACATTTTGACCCCAGAGACCCGATAGACATCGACCTTACGGAGCACATCTTACAGCAATATGCACAGAATCATAAGCAGCAGATGAAACAGGTTTATGACATTATTAATAAATCATCTCTCGCCAATCGGACAGCCTTAATCGAAAGCAGAAATAAAACTCGGGAACCAGAGGTAGAATATGCCCCTCAGCAACAGGTTTTCATTAAAAATCCCTTTGCCAGCCGTCAGAAAACTGCACCACGATATACGCAAGATACTGTACTAGCTGATTTACCGATACACATATATACCTCTAAAAAACGAGGCCCCGTAGCCAAAGCGAGGCTTAAACGTGTACCTAATGGCCGCCAATTGTTACAGGTTTCTGCTGTTACTGACAATCCATGTGACGCACCTTCAAGAGATAAGACTTGAGACCCTAGCTGATGGACCAGGATTACTACCTTATAAATTAGGACATACTAGACTAATCGCACATTACCACTCCTTCATACAGTACATACAACTAGCTGACATAGAGGAAAAAAATAGACTCAGTACAAACGCAACTTCAATCGTTTAAGACCAGACTCAACAATGAGACTTACATGCTTTACGAATACCAAGTCGACTATCTTACTAACAAGCTTGACAGAGTTTTAAAGCAAGTCAGATCTTTGGAACCTGCTAGAGTCAAACGAGGTCTCGTAGATAGCCTTGGGTCAGTAATAAAAAGTGTTACTGGCAACTTAGATTATTTAGATGCCCTGAAATATGACGAAGCAATTAAAACTTTACAAAACAACGAAAATAAAATAGTTTCAGAATTTAATAACCACATCAGTCTTAGTAAAGAATGGATGTCCCAGCACGGTACCATCTTAGACCAGCTAACTAAGAACCAGGAAATAATTAATGCAACATTAGAATTACTTTTAGAGAAAAATGCTTACAGAGATTACAGCTTAATCAAATTTGCAAAGTTTGCCCAAATCCTAGGAATAATTACTAATAACGTAGAAGATTTAATGTTAGAAATAGTTAGAATAGAAAATATAATGGCTTTTATACGCGCGTCTAGCACTCATCATTCCATGATAGACATAGAAGTACTAAGAAATATGATAGATAAGTTAAAATCTATATACCATCAAGATCAGATTTTAAATCTAGAGTTAAGAGAATATTATAATCTTATTAAACCAGGTTCTTACTTTATTGAGAAGAGAATAGTTATAGTTTACAGTTTCCCTATAGTTTCCATAGACTCTTATGACCTATACAGATTATCCATTGTACCCAATAAAAAACAGCTTGCCCTTATACCTCCTTCTCCCTATATAGCAACTAACGAGAAATCATTCGTGTACATAGAGGCTGAATGCCCGAAGTATAGTAACATACATCTCTGCGAAAAGAAGACGAGTCACCAAATCCGAACGAAACCAGATTGTATCCAGAAGCTCATCATCAACCAAGATCTAGAAGACACCTGCCACTTCGTCAAGATTTCACTTTCCAAAGAAGCAATGGAGAAACTGGATGATCAGCATTACGTTCTGTCACTGCCTCAACCAACCAAAGTAAAATTAGCATGTGGAAGAAAAGACTACAACACTCTACAAGGCAGCTACCTCGTCACCATTCCTGTGGACTGCTACTTGCAAACATCAGAAATCACCATCATCAATGACAGCAACGAGATTAAAGGCCAGCCGCTCAAGTTATCAAAGGTCCCGTACAACGAGATAAATCAGACCAACGTTTCTACTCACATCATCGGCTTCAATTCAATCAACTTAGACGAACTTCACAGCATCCAGAGAAAAGCAATGATGGAAAGCCCTTTGAAGATTGACAAGACTCAGTCGGTTGTGCTATACCATACAACCATACCATTCTACATCTTCGCAATATGCGTACTCGCACTTATCATCTTAGCGATGAGCCGAAGATTTAAATGCTGGAATCTCAGAGCGGATAGCAAAGAAAAACCACAAACTCTCAAGATACATACGTACGAAGAGGTAACCAGGGACTCCAAGAAACGAGATGAACCTCCAGCAACATTTTCTCTCAACATGATCAAATAGTTGCTGATCTTCGGGGGGAGGTGTTACATACGGATCCCTAATGGATATCGCCGACCCAGCAATTCATTCGATTGACGCCAAACACATGAAAACTGCATCGTCGACACTTGGGCCAGCCACGAGCCGCCGACGCAGCAAAACTGCATATTAGCAATAAGTTATTTTTAATAAATTTTGTTCATTCCATATTCTAGCATCGAATAGGTTTCACTAATATTAATTGTAATTTTTCTATTTAAAATAAATTAGTTTAGAAGTACTTTGGTTTTTTTTCGAGCCTCCGCCTGCAGCCTACGTAATTAGTATCACAACAACAACAAACAACAACAACAACACACAAACAACAAGTACAACAACAACAACAACAAGTTTCCTCCTTACAAAACATATAAATTGTACACAATACAAGGCAACAAGATAATTATTTAACATTCATACAAATAGAAATTACTAATAGCCTGGGACTAATTGCTGGGTATAATGAAAAATGTTCCAGGTACCGACAAACCCTGCTTCTTTTAGGTTAAAAACCTAAATAAATTAATAATTAATTAGTCAAAAAGCCAAAGCCTCATAAATTCATTAGATGGATAGTTCAAATGAATTGATTTAAGTATAACAGTTGGCATATAAGTTGATTATAATAAATTTAGCATCAATCTTAACTGTAATAAAGCACAATATACATATTATATTGTACTTTTTTTACAAAGTGTCCCCTAAAACAACCTTTTTTAACTTCTGTATTAGACAGAAGTTAAAAAAGGTTGTTTGCTCTCGCGAACAAAGTTATAGTTTTACTCAACAAAACACATAACAACAATATTTAAATAACTTACAATTTATAATAACATTAATATTATTAAGTAATAAATATCTTATATTGTCCCTTATGGTTAGCCCATGTCCTTCCTTGGGATTCAAGCTTACTTCGTACCAAATTTCTTTTATTTGGTACGAAGTAACGTACCAAATTTCACCAAAATCGGTTTAGTAGTTTAACCGTGAAAGCGTAAGAGACAGACTGAGTTACTTTCATATTAAATATATTCATAAGGATTATATATTTTTTCTACTTATTGAGTTACGTTTTTTTTTACATATTGAGGAAATAAATTAAACGATTGCTGGATGCGCATATACTACTCATATTGGAAGTGGACTGTATTTTAGCGGATTAGCGTTTCTCAGATAATGTACTTGACACCTTGCAGTAGATGGATCTTATTGGAGCCGTTTAGGATTAGGAAGCAGAGAAAAACAGCTCGTATATGGGAGGGAAACTGCACTAACCTTTTCAACTCGGAGGTGTCCATGTGCCAGCCGGCCGGTGTTCTCTGGATTTCGCGACTCCTGCTCCAGTGACGAGGAGATATAACACTCACTGAACACTGCACAGTTCTCAAGCACAAAGAGTTAGCGGTTTTATTGTCTTTAGCGGATAAGTTCCACAATAACTAATTTTTCTTGTAAAATGCGCGGGACGCCGTTTTAGCGTTGCGAGCGATACCGCAAGTCTATCTGCGATCTCTTTCTCTTGAGGTAGTGCAGGAAAAGGATGCAAAAATGGGAAGTGTTGCAAGTTGTAACACAAACAAAACGCGGTATTTAATTCTATGCGGCTAATTACGGAACTAATTTTTACGCGGCAATTACCAAGCGATATAGGCGCAACCAATTGCAGTTGAGAGTTTACCATGCTCACTCAAATGTCTCACTAATGGCGGCGCGTGTGTTGGATCATTCGATTCCCTTCAAAATGGTTGAGCAGAAAGGTGCTGATATACTTGTCATGTCCGTGAACGGGCGCTGTTGGTTAAAACTGGTCATCTCTCAGCTGCCAGTGGCTTATATTTATTTCTATATTTAGAGTTTTTTTTTTACTTTATTTACATTGTTCTCATATAATAGTAGCGACAAGAATCATGTAAACGAGATATTTGTAATACACAGGATTGAAAAGAGTGTCTAAGGAGTTTCTTACACAATCTTCTCCATAGAGATCTACGCTTAATTTTGAAATAGCTTCTGACTTCTTGACAATTATTCAAAAAAGCCTGTAAATGGTTTCTTTGAAATACTAGTATATGCTTTGATTCTTGTATCTTGCTGATTGAACGTTGTTCTGAAAACAAGAATTTATTTTGTACTCAATAGGTTAATAAAAGTCGTTTTTCTATCTGACAACACACGTTCACATAACATACATTATTACATGGAAATTCATCACCAGAAATCAAAGGAACGACAATGAAAGTTTATCATTAACATAATGGGTTTTTATTATCATTTATTTTTTTATTTTACTGTAATTATTGTAGTAGTTATGTATTTTTTAAATGTAAATTATTCGTTTTTAACATCAATAAATCTATACTAATATTATAAAGCAAAATAAAACATTTTTGTTTGGTTGACCGTAGATTAGCATCTTCGGAACCATCTTAGCAACCAATCATCAACCAACCAACCTAATGGTTTTAATGCATGGGAAAAAGTATAAAGATCTTTTTGAAAAAGGGGGAAGTACTGTTAGCACCTGTACGACTGCCCTAGATATTTTATTATTGTGTCATAATTTATGTTAACCGTGAGTGTGTATGTGTCTGCTGACTAATGTATTTTAATAGTATATAAGCTTAGTTATTTATCTAAATAAAGAGTACTTTAGAACACGCAGTCGTATCATTACACATGGTTAGCCCGCTAACCATGTCAATGCACAGAACTGCTGCTTTCAGGGGCTCCTTCAGGTTCGCAGCGATGCATTGCTGGAATGATCTCCCGCCTCCATTAAGATTCCTGAAAACATTGCAGTGTTTCAAGTTTCAATATAAGAAGGTACTTATGTGTCAACAACTATCTTCATAAGCATAAGTAGTTTAAATTGTCCGGAATTGAGTCTCTTTCACGCGGGAAAATAAAAAGTAGCTTAAGTTACTCATAGCATAGCATAGCATGGCATAGTCGGCCTTATAATGTTCCTACTCTCTAGGAGAGGAAATGGTGGTGGTGATTAAGTTACTCATTATAGCCCAATAATATTGCCTAGCCCAATGAAAGTCCTATCAAATTTTGTTCAACAATTTAAAGACGTATTCGTAGTGTAAAATCTCATTCCCGTGAAAAATGAATTGTAATAGTCGCATCACCATCAGCTATACGTCAGTGAGCTCCCGTCAAAATCGGACAGATAAACAAAAAATTTAAATATTGCATTTTTGTTGTAGGTATGGAATATAATCTTTACGCATTTATGAAACAAATATATTTTCATATTGCAAACAGACATATCAATTTTATTTATATGTGTATGTGTTTAGAGAAATAATAGATGTATAGATTTCATTCCTCCAGTTGGTGTCAAAAAATAAAGTAACGAGTTCAGAAACACCGACTTCTAAAGTTATTTTGCAATTTTTGTTTTTTGGAACTAAATTGCCTTTATGCTGCTGTTGTGTTGAGTCAGATATTTTAATCTATAAAATTCAGTATGTCAAATTATAGGTTCCAAAATGAAAAGAGAAGGAGATACATAAACGTAATCAAGTTAAGGGAGAGGGCCTCTCCTGGCACAGGTGTTTTCACACTTAAAAGGAGAGGTCAACCTCAATATTGTTAAACTAACTTTGTTATTGAATAAAACATTTTTAATTTTTTAATTTTCAAGAAACATTGACTGGCGATAAAACTTTAAATAGCGACATCCCTAGTAATTACTAGGATCTACGTAGTTATCTATATTGTCATTATTCTTTCGGGCCGTCCGTCCGTTCGGTCAGTTTATCAAGAGCCCTAAGCCAGCAGCCAGCGTACAGCATTATTTGTGAGACATTGAAATATTAGAATAGCTTGTTGTAGCTCAAGACAATCACCTCTCACCTCATTAGAAGACTTTTAGAGTGCCTATCCCGATCCACCTATCGTCAACGGGAGCATGGTTTAAAAGCTTGTTGCTTCATCCAACGTAAACCATTGCAATGAAAAAGACGTAACGCGAAAAAAAAGAGATAACGCCAGAGCGCTCTGCTGGCATTCGGTAACTTCCATACGCAAGTTATTACAAGTTTTTTCCAGGAAATATAATTATGATTTTTTCGAAAAAAAATTTCGTTAATCAGAATCTGAATTAAATGTGCAAGGTTTCTAATTTATGAGTACATTATGAAAGGTCAAAGTTAATGCAAAAAAGCGAATTTTTAGAGGATTTTACTGGATTAGTTTTACACAATTTTAATGTTTTGATTTCATTTCTAACCTAGATAATATCCACAAGATATCTATGTTTTAAAAATATATGTAGAAAGATATGTAATACACGTCGTAATCACGTAAGAGCGTTTGTATGGAAATGTATATTGGGTTCTTAATTTACCCAAAAGGCAATGTAATCGAAGTTTCCCTACGCGATCGAACCATAAATTAAGAGAACCAAGGTCACCGACACAGCACGAATAATGAACAAAATTTAAAACGCTTTGAATATGGGCACAGTGTTTGGTTCTGAGCTTCTCTCTCGCTTCGGGGGGCCAAATGATTCTGGAGTGGCGATGGTATACTGGAAGATGCCACAGCGATGCCTTCCATAACATGAGCCGATGAAGGTGGCAGGAGGCCGGTGGATGCGAGAAGTACCTACAGGACCAGCTGATGTGGCGAGACTTAGGACAAACTTAAGTGAATCAAAAACTCCATTGTATTTTTATTATTTTGGTCACTTTAGGTTGGGTAGTGAAGTAATTACTCGTGTCACCAACAATTTAATTTAAATTAATTATTTATTAATTTTATAATTTTTGAACACACATTATCTTGGAAGAAGATACAGTAATAAAAAAAATGGACTTACAAAAGGTACTGCTTATTTTTAAAAGAAATTATTATCAGAAATTTTTATTATTAATATGATTTTTTTTTAGAAGAAATAAGAATAATGATTTAATATATTATGATGTTTTAAAATCTGATTGATTAATTAGACCTAATGTAAAGGTTGTGCATAGCTGTAAGTGACATTTTTACACAAGATACCTTCGCAAATATTATTTCATGTTGATATTATTTTGTATATAACTCGTTGGTATGGTTATTTTTTTATAACCACCCGGAAATACGAGCTTTACTTGCTATATTATATACAATAATTACTACCCCGCGGACAGAAATAGGATCTGAGTACTTATACATAATTTAATTTACCGTGAAATTAAAAATACTTCAGGCTATAAGTAACATAATGTAATTTGCTTATAAGTACTTCTAACCTAACTTGTCCTTAACGGGGTACCCTAAAATTACGTCACCTCCTTCCCTGCCCCCTAGCCAAGTTACAACCGTTTCGTTTCGATTCTCTTTTCGTTGATCGCCTCGAGTCGGCCACGCCTCCTATTTTTTTGTTCTGACCACGTGACTGAGCGTTGAAATGACTTCGGAATAAAGGAATCGGAGGCGTGGCCTACTCGAGGCGATCGACGAAAAGATAATTGAAACGAAACAGTTGCAACTTGGCTAGGGGGGCTGCTCTCGTCTTTTACACACATTACCGGCTACGCATTCGTTATTGTATAAAATACCAGATTATACAGATTGCCGGTAACACATATATAAATAAAACAAGGTAAAGTATTTAAGAGTGATCTTTGACCGCTATCTGACATTTAGAAATCTCGTTTCTTTCAGACGCCTGGGATTTGTTTTGCGAAACGCTCGTGACTTCGGCAATCCCAGTGCTATTTGGCTTTTGTACACCAGTCTAGTTAGAAGTAAACTCGAGACCAGTGCCTGTGTCAGCTACCATATACCGCGAATTAGACACTGATACTTGAAAAGTTGCAGTAAACTTTCCTGGGATTTTTATTTCAAAGGGTGCACCATTTCTTTCCCTATATTGTAGGTACCCTAACGATTTTCTTTAAGGGATGCTGAGTTTTAACTCGTTGGAGGTGAGAAGGGGGTTTAGTTTAGATCAGCTCATAGCAGTCTGTAAAACCCTAACATAACGTTGCATAATCAGCCTTGTAATGGACTCAGACCTCCTCTCTAGGTCAGGGCTGTAAACCGCCACGCGGGCGGGCCCAGTGCGGGTTGGAAAACCCTACGTGGACTTAGTATTGACTGTCCTGAGTTCCACGACCTTTTCTGTCGACTGTTTGTGCCAGAAAAAGGACATCATCTTAATATTCTAGTACTCCTCATCCTCAATAATTGCATCACTGCTTACCAGCAGGTGGGATTGCAGTCAAGCACTAGTTTATATAATTACAAAAAAAAAAAACAATACCGCCGTCACAATCTGTTTGTAGTCATCTAGAACTGTGGCCAGAGCTCAATCCCCAGTATGCAGTACTCTTGAGATACTTCATGCTGTCCTGGCTGCCGACCCTCTTTTTACCTGGCTGCCAAGAAGGGTTATGTTTTTATGTGGGAAATTATCCAATGACTTCTCCTGTTCTAGCTGGAGCTAGAGGCGAGAGTTTCAGACTTTTCTGGCCAGAGCGAGAGGCAAGAGTTTCAGACTTTTCTGGCTGGAGCGAGAGGCGAGAGTTTTAGACTTTTCTGGCTGGAGCGAGAGGCGAGAGTTTTGGACTTTTCTGGCTGGAGCGAGAGGCGAGAGTTTCAGACTTTTCTGGCTGGAGCGAGAGGCGAGAGTTTTGGACTTTTCTGGCTGGAGCGAGAGGCGAGAGTTTCAGACTTTTCTGGCTGGAGCGAGAGGCGAGAGTTTCAGACTTTTCTGGCTGGAGCGAGAGGCGAGAGTTTCAGACTTTTCTGGCTGGAGCGAGAGGCGAGAGTGTTAGACTTTTCTGGCTGGAGCGAGAGGCGAGAGTTTTGGACTTTTCTGGCTGGAGCGAGAGGCGAGAGTTTCAGACTTTTCTGGCTGGAGCGAGAGGCGAGAGTTTTGGACTTTTCTGGCTGGAGCGAGAGGCGAGAGTTTCAGACTTTTCTGGCTGGAGCGAGAGGCGAGAGTTTCAGACTTTTCTGGCTGGAGCGAGAGGCGACAGTTTCAGACTTTTCTGGCTGGAGCGAGAGGCGAGAGTTTTAGACTTTTCTGGCTGGAGCGAGAGGCGAGAGTTTTGGACTTTTCTGGCTGGAGCGAGAGGCGAGAGTTTCAGACTTTTCTGGCTGGAGCGAGAGGCGAGAGTTTCAGACTTTTCTGGCCAGAGCGAGAGGCAAGAGTTTCAGACTTTTCTGGCTGGAGCGAGAGGCGAGAGTTTTAGACTTTTCTGGCTGGAGCGAGAGGCGAGAGTTTCAGACTTTTCTGGCTGGAGCGAGAGGCGAGAGTTTCAGACTTTTCTGGCTGGAGCGAGAGGCGAGAGTTTCAGACTTTTCTGGCCAGAGCGAGAGGCAAGAGTTTCAGACTTTTCTGGCTGGAGCGAGAGGCGAGAGTTTTAGACTTTTCTGGCTGGAGCGAGAGGCGAGAGTTTTGGACTTTTCTGGCTGGAGCGAGAGGCGAGAGTTTCAGACTTTTCTGGCTGGAGCGAGAGGCGAGAGTTTCAGACTTTTCTGGCTGGAGCGAGAGGCGAGAGTTTCAGACTTTTCTGGCCAGAGCGAGAGGCAAGAGTTTCAGACTTTTCTGGCTGGAGCGAGAGGCGAGAGTTTTAGACTTTTCTGGCTGGAGCGAGAGGCGAGAGTTTTGGACTTTTCTGGCTGGAGCGAGAGGCGAGAGTTTCAGACTTTTCTGGCTGGAGCGAGAGGCGAGAGTTTCAGACTTTTCTGGCTGGAGCGAGAGGCGAGAGTTTCAGACTTTTCTGGCCAGAGCGAGAGGCAAGAGTTTCAGACTTTTCTGGCTGGAGCGAGAGGCGAGAGTTTTAGACTTTTCTGGCTGGAGCGAGAGGCGAGAGTTTCAGACTTTTCTGGCTGGAGCGAGAGGCGAGAGTTTCAGACTTTTCTGGCTGGAGCGAGAGGCGAGAGTTTCAGACTTTTCTGGCTGGAGCGAGAGGCGAGAGTTTTAGACTTTTCTGGCTGGAGCGAGAGGCGAGAGTTTTGGACTTTTCTGGCTGGAGCGAGAGGCAAGAGTTTCAGACTTTTCTGGCTGGAGCGAGAGGCGAGAGTTTCAGACTTTTCTGGCTGGAGCGAGAGGCGAGAGTTTCAGACTTTTCTGGCTGGAGCGAGAGGCGAGAGTTTCAGACTTTTCTGGCTGGAGCGAGAGGCGAGAGTTTCAGACTTTTCTGGCTGGAGCGAGAGGCGAGAGTTTCAGACTTTTCTGGCTGGAGCGAGAGGCGAGAGTTTTAGACTTTTCTGGCTGGAGCGAGAGTTTCAGACTTGTATCGACCAAACCCCACAGTGTACCTTCAGTCGCCTTTTGTGAGGCCCACGGTAACTTTTTCAAACAATCCGCAACCCTGGCAGGCCTTGGCCCTAACTGGTCCTGTCAATCTTTCTGACATCTCTTTGAGGCGAGCATGGAACACTATGGGTTGGTGGACGTCACATGTCTGTTAGTCGATAACGTCACCGGCCCACGCTGAAAACCAGCGCTGTGGACTCGTCGCATTTTGCGTGTGGACACGGCATGAGCGTACGGCCATTTTGCTCGGACGTGACGCATATATTTTATTTTTAATTATGTTTTTGTCATGCAAAATATTTGCAATATGTTAGTTTTAAGTTTGCGCCTTTTCCGGCAAATAAAAAGTTTTTCTTTCTTCTTTCTTTCTTACATGTCTTAGAATTTTTGGTTCTAGGACATGCCGGTTTCCTCACGATGTTTTCTTCCGTTTTGTGAGCAGTGGTGACGAAATAAATTACACAAAGTAATGCGCCGGGCTGGGTTTGAACCCGCGACCTACAAGTTGTACGCCGGGGCTAAGTTATAAGACGGTTTGTATCCTCAAAAAACTTCTGGAGCGAGATGTATTGTCAGACGTTTTCTGATTAAACTGCCCTTTGCATTCCAAGGCCGCATTAACTCTATCGAACGATCCTGTAGCATATGACTGGTTCTTTGCTTGGAGCACACTTCCCCTCATAGAGACGAGGCCTGTGTTCCAGTTGTCGGAAAATTAAAAACCTGATTTGCTTCTGCTAGTCATCGCCCTATTAAGATCTTAATATATTTATTTCGCCAAACTTACTTGAAGAACACAATTATGTGGATTCATGTCAATCACCTTCTCTTTCAAAGAACTCATTGCCAAAGACTTTCAATTTGAGAAAACCTTTTTAAATACTTTGCGATCAAAGCTAGGTGATATCAAACTAATTAAGAGTTCTATCGGAGCGAGTTAAGCCGCGGTGTCATTTGGAGCAAATTGAATATATTGTCTCCTCAGAATCGATTCACAGAGACGCGTCTGAAACGTTTGAGGCACCCGAAGTATACAATAACGTATGATATGTAGGTACTTAACCTACCAGGGTACTGTACGTAAGGTGTACATTGTACACTGAGAACTGATATACCTATGTATCTATTTCAAGTACAAAAGCTTTGATTTGAAAAAGGGGACCAAAATTGTAGTTACAATTCTTAATTTCTAGATAGAGTGCGAATCTCCTTCAGAGTACATTTGTGTGTGTGTGATGAGTGGTAACGAGCAATAAACAAACTATTCCAGACAACGCAACTGATTTACTATGATTTTTTTTTAGGTGGGAAATCATCCAATGACATCTCCGGCTCTTGGGCGGTGCGAGAGGGCGTGTCATACTTTTACTGACTAAAACCCACTCCTGTTCTTAATTTGCCGTCGTTCCAGGACACTGGGGTTCTCTTTCGCACAACCCATGGCCCCAGTAGGCTTTGGTTTAACCCAGATTCACTCCTACGTGCGGTCTTGAAACTTCAAAATAATGATTACACTAACTTATCCGGCAGTTTTACTGATACCACCGGATCCGAACATCTTTCCAAGATCAAAAATAATCAGTGTCATTCCACGACAGCGTAACCCGGTATCATCATCATCATCATTTCAGCCGAAAAACGTCCACTGTTGGATTAGGCCTCCCCAAGTGTCGCCATAACGACCGGTCTTCCGGATTCCTGCTACCCTCACCAGGTCATCGGTTCACCTTGTAGAAGGCCTTCGAACGTTGCGTCTTCCAGTATGTGGTCGACTCTAGAACCTTTCGTCCCCATCGACCATCTGTTCTGCAAGCAATGTGCCAGTATAAATCAAAGAATTTTCTTACCTATTCTAATCGATGTATACACTGACAAAATTTTTCAATAGTTTTATCTAAATACATACTAAGTAAAGCTACTATCCTTTCTACCATCGAACACCCCGAGTATCCACTCTTACGTAGTTGAAACCTCTACGGTCCGGACTAAGCGTTTCGCCTCGTCGAATATACCGCCTACATCAAAAGACTGGAACAATTTGACTACTGCGGACTTTCCGTCCGATTATTATTTATATTAAACTTGTGCGCCTCAACATCAACGATTGTATCACTGCTTACCATCAGGTGGGATCGCAGCCAAGCAATAGTTAATATTATTATTTAAAAAAATAACAGCAATTTTACATCGTTTCATCGCTGTTCTATTTCTCAGTTAAATGTCAAATCGTGGGCTTCGCAAACGACAACAACAAATGAGTCTAGCTTAGCACAGCAAACTCAAAGAGAAGCTCGCATTATATTTCAGCATCTCTTTGTACTTACCGTGACCCAGACTTTATCTTATTGTTGTCTTAAAATATCTCTAGACAGCTTTCATAAGACCGAAAGTTCATAATTATCGTGACTTTTTAAAAATGGTTTTGGTAATACTAGGTATCCCTAAAATTTTTCATGTAAATTAAGGGAAGTAAATAAAAAACTACCCTTTTTAACTGACTTCGAAAAGGAGGAAGTTATTTATTCGCCTGTATGTATTTTTTTTTTATGTATGTTCACCGATTCCTCGATGCATTGTTGACCGGTTTTGAAAAAAAAAAATGTTTTTATTTAAAGATTATATTTTCGAGTTGGTCCTTCCTGGAACTTCGAAGATATGGATCGGAACTCCTCATAGGATCATAGCAGAACTGTCGTAACAAGTAAAATAGCTTTGTTTTTTTGTCTTCAATCAACATAAGGACATTGAAATGTAAAAAAAAAACTCTAAAATGTACAAAATAACTTTAATTTCGGATTTTTCTTCCGAAATTAAAGCTTTTTTTACACTTTTTAGTGTTTTTAGAGAACCGTACCTCAAAAGGAAAAAACGGAATCCTTAAAGGATCACTTTGTTGTCCGTCTGTTTGTCGGTTACATTTATTTCGGAATGCATATCAAGTTGAAATTAAAACCTATTCTCAGGTCTGCGGTCTATTGTGTGTGTGAAAACAGTAAATTTGGTGTTTCAAAAAAAAAAAATCTTTTGCGATTCGGAAAAATCTTCAAGACTTCTTTCGGGAATTTAACTATTTACATATAACAAGTTTGTATGGAACCCAAGTGTAATTTTTTTGAAAAAAGTACTTTTATATTTTTTGAAAATTTTATGACGAAAATGCTTTATGGCCAAATATATCCAAGACCCAGTTCTGTGTCTTCCATCTCCACAATCGTCAGTCAAATAGGACTCTCAGCATCTCGTGACAAGGTGGAGATATAGAGCACTGCCCTCATCCTCGCTACCTGGGTATCACCCTAGATCGGTCTTTAACTTAAAGTTCCACTGCGTTAAAACGAAAAAGAAAATCGGGACAAGAAACAACGTTCTTCACCGTCTAACGTCGACTAGCTGGGGAGCATCACCACAAGTACTGTGCGCAACCAGCCTGTGTCTTTCATTTTCTGCAGTTTGCATGCCCAGTGTGGCATCGTTCCACGCACACTAAAAAAGTCAACACAGCGCTAAACGATACCTGTCGTATCGTAACAGCCCCCCTAGCCAAGTTACAACCGTTTCGTTTCGATTTCGTCGATCGCCTCGAGTCGGCCACGCCTCCGATTCCTTTGTTCTGACGTCATCTCAACGCTCAGTCACGTGGTCGGAACAAAGGAATAGGAGGCGTGGCCAACTTGAGGCGATCAACGAAAAGACAATCGAAACGAAACAGTAATTGTAACTTGGCTAGGGGGGCTGGATAGTTCAAACCAGCCCCACTTGCGATGCTGTATCCACTGGCTGGAATGTTATAGTAATGCCATTTCTAGCAGTAGCCCGGTTTCTTTTACCACAGATTACCAAGACTCGGCAGTTTTTGTGATTTGTTGTAATTTTACATACTTAACAATTTGCAAGTCTTCTTTAAACTAATTAATAAAAGGGTACTTTAGGAGATTGGTTGCTTGCTTTTTCTATACATTTAACGATTTTCTCCAATGCGATAAACTACTATTTGAAAAAGATGAAAGGTTAAATACTTTTCATTACTAATATGTACTCGGAAATACTTAGGTCTGAAGTTGCCTAAGGAGCGGGTTAAAATTAATACTTTTCAGCCCTATTGAGAATCACTTTCAACTGACAGCTGTCAAGTTATTAAGAAAACAGGGCAAGTGCTAGTCGGACTCGCGCACTGAGGGTTCCGTACAAACTTACCTATGAAAACAGTTCGATTCCCGAATTTAGACATGGGCAAAGTCGTTATATTTCATTCACCGTGACTGTTGTTCCAGTTATAAAAATTTCACGGTGAAAAATCACCGTGACTTTGTCACGTCGATCACGTCGGATAGGTAATAGATATTTAGAACGTTTTGTAATGTGACTTACACGATTTGATAATTAATTCGCTTATTCACTATTATCAATAAAAACCATCGCCTGTAGCTGTAATGCAGAATAAAGAAAAAATTACATCTCGGTGTTATTATATCCTAATAATTAGTACTTAATAATAGTATTAGAAATGAGAAAGTTTGTGAGGATGTATGGACGTTTGTTACTCTTTCACGGGAAAACGGTTGGACAGATTTGGATAACAATTTCGTATAAGTAGTTTATTACCTGGATTAATATATAGGTCAAAGTTCGAGGTCATAAATGCACGCTAGAATTGCATCGATACTCGTTTTTCACGAAAGTATACGACTACCTCCGAACGGCCGCGGCGCAGGCGGACACGTTCCGTTCCAATTTATTCTCGTTCCATATTTAACATTAACCATCGCAGTGACGGGAGTGAGACGGAGTAAATGTGACGGAAAGGAACAACGTTATTTTGGAACGACGATATTATACAAAAAGTCACTGTGATACTCTCAGGTGGCAGATCACGGTGATTTTTTCACTGTGACGTTATTTAACACCCATGTCTAGAATTGATTACTGATGTTTTCTAAGATGTTTTCAAAAAAAGTTTTTTTTTATGTGAGGTAACTACAAATTTACAGTTTTCAATTGTTGTTAATTATAACTTGCGAAAACCCAAAGAGTTTTAACCGCTTTAGACTCACAAACGTTTCAACAAACCTCAACTAAAATATTAAAGTCCATTTGCATTCAGTCGCCCGTACATTTCTGCACACTCGTACAAGGTGAACTTTCCACTTGATTGCAGCGCTTGCATCGCTGTACCTGCAATATTTTTACGTTTATGTGTACTTTTCTACTAAAGCTGTGCGAGGTAGCGAGACGGTTCACGAGAATTTACATACAAAAAAACCAGAGATATATGCTAATAATGCGAGCGACGAATGTGTTCGAGAGACGCAGGCGAGGAATATGGAGAAATTGATAGATTCAGATAAGCATCCACGCACCACTCATTTCAAAAGGAAAAGCGGAATCCTTATAGGATCACTTTGTTGACCGTCTGTCTGTCTGTCAAGACCCTTTATCTCGGGAAAGCGTGAAGGTATCAAGCTTAAATTAAAACCATATACTCAGGTCTACGGTCCCTTGAAGCTGTGAAAAATTCAAACTTCGAGATAATGAAAAAAAAAAGATACGGCCGTTTATGACGCAAAAAACATATATTTCAACACTCTCAGGGAATCAAAATTCATAGGGTACTTCCCGTTGACCTAGAATCCTGAAATTTGGCATGAAGTAAGGTCTCATAAGACATGTATAGGAAAAAATCTGAAAACTGTAAATTTGTAGTTACGTCACAAAAAAAAAACTTTCTTTGCGATTCGGAAAAACCTTTGTAACTCAATTTGGGAATTGAATTGTTTTCGTTGGTAAGTTTGTACGGAACCCTCAGTGCGCGAGTCCGACTCGCAATTGCCCAGTTTTTTTAATTGACGTAAACTAGTGCTTGACTGCGATGCCACATGATGGTAAGCAGTGATGCAATTGTTGATGGTGAAGCGCACTAGTTTATTAAGAGCCTATTCACTCTAACCTTGAAGACACCTAAATTATAATTGGACGAGTAGACCGCAACAGGCAGACAAATTGTTCCAGTCTTTTGAAGTACGCGGTATAAACGACGAGGCGAAACTAGAGGTGTCGACAGTGTAAGGGTGTACACTCGCCGTACGTCAGGTTGTCCGATGGTTTTTTTTTTTTTTCGGTGGGAAAATCATCTTATGACATCCCCCGCCCTTGGGCGGGGCGGGAGATAGTGTCAGACTTTAACTGACTTAAAACCCACTCCTGTTCCTTCGTTGCCTTTCGTACCAGGGCCGAGTCTTCCTTTCAGAATCAGACCCTTGGCCCCAGTAGGCTTCGACCCTGCTAGGCCCCTACAGTTGCTGACATCTCCTTGAGGCGCGCGTGGAACAGGACGCGCCGTCGACGACTTGGGCTCGGTCCGGACGGTTACCGGACGGTCGGACGGCGAGCCACCCATTGCTCGCCGTCCGCAAGCCTGCGCCTACGATAGCCGGAAATCGGGATCGGAATCCCGGCGGCGATTGGGGCGTGAGGACCGTTGCCTCACGCGATCGGCCGCCTCCTTTGCTAGCATTACTGCTTCGCAGAAGGAGGCGACCGCCTGCCACTCCTCCTCGCTCCGGACCATGGCCTGTACCTAGGCCCGGCGCGAGAGATCGCCGCCGCCAATCGCCCCCACGAGGACACGGCGATGCTCTGCCCAAGCGGGACACACCTCCACCGTGTGGGTTGTCCGATGGTAGGAAGGCGATGGCTAAATCAAATCATGTAATTCCCGCGCACTCACTTCAATGCATCCTATAGAATTCCCAAAGGCTACGCTACCCACCTGGCTACCCTACGCCTGGTGAAAATATACCCTAAAGAGCTTTTCATACGTTGTCAAGTGTAAAACGTCGGACTATCGCTCCTTCACACACCTCGATCGTTCTGAAAAGGTGGAAATATAAATAATTCGAATACCTGCGAACGCTTGCGATAAGGGCTTTTGGTACGAATTAATGTAGCTCGACTTATAGTGGGAAATCTGATTGTATGTTTATTTTGGGTCGTTATTGTGTGTGTTTATCGAATGTGTTTAGTTTTGTGAGCTGTTCTCGTAAAGTTTGTATACAAAAAGGATATTTTTCTTCCAGAAAGAATAATATTTAATAGAAACTCTATTATTCTATTTCTGTTAAAATTTATTGCCGGCAGGGGATGAGACAAGGTCTCCTACAAGGTGGACCGATGACTTGGTAACGGTTGCGGGAGAGTCCGATGGATGCGAGACGCACAGGACCGTTCATTGTGGCGACCCTTGGGGGAGGCCTATGTCCAGCAGTGGACGTCTTTTGGCTGAAATGATGATGATGATGAGGGGATGAGCGACTGGCTACTGCAGTACGTGTGGCGGGTTTGAATCCCGTAAGAACCAATATTTATACAGCCTACAGATGGTATTATAGTTCCAAGTCTGGTTGTCTTGTGTATGTGAGTTTCCATGTTTGTGGACGCACTCACGATGCAGGAGTCAATCTTTGTGTGAGGAAACGTTTTTCATGAAAAAT
Source organism: Mythimna impura (assembly GCA_905147345.3). NCBI lineage: Eukaryota > Metazoa > Arthropoda > Insecta > Lepidoptera > Noctuidae > Mythimna > Mythimna impura. The sequence continues at coordinate 34,311,778 of LR990341.1, forward strand.
TAAATATTATAAATCGGAAGTCTGATTACCCCTGCACTGGTTACCATACCTACTCACCGGATTGGGCACGCCACAATTATGGCGGCGTCCTCACCTTCCGCATGACGCAGGTTCTCACCGAACTCGGTAAGTTTGGGAAGTTCCTGCACCGGATTCGTGCGGAAGCGACGCCCGGGTGTCGCCACTGTGTGGACCGCCCGGAGGACACGGTGGAGGTGTGCCCCGCTTGGGCAGAGCATCGCCGTGTCCTCGTGAGGGCAATCGGTGGCGGCGATCTTTCGCGCCGGGCCTTGGTTCAGGCCATGTTTCGGAGTGAGGAGGAGTGGCAGGCGGTCGCCTCCTTCTGCAAAGCAGTAATGCTAGCAAAGGAGGCGGCCGATCGCGTGAGGCAACGGTCCTCACGCCCTGACCGCCGCCGGGATTCCGATCCCGATTTCCGGCCACCGTAGGCGCGGGCTTGCGGATGGCAATCAATGGTTGGCTCGCCGTCCGATCGTCCGGTAACCGTCCGGACCGAGCCCAAGTCGTCGACGGCGCGTACTGTTCCACGCGCGCCTCAAGGAGATGTCAGCAAATCTTAGGGGCCCAGCAGGGTTGAAGCCTACTAGGGCCACGGGTAGTGTGAAAGTGAAACCCGGGGCCCAAGGACGAAGGCAAAGAAGGAACAGGAGTGGGTTTTTAGTCAGTAAAAGTCTGACATTATCTCCCGCTCCGCCCAAGAGCGCGATTTGTTATTAGATGATTTTCCCACCTAAAAAAACCTAATCACCGGATACATTAACAGCTCAACAGAATATCAATATTGTATACGAATAGCGACGTCATCTATCCCTTTGTCATATGTGTTTGTTTCTCGGTATTTTTTGTTTCTTACTTAACTCCGACTTCCGAAATTAAATTATTTTCATCCGTGTAGTGTTTTTTTAGTGGTCGGTTTTTTTTTGTAAAAAGTTTTTTATGTCACACTTTTTAGTTGCGTTATCTTATAACCAGAGTGCCTATTTCTCATGAAAATTCCAATTAACGCAAACACTGTATGGTTATATTGTTTTATCATGAAGTTCCTGTGTCTAACTTCCACCTTCCGGCTCCATCATTCGATCAGTTCGATAGTACCTTACAGCCAAAGTGCATCTCATGACAATTCTAATAAGCCCAAACACGGCTAGGATACTTTGATTAATTACAGAGTTCTGGTGCCTGTCTTCCGGCTCCATCATCATCATCCGGTCACTTCGATGATATTATTTTCAAAATAACTATTCAGAACCATTTATTTATTTGTATTGTCATAGTCACTTAACTATCTTCATTATGATATCTATGTGAGTATGAAGTTCCGTTGGCCATTTCTGGTCTTCTTCATCAGTTCCACTTCATCAAAAGTTACTTTTTGACGGTAAATGCTTAAGTTCTCGATGAAAATATCAAAATCATCATATGGTTGCCTATAATATTTGAGCAGTTTCCTCGATTCCTCATGGAACCCATTATCAGAACTAGATCTTATATACGTATATAAAAGAAAGTCGTGTTAGTTACACTATTTATAACTCAAGGACGGCTGAATCGATTTGGCTGAAAGTTGGTGGGGAGGTAGCTTAGAACCAGGAGACGGACATAGGATACTTTTTTTTTTAGTAGGGTAGAGTAGGGTAGAGTAGGGTAGAGTAGGGTAAAGTAGGGTAGAGTAGGTTAGAGTAGGGTAGAGTGGGGTAGAGTAGGGTAGAGTAGGGTAGAGTAGGGAGAGTAGAGTAGAGTAGGGTAGAGTAGGGTAGAGTAAGGTAGAGTAGAGTAGAGTAGGGTAGAGTAGTGTAGAGTAGGGTAGAGTAGGGTAGAGTAAGGTAGAGTAGGATAGATTTGGGTAGAGTAGGATATAGTAGTCAGTTGACGGGAGCGAAGCCGCGGGCAAAAGCTAGTTTTGAATAAAATGGGAACAATTTGGAAGCATATCCTTTATGAGGAAAAAAAAAATTTTGCAAATCGGTCCATAAACGACGGAGTTCTGAGGTAATAAACATTTTTTTTGAAGTCGGTTAAAAATAAGTAAGTTTCTACCTCGTTAAATGTATCCGAAACAATTTATCGTTTATGTAGTAGACCTATCTTGATCGAGACACTTTAATTTGTCTTTAGACACAAAGTTTATGAAGAGTAACAGTGGTCGTTTAAAAGTTTTTCGATTAAATTTTTGGGAGGAAAAGTTGAGTCCCTTCGATTGTCTTAACGTCCGAACGATCCCAAGAGGCTCTTTTAATAAATTATGGAAATACGATCTTAAATAATAAGCATAATCAGACTTACAATGTTCCTTTTGCTGGGACTCAGAACTTCTCTTTCCTGTGTTTTATAAAAACTTTACCTATTAAAAATTGTGACCACGATTTTGAAAAAAAAAAATATGACGTTTACAATATTTCAATTAGTATCTCAAGAACTACTGGTACGAATTGAAAAATTCTTTTAGTGTTGCATAGCTCATTTGTTAAGGAAGGTTATAAACTATATGACATCACGCTATGAATCATAGAAGTGGAGTAGTAACCACAGACGCGGGCGAAACCGCGGAAGTCAGCGATGAATAATTATAAAAAAAAAACTTCTTAACAGTTAATTTTAGACGTTTAGTCCCTTGAACATCTGACCGGAGTTAAATGCACACATACTCGTACTGGCGCCTGCGCCCGCATAGAGTATGTGTGGATTTAACTCCGGCCCACCTCTAGCCAAGTTGATAATCAATCGTTAACGCTAGTCGAAAACTTATCAAATATATGGGAATGACATCATCTCAACGTTAAGTCACGTGGTCAGAACAAACGAATAGAAAATTCGTAGCCAAGTTCACATCGTTCAAAATGATAGAATGAATTGTTATCGTTTCTACAACGTTCAACGCTACATCCTTTGTTATTGTAGAACGAGCGGCCGACTCAGGCGCGTCAACATGGCTACCAAATTATCGTTTTTTACAATTGCTGATACCGATGCGTTACCGATTGGAGAACGGAATTCGACACGAAACGGTTGTAACTTAGCTAAGGGGGCAGATGTTCAAGGCATTGGGCCCGCTGGCCTTTAAACCCCTTTTCTTTGGGAAATATTGATTTATTTAAATATGCTATATGTACATTCTAAAGAACCTAACAATTTTTTTGTGTAAACATATTTCTAAAAATAGTAAAAAATACTAAGACCCGACTACGACAAAAAAAACGTCGCTGAAAAAATATGAAACAAGATTTTCAGGATGCTGAAATAAACAAGGTTACTGGAGAAACAAGAACAGAACAAAAAGAATAGCCGTAGTCACACGTTATACAGGTACCAACTGTAACACGTTAATAACGTGTGACTATTGCCTCATGAATTTCATACTTTCATTATTAAGAAAACAGAAAATGTGGTCAAAGATCTCAGAATATTAAGGGCGGACTAAAAATAGTGAAGCGTGAGTGAAAGGGCTCTTCAAGGTCCTTTGACAATCGGTTTCTTTCTGGAATTTTGTTTTGATTTTTTTTTTCTTATTTTTGTTGAAACATAAATACAACTACAACGCCTCCGGAATTCCGATCCCGATTTTCGACCACTGTAGGCGCGGGCTTGCGGACGGCGAGCAATGGGTGTCTTGCCGTCCGATCGTCCGGTAACCGTCCGGACTGAGCCCAAGTCGTCGACGGCGTGTAGTGTTCCACGCACGCCTCAAGGAGATGTCAGCAACTGTAGGGGGCCAGCAGTTCGAAGCCTACTGGGGCCATGGGTGATGCGGAAGAGATCCCCGGGGCCCTGGAAAAATGGCAAAGAAGGAACAGGAGTGGGTTTTTAGTCAGTCAAAGTCTGACACTATCTCCCGCTCCGCCCAAGCGCGGGGAATGTCATTAGATGATTTTCCCACCCGAAAAAAAAAATACGACTACAAGAAGTTGTATTATTAATCTTTGTGTAGATAGTAAGGATAATAAGAGGTATTTAAAAATGCGCAATATATGTGGTCTTATGTATTAGATAGGTATTCATTCCCCCTCGCACCGGACCATGAAATCAGAAATCAGAAATCAGAAACGTTTATTTCAAATAGACCAATTACAGGCACTTTTGAATTGTCAAAATGTCAGTCAGTCAAAAAAAGAAAAGAATTGAAGCTAAATTGCACGTTCCAAAGCGTAGATCTCTATGGAGAAGAACGTGCAAGAAACTCCATGGACACTCTTTTAAATCATATTATGAGTTACATAAATCTTGGTTACATATTTCATGTCGCTTCTAATATGTGAGCACAATGTAGATAAATAAACTAATTAAAAAGATAGAAATTGAATTAAGCCACTGGCAGCTAAGAGATGACTAGTCTCAACCGACGGCACCCGTTCACGAGCATGACGCGTGCATCAGCCTCACTCAGCTCAACCATAGCCCGGCGCAAGAGGTCACCACCACCAAATCTCCTCCACGAGGACACAGTGGTGCTGCGCCCAAGCAGCGCACACCTCCACCGTATGCTCCACCGTTTCTATCGGGTGCTCCACACAGTGGTGACTTCCGGGTGTATATGAAAGAATATAAAAAGTAGATAATTTAGAAAGTTTTTTTTAATTAGTATCTACTTAAAATTATGTATGCATATTCTTTTTTTTATTGATATAAATTAGTGCTTGACTGCGATCCCACCTGATGGTAAGTAGTAACGCAATCGATGATAGTGCCTTGAAGACACCTAAATTGTAATCGGACGGGAAGACCGCAGCAGGAAAATTGAGGCGCGTTTTAATTTAGACAGCGGCTGTTTTTGTTGATTACTTTCAGATAAACGAACTCAAGATAACATTGTAAGTACTTAAAGAAACTCTATTTCTGTTGATTGATAAACGATTTCATGAAATATCCATTAAGATTTCTGGGTAAACAAAATTTCGTTTTCGGCTTCATTTTTCCCAAAGAGAAATTAAACATCTCTGAATAGATACAAGGTGTTTTTAAAAACGAAGCTGTGAAATGAAGCGGTGGTTTGAATTCAGAATCCATACTTATTAATATTATAAATGTGAAAGTAACTCTGTCTGTCGCTCTGTCTGTCTGCCTGTCTGTCTGTCTGTTACGCTTTCACACTTCAAGTACTGAACCGAATTTTATGGGTACGGAGGAAGCTTGAACTCCAAGGATGGACGTAGGATACTTTTTATTCGTCTTCGACTTCGCGTCCGCAATAAACAACATTCACGCAGACGATGCCGCGGGCAGAAGGTAGTTCGGAATAATTATTTTAAAATTTTTGAACAAAACACTCTATAACATACGGTTACAAAGTTCAAATTCCTTTGCAACCCATTTTTAAGGTCCCTTGCATAGAAACGGTTATTTAAAAATCTAATTAAAAAACACTGAATAAGTACTAAAGTTGATACCCGAGCTGGTGGAGATGACTTCAGATAATTCGAATTAAAAATTCAAGTAAATATGACTAATTTACAAGAACAAATCATATTTTGGCTGAGGTTATCTTTTGGATTTACCAGATTTAAAATACGGATACATAAAATAGTTAGTGATGGCATAACGGGTGACAAGATAGAATGGAAGAAAAAAAAAACGTGTTCCGCCGACCCCAAATAAGACGAGACAAGGGCAGGAAGATGATGATAATGAAAATACGGATACATAAAAATAGTACAGATAGGCTGAATACTAATAATTGATCAAGGATAACTGCTGAGCGTGACATTCAGATATCGATTCTCGGGTCGGCCAAAGTATTGTTGGGTTTTTCTATCTAGAATTTGTCAGTAATATCGTTAAATCCGGATCTGCGCTCCATATTACATGCTCCGGACACATAACGAGTGAAACTAAATTCATAAAACATCATACATTCGTAATCTTATGATTGTTATTCTAAATATTTGACGAGAAACAAGTGACGTTCACAATAGGCATTATCAGAAGGTTCAAAGACACCCAATGGAGAAGGCTATGCTCGGAGTTTCCTTGCGTAATCATATTACGAATGAATATATTCACAGCAGAACCAAGGTTACCGACACAGCCCGAGAAATCGCCAAATTTAAGAACAGGGCACATACATATATTGCTCGCAGAAAAAATAGTCGATGGGGACAAAAAGTTCTGGAGTGGTGACTGCGTACCAGAAGACGCAGCATTGGAAATCCAAGACAGGTGACCAGGTCAGGCGGACTGATGCATGGTGAGAGTCGTGGAAATCCAATCTGATGCACAGAATCGGTCGTTGTGGCGTTTCTTAGAAGAGGCATATGTCCTACAGTTGACATTTTTCTGATGATGATGAGTGAGAGATGTGACTCCTCGAAATTGATGGATACCAGGTTCATCATCATCAAAATATATTCGAGATATTTCGAAATCAAAAAAATATATAGAGAAACTATAAAAAGTTAAGTGTAAAAATTATTATTATTAATTTTATGATATAAAATCAAATATTCCGTATTACATGATATTAAAACAAAAGGCTGCTCTTACATACATGAAAGTTGAACAAAACTTAGTGCCAGATACGTGAACCTGAACAAAACGAGCTCAGAGAACTTTTAACAAGTAGAACAGTTCGAGTTAGCGGAACAAGAAGTGTGCAGCACGACACGCGCATATAATGTGGCATGTGATGTGCATAGTCCTATTTCAAATATGAACATAGATAATTGGACTGAGCAGTACCTTAACAAAACTGACTAACTAGGTTTTAGAAGCAAATAAAGTGATTTTGCGTCTAAGTTCTGTCCCTTTTGTGTAGGACGTAGTACCGAAGGCGACATTGGCAAATTGAGATGAAGGAAATTAGAATAGAATGCTAGAAAAGACAATAACTAACCGCACGATTACTTTTTCCTCCCTCACACATTTTTGACCGTATTCGCTTATCCGCCAGACACACGCTTAGTCCAGTTCTTTATGTTCATGGTTTCGTTGACACTGCGTTAACATTTGTATTTTAGCCTTTTCGATGGAAAATAAATATAATATAATGTCTGATTGAGAACTACCTGTCTTAGGGCAACTAAGCTGTTAGTTGCTCCTTTAAAATCCGAAACTTCGAAAAATATTTCGTTTGCATTGTCCTGTTTGAAGTTATTTATAGTATTACAGGGTAAATCAACTACCCAATTATTTGGTTCAATTCAATTACTTATGTTCGTCCTTACAACATGTTCATTACTAATTTAACACCGGTGTAAAAGTGAAGTGTCATTTGATAATAATTTGTAAGAAAATTAATTGTACTCTAAAAATTAAATACTTTTCAATATCTGTCAATATGAATTCTATACTTACCTATGCGAGTATTTTAACTATACTGTGCGTCAACGCATATTCCGGTGAGAACCAGGATGGTAAGATTTTTACATATTTTTTTTTGTAATAAAAACTTATTAGAAAAAAAAAATAACCGACTTCACTAAAAAAAAACACTAAAAGGATCAAAATAACTTTAATTTTGGAAGTCGGTGTTTCTCGTGAAAAACGCTCAGAAGGATGGGGTTCTTGATATAAACACAAACTTTCACAAAGTATTTTATTTTTCTCGTGCTGCACACAATGTACCCGACGGGTCTCACAATGATGGCTGACCGAGACAGTGTTGCAACGTTCGGAAAATGAATCGATTCATGAGTCGATTTAAAATTATGATTATGAATATTTTGGGTTTTTAAGGATGTTACTATTTGAAAGATTAGTGTTTATATTATTAATTAGTAACGAGTATAAATATGGTAAGCGATAAAATTAATGACTGTTACAGTCGGCCATCCGTCACATAAACGGGTCCCTTCGTTTAAGGTCATAATCATTTAATTTTTAATCTTATAAATTTTAATCTAATTTTTAATTTAATTTTATACAGAGAAGTAAATCTTCGTAATTCTAATTCTACTGTTTTACTTAGATATAGCTAAACAAAAGGAGGTTACTTCACGTCTTTCACCATCAATTTGCCTTGGCTGCGTGTTATATCATATCACTCATACGTGGTTAGATTCTGCTTGAACTCTGTGCTATGACCCTCAAGGACATATCACTCATGTCCAGCTCGCATCTAACCAAGCTCTGTGCTATGAAACACCCTCACTAATCACATAATCGTTCTCATGTTAGGCTCGAATCTGCCAAAGCTCTCAATTAAGGTAAGCAGTTATCCTTTTCAAAATGCACTCATGCTCGGTTTAAACCAACCGAAGCTCTATGCAGGGTGTGAAAAGCTCACGTTTCTATATAAACAGTGTCTCATGTAAATCAGTATCATCATTGTTGTAATTCACAGTCGGTACCAATTGGTTTACTCAACTTAATTAACTTCTCTTATTAAGATAATCGATTTGATTAAAATACCTATTTAAAATTGCCTATGAAATAATGTCATATAAATAGATCATTGGTAATTAAGTTACCGCTATTAGAGTTATTGGAGTTCTTTTTAGGGCAAGCATTTGAGTCGTGCCCTAAAAAATTACATTCAGAGCATTTAGTTATCGGTTTACGACACTGGTAGCTCATATGGCCAGTTTCCTTACAATTGAAGCAAACTGCATTCCCTATCAGTCGATTTCTAAAAGTTTTATCAACGGTTTCAGATGGTACGGGGCTGGTCAAGGTTGAAGTAGAACTTTGAAAACGCCTGTCCTTACTTGTCTCCTCTCTCCTAATACCCTCATTGTACACCCTAGGGTGAGACTTAACTGTTTTAAAGAACTCTAAAGTTTCCTCGGGTTTGTTAAATTTTCCTGCTTGAGCGCTTAACCGAATGCCTTTGTCTTCAATTCCAAATATTAAGCAGTCTACGGCCTGCTTACCAAATATTTTACATCTATTTAATAAGTTAATCTTGGAAAAATAGTATAATTCTAAGGAGTCACCAGGGCGCGCCCTTCTATCAAGCATTTCGGTCAGAAGTTCAGCATAATTCTCAGTAGATGGAAAAGATTCTCTCAATAAAGTCTTCCACTCTTCCCACGAATGCCTAATAAATGGCAAGCCCCTGGTACCAGGTCTTAGCATGTCCTACTAGTTTGGGCAGGGCATAGTGAACCGTTTGCCGGTCATTCCAATTATAGATTTCCGCGCATTCGTCAACTTTACTTATCCACATCTCGATGGTCTGTTCTCGAGAAAGCGGGTCAAAATCAGAAAGAACATTATTTAGTACAGGAAACGATTCACGATCCCTGCCCTTAAAAATATTAACAAACTCTTCAAAGAACTTAGCGGGCTCCGCAACCCTTGGCCGTTGGAGACCTGGATTCCTAGTGTCACTTCCGAGGGGGCTGCGAATCGTTCTAGACGGGGAAACACGCCGATGGCTATCAGCGACTTCGTGTGATATCACGTTGCGGCTACGTTGTCTAATCAACTCTTGCTCTAACAGACATAGCCTCTCACGCAACTCATCATTCTCATCATTGGTTTCTCTACGAGAATGACTACGGCTATGACGGCTGCTCCTAGGTCTACTGCGACTGCGACTGCGTTGCTGATATCCATCACATATTTCCCGTCTACGACTGGGTCTATTTTCGAGTAAGTTACGGTTCGTATTCAGATCCTGATGTAATAACTCACGGTTACTGTGGTGGTTGCTTTGGTTGCTCCGGATGCGGTGACGGCTCCGGCTTCGGCTTCGATCCTGACTTCGAAGTTTGTGCCTCACACGGCTTCGGCTTCGTCGCGTATCATCGCTGTTCCCTGCGTTCCGTTCGACTTTCATTGTTGGAAGTATGGGGCTCCCAGGTGGTACAGGTGTTTGAAGTCTACCTCGTTCCATTATCTGAAACTCGAAACGAATTTCTTGTATTTCTTGTCTTGAGGCTTATTCAAATTAAAATGGGGCAAGAGATTTTCTAAGATTTGTTAAATTCTTTTTAATCGATGTTCATCACGCCAGTGTCTTAAGTTCCCTATTGTTGTGCATAGATAGCGTATTTAACTACCCGCACTACTATCAAATACGTGTATATTTTTTTAAGACTGATTGCAAAAATTAGGAGATACTAAAATTAATTAAATCCAATCGCATCTCAGATCTTGACCTTTATTTTCAGTTCTGTTGTAATCGAAATGAAATATAAATAGGTTTAGAACTATTTAGTAACCATATTTCGATTTATTTCCGACATTAAAAAAAATACTATCCTACGTTTTTTTTTTTTTAAAGCGCATACGCATAGCACAATAATAATAGCTCGAAATATTCAGTATTTATTTAAAGATTGTGATGATATTGAATTAAATATCTTCTTAGACAAGGATACACATTTTTACTGGAAGTCGCGACGTGTGTAACGACGTGTTATATATCCAATTTAACAAGTGTCGACCTAATTTTGAAACTGTATTCGTTATTATTTAGCCTCAGTTAAATATACCTTAAAGACAGTACCATTATAATCTACATAGGTATCAGGGAGGAAAAATCACGTACCTTAGATGTTGACTTGTGGGCGTAGCAAAAACAATATATTTTTGCTGTAATCCCACTTCTGAGCTGAAAAACGCTCAGAAGGATGGGGTTCTTGATATAAACACAAACTTTCACAAAGTATTTTATTTTTCTCGTGCTGCACACAATGTACCCGACGGGTCTCACAATGATGGCTGACCGAGACAGTGTTGCAACGTTCGGAAAATGAATCGATTCATGAGTCGATTTAAAATTATGATTATGAATATTTTGGGTTTTTAAGGATGTTACTATTTGAAAGATTAGTGTTTATATTATTAATTAGTAACGAGTATAAATATGGTAAGCGATAAAATTAATGACTGTTACACTCGGTATTGTTTGTTTCTTATTTAACACCGACTTCCGAAATTAAAGTTATTTTGATCCTTTTAGTGTTTTTTTTTAGTGAAGTCGGTTATTTTTTTTTTCTAAAAAGTTTTTATTTCACACTTTTTAGTTGCGATACACTTATAAACAGAGTGCCTATTTCTCATGACAATTCCAATTAACCCAAATACTGCTAGGTTACATTGTTTTATTATAAAGTTCCTGTGTCTACTTTCCTCCTTCCGGCTTCATCATCAGATCAGTTCGATAGTACCTTATAGCCAAAGAGCATCTCACGACAATTCTAATAAGCCCAAACACGGCTAGGATACATTGATTAATTACGGAGTTCCTGTGCCTACCTTCCGGCTCCATCATCAGATCAGTTCGATAGTACCTTATTGCCAAAGTGCATCTCATGACAATTCTAATAAATCCAAACACGGCTAGGTTACATTGATTAATTACGGAGTTCCAGTGCCTACCTTCCGGCTCCATCATCATCATCAGATCACTTCGATGATACCATTTTCAACGTAACTTTTCAGAATCATTCATTTATTTGTATTGTCATAGTCGCTTAACTATGTATATCTTCATTGTAATATCTATTTGTGTATGCAGTTCCGTTGACCATTTCTGGTCTTCTTCATCAGTTCCACTTCATCAAATGTTACTTTTTGACTGTAAATGCTTCAGTTCTTGATGAAAATACTAAAATTACCATAGGGTTGCCTATAATTTTTGAGGAGTTCCCTCGATTCCTCATGGATTCCATCATCAAAACTGGATTTTGAAAAAAATGGGACCAATCTGGAAGCATATCCTGTATAGGGAAAAAAAAATTTTGCAAATCGGTCCATAAACGACGGAGTTCTGAGGTAACAAACATAAAAAAAAAATAATGATAAAAAAAAAAAAAAAAAACAACCGAATTGATAACCTCCTCCTTTTTTTTGAAGTCGGTTAAAAACTGAATACATCATTCAATTCTAAAAAAATACTACTAGCTCATAAGGTAACCGGGAACATACTCGAACCACTTTTTGTTTAGTATTATTAATCATTGAATGAGTGAATAATTAAGATTTTTTTAAAATACACTTGAATTTAAAAAAAAATAATGTGCAGGTAAGCTGTCGAAACTTGAAGTCTATAAAGTTCAAATAACACACAGACTCGAGACAAAATGTCAATCTGTAAACGAAACGATTGTCGGGGAGTCCAAAATATATGGAATTGACATGCATATTGCAATTTTACGTGAACAGAATTGTGAAGAATTATTGATTGAATGACATTTTGTGTAGGGCTTTACAGTATTTGTAATAACTGTAAACATAAAAAGAGATTCACTGAACTTATCATCGTAAGCCACTTTTACTCTGAGACCAACTCTGAATTCACGATATATTATATGAACCAGTGTGGGTACGTATTTGAATATCGAAGATTAAAATACCTACGCTTAAAATACCAATGTTCAAAACATCGAAAATTTAAATATCGATTATATCAAAATGTCGAAAATTGTTACACCTACGCTTAAAACGTCGAAGATTGAAATGCCGAGTGATTAAAATTTCGAATGATTAAAAATATCGAATGACATTATGCCTAAGTTCAAAATACCATCTAGCAAACAAGCATGCAGCAATCATGCAACATGCAAGCAAGCATGGTTTCTGTCACGGCTCCGGCGCTGCAGGGCTCCGGCAGTCCCACGCGAGCTTAACGTCGCAGATGGTATAAACGCTCACCACCACAGCTTCGGCTTGTTGGCCGGCTTCGCCGGCCAGCCTCAGTTGCGGCGACGGGTGTTAAAACCACCTGCTCCTCAGCTCGCGGGCTGCATCGCCCCTCCGCGCCTACGCGATTCTAAATTACACTCTAGGGGCAGGGCAGACAAAACTACGTGGAGTCGGTATTGCAGCGATACGTTTCTGTCACTAACTTTAGTAGCTCAACATTCTTCAACTTTCAAGAAAATATTTTAATTTAAAGACCTAAAAAATACCTTCACGATTGACCTATGCTTGTACACTGGACACTGATTTTCATGGACAAAATAGGTCGAAATTGTTCCAAAACCGAATTGGGGCACCCCGAATTTACGTAGTCTTTTGGCTGTTACCCCTAGAGTATATATAAAAATCCGGAGGCGCGAAGGGAGGGCAACCCCCGCCCGCTGTAACAAAGCATAGGCACCACAGGCCGAGGCATAGGCTGAGGCTCAGCTCGGCGGCAAGCCGAAGCTGCGAAGGTGAACATAGGTGCCTATCATTTGTTACGCAAGGGCGAAGGGGTTGCCCTTCCCGTAGCACCGGAGATGTGGCAAAAGCAACCTGTATTTCGATATTTGGATCTTTCGACGTAACTTTTGTAGATATTTAGATTTAAGATATATTGGAAGTAGGATATTTAACCATTCGATAATATAAACTTTCGTTATTTTAATTTACGGTTTTATGGTCGTTCGATATTTCCATTTTCGATGTTTTGAACATCGATATTTTAACAGTAGGTATTTTAATCTTCGATATTCAAATACGTACCCACCAGTGTAGTTCCTTATTCTTATTTTGTTTAAGCGTGTAAATAAAGATCACAGCCTATTCCGTAACGTTTCTTCTTAAGAACCTGAAAAACAAACTACAAATTGTCAATTATTTTTTAAATGAAAAAGTCTTAGTAAATGTAGATGTTGATCAACTGTGTGTAATAGAAAAGCAAACAGTTATAATCCTGTTTTACAAATAAATATTGTGATTACAGGTGTCACTTTTCATACTGCTGGCAATCCACAAATTGTCAGTTATATTAATACTTTTAAGTCCAAAGTTTCAGTGAAGACTCACGAAGACATCGAATCAACCTCTAGCAAAATTTCTGTAGTTCAAGCAAGTAAGTATGTTATCTTATTTGTTAACAAGTCAAGATTAGAACAGAACATCATGCGTGAAGTGACGCCACTTGTTACAGCATTACGATAAGTAAACATTAACAAAGAGTTAGATTTCAAATACTAAAAGTCGAGTACAGTTTAGCAAACACATTTAACCTAACTCCGAAGACGATCCAGACTTTACTACCGTAACACTGCAGCAAGTGACCTGCTTTATGAAATACCACCAGGAAGCGCGCTTGCTATTAATTTTCAGTATTCATACTATTAAGCGAATCCAACATATTTATGTTAACTGTTATCCTTGCTGTCTTCTATGACTCACTTGTTTACAATCGCAAGAATTCCATTCCCTGTATGTCATTGATACTCTTCAATAATATCAGCTCATATTATGTCTCCACAATATCAACTCATATTTTAATAATATCAGCTGGTACCGTTGCGTTGGTATCATAAACATTGAATTAGAAATTGTGACAAATGTCAGCGTATTAATAATAATGACAAAGTGACAATAACTTTTGATTGATAAAATATTCATTAAATGATTCCTCTATTTGTTCTGCCCCCCTAGCCATGATACAATCGTATCGTTCGCGCCGAACGCCTCGAGTAGGCCACGCCTCCGATTCCTTTGTTCTGACCACGTGACTGAGCGCGGCGCGATACGATTACGATTGTAACTTGGCTAGAGGGGCTGGACTGTTAATAACTGTATCGTCAATAATTATCTTGTCAGTTCCTTCTCTTGGATAATTTAATTTCTGTTGATTAATTATACTCCATGTAGCTTTGCTCTTGTTTTCAGAATTCTGTATAGTATAAGAATTTTGGGCATTTTGCGTTTGTTTAATAATGTGTTTTAATCGATTAGTGTAGGTTTTAAGTTTGTTTTTGTTTTCTGGGTTGGGTGACTTTCGATATTCCCATAGAATGTCCCTTTTCCTTTTCGAACATTTTTTTTATTCCTGTTGATATCCATTTAGGTCTTTTAATTACCGAAACTTTTATTTTAATAATTGGAAATCATAAGTCATAGAATTATTTATTTAACTGGTTGAGTAGTGTAATTAGAGACACAATAGTAAGACAATGGCGCACGAACGCGGGCGTTCGTGCGGGGATCAACAGCTTACGTCATGGAATTCATTAAATGCATCATTGGGATCGGAGCACATATACAATTGGTTTTGATCATTTTTTGTAGGTCAGTTTTTAGACGAAAGTTTTCAATGTTTAGATTTTCTATTTAATTGTGCGCGGTTGCTAATTGCATCGTGAGTTTTTTATTTGTTCATTTAATGATAAAGTATTTTATAGCTTCTGAATATCATTCAACTTATGCGGTTTCAGGTGCAAAGACAAGTACTCTTGTCATTGTATTATCCTCAGTACTCAGTATATTATTCATGGTGATGGTTATTATTGCGATATGGAAACGCTGCAACTGCAATAACAACAAACAAAGTCCTCAAGGCGTACTCGGAGTAAAAACAAACGTAAGTGTAATAATATACACGATTAATATATGAATAATGAATCAGAATTTTGGGAAGTTAAGAAAATATTTAAATGGACGCGCTCACATTACCGGTCACGTCACGTGTCAAGTGACTTCTCCGCAGGTTATGTCATAACCATACATTTTGTAATAGGCGTTTGGCAGCAACGCTAACAGGAAAGTCGTTTAAAGTCTAAATCTGCTGCTGCTGTCATCGTCTAAGCTGATGAATATATTGTTATGTTGACGTCAAACGTCTTGCCGCTGAGAGTAAGTAATGCAGTAAGTTCAATATTGCTGACAGTCAAGATTTTATAAGTGAGAAATCATTAAACATCATTAAAACCACACCAATGTAATCAACATTGGTTAGTGTTTGTTGCCAGTTGCCCTTTTTCGTTACAAGGCCACGGGCTTCCCTTTCAGAAGTCAACCCATGCTCCCAGTAGGCTTCGGCCCTGCTAGACTTTTACGGTTTTTCTGACATCTCTTTGAGGCCCGCGCGGATAACTACTCGGACGGTTACCGGACGGCCGGAAGGCAAGCTACCCATTGCTCATCGTCCGCAAGCCCACGCCTACGGTGGTTGGAAGTCGGGGTCAGAGTTACAGCGACTGAGGCGTGAGGATGTCCGTTCCCTCACGCGTGCGACCGCCTCCTTTGCTAGCATTAGTGCTTCGCAGAAGGAAGCGGTCGCCGCCCATGTTCCCTCGCTCCGGACTATAGCCTGTACCAGGGCTCGGCGCGAATGATCTCCGCCGCCGATCGCTCCAACGTGGAAACGGTGGTGCTCCGACCAAGCGGTCACATCTCCACCGTGTCCTCCGGGTGGTTCGAACAATGGTGACACCCAGGAGTAATGACAGTCAAGATATTATTTAAATTTCTACAGCTAAATAGGCTCGTAGCTGTATACTCGAGTGTACATACTTGGGTTAGTAGTGGGAAGGCTAGCTCGTGAATTCCCGCGATGCTTGTGAGCAAGAAGCTTGTTTAAGGCCAAGATTGAGGTGGGAGAAGCGACTTCCCAACCAAAGTGATTGTTAAAGCTCATTCTGGTGATTAAAATCTTAAAATATTTTGACAGCCGGAAATACTGAACTTACCTGCAGTATTCTGTGCAAAGAGACGTTTTCAAATTAAAATTCTAGATAGATGATTATTTCCGACATGAAAACCTGTTTAATGATGCGTTAAAATATGTTTTCAGCACACCGAGCCTTTCTACCTGAACATGCTCTTCAGAAGAGAGTGTGATCGGGAAATTTATGAGATTGAACAACACCACTACGAGGAGATCGATCACTGAGTTGTTGAAGGGACTTGAATGGACTGTGAAGCTAATAATAATATAACGCTTGCATTACTATCTTATAAAGAAAAGAAAGAAAAGAAAGAAAAGAAAGAAAAGAAAGAAAAGAAAGAAAAGAAAGAAAAGAAAGAAAAGAAAGAAAAGAAAGAAAAGAAAGAAAAGAAAGAAAAGAAAGAAAAGAAAGAAAAGAAAGAAAAGAAAGAAAAGAAAAAAAGAAAGAAAAATATTTTATTTGGCACACGTACACAGATACACACAATGTGGAAACAACATGTAAACACTTAACTTATGGTGCGTCCCCAACATATCTATAGACTTAACACCGACATTTCAAACATACACACACAACAACTACAAACAAACACACAAAAGACACACACACAGGCACACACAGTGTTGTTTCGGAACATACTAGAAATAGGCGGAAAGATAAAGTTTGTCCCACAAAAAACACAGAACATGCTTTTACAGCCAAATTTTATGTATTTCTGGGACCACTACTTTATAAGTAGACTAAATGCAAAAGCAAACATTTGTTCCCTAAATTATGTAAATTACAAGAAAACTCTCATGGAAATTCTACAAAACTTGTCCTATGAAGATACAGAGAAGTTTTACTAGTTGTACTAAAGTAAAGATGTATTGCACTTTTAATTATGATTAGTTAGCATATATACTATTTACACCTCTTAGATGACTATTTTACCTTTTTGTTATATAATTACTGTGATTATTTAGTTATAATGTTGTACTTTTTCTCGCCTGAAACACAGGATGTCCTAGTTCAGGCATAGAACACTTGAGAACTTGACATAGATTTAAGAAAAACTGTATTTGCTGTATTACTTTATAATTTGAATAAATTTTATTATTATTCTCTTTATTCATTCAATATACATATTATTTTTTATTATTTTTTAACAATATCATATAAAAAAAAACATTTAAAAATATAAAAAATAGTAGTCCGCCGGTATCGAGACAAGGTCCAAGCTACCGGTGGTTAGGGCTCCAGAGACAGGAACCTCCTCACGATGCGAGCCGTATCGAGGAGTACTGCCTTCTGTATCAGGTCCTTGACCCTTAAAAAAAAAAAAAACCGCGCAATGACAGCTTCGACAGATGGTCACAATCGGCACAATGACAGCCGAGTCTACATTCAACATGTCAACAACCTCGTGTCCTAAGTCGAGATATTTAATTTGTTTCTCTTTCTCAGCTTTCACGAGATTCTCGTCATGTGGGATGGTGACATCGACTATCATTACGCGCGCGCTAATTGCTCTATCACTACTATATCCGGCATATTGGCTACAATAGTCCGGTCAGTAATGATAGACCGATCCCAATACAAGGTG
Source organism: Mythimna impura (assembly GCA_905147345.3). NCBI lineage: Eukaryota > Metazoa > Arthropoda > Insecta > Lepidoptera > Noctuidae > Mythimna > Mythimna impura. The sequence goes on from LR990341.1 coordinate 34,329,652, forward strand.
ACATGGTCATTTTCGAGAACTGGGTCGGGCACATACCTGTAATACGGTACCTCATAATCCACTAGGTTGTATTTCAAAGCAAGTTGCTGGTGAATAATCCTGGCTACTTGGTTATGCCTGTGCAAGTACTCGCCGTTAGCCAGACGAGAACAACCAGAGATAATACGTCTGATAGACTCACCCGGACGATGGCATGCCCGACACACGTCAACCGTCCCGTCCTTCATTATATATCTCCGGTAGTTATTCGTCAAAATGACTTCGTCCATAATTGCACAGATAAAACCTTCAGTTTCCCCGAAGAGGTTCCTGAAACGTAGCCAAGCTACGGACGCTGCAAAATCTATATCAGACTCATGAAGAGCCCGATAAAAGCGCCCGTGGAGCTCCTTACTTTTCCATACTTCCTTGCGGTCATCAGTTGTAAGTACCACAGGTTTGCGCCAGTTCTCTTTAGCCATGGACAACGGGGTAAGTCCCTTATCCACTGCGACCACATCTCGGTGCATACCCACATCGGTTTTGTGAAAGTATTCTCTGAGGCTGCACACCTCGCGGTTGTGCAAGGTCTTCGCGTTTAAAAAACCTCGACTTCCACACATCCGCGGGATGTACAGTCTCATCACCGACGACCGTGGGTGATGCATCTGGTTTGTGGTCAGCAGTGTACGGACCCGCCTATCCAGAGCGTCTAGCTCGGTCTGAGTCCATTCGAGTATGCCGAAAGAGTACATTAAGACCGGCATGACCCAGCCATTGAAGGCGCGCACCTTATTTCCACCTGACAGAAGGCTGTTTAATACCTTCTTCAGGCGGCCAAAGATGCGCTCCTTCAACGATTGCTTCATGTCAGCAACGTTAATACCTAATGCTTCCGACATACCCAAATACTTATAGGATTCCGTAGAGGAGAGGGATCTAAAGTATATGGAATCTGAGAGTTGAATCCCCTCAGATTCCATAATCTCCCCTCGCTTTACATGCATGACTGCACATTTATCCACACCAAATTCCATCCTGATGGCACTACTGAAAGTTTCAGTTACCTTCAGTATTATTATTTTTATATATTTTATTTATCTCAGGACCCTGAGGTCCTGGACCTTTGGGAGGAGTACGAGGAGCCGAAGCCAACTCGCAGAGGCCCTTTAGATAATTATAATGGAACATGATACCAACCGACGATTATCCCTGTACGCGCTATGCTAGTGCACCCAAGGACAACCCCCGGTTATTGAAAAACTGTTGCGACATATGGAGAACAAAGATAATAGGGCTATGGTTTTTGGAGTCTTAAGTAGACTGGTAACATGGAACTATGTCAAGACTATGGCCCCTGCCTGAACAACGTTATTAATTTGCATCGAAAAAAGGCAGGGGGTGACTTGCACACTCAATAAATGGGCCTCCAAAAACGGCCGCTAGCACGAAGTGACGTAGCAACAAGAGGGCAACATACGGTCAAGATCCCTACCAGCACCTTACTGGATTATACATCCTTCTCCCGAGCACGTTTGCTCTTGCGAATCTCCACTCAAGCCAGCCAATAAAGGCAAGAGAGAGGTGGGAGCTCAGTTCCTCGTCAGTGTTCACTACGGCCGGCCAATAAAGGCAAGCCGGAGATGAAGAACAAGAATTCTCCCGGGAGATCGGGTCCGCGGGGTCGCTAATGCCCAACAGGTATTATTATTATTATTAATTTGTCTGCTATGTTGCACAGACAATATTCCATAGTAATAATTATACGTAAGTCTGTACCGTGTAGATGCACCATTATGTACCTACCTAATTGAATTCAGATTTTTTGGTCTAAATTATATTTATTTTGCAAATAGGTTTTTTTCGTCATTTTAAATTAGATGAAGCCGGTGTTTCTAGCAGACTGCCCTTAGAAGAAACAACGAAACAAACTCAGAGGTCAGTCTCTTTTAAAGGCCTATCCAATCAAACACGTAATCGTCAAATCTTATGAGAACCATGCAGATTTATGTCGGAGATGATCTTTTGATGAAAGTAGCATACAGATTTAAGTGAACCTGTCCAGTCAGTGCAAGCATTTGTCAGTATATTCGTGTAGCTAAACTCAGGAGCTCAATGACTTGACGAACACTATCAAAGAAATAACATTTGGATAGGCCGCTTAAAGTACTCAAAACTGCCAGACATTATATCGAAAAGGAAATGTAATCCATAGTCCCCAGATTCACAATAAATTATAAAATAAAATTTACAAAAATGTAATCCGTTACAAATTTCTTTGTAAAAAAAAACATGGTCATATTCAAGAACGAAATTCAAAACATTGATGTTTTTTTTTATATTGACTTTTATAATAAACTTTCCAACCAGGTGTAGGTATAAATTGGTATCTAAATTAACCCCATATTTTTGAGCCTGGTTGCAGGAATCTCTGTATGTTCCTAATATTAACTTTATGGATAACACTGTATTTTTTTAATCAAGTTTTTTTTTTTGCGAAAATACATAATACTACTACTTGAAGTCTTCTCAACCTTAGCTCGGTCTTCGTCGGAATTATTATTAAGTTCTCTTAATGATTTGATATTTTTCTTAGTATTTATTAGTGTATAATTTTAGCATATATAATATATGTATTTTATTATTATAAATAACTTATTTTTTATTTTATTCTCTGTTTAAAGTACTTATCTGTTATTTGTTTATTGTGCAAACCTACCACAGTGTTGTCTTTTTTAACCCAAAGGTTGACTGGTAGAGAATGCCTTGTTGCATTAAGTCCGCCTATGTACCACTACTGTACATGAAGTTTAAATAAATAAATAAATAAATAAATAAATAAATAAATAAATAAATAAATAAATAAATAAATAAATAAATAAATAAATAAATAAATAATATTTTCATATTATATGCTGAAAAGGCACAGTTGATATATTAAGAGATATTTAAATTTATCTCTGTAGGAGTATCTGGGATTGAATTTATAAAATTAACGGATAGCCTTTCTGCAAAACAAAAATTGTCTGGATATCGGCGGTATTTCTCCAAGAATACCGTATAACTTGGCATTAAGAAAATTATTTATTTTATTGGTTTAACAAACTACGTAAGAAACTTAAATATTAACTAAACTATAAATAATTTTATACTAAACCAAACTATGCACATATAATACAAAAACACGAAATACACTCATGCGTCGAAGTACACTTACACATCGCTGTCATCCGGAAATATGTCCAGAAGGCTAGCAGCATTTGCACGTTGAATGACAATTCTAATTTTTTGGGCAAAGAACGAACAAGCCCTCAACCAGAACTATGAAAATATTTGAAGTTAACTGAACGGGCTGTTTCTAAGTCAGTTAAATTTTTAATTTATCTAACAGCGTACGCTGCAGAGCTAAGTTTTTTCGATAATATATATATATATATATATATATATATTAAAGCGAAATACCACTCACTGATAAATCACAAAATCTCAGAAACTATAACACCTACAAACTTAATATTTGTCAGATAGGTTCCTTATAGGGTTTAGACATCAGCTAAGAACGGATTTTACGAAACTCCACCCCTAAGGGGGTAAAACAGGGGTTGGAAGTTTGTATGGAGAAACCTATTTTCACGCGGGCGGAGCTGCTTGCAGAAGCTAGTTTATTTATATGTCTAAGTGTCTAAGGGGGTTACCATGACGTTCAAAGTAAGATTGTTTCATTCTTATTTCAGTGTGGGTAAGAGACAGAGCTATACAGGTTGTCTAGCGCCATCTCTTACCCACACTGGAAATAAGTATGAAACAATCTTACTTTAAACGTCATGGTACAGGTCCAGGTCTATTTCTCGTCACGTTGTTTTAAACTAGTAAGCGATTTATAGAGGATAATTTGATACCATTTTGTAGTTAAATTATTTTAGTCAGTTTTTTAAATGATATGTTGTAAGAATTCAAATAAATTAAAATTTTATAATGTGTTTTTTTTTTGTGATACAAACAGGTGTGTCAATATTTTTTCAACAATAAATTTTGTAACGAAAATAAAATTAGGTAAAACACTTAATGTTTTACCTATTCTGTTTTTCTTTGTGTTTTTTTTTGTGTTTTCTGGTTGTTGTTTTCGTCACAAAATTCTGCGTGAAATTTGAAAGTTATCCTATAAAAATATACCTATTCCTTGGGATAATTTGCGGTCGAATCCGCTGACATGATAGATACTAGTTCTCGGTAACATCTACTATTAGTATACACTTAACTTAAACTTCATTTAGAAACAAAAACCAGCTAAGTGCGAGTCGGATTGGCGCACGAGTCGATTGAGAGGCGAGCCAAGAGGATCATCGGCAATGATGCACTTGTTGAGTCGAAGCTCCAAAACCTTGGACATCGCCGCCGAGTTGCTAGCCTGTCGGTTTTCTATCGTTTACATTTCAGTGCACACTCCCCGTGTGCACTGGAATTGCACAATATAATTCCGCCAAGTCCGTTCCATCATCGGATCACTAGACGTACGGCGTTGCGCCACCGGTACATGGTAGACATCCCACCCATACACACAAAACGTTTTGAGAACACATTTATTATGCGTACAGCCAAGGAGTGGAAGTCCTTGCCGGAGTCTGTGTTTCCTGATAGCTACAACTTAGGGGTCTTTAAGTCAAGAGTGAATAGGATACTTCTAGGCAAGCGTGCTCCATCGTCGACCACATCATCGCTTACCATCAGGTGATATGGTGGTCAAACGCAAGCCTATCATTAATAAAAAAAAAAACGAAGGGTTCCGTACCGACCGTAGCAAAAAACGACAAAAAAAACCAAATGTATTTTTTTGTCGGTGTTTGCATGGGATTGCCCCACTTAAATATTTATTGCATTCTGTTTTTAATATTTACCGTAATAGCGGCAACAGAAATACATCATTCATTTCAACTATCTAGCTATCACGGTTCATGAGATACAGGCTGGTGACAGGTGGGCAGCGGAGTATTAGCGCCCCGTTTCTACCTTTTGGATACGGAACCCTAAAAACTAAACTAAACTTTCAAAAAGTTTGTATGTAGGGGTAATCTCTGAAAAATATTTTGAATAATGTAATACTATAATTTATTTTCATATCACTACTATCACTAAACACTACTACAATTACTATAATTTATTCTTCTTTCTTTATTTATTTCTTTACTATAATTTATTTTATTATTTTGCGAGCAAAGCCGCTGGCAGCACTTTGTCTCGTAAAAAATCAAAATAGATATCTTATTTCCTGCCACACGATTAAAAGGAAATATATGCTACGTTGAGTCGATTCCTATCCGCATCACGTTCGGGGCCCGGCTAGCGACATTAAACTGCTAGTACTACCATTTTGTATGAACAAGCTTTTATAACCGGTTTCGCCCGGTGCGGGAACTTTGGAAAGAATGACCGGGGCCAAGGACTCAGGTGGGTTTTTAGTTAGTAAAAGTCTCACACTATGTCCCGCTCCGCCCAAGAGCGAGGGATGTCATTAGATGATTTTCCCACCCGAAAAAAAAAAAACCTCTGAAAAAAATGGAAGCCTGACTTCACCCGCGTATGAGTCGAAATGTATCTTCTGGGATGTCCTATTGGGCATATGCATTTTGTGTCCTATCTCAGGTCAAGGTTTATTCGTGATCCAAACATAGGTATTGTACTATTAACGATAAACGCAGTTTTAACACAAAATGTTTGATTATAACTTCAAAACTATTCAGAAGTATGGCACCGTGAAAAGGGCGCGTAATTCTCTGCTCGACTGTCTAAGATGCTAGTGCGGGGGCGACAATGCGCGACGACAGTAGGGATGCGCTTATTCATCGACTTTTTAGTGTCTAACAATACCAAACCTTTATTGTTGAATTACCTACAAGAATTGTTCTTTGGAAGAATTTTATGAATTTTACTTTTGGTATTTTTCATTATGTCCAGCCTAATTAATTAACAAAAATCCAGAAATACAGACATACTATCTTTCACATTCGTAGGTACAGATAGGGGCTGGGTTAGTTTATGTTCAAGCCAGTTCATGCAGTGACGGCCACACAGACTGGTACAAATAGCAAGGTTAACACTTGCGTGCCCCGACCGTCAGAGCTAGCACGATGTAGGACTATATCCTTTAGAAGGATTGGTTTAAACCGAGTCGAGTTCTGACCGGCCATGTTTCCACCCATGACTGATTTGACACTTTGTTTTAAAATCTCTACAGACCCGTGCAGAACAAAATCAAAAGACTATCTACTAATTATTAGCGGAGAAGAGCAATGAAAAGTGGTAAGTGTTTCCATTGAAACGAAGCGGGGCGAAGTGGATTTGAGCTACCTTCCGCTTCGTGCTCTCCGCTCGGCACCTGAATCCGTTCTGTCCGGCTCGAAGCAGGGAGTACATTTGTTTTATTTGAAAGACCACTCAGCCCCACTCCGCTCCTCTTATACTTTTCCCACTGATGCGGAGTAGAGATTTCGAGCACGGTGATTGACCAATTCACGGCCCGCTCCTCACTACTGAGTCCAGCTCCACATCAATGGAAACGTAGCGTCATAGCATGCATCATATCCTTTTCACGCTTTCTTTACGTCATCGCGTCCATAGACTATAGGTACACGAAAACAGAACCGCGTACTTTGGCACAGACTAAACGTAATGTTGCCACTTTATATATATTATGATTTCGTATTTCCACTTTATTTATTCATTGTTCTTTTTTTTTCTCCTTTCCCTATAATTTATTTATATTTATCTATTTTATTCAAATCTATTAGCACACAATACCGTGCCGACGTCTTTATGTCGATACTGTTACCGGCCCACGCTGAAAACCAGCGCCGTAGACTCATCGCATTTTGCGTGTGGTCACGGCATTATGCTGAGCTTTCGGCCGTTTTGCGCGGATGTGACGCATATTTCTTTCACATAATGTACTTATAATTTGTTAGTTCTAAATCTGCGCCTTGTTCCGCCAAATAAAATGTTTTTCTTTCTTTCTTTCTTTCTTTCATATGGATCTAATCTATGATGGGGGTCGAATGAATCCGATGGATGCGACACGCACAGGACCAGTCATTGTAACGACATTTTGGGGAGATCTGTGTCCAGCAGTGGACGTCTTTCAGCTAAAATGATGATGACTAGCATTTAGTCCATCCCTGACCTGCAATGAGTGGATAGCCCTTCACGGTGGATTCTCCAGCATGGTTTTCAGGACATTCCCGGTTACCTACTCAAAGGTCTCGCTTTTTGAAGTGAATAAACGGAAGAGCTCATGTTTTAATTTATACATAATTGTTATTCGGAACGATCTAATCAGTTATTCAACAAAACATTATTAACATAATTTACCATACTGGTAATTATCCTATCAAGCTTTGACTGACAGGATAATTATTAACATATATAGGTGCCTATAGAATACTTAAACGGAGTATTTAATTTTAAAAATCTTTGTCACTGGGTCTTATAGAATCTATGTACCATATGTAATCCATAACCAGCCTTATAATGTTCCCACTGCTGGAACTCAGGCCTTCTCTAGAGAGGTAATAGGCCGTAATCCACCACGCGGGCCCTGTCCCCCTAGCCAAGATACAACCGTTTCGTTTCGATTCTCTTTTCTTCGATCGCCTCAAGTAGGCCACGCCTCCGATTCCTTTGTTCTGACGTCATCTCAACGCTTAGTCACGAGATCAGAACAAAGGAATAGGAGGCGTGGCCGGCTCGAGGTAATCAACGAAAAGAAAATCGAAACGAAACGGTTGTAACTTGGCTAGGGGGCAGAGCAGATTGGTGGATGTCACATCGTTGCCCTAGAGCTTAAATAGCCAACCAACCAATTTTAGCAAAATTGATTTTTTAGTTCAAAGTTTATTAACTAATCTCTACAGTGTTTATTTTTTTAATTAATATCTATATATTATAAAAGGAGAAACTGACTGACTGACTGATATATCAACGCACAGCCGAAACAACAGGGACTAGGAGCGTGAAATTTTGCACAAGCTTTCTTTTTATAACGTAGGCGAGCACAAGGAGAGGATTTTCCAAAATTCACCCCCTAAGGGGATGAAACGGGGGTTTAAAGTTTGTATGGAGAAACCAACTTTTACGCGGGCGAAGCCGCTGGCAGAAGCTAGTTCAGATATAAAGAAATACTACATTTTTCTATTGTGTGAAATATTTTAATGAACTTTTCATAATGTCCATGAACCACCGCGACTTACAACTTTTAAGTCGGGACTATCACCACGGGGTCACCACTGATCAACGAGTGTCTACGTGGATCAATGTGACTACATTAATTTGACTTGAATATGACTTGTTATAGTTTTTGAGTGTCCTCGTTTCCTCAAATCATTGTGGGAACTTTATTTTGCCAACGTAATTTTGTGGTTTACCTTATCATCGTACCTATAGCACCACAATATAAGGAAAATCATTACATTTTTACGAGTAATGTAATTGACAAATGCAAATTACTCACATTATTATCAGTACATACTTACTCACTAATTTCATGAGGAAATACTTGTATCTAGTTATGTGACTAATAGGAAAAGTGAACAATAATTGTTTATTTTTAACCGACTTCAAAAAAAAGGAGGAGATTATCAATTCGGTTGTATGTTTTTATTTAATTTTTTATGTGTGTTACCTCAGAACTCCGTCGTTTATGGACTGATTTGCAATTTTATTTTTTTCACTTAGAGGATATGCTTTTCGATTGATCCCATTTTTTTCAGAATCCAGTTCTGATGATGGGATCTATGAGGAATGGAGAGAACTCCTCAAATATTATAGGCAACCATCTGGTGATTTTGGTATTTTCATCGAGAACTTAAGCATTTACTGTCAAAAAGTAATATTTGATGAAGTGGAACTGATGAAGAAGACCAGAAATAGCCAACGGAACTTCATACTCACATAGATATCACAATGAAGATAGTTAAGCGACTATGAAAATACAAATAAATAAATGATTCTTTATAGTTATGTTGAAAATGGTATCATCGAAGTGAACTGATCTGATGATGGAGCCGGAAGGTAGGCACAGGAACTCCGTAATTAATCAATGTATCCTAGCCGTGTTTTGGCTTATTAGAATAGTCATGTGATGCACTTTGGCTAAAAGGTATCGAACTGATCTGATGATGGAGCCGGAAGGTGGAAGGTAGATTCAGGAACTTCATAATAAAACAATGTGACCTAGCAGTGTTTGGGTTAATTCGAATTGTCATGAGAAATAGGCACTCTGCTTATAAGTTTATCGCAACTAAAAAGTGTGAAATAAAAAACTTTTTTTCAAAATAAAAAATACCGACTTCACTAAAAAAAACACTGTTTCTGAAGTCGGTGTTAAATAAGAAACAAACAATACCGAGAAACACCGACTTCTGAAATTAAAGTTATTTTGATCCTTTTATTGGTTTTTTTTGTGAAGTGGGTTATTTTTTTTTTTTGGAAAAAGTTTTTTACAAACCATTTGTTTTACGATTTTCGTAGTGTAATTGAAGCATTTCACGATAATAAACAATTTACAACATTAAGTTAATGCAACAAACATTATTATGATTATGTTAAAATGTAAGTAAATATAATATTTTGGTTTGTCACAATATTTATTTAATCTTCATGCGACACAAACTACTAGTCAGCCTAGGGAAAATATGGTAAATGTTATGTTATAGTAAATGTTATATTGTCTCCCCACACCAAAAAGAAAGTCGTGGTCCTAGAACGCAATAGGCAACTGAAGGAACATAAGTGTGGCCTTAGTCAGAAAAAGTCTGACACGCCCTCTTGCTCCACCTTAGAGCGAGAGAAGTCATTAGATGATTTCCCACCACAAGAAAAAAAACACCAAAAAGAAAATATTATTTAGAAAACAAAGGTATAAAAGTAGGTATACCTGTATATAGTTAAAATATTTCCGGAGAGGTCAACGGGAAGTACGGTTTTGATTGGCTAGCGAGCTTCAAAATATATATAGGGTGACTGGTAATTACTGTACGATACTTAAACACGTGATTGTGCTCATGATAACCAACAACTTTTACTATGGGAACAAACCTGAAATCGCAAAAAAAAATCAGCAGTTCAGTACATTTATGTTTGCCTAATGTACTGAACAGCTGATATTTTTTTCGCGATTTCGGCTTTGCTCCCATAATAAAAATTGTTGGTTATCATGAGCACAATCTCGTGTTTAAGTATCGTACACTAATTACCAGTCACCCTATATAAGGCTATTTATGCGCCTACATCTTCAGATTGCTGCTTGAAATAGCAGTCCTGAGTATTATTAAAGTTCAGCTTCATATATTCACACGTTCCTGAGAAAAAGGGTCTTGATAAACAGACAGACGGGCAACAAAGTGATATAACTATTCTATAAGGGATCAGTTTTTACCGCCTTAAGTACGAACCCCAAAAACAAATGTTTGAAAGTTTACACGAAGAATTTCAATGTCACGATCACGAACACAAGAGGTGGAAAATAGATTCAGGTCAATCCTCACAGAGGGCGCTCCACTGACCCGCTAGGGGACACAAGGGAGGCAAGGTGAGGAAAAATTAAGAGTTAAGTATTTTGCAGAAATGAGACCGTAAATTGACTCGGAGAAAGTAAAATTACCGCCACAATTTCATAACGTTTTTGCCGCACATTTATTCAGCTTATTCGGTTAGTTAAACAAGGCAAGCTTTTCTATATTTCGAGTCTTTGTCATCAGATCTGCCACTGAACATTGAAACACATCAGTAGACATAGCTGACGGCATTATTATTGGATTATGCATTTGCATGCAAATGCATAAAATACTATTTTTAAAGTGTTATTTCATATGATTGTGTAAGTACATTTTTAATAACACTACTTCTGTCTGTAGTTTCGCCCCGGCGCGGCGGCGTTGCATCTCCACGCGCGAATCGTGAGTGCGTGCACGGACTATTGCCTCCAGATCCCATGGTGGCAGGCCAGCGTGGAGGCTCGTCGCTTCGCGCAAAACCGTGTGGTATCCCCGCACCATCCGTACGAGCGGTCGCTTTCACAGCGTCGGCGCCCATACCAGCGTCCCCTAAAGGGCCATGGACCGAACGATACCCGCGTAGAGCCTGCGGAGGAAGAGTGTCAAAGACTTGACAGTTCCTACTGTACCTATGACAAAACTTGTGCTCAGCGCACATCGGCCTATTCGTAGCCTTGGTTGTTAGAAATTGCAACTAAAATCATTTTTCTTTATATCCACTTCACTATCACTGCCAGTGCGGCTTTATGTACTCTGTGATCTTCAAAGTCAATTTACAAAAGCGTAGTTTTTTTTAAATTTAAATCTAGGTAAGGAATTTAATTTGTTGAGCGGCAAAATTTTCACAAAACCCGCGAGAATATTTGCGACCGAATGCTCTCTCTGTCACAAACTCCTTGGAAGCGAATCTTACGCTTTGTCGAATTCTTGTTAACCTACACGAGACATAATTTGAATAACAGATTTCTATGCAAACCTTCGCTTTTATCTTCTATATATATAAAAAGGACGCGGTTTTTGAAAATTCAACCTTTTAGGGGATGAAAAGGGGGAATTTTGTTTGTATGCAAAATCTCATTCCGTGTAGGTACATACTTGGAAGTTAGTACAAATAGTAACCTAACTTAATAACAAAGGATGTCATTATTCGTTTTCAGAACTACCCCCAATAGAACTATGTAAGATTGTATGGAATAACTTTTTATAAATTTTAATCAAATTGAATAATGAAGACTGTCATTTTTAGTTATATCTACCCTCAAAATACAGTTTAAGGGGTGATAAAGTCTTTGAGAAAACTTTCTCCCGAAGTCGCAGGTAAAGCACTAGTCTGCACATATTATATTATATTATCATTGTTAACAGCCAAAACACGGGTACTGTCAGGTTCGCATTCCGCCCCGCTTGCTCGTTATTGTACCCTCGACAATGGGATGCTTGAAAAGGATATTGTTGTCATATGGCAGCCCACAGTAACCACTAATGGAAGTGATTTGGTCTGGCACCCGCTTTAGCAGACCTGTATTAATTATTTTATGTTTACAATAGCGTGGGCCGCTTATGTTACCAAGTCACAGTATAGATATATGGAACAGTACGGAAACTACCTACAAATATTCGAAACGGCACACTCACACAAACATACGCATCGACGAGACTCCTGAGCGTTTCTCGCGGTCGCTACTGACAGTAGCGAATGCCGCTTAGGAGTCTCGGCGATGCGTATGTTTGTGTGAGTGAGCCGTTTCGAACATTTGTAGGTAGTTTCCGTACTGTTCCATATATCTATACTGTGACCAAGTGGTGTCATTATGCATCCCTCTTTGCGCTTCATTCATGGCTTGATAATTGGTGTTGTGTAAATATTAGTTAATAATAGTCGAACGGATCCTTTAAATACTTCTTTTTGATGGGACACAATCGTTTGTCTTGGTATGAGGTCATGTGAAGAGGAGGGATGAAACGCATTACTAAAAGTTATGAGTTTATAATGTGGATGGATGGAGAGGGAAAGGGAGGCCAAAGAAAGATGGATGGATTGTGTAAGAAGTGATATGAAAGAAAAGGGAGTTAGTGATAGCGTGACGAGTGACAGGACAGAATGAAAGAAAAAAACATGTTGCCCCGCCCTCATAAAACGGGACAAGGGCTGGAAGATGATGATGACTTCGGTGGGACATCATCAAGTGACCTTTTCCACTCTGGGTGAAACAAGAGGGAGTGTCTAAATTTTACTTACTAAAACCCACTTGTATAGCTTCAGTTGCCGAAAACTTTTATCAATTGTACATTAGAAGCCTGACATCTTCTATCAATCGTAGATCAGAAGTCAGAAGCCTGAAATCTTCTATCAATCGTAGATCGGAAGTCAGAAGCCTGAAATCTTCTATCAATCGTAGATCGGAAGTCAGAAGCCTGAAATCTTCTATCAATCGTAGATCGGAAGTCAGAAGCCTGAAATCTTCTATCAATCGTAGATCGGAAGTCAGAAGCCTGAAATCTTCTGTCAATCGTAGATTGGAAGTCAGAAGCCTGAATATCTTCTATCAATCGTAGATCGGAAGTCAGAAGCCTGAAATCTTCTATCAATCGTAGATCGGAAGCCAGAAGCCTGAAATCTTCTATCAATCGTAGATCGGAAGTCAGAAGCCTGAATATCTTCTATCAATCGTAGATCGGAAGTCAGAAGCCTGAATATCTTCTATCAATCGTAGATCGCAAGTCAGAGGCCTGAAATATTCTATCAATCGTAGATCGGAAGTCAGAAGCCTGACATCTTCTATCAATCGTAGATCGGAAGTCAGAAGCCTGAAATCTTCTATCAATCGTAGATCGGAAGTCAGAAGCCTGAAATCTTCTATCAATCGTAGATCGGAAGTCAGAAGCCTGAATATCTTCTATCAATCGTAGATCGGAAGTCAGAAGCCTGAATATCTTCTATCAATCGTAGATCGGAAGTCAGAGGCCTGAAATCTTCTATCAATCGTAGATCGGAAGTCAGAAGCCTGAAATCTTCTATCAATCGTAGATCGGAAGTCAGAAGCCTGAATATCTTCTATCAATCGTAGATCGGAAGTCAGAAGCCTGAATATCTTCTATCAATCGTAGATCGCAAGTCAGAGGCCTGAAATATTCTATCAATCGTAGATCGGAAGTCAGAAGCCTGAAATCTTCTATCAATCGTAGATCGGAAGTCAGAAGCCTGAAATCTTCTATCAATCGTAGATCGGAAGTCAGAAGCCTGAAATCTTCTGTCAATCGTAGATTGGAAGTCAGAAGCCTGAATATCTTCTATCAATCGTAGATCGGAAGTCAGAAGCCTGAAATCTTCTATCAATCGTAGATCGGAAGCCAGAAGCCTGAAATCTTCTATCAATCGTAGATCGGAAGTCAGAAGCCTGAATATCTTCTATCAATCGTAGATCGGAAGTCAGAAGCCTGAATATCTTCTATCAATCGTAGATCGCAAGTCAGAGGCCTGAAATATTCTATCAATCGTAGATCGGAAGTCAGAAGCCTGAAATCTTCTATCAATCGTAGATCGGAAGTCAGAAGCCTGAATATCTTCTATCAATCGTAGATCGGAAGTCAGAAGCCTGAAATCTTCTATCAATCGTAGATCGGAAGTCAGAAGCCTGAAATCTTCTGTCAATCGTAGATTGGAAGTCAGAAGCCTGAATATCTTCTATCAATCGTAGATCGGAAGTCAGAAGCCTGAAATCTTCTATCAATCGTAGATCGGAAGCCAGAAGCCTGAAATCTTCTATCAATCGTAGATCGGAAGTCAGAAGCCTGAAATCTTCTATCGATCGTAGATCGGAAGTCAGAAGCCTGAATATCTTCTATCAATCGTAGATCGGAAGTCAGAAGCCTGAATATCTTCTATCAATCGTAGATCGCAAGTCAGAGGCCTGAAATATTCTATCAATCGTAGATCGGAATCCTGAAAGTTTTCTATCTATTGTAGATTAGAAACCTAAAAGTTTTCTATCAATCTTAGATCAGAAGTCAGAAACTTGAAAGATTTCTTAACTTACTTAATATTGAACGGATTTCAAAATTCTTTTACCTATTGGTAATGACTTTTTTTTATAAAACTCAGATTTATATGTCGTAATCTTTTATTAAAAACCACACAAAGCAGTACAAAGTTTATTAACCAAATATATAGTTTTACAAAGGCAATTTTAACTTGGTCAATCGACCGCAGCTTAAACAATATAGTATGAAATATAAACGTGTCACTTAGCGTTCAATATGTTTTTATTGTCCTATAAAACGATGTTACGATCGTAATAGTGCTCGTGACATTATTGGGTCTTTACCTAATTCTATGAAACTGTGTTTTTATAAAACTGCAAATTTTGAACAGTGATTTCTTCAGATTGAATTAGAATTGTAACTTTAAATTTAAGGCATTTTATTCCCTTTTTTTATTCTTGATAGGTTTGCGCTTGACCACTATCTCACCTGATGAAAAGCGACGATGCGGTTGACGATGGAGCGCGCTTACCTAGAAGTAACCTATTCACTCTTGACTTAAAGATTCCCGGGTTGTAGCCATCAGGAAATACAGATTCCGGCAAGGAATTCCACTCCTTAGCTGTACGCACAATGAATGTGTTCCTAAAAAGTTTCAATTTTTTTTATTTATTTGTTTCTTTTTTTTTTTCTGTAGAATCTCCATTTTTACGAAAATGAAAACCCAAAAAGCAATACGTTTCAAAAGGGACGCAAAACTAATGACGTATAACTATAACTACCTATTAACAAATGCTTGGCACATTAGTTTAATAGCTTTCGTTTTGGAAATCTTATCCCGGAGAATGGAGATTAATTTGCGAAGTAAATTTCCCAAATACAGTGACTAAAATCAAAATACACAGTTCGTTCATCACATTAGATTGTTATCAGTTCTACGTCCGTATACGTGATTAATATTTCAAACCGCCTGAGATGCACAGTTTTCACGTAAGAAAACATCATAGGGGCTCAGCGGGCCTAAGTCTACAAGGGCCATGGGTTTAAAGGTTTTTGTAAAGGGCAAAAAAGGAACATAGGTGTGGTTTTAGTCAGTAACAGTCTCGCTCCGCCCCAGAGCGGGAGATGTCATTGGATGATTTCCTACCTTAAGAAAACTTAAGAATACATATTCTTTTTCGACTTACACCGCAATTAGAAATTTAAGTAATAATCATAATTCTAGCAACGAAATTGTACTAATACGCACTTATGTAGGTAATGTTTTTTAAAAAAACTTGGGAAAGTGCAAGTCAGACTCGCGCCCTGAGGGTTCCGTACAAACTTACCTATGTAAACAGTTCACTTCCCAAATGGAGTGTCGAATATTTTTCCGAAACGCATTTTTTTTTTGTTGTGATGTAACTACTTTCAGATTTATTCCTATACTTGTGCTATAAGACCTTGCTTTATCAACAAGATTCTGCGTCAACGGGAGGTACCCCATGAATTTTGATTTCCTCGAGAGTGTCGAAATATACGTTTTTTGAAACATAAATGGCCGTATCTTTTTTTTTCGTTAACTTAGAAATTTGATTTTTCACAGCTTTAAGAAACCACAAACTTCGACGCACTACGTTGATAGTGCATCGGTATTGGTATCTACGTATACACAGCCAAATACACTTATAGTCACGTAATCAAGATTTTTTTTCAAATAAGTATTCCTTAATCCTAAAAAAAACTTATTTACAGTTGAAATCGATTCAGTAGCCGATTCTGATCATAATACTTTCAGAACGTAAGTAAATTATGTTACAATGTTGTACATATTACAGAAAAAACAAAACCCAAAGAAATCAAATCAAAAACATTTATTTCAAATAAACAATTTACAGGCACTTTTGAATTGTCGAAATGTCGGTCAGTCAAAAAAGTAAAGCAAAATTACACACTCCAAAGCGTAGACACAAAATAGATAGGCATTAAAGAAGTCAATCTATTAATTTGTTTATTTTTATCCTCACATCGGAACGCCTTGCAGCAATTAGACCAATGGAGCACAATTAGTCCAAAATCTGCTACTTTCTAACATCGTGTGCGCAGTGGAATGGTAGTCATCAAAGGAGCGGCGCGGCGGAGGGTCACGTCGTCAGCATCATCTATGTAGATTGACAGACAAAGCGCGCTCGAGCAACGCACACATAGACACCGGTCACGGACACGATATCTCGGCTCAATTCAGCTCAATGCGGGCTCGAGTGCGTTTGAGACACGCGTCTGTGAACTCTACATACATGACATTGACTTCTGTACCTATCTATTTTGTGGCTAGGGCCCTAATCAGTATTATTTTGACAAGTAATGATTACGGTAATTTATGTCCCAGCTACTGGTTACTCCGTGGAATGCGGTGATTAGTAGAAAAGGAAGTAAAATCTAATAGAGTTTTTTATTAGTATTTAGTAGAGTCAAAAACCAAAATCCAAAAAGATTAAGAAAATTTGAAATTTGCTGCTTACCCTGGAGCCTTCTCCGTTAAAGTAGTATTCGGCTAGGTATGTATTGATTGATTTAACTGATAAAAAGATTATATCATTGGTCTTATATTAAAATTCATCTATTATATCTTCTTTCGCTAATTTTCGCTAACTCCTACATTAGATCTGCCCCCCTAGCCAAGTTACAATCGTATCGTTCACGCCGAACGCCTCGAGTAGGCCACGCCTCCGATTCCTTTGTTCTGACGTCATCTCAACGCTCAGTCACGTGGTCAGAACAAAGGAATCGGAGGCGTGGCCTACTCGAGGCGTTCGGCGCGAACGAAACGATTGTAACTTGGCTAGGGGGGCTGTATAGAAACCTTACTGGCTTTAATCAACGTATAACAAGCGTGGGGCAGATGAAACCTAATAAGGGATAAAACTGCGTCCCCCAGATACGTACCGATGTCATGATGACTGACATCACTCTTAGGGTGAGGCCACACTATGATCGACCGATAACATCGATCGTTTTGAATTTTCATTTTTTTACTCGTTGGTCTAGCTGTGTACTGTGTGTTTTGTGTTGTGTGCTGTGTGTGTGTCTGTTAAGAATTTTTGATCTAAATTTTGCCTTGGATCGGCCACGTATCCAAATTTGTGTATCCTCCAACATCATCATCATATCAGCCAAAAGACTTCCACTGCTGGGCATAAGCTTCCCCCACGTGTCGCCACAATGACAGGTCCTGTGTATCTCACATCCATCGGATTACCATACCTTTACAAGGTTGTAGATCCACGTTTTTGGAGGCCTTCCAACAGTGCCTCTTTCAATATGCGGTCGCCACTCCAGAACATTTCGACCCTATCGATTTGTTCTGACCACTACCTACTTAAGTAAGTTTGGCGATTTTTAGAAATATATCCGTAACTTAGGCTTTTTTGAGGTTATCTTCATTTCTGATACATGTAACTTTACTGACGAAATGTTTCTGCATTTCGTCAGTACCTTCGAGAGTATAATTATAGTTGGCGTGATTCCACGTTATGATTGTTCACTCGAAGTCGATCAACCAATGGAAATTCACAAAAAATCGATAATTGGCATACCGATGTTTGGACACTATCGACGTCAACGGACCGCAGTGTGGCTGCGGCTTTACTCACCAATCCGTTTGACTCGCAATCGCAACACGTCGAGTGAAGTTCACCGCGCGGATTATGCTCGTTGTTATCGTTTATTGGCGCGGCTTTGATCGCGGGAGACGCAATGTTATGGCCACGTAACTGTGTGTCATTGTGATCGCGTAATTAGTGACAAGTGATACTTATAATAGAGAGCAGTGGTGGCCGAGTGGTAACGGCCCCGACTTACGTATTGTAGGTCGCGGGTTCAAACCCAGCCAGACGCATTACGTTGTGTAATTTATTTCATCACCACTGTTCTCAAAACGGTGAAGGAAAACATCGTGAGGAATCCGGCATGTCCTAGAACCAAAAATTCGAAGACATGTGACATCCACCAACCCGCACTGGGCCCGCGTGGTGGATTACGGCCCATCCCCTCTCCTGAGGCCTGAGTCCCAGCAGTGGGAACATTAAAAGACTGAATATGTATGTATGTATGATACTTATAAATCTGTTATTATACAGGTTTATATGAAATTTGCTAGCGAAACGCTGCTGTATTTTTTTCGTTGGCATAGGAATGCCATTTCGTTTCGTCGTTGCGTGAAGGTCAGAAATTATCCCAAGGGAAAAATAAATTAGATATATTCTCCCATCCTTTTTTAAGGGTTCCGTATCTAAGGGTAATACGGGATCCTATTACTAAGACTCCGCTGTCCGTCCGTCTGTCGGTCTGTCCGTCTATCACCAGGCTGTAATCTCATGAACTGTGAATTTCAACTGTCTAAGTTGAAATTTTCACAGAAAATGTATTTCTGTTGCCACTATAACAACAAAAACTAAAAACAGAATCAAATAAATATTTAAGTGGGGCTCCCATACAACAAACGCATTTATAATATTTGTACGGATTCATCACTCTTTTATGCGTTTTATTCCTGCTCATTCTAAAAATGCCCATACCAAGATAAACAGTTCCATCTTCCATTTCAACTTTTCTATCACGTGAGCTACTTTCAAACTGCCTCCAGTACCTATGAGTATAAAAAATTCAATAAATATATACAGCGACTGATCAAGAGTTCTGACCGCCCTAGGCTAATTATGAGGACGCGCCCCCGCTACGAAGGGTGGCAAACCATTTTTTAACCTGACATTTTTTTATATTTTTTTTATATTTACACTTCTGTTATTGTTAAAAAAAGAGGAGAGGCATCATCTAAGTGAAACATTTTTGCAACTGATTAATGATTTATTTGAAAATTATAGTAATTAACTTCTTGAGTAGCGTAATTAGAGACACAATAGTAAGACAATAGCGCACGACCGCCGGCGTTCGTGCGGGGATCAACAGCTTACGTAATTATTATTAGATTATACAAAAGTCCTTTTTGGTGCTTTAGCGTTTGCAAATCTATAGTTTGTAAAAATTCACTTTCTATATACATTAGCGAGAGCGCTGCAAGTTTTTGCTGGTGGAGTGTGGAGCGCAAGTAATTTTTTACTTTTTTAAGTGCTGAAAAAGACCTTTCGCCGCTGCAGTTGGTAACACTCATTGTCAAAAAAATTCTTAATATTATTTCCACATTCGGGAACATGCATGAAATATTAAAACTTTTTATTAACTGCAACAAACCCTTTGGGGTTCTGGCTGAAATAGAGTGCTCGGCCTCGGTATCAGATTTTAAAAACTGCGCCAAATGGACGCATTCTTCTGCAAAGGTTTCTTCTAAATCAGTAGCATATAGTTGTTTTAACTCCTTTGCTTTACTTCTAATAATTTCACTGTCGTCTAGTTCATGCAGTTTCCATAAGAAACCAAACTTTGTATTTACTGTATTATAAATAATTTGCCGGTTTTTAAGTGCTCTTTAAGACAATCAATAGCTGCATAATAATTATCAACGATGAAAGATCGTCTCCCTTCTAACTCAATGTGCCCCGTTTTCTTTCTTCTTCTTACATCTTTTTGTATGTGTTCACTTCGCATCTCTTGATTGCCTCTGATTCAAAATCCAAAGTGAAATAATGTAAATATTTTTATTTATTTTGATTATATTACAAAGTAGTAAAGAATTACGCAAGCAACTGTCGTAAAGTAAGTTGATTAAATTGTAAGTTAATTGTCGGAGGACTATTTTTTGAGTTCGGATATCGTATGTTATGCCTTATCTTCGTGTTATTTCCTTGCTTTTTTCCGATTTTTATATTTTCACTTCCTTCTTAAAGTCTTCAAAAGCTTCGAATGCGCTACAATAATAGGCATGATTCAGAATATATTAACGACTTTTGCTTAAAATAAGGCATCATGTTCTAGCTCTTTATTTGTTCTCTTTATTTAACAAGTTCTGTACTATGTGTTTTTCTAACAAAAGCCTTACATGGTGAGGTTTAGCAGTACCTTAGGTAAAATGATAACTAAAATATTATTTTATGTTTTCAGTTTCCCGAAAGACGCAATTTTAAAAAAGCAATGGATTGATACCACTGGAAGGCCACCTAATTGGTTTTCTAAAAAAATATAGTATCATAAGCTCAATTCACTTTAAACCAGAAATGCTTTAGCCTCTAAAAAAATAACGCAGTCTTTTTAAATGGGAAATCCCTAAATTCTATCTATCTATTTATGTTTGATTTCCGCACTTAGTCCTACGTGGACCATTGTACGTGGGCCATGGCGGCCATAACCTTAGGTGGGCTTATTCCAACCAGCCCACCTCTCTCCAAAAACAGATAAGACCTCTTAGGTTTTTCAGGACATCAATAAGGGAGTTCGGGGATCCTAAGGTTCGTGTGCGTATTTCAGTGACACCTGTGCAGTCCAGGAGCACATGTGCAATAGTCTCCTCCCCCTCCAAACACGCTCTGCACAGGGGACTGTCTGAATCTTAATCTGAATCCCTAAATTAAGACTAGACCTTATTTTTGTAGAAGTGAGTTAAAGTTTTTTTAGTAACTGAAAGCTTTTTCATGTAAATAATTCATAATATAAGTTATTAATAAAATTTTTCAGGATTTTAGAGTACCAGGACACGCACTTGACCGATTTTTAGTATTTGATATTGACGTTCTAAAATGCCGTAATAATGGCCGAATGCGGGTAAATTGTTAGAGTTTTTGGGTTTTATGGAAACAATTTTTATTATTAATATATTATTTTCTGGACATATTGATTTTGTTTTTGGGACCCAAAAGAAATAGCACAACAAGAAATGGAAAAATCGATAACTTTTCTATTTAGTCAATCACTAGCGTAAATGTAAAATAAATTACTTTTGCATAGCACATCGACATTTATGTGTGCGTAAGTTGTACGGTGCATGGAAAATACACGCTGTTTTTAGGGCTAGGCACTCTGTTGCTAGCTCACTCACTCGCTCGACCACCGACCGATTAGTAACAAGTCAGTGTTTGTGTTACGCGCGCCTTTTAAAATTTGTTGTTAAAATCAGGGACACTCAAGCGCATTTAATTTTAGTGTATTGTCTCGGTCTAGTTGAAATATGTAGGGTAGATGCAATGATGCTAGATTAGTGCATGCAAAGACACGATTTTAGCGCGCGCCCCCCCGATCCGCGCGCCCTAGGCTGCAGCCTAATTAGCCTAAGGGTTAATCAGGGCCTGAATATATATGTCAAACTTCTTCTTAGTAACAATGCAGCCCAAGTTAAGGCTCTTACTTCTCGCCACACATTTGTCCGAAGGGTATCTATCGATGATTTCATGGAAGGATACCGACCTCGCATCGAAACACGATCCCGTCAATTCGTGCGTAATAGTTTTATGAATTGTTATGTTTTTTTTTTCTTTCATAAGAACCTTCTCGTGACAATAACAAATTCAACACAAAAAGAATTCATTCAAAAGTAGTTCACTTTTATTGATACATATATAAAAATCTCGCGTCACTGTGTTTGCTATCGAACACCTCCGGTTAATCCGTTCGTTTTTTGTGTATATTTGGCAGGTCTGAGAGTAGACCGTAGGCTATTTTTACTTCTACCCCCACCCCATATTTTTTCCTTTGATATTTTATATGGCAGAATAAAGTTTCCCGGGTTAGCCATTATAGTCCATTCGCTATATGATTAGACATTTGGCATTAAAAGCAAAACAGTGGTTACTATATCAACTTTGTTTGCTTTGTTTGCCTTATGCGTAGAGAATAGAAGTCATAATCGAATGAACGGATACTTAAATAGTACATTTTGATACAAGTGCAGAAAGTTTGTCATTGCGACCGAGGCGGAAGCGGAATTCGCACGAGCCGTAGGCGAGTGTGCTATGGAGCCGAGGGCTGCAGTGACTACTTTGCACGTGTATCAAATGACTTTTTTCAATACATTTACGAAAATATGAATAAACGGGAATTGATCGGCGACTCGTAGGGGTTGACGCGCACCCAGCCTGATACGATAAATGTAATAACATTGTGGCGAGGGAGAGCACGTGCACTTTTCTGCACTAGTGCGGAAAACAGTCTATTGCGTGCCTAAAAGCGATGGGATAAGAGCGCGTTTTCGAGTAAGTGTATTGAAAAATGTTTGTTTAAATACTAATCTTATTGCAAATGGAGTACAGTAGATTAAAACACGTTCATTTTCACAGATCAGCTTCGGTTTCCATTTCATTTTGTTACTTCGCGCACCACACCTAGAAAACCAGATAAATTCATATTATATCATTAGTAAGTACAGCCACACTCACGACATTCAGCATTACACAACACAACACAAGAACCATGTTTGAACTTACCACTACTACTGCTGGTAAGCCGTGTGCCTACGTGAGGGTTAATTAACGAAGGTACGATTAATCAATCGATAAGCTCGTTACCTAATGCATGATTAGTTGGATGACGTACAGGGCTTTAGGTCATGTAGGTTTCCACACAATTATATAAATTCAAGTTCTTCAAACGCAACAGATTTTTTTTTTTGTTGGGATAATCATCCAAAAACTCTCTCTTGGGCGGATCGGGAGGGTGTGTCAGACTTTTACTGACTAAAGACCCACTCCTGTTCCTTCGTTGCCAGGGCCAAGTCTTCCTTTCAGAAGCAGACCCTTGGCCCCAGTAGGCTTCGACCCTGCTGGGCCCCTACTGTTTGCTGACATCTCCTTGAGGTGCGCGTGGAAGACTTTGCGCTGTCGACGACTTGGGCTCGGTCCGGACGGTTACCGGATGGTCGGACGGCGAGCTACCCATTGCCCGCCGTCCGCAAGCCCGCGCCTACGGTGACCAGAAATCGGGATCGGGATCCCGGCGGCTGGGGCGTGAGGGCCGTTCCCCCGTGCGTGCACGTGCGTCCTCCTCCTTTGCTAACATTACTGCTTCGCAGAAGGAGGCGACCGCCTGCCACTCCTCCTTACTTCGGACCATAGCCTGTACCAAAGCCCGGTGCGAGAGATCGCAGCCACCGATCTCCCCCACGAGGACACGGCGGTGCTCTGCCCAAGCGGGGCACACCTCTACCGTGTCCTCCGGGCGGTCCACACAGTGGTGACACCCGGTGCAAGAACTTCCCGAACTAACCATGTTCGGTGAGAACCTGCGTCATGCGGAAGGTGAGGAAGCCGTGAGATCTTTCCAGCCACTCCTCAGAGAGGGGACTTACCGCCATAATTATGGCGTGCCCAAACGCAATAGATAGAGATGTCTTAGAAAATTTAGTAAGAATGCAAAAATATGTATGAAGTTCATGTTTAGAGTAAGATAAAAATTTAAAACCGATTAAGTGCAAGTCATGCGACTTTTTTTTTTTTTTTTTTTTTAGGTGGGAAATCATCAAAATGACTTCTCGCGCTCTGGGTGGAGCGGGAGGGCGTGTCAGACTTTTACTGACTAAAACCACACCTGTATCCTTCAATTACCCTTTGCGTTCTAGGACTACGGGTTTCCCTTTCAGAAATTCTCCGCGGTCCTAGCTACCGGGCATTGGCCCTGCTGGGCCCCTACGGTTTGCTGACATCTTTTTGAGGAGCGCGAGGATCACTACGCGCTGTACGACGACTGGGCTCGGTCCGGTTTATTACCGAACAGCCGGACGGCGAGCTACCCAGTGCTCGACGTCCGCAAGCCCGCGTCTACCGTGGCCGGTAGTCGGGGTCGGAATTACGGCGGCTAGGGCGTGAGGACCTTCGTTCCCTCACGCGTGCAGCCTCCTCCTTCTCCAGCATTACTGCTTCGCAGAAGGAGGCGACCGCCTGCTACTCCTCCTCGCTTCGGACCATAGCCTGAACTAGGGCCCGACGCGAAAGGTCGCTGCCGCCAATTGCCTCCACGAGGACACGGCGGTGCTCGGCCCAAGCGGGGCACACCTCCACCGTATGCTCCACCGTGTCCTCTGGGTGGTCCGCACAGTGTTGACACTCGGGCGTTGCCTCCGCCTGAATCCGATGCAGGAACCTCCCGAACTTGCCATGTCCGGTGAGGACCTGCGTCATGCGGAAGGTGAGGACGCCGTGTTGCCGCTCCAGCCACTCCTCAAAGAGGGAAATTATCGCCTCAATTGTAGCGTGCCCAGCACTGGGTTGTGACAGTCGCCGTCGCCATTCCACCATGAGATCCCGCCGGAACACTGTCCGCCATGCCGCGACTTGGCGCGGCAGCGGAGTTTCGCCCCGGCGTTGCATCTCCACGCGCAAATCGTGCATGCATGCAAGGACTGTTGCCTCCAAATCCCATGGTGGCAGGCCAGCAAGGAGGCTCGCCGCTTCGCGGGAAATCGTGCGGTATCCCCGTATCATCCGTATGGCCATGACCCTCTGGCAAGCGTTCAGCATGGCCGCCGGTCGCTTTTGCAGCGACGGCGCCCAGACTGGCGCCCCGTAAAGGGCCATGGACCGAACAATTCCCGCGTAGAGCCTCCGGCAGGAGGCGTCTGGACCCCCAAGGTTGGGCAGGAGCCGCTTTAGGGCAGCCCCGGTCCGTTCCAGTTTGGGAGTCAGACGTCGAAAGTGCTCCACAAAGTTCCACCGACTGTCGAGGACAAGTCCTAGGTACTTCATCGTCGACCCGACGTCGATGCGAACCCCTCCTACCGTTATTTGGGAACCCGGTGGTGGCGCATTCCGAGGGCCATGAAAACACATGGCCTCGGACTTGTGCAGTGCCACTTCGAGTCCCAACTCCTGGATCCTGTCCACGACTGTCGCAACCCCGCGTGTCGCTAGTTCGGCCGCCGCCTGGTGCGACTCCCCCTGCGCCAGGACCAGCGTGTCGTCTGCGTAACAGACCACGCTGACCCCGTCGGGGAGGTCGCCGCGCAACACGTAGTCGTACCCGATGTTCCACAAGGGCGGTCCTAGTACCGATCCCTGCGGAACACCACACGACATCTCTCGCCGTCTCCACTCTCCCTCGTGACCAGGGTAGATGATAAACCTGTCCTTCAGGTAGGCCTCGATCAAACGACGGAGGTAGTCGGGCACCTGGTGATACCGGAGTGCCCTCCTAATGCTACTCCAGGGCAGGGAGTTGAAGGCGTTGGTAATGTCCAAGGACACCACCACTACGACCTTGCCCCGGGACACCGCATCCCCCGTCGTGAGGGCTCGCACGCGCATGATGGCGTCCACCGTGGAGCGCCCCCTGCGGAAGCCAAACTGGCTGTCCGAAAGATCCGGCCCCACCCGCGCTAAATGCGCGACGAGGCGGTCTGCAATTACTCTTTCAAAGAGCTTGCCCACCTCGTCGAGCAGCACTATGGGCCGGTATGCGGACGGAGAGTCCGCAGGGCGCCCCGGCTTCGCGATAAGGACCAGTTTCCCGGTCTTCCAACGAAGTGGGAACTGGCCCCTCTCCAAACATGCGCTAAACAGCCCTCTTAGTCGAGGCCCGAGTTCCTCCATGGCCAGGACCCAGGCTTTCCCAGGCAAGCCATCGGGTCCTGGGGCGGTATTTTTTGCGTTTAGCCTTCGTACCGCCACACTCATCTCTACCTCGGTCACCTCCGGAGTATCGTCGTCATCGCCGTCGTGGTCCGCGTCGGACACCGCGAGAGGCGGAGCCGTTGGTGGGAAAGAATGCTCCTCTCTCGAAGGGAACAGAGCGTTCACTACACCCTCCACGAGCTGGGGCCGGAGACTCTGTATCAGCGGAGGAGCCCAGGCGCGGAGCTTATCCCGCACCATTTTGTAGGGGCGTCCCCATGGGTCTCCGTTCAGAGTCCCCAACCACACGTCGCGGGCCTGTAGTTTGGCTCGCCGTATCTCCGCTCGGAGGGTGCGCTTCGCCACTCTGTATCCCTCGTACAGCTCCGCCTCTATGGCCTCCGCATACGGAGGGCGGATGCGGCGCCTGCGGTGCCTGGTGTACCGGCGCCGTGCGGCAACGCATGCCTTGCGCAGTTCCGCAATCTCCGGCGACCACCAGTACACCTGACGCCGGGCACGTCCTGGCCGGACTCGGGGCATTGCCACGTCGCATATTTCCGACATGGCCTCCCGGAATCACTCCGCCTCGTCATCTATGTCGACAGGCCTGTCCGGTGCTGACACCCAGGCCTGTACGATAGCAGCTTCCAGGAGGAGCTCCCGGTCCAGCTGTTTTAGTGCCCACCGCGGACCACATGGGTTTTGTCGGACCGGCGCGGTCGAGGTCTGGGCGGAGACGTCAAACCGGATGTACCGGTGGTGTGAGTACGTCTCCACCCCCTCCATGACGCGCCAGTCAATGACGCGCGGAGACAGAGCGGGGCTCGCGAACGATATGTCCACCACGGACTCGCCCTGCATCCGCACACACGTGGGGACAGAACCCCGGTTTAGGACGACCAGGCCTGACTCCAGGGCCCAGTCCTCCACCATCCGGCCCCGCGTATCTGTGTACCGGGAACCCCAAGCCAAGTTCTTGGCGTTGAAGTCCCCGCAAACAACCACAGGGAGGGATTGAAACCCGGCGACGACGATGTTCAGCTCCATAAGGGAGTTGTGGAGATCGGCGAGAGTTCAGTTCGGGGAGAGGTATACACCTACCACTGCAATGTCCCCGAACCGTGCTGCCACGCAACCTCGTCCCCTCTTGACACCCTCTTGGGACGGGGTACCGGCGGCGGCCGACGAAATTAATGTCACCGAGCCGTTCAGATCCTGCACCCAGCCAGCTCTGGGTGGGACGTAGTACGGCTCGGTGACCACGGCGATGTTGATCGACCACTGCGCCATGCTCTGGAGCAAAAGATCCTGAGCGGGGGCGCAGTGGTTGATATTTGCCTGGAGGAGACGTAATGGAGCAATTATTGGCAGTCCATTACAGTCTCCTCCCGAGCCCCCTGTGAGGGCCCTGCCGCAACAGTTGCGGCGGTGGCTGTGGTGGCGACAGCGGCGGCTGCGGCGGTGACGGCGGTGGTGGGGGAGGACCTCTTGCCCTTACCCCTGGCTTTGGTGGGGGGAACGCAGTTCCTGCTCCCAGCCCGGTGGTCGGCTGGCTTGCCAGCCGCTGCACACACATAGCAGTGAGGTGCAGCGTTACAGGCTACGGCCTTGTGGCCGGGCCGACCGCACTGGAAGCAGTGATCGCTTCTGTCCACCTCCGAGGTGCAGTGGACCCCCGCATGGTGGCCCACTTGGCAACGGAAGCACCTCAGAGGTTTGGGCTCCAGCAGTTTCACCTGCGCTGAAACCCAACCCACTAGGAGCCTTCGACCCTCCCCAGTTATGGCCTTGGCCGCCGACACGGGGCAGCTCACCGTGACGGTTCGCATGCCCGTGTTGTCGGCACGGATAGTGCCTGCCCGCACCTGGTCGCCAGGACACTTTCCCGTCCTGACGACGGCGGCCACCACCTCGTCCTCCGTCACGGAGTCGTCCAGGCCCATAATGCGGATATCGATGCATTTCGTGGGCCTGGATACTCGGGCCACCTCCGCGTCTAGGGACGCTCGTATTTTTTCAGCCAGAGCGTCCGCGGTGGGGCCGCTGTCCGCACCAGGGACTTCCAGCATGCGGCCTCCAGTTGCGGTGGTCCTCATTCGCAACCCCCCGGCGATGCCAAACTCGGTGAGGTCCACCGCCCGCTTCGCCTTGGTCATCACCTCATTGTAGGTCGCGCCCTTCTTTTCCGCACCTGGCTGTAGTGTGATCACTACAGCTGCGGATGTCGGGGCACGAAGCCTAGCCGCGAGGGCCCTCTTCTTGCGCTGCTGCCGCCTTTCGCGCTTCTTGGCCGCCCTAGCCGCCTTACCCGCCCTTTTCTTTTCTCCGACCACTTGCCATTCGGCGTTGGCCGGAGAATCCACAGGCTGGGGTAGCGAAGGAGGCCGGCTCGCCGCCGCAGCAGGAGCTTTTGCCGCCTTGCCTTTTTTAGGGGGGGGGACAT
Source organism: Mythimna impura (assembly GCA_905147345.3). Taxonomy (NCBI): domain Eukaryota; kingdom Metazoa; phylum Arthropoda; class Insecta; order Lepidoptera; family Noctuidae; genus Mythimna; species Mythimna impura. The sequence goes on from LR990341.1 coordinate 34,358,067, forward strand.
GTTTCTTTTGCTGTTGCTTAGCTGGCGGGGCTGGCCTCGCGGTATCCGACACCACCGTGGACCCGCGTTTGTCTTGCCCCGACCGGCCCGGCTTAGGCGCAGCAGCTGAGACCGCGGCGGCGGCGGCGTATGACGCCACCTTCCGTTGGCCGGAGGCCGTAAGCGGTGGGCGCAGCACGATGCCCTCCAGAACGGTGAGCTGCTGCTGCACCCGCTGCTGGAACTGCTGCTGCTGCTGCTGCTGTTGCTGCCGGAAGGCAGCCAGCTCCTGCCGCAGTAGGGTCAGCACCTCGCTCTCTGGCTGGGGCTGTGGCCGTTTGCGTCCTCCTTTTTTCGCCGTCTCGGGACCAGCTCCTCGGAGACTGGCCAGGTCCGCCTCGAGCCGCCCAATCCTCTTATTGAGGGGCTCCAAGACGGTACCCAGTGCTTCCGTAATTGAGGTCGTGCCTTGGGAGATAGCATCCTTCTTCCTGGACTTCTCCCTTTTTTTGGAGACGCTTGTTAAGGCGGCGACCACGACCTCAGTGAATTTGACCATTGCCTCCTCCATGCCATCTGAATCGTTTGCAGAAGGCTCCGAGGGGCTGGCCTGACCACTGATTGCCCCGGAGTGGCGCCCCTCCCTAGCGATTTCCAGGGATCGCCTGGCTGCATCCTGGGCAGCGAGCCCCCTCCCCCTTCCTGTCTTACGGCCCGCCCCCCGCCCAGCGGTGGAGATCTTACGGGCCGAAGCTTCGTCAGAGGATGACCCCTGGCCGACCCCCGACATGGGGCGTTTCCGGAGGAACTGGTTCCTCCTGGAAGAGGTGTCTGCAGGTTCTGCAACCTCCATTATCTCCGGGGTGAGTGAAGATGCGGTATCGGAATCCGACACCGCATCTCCGCTCACTTCTCTAAGGCCGAAGCTCCTGCCGGCCTGTTCGGTACCCGCTGGCGCCGCAGACGTGCTGGGAACGGGTCCCAGGGACTTCGCGCTACCGGCGGGTGAGCCACCCTGGCTCAGTGCGTCCACAGAGGACGGTACAGGGTCCGAAGACCCGAGGCGGTAGTTGCCCCCCCAGAATACGAGGGGCAGCCCGAGCTCTGCTCGGGGAGGGATTCTCCTGCATGCAGGTACCCTCCTGGGGTAGTTATTTCTTTTCTACTCGCGCTCATGGTTGGTGCTAAACTAGCTTTGCCTTTTTGTCAATGGGGTGGGGTCCCCAATAACACGTTCGCCGTCATGGTCACTTCTGATAAGCAGACGCGTACCCGAGGCGAACCCACTCTCCCAAAACCGCTGTCCAAAAATACCAACAGCTGTTGGTGCCAATGCTTCTGGACAGCGCACCCTCCGTGGTGGTCCGTCTGGACTCCGCCTGTGTGTGTTCCTCTTAGTCTGGTCTCTCACTTGAGGCCTTCCGGCATGAGTAACTCTACTGGCATAGCCCTCAAGATCACAGAGACACGCAAGCCCCACCACGACGACAACGTGGGAACACAGTTGGTGGGGAAGTCATGCGACTTGCACTTAATCGGTTTTAAATTTTTACCGCGCACGAAGGGTGATGTATGCAACATTAGACACTAAGTATATCAAAACCTTTTTTTAGTTCGGTTTTTGTAGTTCAGTTTTTCAGAAAATCAAGTTAGTTGTATGGGAGCCCCACATAATACTACCATAATATATATTTATTTTATTCTGTTTTTAGTATTAGTTGTTATAGTGGCAACAGAAATACATCATCTATAGACAACAGACTGTCCAGCTATCACGGTTCATGAGACTTTGACTGGCCTGTTGGTCTAGTGGTTAGTGGCCCTGACTGCTATGCCGGAGGTCGTGGGTTCGATTCCCACCTAGGACAAATGTTTGTGTGATGAGCACGATCATTTGTTCTGTGTCTGGGTGTAATTTATCTATATATGTATGTATTTAGAAATATATAAGTAAGTATGTTTATCAGTTGTCTAGTACCCATAACAAGATCAAGACTGATTTAGATTCGATTACTTTGGTTTTTGACACGCACATCACCGATCACAAGCCAACACTTCTCGATATAAAACCAATAGTGGCACCAACTACACCTAAAACGAAACGTATTGTGGTTGATTATCCCGCTGTAATCACGGAGATCACAGATACAGATTTCAGCTCAATTCTTCAAGTCAATGACGCGAATATTGCTGCAGATCTACTGATATCTGGTATTAGTTCGGCTATAGAAAAACATTCTAAGTCAGTTCGTGTACCCTCCAGGAATAGAATCCTCAAACCTTGGATAACCAGCGGCTTACTTCGCTGTATCCGCAATAAAGACCACATGCTGCGCAAGCTGAGGATGAACCCTGCTAATTTAACCCTTAAACTAACTTTTGCCCGGTATCGGAATTTCTGCAACAAACTACTTAAAAACTTAAAGATTGCCTATGAAAGGACGGAATTCCAAAAAGCTAAAAACAATCCTAAAGCTATGTGGAATGTTATTAAAAATATAACTCATAAGCATCGAACCGCGGTTTCGCCTACCGAGTTACTTGATGCTAATCCTGACAGGATCTCTTCAATAAATTATGTAAATGATTTTTTCGCAAATATAGGCAAAAGTCTGGCAGATAAGTTCGCGACAATGTCATCTAGCGAAAAGCCCGCATGCGATACTCCAATCGGCTCTTTCGTTCTTCTACCGACTGACGAAGCGGAGGTCGAAAGAATTATTATTGGTTTGCGATCAGATGCCGCAATGGGCTGGGATGGAATACCGTCACGCCTCTTAAAGTCTTGCTCACGTGCTCTTGTCCCAGCAATAACTCATGTTTGCAACAGAGCCATTAATACAGGCTGTTTCCCAAAAGCTTTTAAAAAAGCACTGGTACATCCAATCTTCAAGAGTGGGGACAGGAACAGTGTTACCAATTATAGGCCTATATTATCTGTCTTACCTGCCCTCTCAAAAATTTTAGAGAAAATTCTGAATACTCGGTTAACTAACTTTCTGGAATCACATCATCTTTTAGCTAATAACCAATTTGGTTTCAGAAAATGCAAATCGACTGAAGACGCTGTTAGCTCTTTTATAGACTGTACGGTAGCTAAGCTCGATGCCAGAAAGAGGTGCATAGGTATTTTTTTAGACCTATCCAAGGCATTTGACACTGTGTCTGTTCCACATCTTTTAACAAAACTAGAGGCTATCGGTGTTAGGGGTGATACTCTCGAAATCTTTCGAGATTATCTTGCTGATCGAGAGCAGTGTGTCAGGATTGATGGGTTGGTAAGTGATGTCAAAACAGTGAGTTTTGGTGTGCCTCAAGGCTCAATACTTGGACCAACCCTTTTTCTTGTTTATGTCAACAATTTGTGCAAACTTTCCCTGACAAATTGTTCAATATTTGCGTATGCTGATGACACGGCTTTACTTGTACATGGTGATAATTGGACTGAGGCAATAAATCACGCCGAAAACTCATTGGCGGCAGTGATGAGCTGGCTGTACAACAACCTTCTTACTGTAAATCTGTCAAAAACTACCTTCTTACCCTTTTCCTCACAAACCGTTGCATTACCTGCCCCTGATTCAATTATTCTGAGGGCTCATTCTTGTTCTCTAAATGCACAGTGTTCCTGTCCTCCGTTAGCAAGATCGACTACCGTTAAATATCTCGGAGTACAAATTGATAGCTTATTGAATTGGAAAACTCATATTTATTGTGTTGTCTCTCGGGTTCGTAAACTTCTATATATTTTCAAAAAATTGCGATACTCTGCAGACCACACTACTTTAAAAACAGTTTATTACGCTCTGTGTCAGTCATTACTTATATACTGTATAAGTGTTTGGGGAGGTGCAGCCAAGACTATCCTTATAGACCTTGAACGAGCACAAAGGGCAGTCCTGAAGGTCATGACCTCCAAACCTTTCAGGTATCCTACAGTCAGTCTATTTAGAGACTGTAAAGTTCTGTCTGTTAGGCAGCTCTTCGTACTTCATGTAATTATGCGTAAACACATGTCACTGAAGTGCGATGCCAGTATTCGAGATAAGCGCCAACGCTATAGGGTATGCCCTACTCCAATTTGTAGGACGGCACTTGCTCGGAGACATTTCTACGGTATCGGAAGCCACTTATATAATAAAACCAACAAATATTGCTCTATTTATAGCTCTAAATTACAGGAATGTAAGAGAAGGGTTTATGACTGGTTACTGTTGCAGAGTTATAATGAAACAGAAGAGCTCTTGAGGTTATAATCTCAGTAATCTCGGTAATACACGACCTAGACCTGTGCCATGGCGTTTGGAGTGAGATTGTTTCGTTCTTATTTCCGGTGTGGATAGGAGATGGCGCTAGACAACCTGTGTAGCTCTGTCTCTTGCACGCGCTGGGGTGGGAGTGGAGCGGTCTTGCATTGAACGTCATGGTAACCCCCCTACACATGAACAGTCAGTGCACAAACTTTACACTACTTCATAAAGTCACAACATCACATGTACCCTCATGCACCACACTTGCATAAATGAAAGGATCAATTTTGATTTTTACCTTTTGGCTTTTGGCTTTGGAGTTTTTTTGCCTTCTGATATTCTTTTAATGTTCTTTTAATGTAAAAATAGCGTGAGAATCCTGGTACCCATAACACAAGTTAAATCTTTCCTTGGGTACCAGATTCATTACAAATACTTACTTGTTACTTCTGACTCTAATTGTTCTTGTTCTCTAATATCTGTTTGTTCTATGTGTTGTTTGTAAGTGTTTGAGTGTACAAAATTTTTTGATACAATAAATTATTATTAAATTATTATTAAATTAAATTATAACACAAGCTCTGCTTAGCTTGGGACTAGACGGCGTTGTGTGATAGTTGTGGAATATTATAAAGTATTATTATAAAGTATGAGATACAGCCTCGTGAAAGACAGACGGACAGCGGAGTATTAGTAACAGAGGGTCCCGTTTTTATCCTTTGGGTTCGGAGCCCTAACAAAACAGGTACCAACAGTAATGTGAGATTTGAACTCGCATACATATTAGTCCTGAAACCACCACGCTATGTACGATCTGAGCTGGTTTCATATTTAAATACGAGTTTTTTAAACAAATAAATCTAATAATATTAAAATCGCAATTTCACTAATAATAAAATAATAGGTATCTACATTTATCTGAAGAAATGTACGTCCGTCTGCGAAGCGACAACAAAAATATGAGCGGCATTTGAAAAACCATTTCATATTGCTTTTGCTTTATTATATGTGACATCGATGATAATAATATAGCTTTCTGTGATCCCAACATATACAACACCGTTATTTCTATATCAAAATATTATAGAGGGATAATAATGTTTGAAAACAGTAGGTTTTATCAGCACAAAATCTACCTTCATTAGTATTAATTAATTTCTAAATATAGAAAGGTTTCACCTTTTTAATGACAAGACTGATTTTCAGCATCTGATTACAAGTTAGGTTGTTTGTAGTTGATTGTGACACAGTTCAACAAATAATTTGTGTTGTTGCTTTTGATGAATAAACTTAGTGTTACTTTATATAACACGTTGATAGCGGCACTCATTTTTGTATTATTTCGATTCCTGCGGTACGGGGCGTTTGAAAACAATCATTTTGACGGTAAGGGGCTTATTAGACCTCGTAACGTATAATAACTATTTGCGGTACGAGGTCAAAGTGACCCAGTACTAAGTAGATATACCACTGCATTCTTTTTTAATAGAAATAACATCTTAGGTTTAATAATATTCATCTCTTTTCTAAACTAAAGCTAGCTCAAGAGACGGCCTCCACATGGCAGGAAGACACGTACGAGGCGTATTAGACCTCGTTCACAACTCAACGTGTCAAAGAAGATAACAATATTAGACCTTTGAACAGAACAGGCCAAAAATAAAATAAAAATAAAACATTAAGGACCACAACCTACTCATAAATAATGTCCTCCGGTCGATTCTACGTAATTGACAGTTAGAACTAGTTACTGGTTGACATTAATCGTGGGTTTCTTTCAGTTGGCATCTGCGTCGATTGGGAACTGGAGTGGTGGAAGTTTCAGACAAACGATAGTTGTGGGACTTTTAAGTACAATTTCGGTGACAGTTGCTGTTGAAAGTTACACAACTTTCTGTGAATTTATTTTAAGTTGTGTTTGAATTTATTTCAAGTCTTGCATCATAAACATAATAGCATAATCAGCCTTTTTAATGTTCCCACTGCTGGGACTCAGGCCTCCTCTCTAGGAGAGGAATGGGCCGTAATCCACCACGCGGGCCCAGTGCGGGTTGGTGAATGACACATGTCTTCGAATTTTTGGTTCTAGGACATGCCGGTTTCCTCACGATGTTTTTTTTTTTCCACAACTTTCATACAACGCCATCTAGTCCCAAACTAAGCAGAGCTTATAGTATGAGCACTTACTAGACAACTGATAAACATACTTATATATTTCTAAATACATACATATCATAGATAATTTTCCTTCACCGTTTTGAGACCAGTGGTGATAAAATAAATTACACAAAGTAATGAGCCTGGCTAACATACAGACAAATTAAATTACTGAAAATTGAAATTATTAAAACTAAATTAAATTGCATTAGATTGTAATTATGTTAGTCAGTCCCTATGAGTTCTTTTTCTACCCGTTTGTACATATTATTATTTTCAGTTTGTTTAAATACCTATTAAATGTTTTTTTTGCTTGACTGCGATAATGACCACGTATCTGAGTGTGGATATGACGTCAGAACAAAGGAATCGGAGGCGTTCGACGCAAGTGAATGGAAACGAAACGGTCGTAAATTGGCTAGGGGGGCATTAGGCCTAAGTAGGTCGCCCATGACAAAACTGACTCAATTTTTTGTTACAATGTGTAAATATTAAGTAATATCTACTAAATTATGTTTTTTTAGAACTTGACACTTTCTCCCTTGGGGCGGTCGTAAAAATAAATATGTTCTTTTTTTAATTGTACTTCAAGCAAACATAATTTCAACTATTCCTTTTACATAAAACTTAATAAAATGTTTTAATGTCTGCCCAAAAGACTTAAACAATTTTTGCTAGTGCAAGTTATAAATATCAGTTTCTTTGCAAACTTAATTATGAGAAAATTAAACACATCTCAGTCGGATCTGTGTAATTTAAAAAAGTTATGATTCTGGTTTGTACATATTACGTTATTAAACAACTTTTTGCTCGTAAAGTTTTTCGTTGTTTTTAGGGGAGTAACATTGTGTCTTTTTTGGTCCAGCTAATATTTTTGTTTTTAATTTTCTAATTAAGTCAAATAATAATATCTATATATATATATATAAGAAAGTCGTGTTAGTTACACTATTTATAACTCAAGAACGGCTGAACCGATTTGGCTGACAGTTGGTGGAGAGGTAGCTTAGAACTATTTCTTATTCTGTGCTTAGAACCAGGAGACGGACATAGGATACTTTTTTTTTTTTGAGTAGGGTAGAGTAGGGTAGAGTGGGGTAGAGTGAAATAGAGTAGGGTAGAGTAGGGTAGAGTAGCGTCGAGTAGGGTAGAGAAGGGTAGAGTAGGGTAGAGTAGGGTAGAGTAGGGTAGAGTAGGGTAGAGTAGGGTAGAGTAGGGTAGAGTAGGGTAGAGTTTGGTAGAGTAGAATACAGTAGCCAGTTGACTGGAGCAAAGCCGCGGAAAAAAGCTAGTTCTGTAATAAAAAAAAATCGAAATTACGTGTGCTAGAAATCTTTAATGTAGAAATCTTTAGTTCTTATTCCACGTCTGCGTCTTAAAATCAACATCAGGGTTTAGGCTGGGCGTTGCAGGTGAGTCAGTGAGCCAGGCCTTCTCTTTTTATGCAATTAGGAAGACATTATACATACATACATACATACATTAGACATTAGACTGGCCTGTTGGTCTAGTGGTTAGTGACCTTGACTGCTTTGTCATCAATGCCGAAGGTCGTGGTTTCGATTCCCGTCCAGGACAAATGTTTGTGTAATAAACACCATCATTTTTCTATGTCTGAGTGTAATTTATCTACAATACGTATGTATTTAGAAATATATAAGTATGTTTATCAGTTTTCTAGTACTCATAACACAAGCTCTGCTTAACTTGGGACTAGACGGCGTTGTGTGATAGTTGTGGAATATTATTGTTCTTATTATTATTATTACATACATAGTAAAATATTTTAGACTTATAAATAAACTCTTTGATGTACACAGTACAATTTCGGTTAGTTCGGTGAAGGAAAACATCGTGAGGAAACCGGCAATGTCCTAGAACCAAAAATTCGAAGACATGTGACATTCACCAACCCGCACTGGGCCCGAGTGGTGGATTACGGCCCATTCCCTCTCCTAGAGAGAGGAGGCCTGAGTCCCAGCAGTGGGAACATTAAAAGGCTGCTTATGCTTATGCTATACACAGTACCTACAAGAAGTCAGAAAGCCGAAAGGGTAACAAACGTCTGGCCTGTCGTATTCAATCCAGATACATGCACACACATCTAAAAGCAACCCGCCTTCGTCAGATAGAATAGCTATACAAAACATCGTTTAAATAAATTCTGACCAATTTTCTTTCAATTTGAAATTTCATTAAAAGCATATTTGCATAATTACAAAAATGAAATGAGAAAACCGTGTTCTGTACGCGCTCTACATTAAATTGATTAATAAAAATATTTAAAACTGGCAACACTTTCAATTGGAAGTCGGACGACAACCAATTCGAGTTGAGTGCGAATTTCGATCGGAGCATGTAGGAGTATTTATGTCAAAAATCTGGACAAAAGTCGAAAATCACAAATTATTCACAACGCCACTTAAGCAGTTTATTATAAAAGTACATGAAATGATGCACCATACATAGTTCACTTACTAAAATCACACCCGCACTAGTCTCTGGGCACGCCATAATTATGGCGGTAAGTCCCCTCTTTGAGGCGTGGTTGGAAAGACCTCACGGCGTCCTCACCTTCCGCATGACGCAGGTTCTCACCGAACACGGTAAGTTCGGGAAGTTCCTGCACCGGATTCGTGCGGAAGAGACGCCCGGGTGTCGCCACTGTGCGGACCGCCCGGAGGACACGGTGGAGCACACGGTGGAGGTGTGCCCCGCTTGGGCAGAGCAACGCCGTGTCCTCGTGGGGGCGATCGGCGGCGGCGATCTCTCGCGCCGGGCGTTGGTACAGGCCATGGTCCGGAGCGAGGAGGAGTGGCAGGCGGTCGCCTCCTTCTGCGAAGCAGTAATGCTAGCAAAGGAGGCGGCCGATCGCGTGAGGCAACGGTCCTCACGCCCCAACCGCCGCCGGGATTCCGATCCCGATTTCCGGCCACCGTAGGCGAGGGCTTGCGGACGGCGAGCAATGGGTGACTCGCCGTTCGATCGTCTGGTAACCGTCCGGACCGAGCCCAAGTCGTCGACGGCGCGTATTGTTCCACGCGCGCCTCAGGGAGATGTCAGCAAATCGTAGGGGCCCAACAGGGTCGAAGCCTACTGGGGCCACGGGTAGTGTGAAAGTGAAACCCGGGGCCCTGGGACGAAGGCAAAGAAGGAACAGGAGTGGGTTTTTAGTCAGTAAAAGTCTGACACTATTTTTCGCTCCGCCCAAGAGCGGAACTTGTCATAAGATGATTTTCCCACCTAAAAAAAAAAAAAAAACCCGCACTAGTCTCTCTCCGCAATTTCAGTCGGCATCCTAATTTTTTCATTTTTAATCCTAATTTTCGAAGTTGCTTGTGTTTGTACTCTGCGCCGTTTTTTGTTCACTGCATTTGTGGTTCAATCTTTGTTTATTAGTAAGTGGTGAAAAAAATGCGATATGGTTATGGAAGCAGAAGGTATGCAGATTGTAAATACATGGTATTTTATTAATTTATTAATTTGTTTATGTGTTGACATTCAAAAATGACAAAAAACTGTGATTTTACAGTGTGAAATATTTAGTTATTGGAGTATTTGATAAGTATCAAGCCTTGTCAAGGCTTAATTTCTTTTTTAACTTATTGCTATTGATGTTCTATAATAAATAAAAGCGAAAAATATTGCGCGAACGTGCGCCATTTTGTTTTTGATAGCTTTAAAGACACCTAGGTAAAATGTGCATAATTTTGAAGAGTATAATTTTGTTTTAGTTACTTATTGGAGAGATAATCCTGTAAATATCACAATAATAGATTTGTATGATATCATACAAGAATACAAAAATAAAAACAAATAGCAAATGGTTTGAATTTCTCAAAACAAAATTATCTGAAATTATAAAATGCCCTAAGGATAGGAATAAGAAAAAAACATATTAAATCGTAACCAGATGTTTTTAAATAACGTACTCGTATTTCAACAAAATTAATTATAGTATCAGCCGCAAAGAAGAGGGTTTCTTATCAAGTAATGAAAAATGGCTGGCATTTTCGCTTAAATTTTCAAATTGCAGTAAAGAGAGTGCTCAAAAATCGGGGCGTCCAAATAATGTTTTGAAGAGTTGAGTGAACGTGGCAAGCGAAGAAAAAGAAGTCAATAGCGGAAGGAAGTATCTGATGCAGAACTAACATAATTATCAGTGAAGTGATGGAAAATTTAAATAGTTACTATTATTATTATAATATTATAAAACTGCAGAGTTTATTTGTTTGAACGCACTAATCTCAAGAACTACTGATTCGAATTGAAAAATATTTTAGTATTGAATAGCCCATGTATCGAGGAAAGTTATAAGCTATAAAACATTGCGCTACTACTTACGGGAGCGGAGCAGTAACCAAAAAAGCAGGTGAAACCGGGGACGACCGCTAACTCATTGGAAGTTATTGAAGAATTTTGTCCGGATTTTTCACATCAATACCTATGTGCGGCGCGCGGTGGTTTCACCGGAATCGGAACGAGGCAATTGCCTATACCCAGCGTATCGTATTGGTTTTTGTACAGGATTTAATTAAATAAAAGAAATAAAAGTACGTTTCCGTATTTCGAGAGTTTCGTAACATATTTTATGACTAGCTTTTTCCCTTGACTTCTACCGCGTAAAACTGCACAAATGCCTCTTCCACTAATCGTATAAACTAATAATAATAATATCATAATTATTCTGTGCTGCAACTCATTCCCAAAGGATCTCATTTATTTATTTGACTTTTACAAAAAGAGAACTAAAAACACGAAATGCTAATTACATTCAGTAAATATGTTATGTATGTATTAGTGATCTAAGGAATGTTAGATTTCTCACATTCGCGAATGCGAATGTGAATGCGAAAATTCAGATTCAATATTGGCGAATGCGAATGTGAATGCGAAATTTTACTTCCAAACAAAGTGCGCGCAAAATGTCATAAAGTTTGACATTTTGTGGCAGCCCAGCTACAAAACATAGCAGAGCCAGTCTTGTGCGTCTCGCATCCATCAGGTTCCCGCGATCCTTACCAGGTCGCCCCTTGTGGGAGGCCTTCCAATGCTGCGTCCTCCGGTGGTCGCCACTCCAGAACCTGTCGTCCCGTTCGACCATCTGTTCTGCGAGCAATGTGCCCTACCCAGGACCGATTTGATTTGAATCTATATTAATATCTAAAAAATCTTTAAATATACTTCATCATAATTTTTATTGGGTCTGTATAGAAGTAGTACGAATAAAAACATATGTATGGATGTGTCATGTATCTTGGGGACCGGAGTTGAGATTTAAGTAAATTGTCTTTTTGCCACTGCAGTTGATGTAACAAAGTGTAAATGACTATGAAAAATAATCTTTCTTAAATTAAAACAAATTAATAAGGATTGGAGATTAAAGTGTCTTAAACTAGCTGTTGCCTAATTTTCTTATTTTTTTAAATTTAAACAATAATAAAAAAAAAATATCTTAGAAAAAATAAAGATTAAAAATGAGGTGTGGGTGTGTGAATGTGTGAGTGTGCTGTATAAATGTGTGAGTGTGTTGGGTAAATGTGTGAGTTTGTCGTGTAAATGTTAATGTCTATGATAGGGTTCCGAGTTAAATGATGCGGGAAGGTTACAAGTTGTTAAAAATAAACGATAATCCCCAATCCTCGGTGAATCAGGTATGTTCATTTTTTAGTAACATTGGTAAAAATCTAGCGGACGATATAATTAAAACTAATAGGCAAGCTACGACATCTGTAATCAGCGATCCATGTGAAAGTTTAACCCCAGTTGACTCTCTTGTCATATTAGAAGTAAATGAAGCTGAAGTTGACTCAATGATTGCACAATTACGTAGTGACTGTGCGGTGGGCTGGGACGGTATATCAACGTCACTGTTAAAGAAATGTCGTCAGGATCTTGTGCCTCCTTTAACCTACATCTGCAATCGTTGCATTCAGACAGGAACTTTTCCTGACGCACTAAAAAAGGCTGTCGTTCTTCCAATATACAAATCCGGGAGCAGAGACTGTGTCAGTAACTACCGGCCAATCTCAATCTTGCCATCGATTTCAAAAATAATTGAGAAGATCCTCAATAAGCAACTCAAAGGCTTCTTAATTAAACATCGCATCATCGCGGAAAACCAGTATGGTTTCAAAGCTGGGGTATCGACAGAGGATGCGGTGTTAGACCTTACACAATTTGTTGCAAAGGAACTTGATGGTGGGTCTAAATGTTTAGGCATTTTTCTAGACCTCTCGAAAGCCTTCGACACAGTTTCTGTTCCCAAACTCATTGCAAGGATGGAGCGTCTGGGGGTGCGGGGCACAGCACTGGAAATGTTTAAAGACTATCTCAAAAATCGGTCTCAGCTAGTCAAGATAGGTGATTATCTCAGTGATGAGGAAACTGTGACCTATGGCGTGCCCCAGGGAAGTATATTGGGGCCTACTATGTTCCTGATTTACATGAATGACCTCTGCAGAATGATTCTTCCTAACTGCAAAATCTACGCGTATGCCGATGACACTGCAATCGTCATTTATGGACCTACTTGGGATGTGGTTAAAACAATGGCAGAAAATGCTCTAAGTCGGATCATGGGCTGGTTTCACGATAGCCTACTAACTCTCAACTTAGATAAGACCTGTTACATTCCTTTCTCAATCCGACGAAACACTATGCCCCCTAAAGAATTTACAATAATTGCTCACTCATGCCAAAGTTATACATGTGCTTGCCCTACGCTGGACAGATGCAACAGTGTCAAATACCTAGGTTTGCAAATCGATGAATGCCTTAGATGGGACAAACAGCTCGATATGATAACTTCCAGAATATTGCGGCTCATTTACGTCTTCAAATCGCTAAGAGAGTCTGCTGATAAGGGAACACTGAGAATGGTCTATTTTGCACTGTGTCAATCTATAATCGGATATTGCATTACTGCGTGGGGTGGTGCATCAAAAACCAACATGCTGAGAGCGGAGAGAGCTCAAAGAGCTGTATTAAAGGTTATGTGTAAAAAGCCATACCGATATCCAACTAAACAACTCTATGAGGATTGTGAGGTCCTAACTGTTAGACAACTGTTCATTCTGCAGTCGGCCCTCAGGACTCACAGATCCATGCCCAAATCAAACCCTAATAAACGCACAAATATCCCGTCAGGCGTTAAACATAAAACTTCTTTTGCCAAACACCATTTTTACGTCCTAAGCAAACATTTATACAAAAATTTACATAAAAAGCTAAACATACTGGATTTAAATAGATATACGCTAAAGAAAAAAATAAGTCAATGGTTATTACAACAGGACTACGTAGCAACAGAGAATCTGCTAACTTACATCTCATAATATAATATCACATACATACTCAAAGATCACATCTCATAATCTATATCCAATTACTATATATTAAATTAACAGAGTCACTTGTACAAACACACCCACACCTACACACACCCCACACACACACCCACACACCCCACACACACACTCATACACAGACCCACACACCCCACACACATCCACACACCTATAAGCATAAATACATACACATGCATATCTGCTATCTCTCACACTCTTTGTGTAGCTTGGGATTGGTTTTTGTTATTATTCCATTTATTTTTCTTTTTATTATTATTATTATTTTTATTTTTTCTGTACAATTGTTAGTATAAATCACTGACACTGTCTTCACTTGTTTTTGGTTGTGAATATGAATATTAACATAATCCATCTGGCTGAACCCTACCTTTTAAGATACAGGCTAGTCCTAGTTTAAAGGGTAGAGTCTATTACTATTGCATTATAATGTAAATATTGTTTTCAAAAATGTATACAGTGCAAAGTGCTATGTTTTTGTGAAATAAATACTTATTATTATTATTATTCTTTATTTATTTTTTATACATATTTTATATATTTTTAAATATTTCTTACAAAAAACACATATAAAAAAACATTTAAAAATATAAAAAAATAGTAGTCCGCCGGTGTCGGGAGCAGGGTCCAAGCTACCGGTGGTTAGGGCTCCAGAGACAGGAACCTCCTCACAATCCGAGCCGTATCAAGGAGTACTGCCTTTTGTATCAGGCCCTTGATCCAACCGCGTAACGACAGCTTCGACAGATGGTCGTCGAAGCTTTTGGCTATAAGGCCATTGGCAGTCACAACAATCGGCACAATGACAGCCGAGTCCATATTCCACATGCCGACAACCTCGTGTGCTAAGTCGAGATATTTGATTTGTTTCTCTTTCTCAGCTTTCACGAGATTCTCGTCATGTGGGATAGTGACATCGACTATTATTGCACGGCGCGCTAATCGGTCTATCACCACTATATCCGGCTTATTGGCTACAATAGTCCGGTCAGTAATGATAGACCGATCCCAGTACAACGTGACATGGTCATTTTCGAGAACTGGGTCGGGCACATACTTGTAATACGGTACCTCAGAATCCACTAGGTTGTACTTCAAAGCAAGTTGCTGGTGAATAATCCTGGCTACTTGGTTATGTCTGTGCAAATACTCGCCGTTAGCCAAACGAGAACAACCAGAGATAATATGTCTGATAGACTCACCTGGACGGTGGCATGCCCGACACACGTCAACCGTCCCGTCCTTCATTATATATTTCCGGTAGTTGTTCGTTAAGATAACTTCGTCCATAATCGCACAGACAAAACCTTCAGTTTCCCCAAAGAGGTCGCTGAAACGTAGCCAGGCCACGGACGCCAAGAAATCTACATCAGGTTCATGAAGAGCCCGGTAAAAGCGCCCGTGGAGCTCCTTGCCTTTCCATACTTCCTTGCGGTCATCAGTAGTCAGTACTACAGGTTTGCGCCAGTCCTCTTTAGCCATGGATAACGGGGTGAGTCCCTTGTCCACTGCGACCACATCTCGGTGCATACCCACATCGGTTTTAAGAAAATATTCTCTGAGGCTGCACACCTCGCGGTTGTGTAGAGTCTTTGCGTTCAAAAAGCCTCGACCTCCACACTTCCGCGAGATGTACAGTCTCATCACCGATGATCGTGGGTGATGCATCCGATTTGCTGTCAGCAATGTACGGACCCGCCTATCCAGGGCGTCTAGTTCGGTCTGAGTCCATTTGAGTATGCCAAAAGAGTACATTAAAACTGGCATGACCCAACCGTTGAAGGCGCGCACCTTATTTCCGCCCGACAGAAGGCTATTTAATACCTTCTTTAGGCGGCCAAAGAAGCGCTCCTTCAGCGATTGCTTCATGTCAGCATTGTTAATGCCTAACGCTTCTGACATACCCAAATACCTGTAGGTTTCGGTCGAGGAGAGCGATTTAAGGTGTATGGAATCCGGGAGTTGAATTCCCTCGGATTCCATAATCTCCCCTTGCTTTACATGCATAGCTGCACATTTGTCCACACCAAATTCCATCCTGATGGCGCTACTGAAAGTTTCAGTTACCTTCAGTAGCTCCATTAGTTGCAAATTGCTGGGGGCAAAGAGTTTCAGGTCATCCATGTAAAGAAGGTGAGATATGGCCTGACCACCTCTTCTCAACCGATAGCCCAGTCCTGAATCCTCCAGTAATGTGCTAAGAGGATTCAGAGCTAAGCAAAACCAAAGTGGACTCAGACTGTCGCCCTGAAATATTCCCCGTTTAATCCTAATAGGCTCATCATCACCCTGGATCGGTCGACATCCTGGATAGCGAAGTACCGTCTTCCATTGCCTCATACATGACTCAAGGAAGGTGCGTAAAGTCGTATCTATTTTGTACAACTCCAACACCCTCATGAGCCATGTATGTGGAACAGAGTCATAGGCCTTCTTGTAATCTATCCAACATGTCGACAGATCCTTGCGGGATCGACGAGCCTGTTGGCTTACGGCCATGTCTATGAGGAGTAGCTCCTTAGTACCCCGGGACCCATTCCTACATCCATTCTGAGAGGCAGACATAATCGAGTTATTCTCTATGTGTCGATTGATTTTTTCTCTCAGAATGGATGTAAGAAGTTTATAGACCGTCGACAAACACGTAATCGGTCTATAATTCTTGGGTTCCGCGGGGTTACCTGTCTTATGGAGCAGGTGGGTAACGCCAGTTGTTAGATACTCTGGTAGCGACCCAGACTCTAAGGTTGACTGGAATTGCGATGCCAGGGGCGCGTGTGAGTTTCTATACCATTTCAGCCAGAAGTTTTGCAGTCCGTCCGGTCCCGGTGATTTCCAGTTCGGTAACGGACGAACTGCTTTGGCTACATCCGCTGGACTAATTGTAATTTTTTCCATTTCTGGTATAGCTTCACACACGCGCTCGACTTCACGTATCCAGCCTCCCTCAGTGTGACTGACAGGCACCGACCAAATGTTTCGCCAGAATGTAATAGTGGCAAAATCATCTGGGCGGAGCCCGTCAATCACATTTTGTTCAGGTCGCTCCCAAGCTCTATATACCCACCTCTCATCGCTCTGGAAAATGCGATTCTGCGAGTACCGATCAACCCGCCGCTTATACCGGCGAATGCGGCTCGCCCATGCACAAACCTTCTGCTTCAGGAAGTCGATGCGCTCTGTGACACGTGACATATATTCTTGAGGGCTGATACTAGTCCCCAAAAACGCACGCCTCACAAAGCGCATCACTCGTGGTCGCGTATTACCCTCCCTGAAACTGTGTAGTTTGCCGATGAGTACCCTGGCCCCATCGATACGCCTCTCAATTCTGTATTGCCAGGCTGGTACAGCAGGTTTTGGTCGAATAGTTCCATCTGTATTAGGGAACTTGATGTTCGCCAAACGACATGCCGCAACAGCCCCACAATACAAGATTGAGTGCGTATCAACGAGGTTCTCGCTACTCTCAAAGATGTTTTTAAGCAGCGAGTCCAGAGTACACACCAGCGCCCTATTTTTTTTGTGCATGGGTAACCGTGGCAAACGGGGTCTAAGCTCAGTCGGAGTCAATCTGTACTCGCGAAGCGCATCCTCCAGTGCGCTCCTCAGTTCGTCGTTGCACTGGCTACTTACTGTGACAACCCTCTCATCTGCATCATCATTATTAAGAATGGACCGCGGCGAGATTGCGTTAGTAGTCGGCGTTGCCGCGGTCTGCGTTTGTATAGATGTGGAGACGATTTGGTTGCTCAGTACCTCTGAGCGCAGCCGATCAAGTGCAGCGTCGTCCAACCTGTGATTGCGTTGGATAAACCGCACCTGATCCGACAATCGTTGGGCCGAGACGTTGACGGTTGGTTCCAGGTCCTGAAAAAGAGACAGCATCCTATCACGATACGCAGTGAGGCTAGTTCCCCCCTCTGTAGACCCGTAATATGCGCGCATGACGTTCTCATTCATAGACTGAGTCCATCTCATGCGCTGCACACAACCACCGGCAGCGGGGACCCGGCTCGGGGCCGGTTGGCCCCCAGGTCCCAAGCTCTTCGGTGGCCGGCCTCTCCCCGGCCGACGTACAGGTGTTGGCGACGTCGGCGGGGAAAAATACTCGTCGCTCGAGCTCGACGCAACTGCAGCCACCGGTGACACTGGTGATCCGAGGTCCGGCGGCGGCGAGGCGGAGCTGAGCGGCGAGCCCGGGGGTGGATGGCGTGCGCGACGGGCAGCTGCTCTAGTCAACATTTTTATTCATTCCATTTCCAGTTTCCAATTTAGATGCGATGTGTTTGACGTTGTCAAACGTCATTCGGTGTTTTTCTCTTCATATTTCATAAATTAGTTTATTTGTTTAATGCGGATAGGATATAGGTTTTCTGTATTTTTTATTTCTTCTTAAATGATCAATTGTAACACAGTTTTGGGTGAAATGTACGATTTTATCAAATTTATAATGGAATAGAAAAAAAATTGACTGTTGTTGCTAGAGTGTTGCCAGGTTATATTATTATTATTATTAAGGTTTTCTGAATCGTCGTATGTAAAACCTAAAAGGCATTTTTTGACTGTTTTTTCATTCACAGCGAGTATATTTGTATCACCAGGTAAACTAATAGAAGTACCTACTAGTTTAAACTCAAGAAGTTTGCTAAGCAAAAGCCGAAAATACAAGCGCATCAACAACTCACTTGACTATTCTCTTGTTCCAGAGCCTCCTACGTGTCCGTGCTGACGATAGTGGCATTCTCTCTGGAGCGGTACCTGGCCATCTGCCACCCGCTGCACTTGTACGCCATGGCCGGGCTGCGGCGCGCGCTCCGCATCGTGGCGGCTCTCTGGCTGGTGTCACTGCTGGCTGCGTCACCCTTTGCGCTCTACACTACTGTGAGCTACCATGATTATCCTCCAGGTAAGGTTTGATCAGTTTTTCTGTTTAAGGTTCCGTACCTCAAAAGGAAAAAACTGAACCCTTATAGGATCACTTTGTTGTCCGCCCGTCAGTTTGTCTGTCTGTCTGTCAAGACCCTTTATCTCGAGAACGCGTGGAGGTATCGAGTTGAAATTAAAACCAGATACTCAAGTCTGCGGTTCCTTGAAGCTGTGAAAAAATTAAACTTCTAAGTTAACGAAAACAAAGATACGACCGTTAATGTCGTAAAAATCGTAAATTTTGATACTCCTAAGGGAATCAAAATTCATAGGGTACTTCCCATTGACCTAGAACGCTGAAATTTGGCATGAAGCAAGGTCATATAGCACAAGTATAGGAATAAATCTGAAAACTGAAAATTTGTAGTTACGTCATAATAAAAAAAAACAGTTTTCGGAAAAATCTTCGAGACTCGATTCGGGAATTGAACTATTTACATAATTTAGTTTGTACGGAACCTATAGTGTGCGAGTCCGACTCGCACTTGCCCAGTTTATTTTTTTTTGTAGTTAAGCTCCGTAAAACGCACTCTTGGTTGCACCATCGGCTTCGTTTACCTTAATGTAATGAAAAGGGGATGACATAATAATATAGCATAAGCATAATCACCCTTTTTAATGTTCCCACTGCTGGGACTCAGGCCTCCTCTCTCTAGGAGAGGGAATGGGCCGTAATTCACCACGCGGGCCCAGTACGGATTGGTGAATATCACACGTCTTCGAATTTTTGGTTCTAGGACATGCCGGTTTCCTCACGATGTTTTCCTTCGCCGTTTTGAGAGCAGTGATGATGAAATAAATTACACAAAGTAATGCGCCAGGCTGGGTTTGAATCCACGACCTACAACTCGTAAGTCGGGGCCGTTACCACTCGGCCACCACTGCTCTCTGAAATAATAATATCTATGGATATGCCAAATTTCATCCAAATCTATTCAGGTTTTCGCCTTTATAATGTTAATGTGATTAGTGTAATATTTTTTTGACTCAACCGTTCAGTTATTGTACCTAAATCGTTTGTCTGTATCAAAATGAAAGCAAATAAAGTGAGTTGTTTACTATATTAGCCTCACTACATACTAGCTGGTGCTATCGTCTCACCCATTATTCAGTTTTAGCCATATCGCAGACCACAGCCTGTAAGCACCTTTTAGGGTCTCTCATAATAAGGATAAGTGTCTTGAATATTTCGTAAAGTACATTACCGTTCTCCGAGAATAACATGGCATCTACAATTCCCATAAATTTACTACTTTTTCTAGATAACTTGCTACAAAAACTACTAACTGTTCCCCGAGAGACGCTCAGATTCTTTTAACTAAAGAAAAATGCGGTATGAAATATTGTGTTACATAATATGAAAGAGATAAAGAAGTCACTGTCATCTATGAAGCTGTAAGTTCGCAAAAAATACCGCCTTTTGAAATATTATCCTTGTGACTTTTGTATTTTAGTTTAGGATCAATAAACTTGATAAGTCTTAAGCTGGACGTTATGACAGGAGGTCGGAATTAGGTAGAGTTTTCATGTACTTGCATCGAAATGTTGATATTAATATGGATCTTCCCGAGATTACTAATGAAAAATCCCGTGTGGCCAACAATATTACAAGTAAATAATAATAAAAACCTAAGAGATAGATAAGACAAATAAAACAAAGATATCTAACATACAATTTTTTTTAGTTTTTTTTTTTTTTTTTTATTAATGATAGGCTCGCGTTTGACCACCATCTCATCTGATGGTAAGCGATGATGTGGTCGACGATGGAGCACGCTTGCCTAGAAGTAGCCTATTCACTCTTGACTTAAATACCCCTAAGTTGTAGCTATCAGGAAACACAGACTCCGGCAAGGAATTCCACTCCTTGGCTGTACGCATAATAAATGTGTTCTTAAAACGTTTTGTGCGTATGGGTGGGATGTCCACCATGTACCGGTGGCGCAACGCCGTACGCCTAGTGGTCCGATGATGGAACGGACTTGGCGGAATTAGATTGTGCAATTCCAGTGCACACTCCCCGAAATGTAAACGATAGAAAACCGACAGGCCAGCAACTCGGCGGCGATGTCCAAGGCTTTGGAGCTTCGACTCAACAAGTGCATCATTGCCAATGATCCTCTTGGCTCGCCTCTCAATTGACTCCAGCGCATCAAGCCGGTATTTGGCAGACCCGTCCCAAAGATGAGAGCAGTACTCCATACACGATCGAACTTGCGCTTGATAAAGTTTTAGCAGCTGTTCCGGCGTGAAGTACCGTCTGACCTTCGCGAGGATTCCCAGCTTTTTTGCTGCCAGTTGAGCCTTTGCTTCGATGTATGGCCCAAAGTTGAGAGTTGACGTCAGCGTAACGCCAAGAAGATCAAGATGGTCGGTTATTGGCACGGTCACACCTCGGAAAGATGGAGCCGGGTGGAATTGACTCCGTTTAGCGGAAAAAAGACACGCTTGGGTTTTAGTTGCATTGAACTTGACCAGATTGGCATCGCCCCAATCGGAGACCGCCTTCAAGGACGAGTTCAAGCGTTCAACCATAGCCTCTCGGGATGACTGGATCTGTGACCCACTAGCGCGTGCGTCAGCCACATATCTCTCGGCAACAGTGCTGTCGTCTGCATACCCAAAGATACCGGGTTTAAGTATGTCATTTATGTGCAGCAAAAACAGTGTTGCTGAGAGTACCGACCCCTGAGGGACCCCGGCATTAATATCCATTTGACCGGACGAGCAGCCATCAACGGCCACTCGGATGGATCGATCCCTCAAGAAGTCTGCGATCCAATCACACAGACCAGTGGGTAGACCGAAGGAAGGAAGCTTAGCAATGAGGCTTTCGTGCCAGACCCTATCGAAAGCCTTCGAGATATCAAGGGAGACGGCAAGCGCTTCCCCATGCTTCTCGATGGCTTCGCTCCAGATGTGAATGGCATACGCTAGAAGGTCCCCAGTGGACCGATTTTGGCGAAAACCGTATTGCCGGTCACTGAGGATGTCGTTAGCTTCTAGGTATGCCAGAAGTTTCTTGTTTAGCACCCGTTCCATACTCTTACAGAGGACGGACGTAACAGAGATGGGTCTGTAGTTTGCCGGGTCAGCTCGACTGCCCTTCTTGGGCACAGGCTGCACGTTAGCTTGCTTCCAAGCAATCGGCACTTTTCCAGTCTCATATGAGATGCGAAATAGGCGTGTCATGATCGGAGACAATTCAGGCGCACAAGTTTTAAGCACAATTGCTGGTATCCCGTCAGGGCCACTAGCTTTGTTCACATCGAGGTTACGCAGGACCCTACGAACGTCCTTCTGATGGATACGAACGTCTGACATCCTCGTCGCGCATCCATCAGGAGAAACAGGTGGCCTTGCGTTACCAGAATTCAGACGAGAAGATTCCGCAAAAAGAGAGGCAAACAAGTTTGCTTTCTCCTCAGCGGTGTGAGCCAGCGACCCATCGGGTTTCAGCAATGGCGGAAGTGAGGGACGGCAGAAGTTCGATTGAACCGACTTAGCCAGGGACCAAAACGCTTTACTACCTGCGGGGTATGAAGCAAGTTTGCTCCCAATTCTGCTTATGTGGTCAAACCGAGACCTCTGCAACACCTTCTTGCAGGACTTGGCAACCCTGTTAAAGGCCTTCTTCTTCTGAGCCACGTCGCTTGCTTTGCGCGTACGAGCGTCAGCCCAAGCTCGATATGCCGCGTGCTTAAGCGCGTCTGCGCGATCACATTCGGCGCCAAACCAAGGACGAGCTTGGCCAGACATTGTTACGTCAGAGAATGGGATGAAGTACTCCATCCCCTGCCGCAACACATCCGTCACGGCATCTACGCACGACGAAGCATCATCTGAAGAAAAGCAAGTGGGCTGCCAAGGATAGCATGCGAAGAAAGACCGCAAGCCATCCCAATCTGCTGACCTGTATCGCCAAACCCGCCGGGTGCCTCTAGGGCTGGGATCGGGCGGGGAGTAGACAGACACAGACTTAACCAGACAGTGGTCGGAACTGCCTAAAGGCGAACATATTGACACAGAGTAGCGGTCTGGATCTGTTGTCAGCAAAAGGTCCAGGCAATTGGCTGTGTGCGAATCCACATCCGGCACCCTCGTTGCCCCCTGGACCAGCTGGGCGAGATTTAATGCTAGCGCTAGCTTTCGCATCTCTCGCCCAGCGTGGTCTGTGGACTGGTACGGGACAAGCCACTCTTGGTGGTGGGCATTAAAATCCCCCAGTAACACCAATTGAGCAGAAGGGTACCGCTGCTGAGCCGCATCCGCCGCCTCACTCAGATGTTGTGTGAGCCCGGATGTCTCTTGATCTCCGCTGTGCGAGCGGTAGACACAAGCGTAGATTATTTTATCTAGGCCTGTGTCCACCAAAGTCCAAAGCGTCGAGAACCTGGAGTCCTCAAGGTTACGGAGACGCCGATAGCAGATGTCGTCCCGGGCGTACATACATACACCCGCACGTGGTTTGAAGTTGTGCTCCAAGGTAAAACCTGGGTAAGAAAGGTACGACACGTCGGACGGACCTCTGATCTGCGTCTCCGAAAGGAAGAAGAGAGCTGGTTTTTCAGTCTCGAGGTGGTGGTGGACTGCGACGAAATTTGAGTGCAGACCTCGTATGTTAGTGAGGTGCACTTTGTGAGAGAGGGAGTGCAGCCGCTGTCTAACTTGTCTCTTACTTTTCCTTTTCATTATTTGAGTGAAGGGAGGAGAGGAGAAGGAAGTGAAATGAGGTTCCACGCAGCTAACCCTCAGGCACGCACTGAAAGGACGACATCATTAGGGGACTAGTCTGGAGACTGCGGGGACGCCCGAGCCCCCCCGGGAATGTCCATCGCCAACCAGCACGATGGCGCATTCCGGGATTTTTCGACAGTTGGCGGGGCAGCCTTTCATGTGTGGCTAGCACATTACTTGGGCCCCCAGCTACCTGCGGTCGGCCAGCGGCAACCGTGCCTCGGATCCCGCTACCCTCCGCGACTAGCCTCCCGATTCCTCCCCATCAGCACGAGCCAGGATGGTCTGCTTGCGCTGGAACAGCTATTTCGACCCAACTCCTCTAGACTGGCCACACTGAGCATCATACCGGAACACGGCCAGGCCGTTTGGCGGTATGTCTTTGCTCAGTGGGTGGTCGCAAGCCAACGGTCGAAACCTACCACCAGTTAGTGTCACCTGATTAGCACCACCCGGGGACCACGTGTAGGGACTTGCTTCAGGTATTCTCCTACGGACGCGGGTGACTCGGCCCCTAGTATTTTTCATTGAAAAAGATTTCTACGTCAACTGAGGTTTTTATTTTTTTTGTAGGTGAGAAAATCATCTAATGACAAATCCCGCTCTTGGGCGGAGCAGGAGATAGTGTCAGACTTTTACTGACTAAAAACCCACTCCTGTTCCTTCTTTGCCTTCGTCCCAAGGCCCCGGGTATCACTTTCACACTACCCGCGTCCGAAGTAGGCTTCGACCCTGCTCGGCCCCTACGATTTGCTGACATCTCCTTGAGGCGCGAGTGGAACAATACGCGCCGTCGAGCAAGCCGGAGGTTAATAAATTTATACACTTCCTCCTCGTCATTAATGCAGGAAGAATTTTTTTCTACTATATTTCTGATTGTGTCATAAAAAAATCTGCTCTTTAAAATTAATCTCAGGATTTGAGGCATATCCACTTTATTCTTTCGTTGTATGAAAAATATAAGTACATGAATAACTCTACCTAATTCCGACCTCTGGATATGACTAGCTGCTGTCAGCGGCTTCGCCTGTGTAATAGTAGAAAATAACTGTAAGGGAACAAATTCTCGGGATAAAAAATATCCTATTTGCTATTCTAGGTCATGGTCTACAGGTGTACTAAGTTTCATGGAATTCCGTTTAGCGTGTAGTCAATATCTATTTTATTTTTTTCGGTGGAAAAATCATTTTATGAGATCCCCCGCTCTTGGGCGGATCGGGAGATAGTGTCAGACTTTTACTGACTAAAAACCCACTCCCGTTCCTTCGTTGCCTTTCGTACCAAGGCCGAGTCTTCCTTTCACAATCAGACCCTTGGCCCCAGTAGGCTTTGACCCTGCTAGGCCCCTACGGTTTGCTGACATCTCCTTGAGGCGCGCGTGGTACGCGCCGTCTACGACTTGGGCTCGGTCCGGACAGTTACCGGACGGTCGGACGGCGAGCTACCCATTGCTCGCCGTCCGCAAGCCCATGTAGTAAACATACTAACACACACATACACAGTACATCACCAAATTTCGTCACGGTTGACGCAGTGCGTGTCTCGGGTTCGGATCTCGCACGAAACAAATATTGTTGTGGCCTACAGATGGGTCTTTCTGGTCTGGGTGTCTTGTGTATGTGAGTTTACACGTTTGTGGACGCACATACGGTACAGCCCCCTAGCCAAGTTACAACCGTTTCGTGTCGAATTCCGTTCTGCAATCGGTAACGCCTCGGTGTGAGCAATTGTAGAAAACGATAAGTTGGTAGCCATGTTGACGCGCCTGAGTCGGCCGCTCGTTCTACAATGTCGTTCTATAATCACAAAGGATGTAGCGTTGAACATTGTAGAAACGATAAAAAATCATTCTATCATTTTTAACGATGTGAACTTGGCTACGAATTTTCTGTTCGTTTGTTCTGACCACGTGACTTAACGTTGAGATGTCATTCCCATACATTTCGACTAGCGTTAACGATTGCAGATTATCAACTTGGCTAGGGGTGCAGGAGTTATTCCTAGAGTGCGGGAACTCATTTTTTTTTTAAACATTTAAATAAATATAGTTTTTTTTTTATTGAAATAGACTAGTGCTTGACCGCGATGCCACCTGTTGATAAGCAGTGATGCAACGTTGATGGTGAGGCGCACTAGTTTAATAAGAGCCTATTCACTCTAGCTTTGAAGACACCCAAATTATAATCGGATGGGAAGACCTCAGCAGGCAAATTGTTCCAGTCCTTCGATGTACGCGGTATAAACGACGAGGCGATTAATCAAACACACAACAACTATAGGTATATGAAGTTACTTTATCAATATATATATACATCTTAACTATTAAATGTAATAATCTTATCGGAGGTTATATGTTTGAGCCGTTTGGGGTTGAAACACTAGAGCCTTGGGGTCCGAGCGCTTATCGAGTTGTTCGGGATATCAGCAAACAGCTGGTCGACTCTTTGCGTGACCAGATAGCTGCCCCCCTAGCCAAGTTACAATCGTATCGTTAGCGCCGAACGCCTCGAGTAGGCCACGCCCCCGATTCCTTTATTCTGATGTCATCTCAACGCTCAGTCACGTGGTCAGAACAAAGGAATCGGAGGCGTGGCCTACTCGAGGCGTTCGGCACGACCGAAACGATTGTAACTTGGCTAGGGGGGCTGGGCTTTTCTTCGGTCAACGAATCACATTGCCATCCAGCGTGGCAAATCTGCCTGCGTTCTGGGCAAATTTCTCATTGACATCGATGTGGACGAATTTTTTGATGCCCTATGAGTTCTTTTTCTACCCGTTTGTACATATTATTATTTTCAATTTTTTTTACTATTAGTATTGTCGCCACTATACGACCGTAGAACTTCTGTATGGGATCTTCTACTTGAATAAAAATCTTGGGAGGCTATCACGTTTTACTTATACTATTCTTCAGAATTCGATATCAGCTTATTACGCTACAATGGTTATGTCCGAACTGAAAAAACTAGACATTTCTTTGTTCTACTCAATTTTTAAACCTATTCTAGAATTGTAAAATCCTTAACCTTTCGTGTGTTTTAGACGCGGATCCACGCGGGACACAATTGCTTTTTAATTGTGTCTCTAATTACGGCATACGAAAGGTTAAAAGTATATTTTACAAGTCAGTTCGTTAGCTATAAAAAACCTAACTCATGCGATCTCCTTTCGATACCACAGTATTATTAATATGTAGCAGATTTTCAGAAACTGGTAAAATTAAAGAGATTTAATATCAAACCAAAGACAAAGTTAAAAATCCACATACGCCTGTAGTCGGTGTATAGATTCGAATCAAAATTCTTCAACCCGGAACAACCCACCATGATAAATGGCAGCTGGAACTAGTAATATCCGGTATCCCCAGATATTTCACAAAGAACTCTAATACCTACCGTACCTACCTATCTGAAAAGAAAAACGAACACGTCCCAACAAAAAAACATATTGGAAACTGAATGTTGAAAAGTGATATTTCGGGTATCCTCATATTTCCAATGTCTGCCATGACAATCATAACGGATTACTGCCATTCGTCTTTTTTTTCTATGCGTTCTAGTAGCCTTGGTGAAAGTCAAGGTTAAAACTGTAATATACTGTTTCTTTTCTTTCGGTTAGTTCTCGATATACAATATGTAAGTGGAGTAATGCATCTCAATTAAAACATTAAGTTACAATCACAGTCCAAGCACGGACATTTAACTTAAGAGGACTACAAGTGCTAATTACGAGTTTTATACTTAATAAAGTTTTTTATTTTCTTTTGTAAATGAAACGCTGTCGTCTTCCTCCTGGAGGTGGGCGCTAATAGCTGCGACAACGTTCTTGACTACTGTAGCTATTTTCGTACGCAAACAATTTGTAAATGTTTTTTCTGTAAAAAAAAAGTATACAATCCGCCGTAGTAAATAGAATCAGAATAAATATATGTTATTCTTCAGGATAAATGCTAGATAGATAGTGCGCTGTGGACTCGTCACATTTTGCGTATGGACACGGCATTATGCTGAGCGTACGGCCGTTTTGCTCGGACGTGGCGCATATATATATATTTATATTTTTTAGCGAAAAATGTTTGCAATATGTTAGTTTTAAGTTTGCGCCTTTTCCGGCAAATAAAAAGTTTTTCTTTCTTTCTGTTCAAAACATAATAGGTACAGCAAATTTAGTGCAATAGAAAAACAATCACGGAGATGCCTCTAAAAATTACTTTTATTGATCAAAAACCGGACTAATTACATGTAATCATTCTGATTGTTTTCAGATTATTTAAAAATCAATGTTTTACCGTTATAGTGTTTTGATTTTATAAATATAAATCAAATCTGTAGATTTTTAGTAAATCGCTAAAATGCTTACATTTTGTTAGCATTGTGTCTTTGCACATTTCTTTCTTTTATAGGCACGCCCGAGAGAGACCGCGCTTTAGGTACTGTAGTCCTCTTAAATGAAATTAGTTTTTTTTTTAAAGAAATAATTTATCCTAAGTAGACGTGCTACACTGGTAGTGCATCGGTATTGGTACCTACGCACACTTGAAACACGCTAGTGACGTAATCAAGAATAATTAAGAATTTATTGTACCAATAAAAAAATACCCATTAATTAATGGATATTTTTATTGGTACAATAAACAACTGTAATTGATTCAGTAGCCGGTATTGAATTTTTAGGATGTGTGTTATATAATTATATGTCGCCTACCAGTTTTATCTCAAGGACCATTTGACCTAAAATTGTTCTCAGATCGGTCATGTCAGTGAAAAAGACGAATGATGCCGAATATAGAGGTCTTTATTTTTGCGTTCAGGGACAAAAACTATTTTTAGAAAATTGCCATGTATCAATATGTGCTATTTTATTTGAAGACAAACTGGCCTGAAACGAAAAGGTATAGGAAAAACGATTTTGGAGATAGAGCGACCGGTTTTTTACAAAGGGTTGATATAATATGTTACAGAAAATGAATCTGGAAAACATTCGTTTGGAACTGTAGAGACTGTTTTATCGCTTTTAAAATTACTACATAGTATAAAACAAAGTCGCTTCCCGCTGTCTGTCTGTCCCTATCTATGCTTAGATATTTAAAACTACGCAACGGATTTTGATGGTTTTTTTTAAATAGATAGAGATAAAGAGAAAGGTTTATATGTATAATACATGCATAATATAGTAGAGAAACACTGACAATTTTAGAGGTTTCTTACGTGATGTCGTAAATAAACACATTTTTTTGTGCTTACATTGCAAACGCTGGCTGAATCCTACGAGATAGATCAAAATAATGTATGACAATATTGTACACCTTATAAAGGTCTACAAAAAAGTCCGCAATGGTACATGTCTATCTCTTAGGGATATCCCACAATAACCGTTTTTTATCCTTTACTTTTTACGGGGCCAATTATATGTCGCTCTTTCAAGAGTAACATAAGAAAACATGTTTGTATTGTTTAATGACAAAAAAGCTGTGAACGTTGTATATAAAGACATTCTGTAGTATATTTAGTATCAACATTGCACCAGGAAGGGTGGCTAGTACTCTATATTTTTAAGATTACCGTTACTTAGATGAAAAGAAATGACATACATCATACATAACATGTACTTCTTCTTGCCATTATTGTCCTACTGTTAGACAAAGGCCTCCCCCAAGTCTATCCAGTTTTGTACGATCCGTACCTATAAGGTTTTTAAGAAAAAAAAATTGTGACGATTTTTGAGATCATTGTTACATCATACTACACCTAATTATTATAATTATGTATGTAATTACAAATACACGTTTAAAATACCATAGAATTTATTTTTGTCTTTTCACGGAGTTACAAGTTCTGGTATTTGTTCAAATCCCTAGATTTGTTCAAGGAAATGATAAAATAGTGTTGTTATTTAATGAAATCTCTGTTTTTATCATATCCCTGCGACATAAACAAAAACATAATCACTATTGTAGTGATTATGTTTTTGTATATACAGGTATATTAGGTACAATACTTGTATGTTACTACAAGCAGGAATTGTTAGTTCTACCCGCACCCCTTATATTGACTTGAATTCGCTCTAAACAAACGCATATTAACTTTCTAGGAGGGGTTAATTGCAGGAGACTAACATTTGCACAATGACTAATTAGTTTTTGGAAATAATTCGCGCAGACTACCCACAAAGAATTCTGGCCAAGCGGATATTGCGTCTGGTGAGCTGCTACCCACGTTTGTTGTTGAGTTTCTGTACCTATGTACTTCAATATATACAACCTTATCAGGTAGAACACCCTAACCAACAGTTTACTTTTAAAAGCATTAGGCATGTGCCACACGGATGTATTCCAGCGTCCAAACAGGGGTCACCTTGGTGGGAACTTGCGAATTGTAAATCTAGCTAAGCATTGTGTTGATTGTCAGTTTGTCGGATCGTTGGATTACATCTACTGTCTACACCAGCCCCCCTAGCCAAGTTACGATGGTTTCGTTTGCGTCAAACGCCTCGAGTAGGCCACGCCTCCGATTCCTTTGTTCTGATGTCAACTCAACATTCTGTCACGTGGTCAGAAGTCACGTACGCAAACGAAACGATCGTAACTTGGCTGTGGTTCGTAACCCGTGGTCCCTAGAAGCATCCCAAGTGGTCCGCGGAGCCATTCTAATAAATAAGAATGGTCGGGAATAAATCTTGAGGAATTTTGGAGCCAAAAGGCAAAAACTTCGAGACGTTGATATTCGTTACCTACCTTTATTTTCATCGACATATCTATGTGTGCAGCGGTTCTCGGCGCTTCTGATTATTAAAAATAAGCAACTAAATCGGTTGGATGACACTGCCGATATGCATTTGGCTCTGAGTAGCACTGAACCAAGGATTCAGAAGTTAGTAAAGAGTATGCAGTCTCAAAAATTGCATTAAAGTCGTAACTGTACCTAATGTAGATAATTTATCGTAAACAAAATTAAAATACTGAGGGCTTTAAATAATTTTATGCGTGTTATATATTAAATATGCACACTTAACATGAAATTAAAAAAAAAGAAGTTAATTCTCCTTGAAAAAGTCTGTAATATACTTCTGCTTATAATTTTCTCCCTTCATTTCAAATACACGGGGTCTAAGTTGACGGAGAAACAAATAGAATTATAGGATGCCTGCCTGCACCTACCGCTTCCCCCGCGAGCCTACCCTGCGCGATCCTGTCACCTGTCCGGATTACAGCGTGCGCCGAAGTAACGGAGGTCCGGATTACAGCGTGCACCGAAGTAACGGGGGTCCGGATTACAGCGTGCGCCGAAGTAACGGGGGTCCGGATTACAGCGTGCACCGAAGTAACGGGGTCCGATATTACAGCGTGCACCGAAGTAACGGGGGTCCGGATTACAGAAGTAACGGGGGTCCGGATTACAGCGTGCACCGAAGTAATGGGGGTCCAGATTACAGCGTGCACCAAAGTAACGGGGGTCCGGATTACAGCGTGCGCCGAAGTAACGGGGTCCGATATTACAACGTGCACCGAAGTAACGGGGGTCCGGATTACAGAAGTAACGGGGGTCCGGATTACAGCGTGCACCGAAGTAATGGGGGTCCAGATTACAGCGTGCACCAAAGTAACGGGGGTCCGGATTACAGCGTGCGCCGAAGTAACGGGGGTCCGGATTACAGCGTACACCGAAGTAACGGAGGTCCGGATTACAGCGTGCACTGAAGTAACGGGGTTCCAGATTACAGCGTGCACCAAAGTAACGGGGGTCCGGATTACAGCGTGCGCCGAAGTAACGGGGGTCCGGATTACAGCGTGCACCGAAGTAACGGGGGTCCGGATTACAGCGTGCACCGAAGTAACGGGGGTCCGGATTACAGCGTGCGCCGAAGTAACGGGGGTCCGGATTACAGCGTGCACCGAAGTAACGGGGGTCCGGATTACAGCGTGCGCCGAAGTAACGGGGGTCCGGATTACAGCGTGCACCGAAGTAACGGGGGTCCGGATTACAGCGTTCACCGAAGTAACGGGGGTCCGGATTACAGCGTGCGCCGAAGTAACGGGGGTCCGGATTACAGCGTGCACCGAAGTAACGGGGGTCCGGATTACAGCGTGCACCGAAGTAACGGGGGTCCGGATTACAGCGTGCACCGAAGTAACGGGGGTCCGGATTACAGCGTGCACCGAAGTAACGGGGTTCCGGATTAGCGAGGCTGTACTACAGTACAGCAACGAACAAACGACGAGCAACAAACAAACTACAGTTTGTTTATTGCTCGTTTCCCACTCACACTCATCATGAACGAAACATGTTCTCTGGACGAGTTTTCTACTTTGATCGGCATCCTGAATCGACATAATTATGTGTAGTTTATGGTTCACCAACAATTGATCACTTTATGATATGGCCAAGTAAAACTAGCCAGATCGTTTTAAACGTTTAAGTTTGATGATATGTCAACCCTAATATTATATACTCCCTAGCCGATTTCGGCTACGGTGACTGGATTCCGTTTTATTGCAACTACGGGTTGCGATCATGTGATCTGATGTGACTAATAAAGCCTATCTTTGCTGTAAACGTGCGTGCACAGCGCGGGCACGTTAAAACACCATTGTTGTATAGGTATTGGATGTTGGAGGGCGGCTTATTCTTGATGGTACCAAGAATAAGCCGCCCGCCGGCCGCCGCCGGTTGGTGTTGGTTCTTGGTGGTTTGGTTCTTGGTGGTTCTTGGTGGTACCCTAATATTATACACTATGGAAATCTTAAACTAAAAATAAGTATCGAATGGCGGATAATCGTATTTAAATAGGATGCATGGGACACAAAATGGGCTTACAGTTTCTTCCAGCGATGTATCGATAGTTTTTCTTAAAGTTCAACCATTAATACCAACAATTCGCTTGTCCCCAAGGTTCCGGCAACAATTCCCTCGAGTCAGCCTTCTGCGCCATGCTGGAGATGCCGTCCTGGTACCTGTGCGAGCTCAGCAGCCTGCTGTTCTTCATCCTCCCGGGGCTCATCATCCTGGGGCTGTACGTGCGCATGGGCCTCCGAATTAGGTACGTGCTGGGGTATGTATCTTTTGGTATATTTAGTCCTAGCTTTTGATTATAGCTTCACCCGCATTTGGGACGGAAATTGTCCTAAGAAAACGTACCTAATCCCGAAATAGAAAAAAAAAAAATCCAAGTCTTGGGCGTGGTGAAATGTTTCATCCAAACGTGTTCAGTCGTTGCGACATAAAATGGTAACAAACATACAGAGTTAATTTCGCATTTAGAATATAGCTAGCTTCTGTCAGTGGTTTCACCTGCGCGAAAAAGTAACATTGAGTAAGTAGTTTATTGAAAACTTACCGAATAAACAAACAGAATGACAGACTTACTTTCGAATTTATAATAAATTAACTAGCTGTCTCCCGTGGTTTCATTCGCGTCTATTGCTCCGCTTCCGTTGTTTATATCGTATGTAGCCTCGATAAATCGGTTATCAAACACTAAAAGTTTTGCAAAGCAGTAATGTTAACAAAGGAGGGGGGGGCCTCACGTGCACGCGCGAGAGAGCGGCCCTCACGCCCCAGCCGCCGGGATCCCTAACCCGATTTCCGGCCACCGTCGGCGCGGGCTTGTGGATGGCGAGCAAATATGGGTAGCTCACCGTCCGACTGTCCGGTAACAGTCTGGACGGAGCCCAAGTCGTCGACGGCGCGTACTGTTCCACTCGCGCCTCAAGGAGCTACGTAAACCGTACCCCTACGGTTTACTGACATCTCCTTGAGGCCCGCGGCCCCCCCAGCAGGGTCGAAGCCTACTGGGGCCAAGGGTCTGCTTTAGAAAGGAAGACTCGGCCCTGGTATGAAAGGCAACGAAGGAACAGGAGTGGGTTATTAGTGAGTAAAACTCTGACACGCCCTCTCTCTCCGCCCAAGAGTGGGGGATGTCATTGAATGATTTTCCTACCTACAAAAAAAAAACACTAAAAGTTTTTTTCTAATTTCAACCAGTAGTTTCTGAGAAGAGCGCGTTTAAACATATAAACTCTTCAGGTTTGTAACCATAGTATTGATTTATTTATACTATGGATGGTGTTCTAGAGCTGTACTACTATTACGATGTATCAATCATAATTCTTTTGCAGAAAAGAGGTAGCTCAGACTCATTCTCACACTGGACCAATAAATTTCTTTAACAGAGAGAAATAAAAAAAAACACATTTATTTACAGTCCTACCAACTTATCTGTGAACTGAAAGAGGACGGCACCGTCGATTCAGTATTGCTAATTAATATAAGGTGCCCAAAATTGAGTAAGTTTTCAAGAAGGAAATTTCACATTAGACATAATCCTTTAATAAGAATTACAGTTTTTACAAATTAAAAACAATGATACCTATATAAAAATAATAAAATAAATAAAAACAATTTGATAATTTACAGTTACGTAGGTACGCTATCAGTTTAGTTTCTCAGCAATAAACAATGGCTCTATCTAAAAAGTAATCCAATGAAGTGGAAATTCAGCAGATAAAATGTTCCACAGGGGGGGATACAACTTTCATTTAATGCGAAGTTAAGTAGGTACCTACCTTGCAAGAGGTACCTGGATGTCTAGCATTTAGTTATGACCGTACCTAACCCCTAACACCAGATTTGACTAATTATAATTAGCAGTGGTACCTAGTGGTAGTGTAGTGTAATAAAAAAAAACAAATTGCTTTACAATGATTTATTGAAAACCAGGTTTACAGTAATTGTGATCTTTAGATGAACCTGCATACACAACTTCATCCTGGTTGTGAGGCCATACTTTTTCTCCTTGCCTGGTGTCCGAATTTTTGTACCAGTTTCTTCTGCTGCGTGCCCTTCCTTAACTATTTTTGAAATTAGTCCTTGACTCACATCTGAAATATAAGATAATAAGTGTTAGTAGAAATTTGAAATCTGGCAGGTTAGTTTGCTCACTCACTTAGCAGGTTACCTATTAGATGTACATTACCGTTACGCTAACCTGCTGCAGAATAGAAACGAATATTTCGTGGACTTAAATAATTAGTTAAGTATCGGGTAATTTATAACAAGAAAGTTGACAACACTAACCTTTCGCTGCCGAAATTCGTTTGTATATTTGAATAATTGGAGATCGCCCGAGCTTCTTCTTCAAAAAAGGTTTTAACCTTTAGAATAATGTTTCGAGCATCACTTTTAATAGCTTTCGGCATATTTAACTTTATAAATTCAGCCATATCACGACAAAACAATCAGAGAACCCGAATGACAATCGAATGACATTTTAACATGACGGCCGTAGTTCAAATTTTCGCCATTTCACAGATAAGTTGGTAGGAGTGTAGCTCACACAATGAAGAAAAAAGTATCTACTTATGTAGAAACTTTAATTAAAAAAATAAATACAATAAAGCTAGAACTACATTAGACCGACGCACACGTGTAACACGCCTGATTTGTACGTAGAACGACGTCGCGTGGCGTGGATCAAGTGTAGCTCTACAAGTTTAGTTTCCATATAAAATGTATGGAGACCGACGCGCCCAGATCGGCGTGTGTGGCACACGTGTGCGCAGTGTAGTTCTAGCTTACCGTTGTGTCTCACGGCTGCACCAAATAAGTCCAATTCAGCATAATGCCAGACAATTACGCAGCAGTTGCCTGACTCTGGTTTATTTATTTGTTTATTTAGTCATAGGAGAACCAACAGCTATAACAAAAGATTAACAATGGTATAAGAGACATTGAGCCAATTATAGGTTCCCACGGGTAGAAACAGGTAAAGTAATAGAAAACTTACGATCACTAATAAGCACGATAAAAAAAGAACATAATTAAACATCTTTTAAGTAAAATTAACACTATGCACTTTTGAAAAAGTCCGCATTCAGCTGAGTACGTGCCGAATAGGTTTTAATAGCAAACGGGTCAAAAGAGAACTCTTTACAAAGAACATTAAAGTCCTTACACGCTCGCACCATGCAGGAGTTTCGCCTGTAATTAGAAGAGGAAGAAGGAATAGAGATAGGTGGATTAAATCTAACCGATCTCTGGGGGACATTAAAGCATAATTTATGTAAGAGATCAGGACAGTCAATCTCATTAGATAAAATTTTTAGCAGGAAAGTGCAATCTGCTACTCGACGACGATTTATAAGTGGTTGTAAATGAAATTTCTTGCAAAGATTTAAGTAATTATCAGAATGATATGGTATACGCAGCCGAAAACAAAGAAAACGAATAAATCTTTTTTGTATATTCTCAATACGATCAATGTATTTGCCATAACAAGGGTTCCAAATTTGAGACGCATATTCAAGGTGACTTCTAACAAAAGAGCAGTAGAGGATCTTAAGAGTTTTGGCATTCTTAAAACACCCTGCGAGTCTGTGTGTCTGAGTCTGCGAGAGAGAGAGAGAGAGAGTTTACAAATGAATCTTACCTTTCTGTGTACACAATCATGACTGTACACAAACAAAACACATATGACTTCTTTTAATAGGGTAAAAGCAAAGATGAACTTTAGAACACTCCCAGACGCTCAGTACCACTTGCGATCTCGCTAAGTGAGCAAGTTTCTTACGACAGTTACTTTAAGTAAGAATTTTCAATTCGTTAGTACAACTTTCCTACTTATGGCTACATTCGCTTTTATTTTACGACGGTAATTAGCATCTGAACTCAAAACCAGGGCCGTAGCTACCTCTGTAGCAGCTGTATCAATAAAACAGGGCCCCCGGGATAGAGGCCCCGACGTGTGCAAAAATTCATAGCATGTTATCTATAACCTTAAGTTCTCTTATTGAGAACGGAGTTTCCTTGCGTGATCGAATCAGGAATGAAGATATCTGCAGGAAAACCAAGATTGACGATATAACCCGAAAAATTTTAAGTGGTAGTGTGCAGGGTACACTGCTCGCAGAACAGATAATCGATGGGGCCAAAAGGTTCTAGAGTGGCGACCGCGTACCGGAAGGCACGGCGTTGGAAAGCGCCCCACGAGGTGGACCGATGACCTGGTAAGGGTCACGGTAATCTGATGGATGTGAGACGCACAGGACCGGACGTTGTGGCGACACTTGGGGGAGGCCTATGTCCAACAGTGGACGTCTTTCGGCTCAAATGATGATGATGATAACGAGTCCAGTGACCATTAAATAATGTATTTGTATAGGTAAGTTTTTACAAACCCCGTGCGCAAGGCCGACTCGCACTTGCGTTTTTTTTTACGGAGCCCCTTTTGTACTATCTACGCCACTGCCCAAAACCTTGTTTTATTAAATCTAAAGTTTTAAGATAAAGTAACGCGTTAAGCAGTGCACCCAGTTAACTAAAGAACACACGTCTGTGTTATTAACACATCCAGTATAAGCAGGCATTTCATTACATTCTAACCCCACATTAGGTTGAACCATTTCAAGGTCATTGTTTGCCACAGACTTGGCTAGGCTGTACTAAGTCACAACTATTTACTTAGGTACAGCCCTTTGAGAGAAATTCATAGTTTAGGTGAAGCTAAAAGGTTATAAAACTTAAAAGTCACAGGTAGGCTTAAAATAACACTGAAATCTTATTATTTAAACTGAATATACTGTGGCCAAACTTAAAGCATTTACTTGAAATAAACCATTTACTGACTATGCCGCAGGAGAACCAAGGTTAATGACATAGCACGAAGTATAGCAAAACTCAAGTGGCAGTAGACAGGGCACATGCTCGCAGAACAGCCCCCCTAGCCAAGTTGCAAACGATAAACGTGAACGCTTAGTAATCTCCAATAGATTTTCAACTTTATACCCAAGAGCATAAAGTTGAAAATCTATTAAAGACTACTGAGCGTTAGCGACCGGAACGAACGAAAACACTATGTAATCTTCAATAGATTTTCAACTTTATATCCAATAACATAAAGTTGAAAAGACTACTGAGAGTTTACGTTTATCGTTTGTGATTTGGCTAGGGGGGCAGATGGTCGCAATTATCCGTGGTCGCAATCGAACGCACACCGAACACGTTGGAAGGCCTCCTACAAGGTGGATCGATGACCAGGTGAGGGTCGCGGGGTCTAGAAGCGAGATGCTCAGGACCGTTCGTTATGGCGACTCTTGGGGGAGGTTTATGTCAGTTTGCGTTTTCGGCTGAAAAGGTGATGAAACAGGCACTTTTGAACTCGATGATCAGAATGAAGCTAATTTGAAATGCACATTTTAAAGCGTAGATCTCTATGGAGAAGAACGTATACTCCTTGGACACTCTTTTAAATCATGGCATGTTTTACAAAAATTCTGGTTATAGTTCTTTCATGTAAATTTAAAACACATTTTTGTGGCTCGAAAAGGTCACCTCTAAAAATCTGAACTCAGGCAATTTGTGGTAAATTAAGAAAGTTTCAAACTCACACGATATAAATTTGTAATAACCTCTATAACTCCTTAGGGACTATAGCAGTGGTGGCCCAGTGGCCCAGTGGCCACCACTGCTTCATTCAGCTTCCGAATTCGTAAATCGGGGTCATGACCACCGGGTTCGGTTTGGTTAGAGCACCGATTTAACCAATTTTCGATCAATTACTTGTTGATTCATGAATCATGGTGTGCCAAATAAACATATTTTCTTTCTTTTTTCTTTCGATTTATTAACCGAAGTTCGTGAGTTCGTAGTTTTTTTAACCGACTTCCAAAAAAGGAGTAGGTTCTAAAGTCGTCTGACCTTTTTATCTTTCAAGGCGCTTAAATTTTTGTAAGTACGGACGTTTTTGTAGTAAGAAAAGGGAACAGGCATGTCATAATAATAAAATTTTGAAGACTAATTATTATGCTGTAGGTATTATTTTATAGCGACATCTATGACGTTATATAAGAATTAAACTGCGAAATCCTGCATCGCGCAATTAAAATTTTCCGCTCGATTTGAACATATAGAACAACCCAAAATCATCTATCGGGCAGTTGCACACATCAGACATAACATCCGTCTGGTCGAAGGATCCTCCCTTTTCAACGGAGGTATGTGAGGTTTTACACTCTGTTCCGCATCCCTCGAAAATATTTTGAAATTTATTTTAGATTTGGAAATCGATTGAGATTTTTGGCTAAGGTTTTATTATTGGCCGTTAATGTAGACAACACCTTAGTCTTTCTTTTTTAATTGTTATAAACTAGTGCTTGACTGATCCCACCTGATAGTAGCAGTGATGCAATCGTTGATGGTTAGGTGCACTAGTTTATTAAGAGCCTATTCACTCTAGCCTTGAAGACACCTAAATTATAATCGGTATGGTCTTTATCTGAATACGATGTTTTTATCGGGACAACTCGACACGAATATTTGCGCGATAATGTAGCCACAGCAGAAGGATTATGAATTATTCAAATCACAAAAATGTGGATTATTCTCGAGAACCAGTCGACAAACTGTTAAATCCCTTCATGATAGTAAACTAATTAATAATGTATGGACCCATTTTACCTAACACGCATAGCCCCTTAATATTAATACCTATAAGCTTTAACGTATTGTTCTAGCTGAAATTAGCCCTGTCTATTTTGGTCTATTCATTTAGGAGGAGGGTTGCCGCTAAAATAAACATAATTTTATTATGTTAATTGATGTAAGGTTGTGAGGGCCAGACGAAGATAAATAGGCAGTCGACTGGTTTGCGCCTTAGTTTGGATTTATTTTAGAAAGTAAATAACTTTATTATGGATGTTTGTTCATTTACACAGGAAAATCTCACGAAAAGCTTGTAATAGCATAGCATAGTATAATCAGCATTATAATGTTCCCACTGCTTTTTTTTTATGTGGGAAATCATCAAAATGACTTCTCGCGCTCTGGGTGGAGCGAGAGGGCGTGTCAGACTTTTACTGACTAAAACCACACCTGTATCCTTCAATTACCCTTTGCGTTCTAGGACTACGGGTTTCCCTTTCAGAAATTCTCCGCGGTCCTAGCTACCGGGCATTGGCCCTGCTGGGCCCCTACGGTTTGCTGACATCTCTTTGAGGAGCGCGAGGATCACTACGCGCTGTTGACGACTGGACTCAGTCCGGACGTTGCATCTCCACGCGCAAATGTTCCCACTGCTAGGACTCAGGCCTCCTCTCTAGGAGAGGGAATGGGCCGTAATCCACCACGCGGGTTCAGTGCGGGTTGGTGGATGGGCCCACGCTGAAAACCAGCTCTGTGAGCTTATCGCATTGTGCGTGAGGCCGCAGCTTTATGCTGAGCGTTCGGCCGTTTTGCGCGGATGTGACGCATATCTTCCCTATCTATTGATTATATTTTTAGCTAGTTTTAAGATTGCGTCATTTCACGTAAATAAACTGTTTTTTTTTTCTTTCTTTCTTCTTCTGTCTTCGAATTATTGGTTCTAGGACATGCCGGTTTCCTCACGATTTTTACCCTCACCGTTTTTTGAGCAGTGGTGATAAAAATAAATTAAATAAAGTAATAATAATAATAATTTATTAGTACACACACAAGTTTGAAAAAAAAAAGAAAAGTATACAAATATTTAGAAAATAAATAGAAGACACAACAGAAGTGGCTGTGGGCCCCAAACTAGGCACAGCCTGTATCTTGGTAGCCCAAAACTAATTGGCAGCAGGTATAAACTGATTAAAAGTTCCGTGTGATACAGTACAATTTACAGAGAAGGTGCAGGAAGGAATTCAAAAGTATACAGAAATAATAATTATAAATAATTAAAATGCTTCTGACTGGGTTTGAACCCGCGACCACCACTGCAGAAAAAAAAAGCTTATAAATCATATAAATTGTTGTTAATTATACTGTATTAACTGATGGGTTTGATTTAATTTAAACTTCTCAGAGCATTAAAAAAAATAACATGTATTAATTTATGAGGGAGACCAAGTTGTGTTTTTTTTTTAATGGATTACCATAGATATCATTTAGCCGGGACCGTTTGACTGGCTGTCATTTGAAGATCTCTGACAATCGTTACATGTAGTCAGATGCCATACAATCCGACACCAAGCTTGCCAAGGAGTCTCGTGTTACTTGTGAAATACTTATTCGTGGCTCAGTGGTTGAGCGATAGGCTGCTGCGTTACATATTACCGTGGTTACATGTCGCGGGTTCGATTCTCACACGGAACATATTAATATGGCCTACAGATAGGTATTTCGGGTCTGGGTATCTTCTACATGTGAATTTATAGTTTGTGAACGCACCCACGAAACAGGAAAAATTCTTAGAGGGGGAGCAAAATTTTTATAAAAAAAGACAATGCTTTCAAATTGATTGAACCTTTTGTTATATCAATCACAATACTTACTTGTAGACTTATTTAGTGCAAACAACGCTAAAGTTAAATTCAATGCGACTTATTCTGTTAATCTATTCACAATCATTAAGTTTGGCTATTGTTGCCAGTGTAAACTCAAATTGATTGCTTCTTTGTCACTTTAAAATTGAAAGCAATTTTAGGATAAGCTATTTCGGTTCTGACAAAAGACGTACACTGAAATATTAAATAGGTACATTTTGTGATTGCTATAGCTATAAGCATGGATTGACTCATTTGATAAGTGGTATTTATTATATCAGTTACTTAGCTTCTCTCAGCCGGCTTCGCCCTTGTAAATTCTCTATACAAACTTTAGGCTCCCGTTTCATGCCTTTAGGGGGTGAATTTTGAAAAATCCTGTTTTATTCTTTGTATGCTCGACAGGCCTGTTGGTCTAGTGGTTAGTGGCCCTGACTGCTATGCCGGAGGTCGTGGGTTCGATTCTGTGATGAGCACAATCATTTGTTCTGTGTCTGGGTGTAATTTGTCTATAATATGTATGTATTTAGAAATATATGAGTATGTCTATCAGTTGTCTAGTACTCATAAAACAAGTTCTGCTTAGCTTGGGACTAGACGGCGTTGTGTGATAGTTGTGGAATATTATTATTATTATATTATTATTCTAACATCATAAAAGGAATCTTTGTAAACGTTCTAAATCCATTTTTTTTGGGATGAGTGTTGCTGAGTCAGTGGATCAGGTCTTTGCCTTTTATATAATACTAGCTTCTACCCGCGGCTTCGCCCGCGTGATAGTAGGTTTCTCCATGCAAACTTTGAACTCCCGTTTCATCCCCTTAGCATAGCATAGTCGGCCTTATAATGTTCCTACTTTTGGGACTCAGGCCTCCAATCTACGAGAGGGAATGGGCCGTAATCCACCACGCGGGCCCAGTGCGTGTTGGTGAATGTCACATGCCGGTTTCCTCACGATGTCGATTCATCCCCTTAAGAGGGGGAATTTTGGAAAATCCTTTCTTAGTACTCGCCTACGTAACAAAAGGAAACCTTGTGCAAAATTTGACTCTCCTAGGCCCTGTAGTTTCGGCTGTGTGTTGATTTGTCAGTCAGTCAGTTTCTCCTTTTATATATAATTTATATAGATAAGACCTGCCTAAATTTCTGGTTGACACTTCGTGTGACCCAAGGGTTAGCTTTTACCTTGGACAGAGGATAAGAATTATCATACAGCGTGGCAATGCCGCAGTCTTTTGGGAACATTACCAGTCGACAGCGATGCGGAGGAGTTTTTTGACGCCAAATTTCGGATTGCTTTTATTTAGTTTTAATTAGTTAAGGATTTTGTTGTATTTTTTTTTTTTGTTTAAATCTATATAATTATTACTTAGTTAAGTGCTTTTTAAATACGTCAACAGTTGATTTAAATAAGGTTGTCTGTCATCGTTTTCGTCTTTTTTTGCTAATGACTAGATGAGGTAGGTACTGTTTCCTAGCTGCCTACTCTGAAAAGAAAAATTTGGCACAAGGTCTGAGTTCAAAAACTCTTTCAAAGTCTTTACAATCCCTAATGGTGAAATCATATTATTATGTGAATCATGTGGTTGAGGTCTGAGGTGTTCTTTCGAGAAAAGCACCACAAACATTTTAGTGAACCTGTTCAGATAGTGCAAGTATTTATCAGTTACCGTGAAGATCAACTCAGAACTTTAAAGGGGTCTATGATCCAACGACTATTACAACGTACATTTGAGGCCACAAAAAGTACTCAAATAGCCAAACAATCATGAAATCTACACATCATCGTCATTCATAGTGAAGTATGGAGATAATAACCCAGACTCCACTCCACTCCACTCTCTTAGGTGCGAGCTTGCGGACGGCGAGCAATGGATAACTCGCCGTCCGATCGTCCGGTAACCACCTGAACCGAGCCCAAGTCGTCGACGGCGCGTAGGAACTGTTCCACGCGCCTCAAGGAAATGTCAGCAACCGAAGGGGTCCAGCAGGGTCGAAGCCTACTGGGGCCATGGGTAATACGAAAGTGAAACCTGGAACGAAGGCAAAGAAGGAACAGGAGTGGGTTTTAGTCAGTAAAAGTCTGACACGCCCTCCCGCCACGCCCAAGGGCGGGAAATGTCATTGGATGATTTTCCCACCGAAAAAACAAAAACCTCAAACTAGAATCATGTTTCAACATTTTAATTTATGTAAATTAAAAACCTTTCCAAAAATATTGTAATCTCTCGTCTAGATTATTGTACTACCTCTCTCAAATCTCATTAAAATCTAAGCTTAGGTCTAAGCTTAGAAAATACACGCACACACACACATTATATTATTATGTAGATAGACACAAAGATTTGGCTCTTTCGTTTAGAGGATTTGCGAAGAGCTTTGCAGACACAAAGTACCAAGCTAACAAAATACTCACATAACCCTCATCCGAATAAAAAAAACACTCCCTCAGAGAGAGGGCTCACTGCACTCAGGCTGCATGAGGAAAGGTCAAAGATTTACTTCGCAGACATTTTAATATAGTATTTCGATTATCTGTGGTAGGCGACCACCGGCCCGGGTTTGTCTGAGCCTTGAGATTACTCCTGCGTTTGACGCGCCACTTTTATTAGACCTGTGTAGTCGATTTCACCCTGAAACTGGTGTACTTTCTGCCTTTAATTCTTTATTGTACACAAAAATATTACATAGTACACAGTGATTTGATAATTCATGTACAAAGGCGAGCTCAACTCAAGAGAGCTTTCTTCCAGCAAAAATCTCCAAACCAAAAAACCTTTCCAAAGACTTAAGAGGAATGGCATCATAATAGCTTGATACTTGTAGGAATCGATTTAAATCATCAAATAACATCTCCTGCTCTGGGTAGAGGGAACAGCGAGCTACCCATTGCTCATCGTCCGCAAACCCGCACCTACGGTGTTCGAAAATTGTTATGCAACTTTCGAACATGCACTTGGGCACGCCATAATTATGGTGGCAAGTCCCCTCTTTGAGGAGTGGCTGGAAAGGCAACACGGTGTCCTTACCTTCCGCATGACGCAGGTCCTCACCGGACATGGTAAGTTCGGGAGGTTCCTGCACCGAATTCGTTCGGAAGAAACGCCCGGGTGTCACCATTGCGTGGACCACGGACAGGACACGGTGGAGGACACCATGGAGGTGAGCCCCGCTTGGGAAG
The DNA here is from genome assembly GCA_905147345.3 of Mythimna impura. NCBI lineage: Eukaryota > Metazoa > Arthropoda > Insecta > Lepidoptera > Noctuidae > Mythimna > Mythimna impura. Next base: position 34,401,942 of record LR990341.1, read on the forward strand.
AGCAACGCGGTGTCCTCGTGGGGGCGATCGGCGGCGGCAATCTCTCGCGCCGGGCCTTGGTACATGCCATGGTCTGGAGCGAGGAGGAGTGGCAGGCGTCCGCCTCCTTCTGCGAAGCGGCCGATCGCGTGAGGCAACGGTCCTCACGCGCCAACCGCCGCCGGGATTCCGATCCCGATTTCCGGCCACCATAGGCACGGGCTTGCGGACCGTCCAGTAACCGTCCGGACTGAGCCCAAGTCGTCGACGGCGCGTACTGTTTCACGCGCGCCTTAAGGAGATGTCAGCAACTGTAGGGGCCCAGCAGGGTTGAAGCCTACTGGGGCCAAGAGTCTGATTCTGAAAGGAAGACTCGGCCTTGGTACGAAAGGCAACGAAGGAACCGGAGTGGGTTTTTAGTTAGTAAAAGTCTGACACTATCTCCCGCTCCGCCCAAGAGCGGGGGATGTCACAAGATAATTTTCCCACCGAAAAAAACACTCCCCATGCACTGGACATCTCCGGTAGGGGCCGGGGTGTAATGCTTGTCTCCGCCTCACGGTTTCAGCCCCTTCTAACTCCGTACCATAACCTGAACCATGGCCAGACGCCAAAGGTCGCCGCCGCCGCTTGGCCGCCGCCAATCGCCTCTACAAGGACACGGTGGTGTTCCGCCCGAGCGGGGCACACGTCCACTGTATGCTTTACAGTGTCTTCCAGGCGACGCGCGCATTGGTGACAACCAGGCTTTTATTCCCGCCGAATCCGACACAAAAATTTCCCGAAAGAACCCTCTACGGTAAGGACCTATGTCAGAGGGAAAGTGAAAACGCCGTGGCAAACCTAAAGCCACTTCTCAATGAGGTACCTTACCGCCGTGATAGAGGCGTGCCCAATAATAGCTGGATCCTTATATTTTATTTTAGGAATTAATTTTAAACCAGTGTCATCCACGGTAGAATTTACTCTGCAGTAAGTGCGTCGAAAGATTACCGACGTTTGAGCGGTTATGAGTAACAATCATACACTCACGCGCACTCACATACATACAACTTTTCGCCTTTAACATATTTGTATGATAAAATTAAATATTAACCTTGTTAGGTGTTATAAATAAAACAAAATATAGCTATGAAATTCGGTTCAAAAATTACCCTACATTTTCTGTGCCAAAGTTTAAATTTAGTTTTCAACAGTAAGTAGGTACTTTGAAAATGTACAATCTGTCTTAATTATGAATATAATTAGATAGTACTAGCTAACACTTTAGGTAATCTAAAAGTTTTGGAACGAGATGACGAGATAAAACAGTCTTTTGTTATTACTGCTAAGTACTCAACTTAGGTCAAACAAAATGAAAACATTATTTATGATGCTCTAATTACTAATTACAGTAAGGCCTATGGCTCACTGGAACGTTATGACGGTGCATTCAATTCGCACAGCCAAGAAAATGCATGTAGCTCTGTGGTGTGTGGTGAACACTTGACCACTGTTGGTCTCGCAGGCAACTATATATTTTTTTGACGTCATAACCTGGCTACGTTGCCGTCATAGCGTCCCAGTGAGGCACGGCCCCAAGAGGAGGTACTGTGATATCAAAGGAGGTAAGCATTAGACATGTACCTTGTTAGCATGCTGGCTGGTCAGACGAACATACTTTTAAAGGGTTGTGAAAATTTAGAATACGACTTGAATTTGAAAAAATAAAGTAAAAAACTAAAACCCGCCTACGACAAAAAAAAAAACGACGCTGAAAAAGTATGAAACAAGATTTTCATACTTCGAACAGAACAAAAAGAAAAGCCGCAGTCACACGTTATAGGTACCAACCGATACACTTTAATAACGTGTGACTACGGTTTTTCTTTTTGTTCTGTTCGAAGTATGAAAATCTTGTTTCATACTTTTTCAGCGTCGTTTTTTTTTTCGTCGTAGGCGGGTTTTAGTTTTTTACTTTATTTTTATTTAAACAATTTTGGTTTTAAACTTAGCACATGACTTTTTGTCCGCTAGAGGGCGTCACTTTAAATTTGAGCAATATTTTCGAAATTTACAAATGTAGCCCTTTCAAATGATACCAAACGTATTTATCTTCATTTTTATTTTTTAACACATACTTTTTGTCCGCTAGAGGGCGCCATGTCGAGTTTTGTGACACGTCACGTAGCCTATGTTCAGCGGACAATGAAGACGGTTCTAACGATACCTCATATGTCGAGTTCCGATTGGTAGATTAGGAGCTGTGAGGGAACAGATGAACATACTCACATACATACATAGCCTGTCAAAATCATAACCCTCCGTAGTCGGGTAAAAAATAAAATTAATTGAATGTTTTATATCAGTTTTTGATAAACTGTGTAACAGCAGTGCCGTAAACATAAAAAATTGAAATATTGAGCCAAGAGTTTATTTTGATAGTGTTAGGGGCAAAAATATAATGAAAGGGAACGTTTTCCGTGAACATATACGACGTATTATATATGTTATCATATATTATATGAAATATTATGATGATATAATATAATAAAAAGTGAATATCAAATAAAAACGAAGACTGATATCAATTGAGTTAATAATCTAGAAAGTTACTCTAAAGATAATCTTGCGTCATTTTGACTCGCGGAGTCGTTATAATTCAAAATTGGTAATACCCACCATAACAACGCATGTGCCTCACGATAGGTCGTTGCGACGACTGTGATGTCCGAAACGCACAGCCCCGGATTCACGCTAATTAGAAAGAAAGAGCAATTTTTCGAAAACGCATGCGTCAATTTTACGCAGACTAACTAAAAAAAAAGATAAAAAATAATGAAAATATATCTAGAGTTGGGCGCTCTTAAAACTTGGGAAATGAATATTCCCTGCCATGTTTATTAGACGCATAAGCAAAGAATAAATAACTCGATGTAAAAGTACTTGAAAAACAATTATGAAAGGGTTTGATACAGATGTTTAATTAATCGTTTTATTTTTCCTACACGTGTGAATAGTCGTATAAAAATCCGTTCGAGAGATGTTTTTAATTAGCTTCAGAAATTAGTTTTTTTTTATCTTCGAATCGAAATCGGAATATGAAATTAATAATAAAAAAATATACAGACAATTTAGAAACAATCAATTGCGATTGACAATATTTTCGTGATTCTCGCCAATTGATGCAAAAATTAATCGATTATTTTAAACGATTGAAGTAATTACTTAATTATCAATACAATGGTCATTCATTCGACTGAGCTGTTGGTCTAGTGGTTAGTGGACCTGACTGCTATGCCGGAGCTGCGGAGGTCGTGGGTTCGATTCCCACCCTGGACAAATGTTTGTGTGATGAGCATGATCATTTGTTCTGTTTCTGGGTGTAATCTATATTATGTGTATGTAATAGACCTTTTCGGGGACCTTTTATAATACTCAGTGGCAATAAATATGACCTAAACCTAAATTGCGAATTCATGAACAAAATATGCTATTCTGACAGCTCGGTTGGCGCAGTGGTGGACCGTTTGGCTGTTGCGCTGCATGGCGCAGGTTTGATTCCCGCTCGGAACAAAATTTATATGGCCTTCTTATAGTTGTTCCGGATCTGGGTGTCTTGTGTATGTGAGTTTACATGTCTGTGGACACACTCACGTTATAGGAGTCATTCCTAGAGTAGGAGCAATGTATTCTTTAAAAAAAAACCTTTTTAGGATTCCGTACCTCAAAAGGAAAAAACGGAACCCTTATAGGATCACTTTATTGTCCGTCCGTCAAGACCCTTTATCTCGGGAACGCGTATAGTATCGAGTTGAAATTAAAACCATATACTCAGGTCTGCGGTAACTTGAAACTTTGAAAAATTCAAACTTATAAGTTAACAAAAAAAGATACGGCCGTTTATATCGCAAAAAAACGTATATTTCGATACTCGCAAGAAAAGCAAAATTCATAGGGTACTTCCCGTTGACCCAGAATCCTGAAATATGGTATAAAGCAAGGTCTTATAGCACAGATATAGGAATAAATCTGAAAACAGTAAATTTGTTGTAACGTAACAAAAAAAAATTGCGATCCGGAAAAACCTTCGAGACTCCATTCGGGAATTGAATTATTTGCTTATGTAAGTTTATACGGAACCCTCAGTGCGCGAGTCCGACTCGCACTTGACCAGTTTTTTTATTGAATAGTAGGAATTTATGGCAATATTTCTTTAACTGAACAGAAAAGTAAGTGACGATTTTTTCACTAGCATGCTGTTTTCAGGATGACCGTTGTTAAAAATTAGTGTTGCTAGTGTAATAAATAAAATATTTCAATAAATGTGATAATACGATTTATTTATATTAAAAAATCTAACACTAGCTTACAAAAATTCCTTTAAATTACCAATCGTCATAAAATATATAGACGATATTATATTGGTTAAACTCTCAGTTCCAAATGAAATATTCCAATAATTCGGATTGAACGCGCCGTTTCCAATTTAAATGAAAATTCACGCTCGATTTGACTTTTAAGTTGTTGCCGGTTTGTTTTAAACAAATAATGTGAAATTAATTTCATTCAATTTATCTTTAATGATAGGTAATTTATCAGAACGCCTGCGTTAAGCTAAACGTGAGCCTCTGGGATCGATTCCCCAGTCGTACAGAGTTCGCGGTTGTCGAGGTCGCGTTGGTTTCTGATTTCTCCTGTTTTACGGGGTGTGTCAGACTTTTACTTTTTAGTTACACTTGTGTCCTTCAATTGCTCTTTGCATTCTAGGACGGCTATTAACTCGAGTCGTCAACGGCGTGTAGTGTTCGACTCACCTCAAAGAGATGGCAGAGAAACCGTAGGGACCCAGCAAGGGCAAAGTTTACTGCAACCATGTGTTAGGTTCCGAAAGGGAAACCCGAAGGCGGCCCATGGAACGCTTGGCAAAGAAGAAACATCGGTGTGTTTTAGTCAGTAAAAGGCTGATACGCTCTCGCGCCCCACCCTAGAGCGAAAGATTTCATTGGATAATTCCTAACCTAACCTAAACATTAAAAAAAACAGCCATCTACGACTCGGGCTCGCTCCATACAGGACTGCCGGACGGCGAGCTACCCATTACTCGTCGTCCGCAAGCCCGTGCCTACGGTGGCTGGGGATCACACTGCGACTTTCGACGCACTCCCTCGAGGCTGCAGCCATCTCCTTCATGCATTGTATGTCCTTGGTGTAGGTATAGGTCACTGCATTCATCACTTCTAAATAGTAACTCGTTTGTTGTAAGATGAAACATGGAACTAATTTCATAATAACTTTAAAATTTAATTTATCATAATGAAGGTATAGGTACATAGTTATTTTCTACATTACAAACTGAGTATTGTAAGCCTTCATAAAGTTTCCAAAAAGTGTGTAAACTTCACTCATAAAAGAAAAATAACATTTTCACATAAAAAAAAGTTTAACTAGTTATTTCTATAGAATAGCTACGTTTCCTAGGGCTTCGCTACCGTAAACAACAGCGCTCAACACTTGAAAATAGTACCGCTTTTGATCAGATCAAGAATTTTGAAACCGCTTATCTGCTACACAAATAGATTAATTGTAAGTAAGTATGTCATTTTACAATATACTTAGATTAGATTAAACGCCACCGGCGCCTCCGGCGAGAATACCACAACCCTAGCATGTGGTATTCTCGCCAGAGGCGCTTCGGGCGCCAGGAGTCGCAGAATGATTTCCGTATTTCCGACCGTAAGCACGGGCTTGCGGACTGCGATGCATGGGTTTTTTTTTTTAAGGTGGGAAATCATCCAAATGACTTCTCGCGCTCTGGGTGGAGCGCGAGGGCGTGTCAGTCTTTTAATGACTAAAACCACACCTGTATCCTTCAATTACCCTTAGCGTTCTAGGACTATGGGTTTCCCTTTCAGAAATTCTCCGCGGTCCTAGCTAGCGGGCATCGGCCCTGCTGGGCCCCTACGGTTTGCTGACATCTCTTGAGGAGCGCGAGGATCACTACGCGCTGTTGACGACTGGGCTCGGTCCAGTTAATTACCGAACAGCCGGACGGCGAGCTACCCAGTGCTCGACGTCCGCAAGCCCGCGTCTACCGTGGCTGGTAGTCGGGGTCGATGCATGGGTAGCTTACCGTCCGGTAATGGTGATCAAATCTGGTTCAATCAAAGTAATGTCAGTAAAAGTGGCGGGGCCATTTAAAGCCTACGCTTGCCAGGACTGCAGTTTGTTGAAAGGATCGTAGCCCTCGCAAAAAAGGGCAACTGAAAGACTGGCCTGTTGGTCTAATGGTTAGTGGCCTTGACTGCTATGCCGGAGGTCGTGGCTTCCATTCCCACCCAGGACAAATGTTTGTGTGACGAGCACGATCATTTGTTCTGTGTCTTTATGTAATTTATCTATAATATGTACGAGTATGTATTTAGAAATATATATAAGCATGTTTATCAGTTGTCTAGTACTCTATCACAAGCTCTGCTTAGGTTGGGACTAGACGGCGTTGTGTGATAGTTGTGGAAAAAAAAAGAACACTCTCGAGTCAAAGTATGACACCAAAAAAGAAGTAAAATTAAAAAAGTATGACCACAAAAGTATCCCTCCTGCCCCCAGAGCGAGAGAAGTTAATTGATTCACACGTAAAAAAAAACGCTTCGGGTTTGTCCTACAGAGTTACCTCGGCCCTGGAAAGCAAAGAGCAACTGATGGAACACGGTTCGTTTTAGTCAAAAGCTTGACACTCTCTCTCGCTCCACACAGAGCGGGAGAAGACTAATTTCACGATTATCCATACCTAAAAAAACTGGGCAAGTGCGAGTCGGACTCGCGCCCTGAGGGTTCCGTACAAACTTACTTAAGTAAACAGATTTTTCCGAATCGCCAAAAAAAATTTTTCTTCTGACGTAAAACTAATTTACAGTTTTCAGATTTATTCACATATCTGTGCTATAAGACTTTGCTTTATCCAAATTTCAGGATTCTGAGTCAACGCGAAGTACCCTATGAATTTTGATTTTCTCGAGAGTGTCGAAATATACGTTTTTTGCGAAATAAACGCGGCTGTATCTTTTTTACAGCTTCAAGACACTGCAGACTTGAGTATATTGTTTTAATTTTAACTCGATATCTCCTCGCGTTCCCGAGATAAAGGGTGTTGACATAAAGACAGACGGACGGACAACAAAGTGATTCTATAAGGTTTCCGTATTTTCCTTTTGAGGTACGGAACCCTAAAAACAATTTTAAACGTAACAAACGGATGTGAAGGAAAGCTCCTCCCCTATTCAAGAATTGAAATCAATTTGTATTCATTAACTTTACATTTCTAATTATTAAAACTTAAACAACCAATGTGATTGCATATCTCTCCAAATATTGACTCTACCAATATTGAACCCTGGAACACATTTCGTTTTAGAAATAGATAACGTACAAATTTTTGCTTGTTGGCTTTCGACTGAAAAAGTTATTACAATCGTTAAAATGTAATATGATATTTACATTTTAACGATTGTAATAACTTAAAAATCAATATGTAGACATGAATAATTATCAACACACATCATCACCATCATTTCAGGCAATAGGTGTCCACCAAGTGTCGCCATAATGAACGGTCCTGTGCGTCTCGCATCCATTGGATTTCCGCGACTCTCACCAGATCATAGGTCCACCTTCTGGGAGGTCGCGACAAAGCTTCACCTTCCGATGCACGGTACCTTTTTATTCCAAATCCAACTAATTAAACTACTTATACATATTACTCTTATCTACTAGAACACCCCACAAGAAAAATAATGGATGTATTTTTTTTATGAAACTGAGTATTCGTGCTATTTTTTGCTCTTTTAGACTAGGTTAGTCTAAAAGAGTTATGAGTTTACATGTGGATGGATGGAGAGGGAGAGGAAGACCAAAGAAAAGATGGATGGATTGTGTGAAGAGTGATATGAAAGAAAAGGAAGTTAGTGATAGCATGACGAGTGACAGGACAGAATGGAAGAAAAAACGTGTTGCGCCGACCCCTAATAACACGGAACAAGGGCAGGAAGATGATGATGATGATGATGATGATTATGAGTTATCAGAATTGGATAAAACCATCGTGTATCAGTCATCCAACGTGAAAAATTTCCGCGCTGTTACTTTGAATATTTGGCATGTGCGGGCTCGAAAATGAAGATTGTAAATTTTGAAACTATTTTTTGTCCTAGTTTAGCATTTCTTGATACTAACTTATTGATTTACCCGAGGAATCTTCACTTAAAAAAAACTTTTTACAAAAAAAATACTACCGACTTCAATGTAAAAAACACTGAAAAGTGCAAAATAACTTTAATTTCGGAAGTCGGTGTTTCTATAATAGTTTTGTCTCTTCGTTATTTAACACCGACTTCCGAAATTAAAGTTATTTTGCACTTTTCAGTGTTTACATTGAAGTCGGTTGTATTTTTTTTGTAAAAAGTTTTTTATTTTTCACTTTTTAGTTATGGTACCACCACTAAAAAGTACCCCTCAACCATACTTAAATGCCTTATAGCCAGAGTGCATCTCATGACAATTATAATAATACCAAACACGGTTAGATTAAATTAATTTATTACAGAGTTCCGGCGCCTAACTTCAGGCTTCATCATCAGATCAGTTCGATATATTACCCCTCTTTTTTCAGTCAGTCATCGACTACACGTATAAACAAAGCAATTTTACTTGTTACGACAGTTCTGCTGTGATCCCATGAGGAGTTCTGTTTCATATCTACGAAGTTTATGATCAGATCATAGCAATATTTCTATGGGACCAACTTGGAAGCATAACCTTTAAATCAAAAAAAAAAATTTTCAAAATCAGTCTATAATTGACCGAGAAATCGGTGAACATACATAAAAAATAAAAATAAAAAACATACATTCAGCCGAACATATAACCTCCTCCTTTTTGAAGTCGGTTAAAAATTAGATTGCAGTTCCAATTTTGATGTTCCGATGACAATCTGCTATTTGTTTGTTACTCGTATTTTTGGTAACATTTCTCACATAAATATGACGAAATCGTTTACTGTTCAAGCAGCTCGTCTGTGGAATGCATTACCCATAGAAGTAAAGTGTACTCAAGTGCTGCCGACCTTTAAAACAATGGTGAAGGAGCATTACCTTTCACTATAATATGTCTTTTTCCCCTTGCTCAATTTTATATTTGATATTTATTAGTATATTTATTGATATTGTATATAAAATATATTTTTATTATTATGTGTAATTAATATTATTTATGATTTTTTGTACACTGACCGCCCCAAATCTATCTCCTTTCGTTCAATACATCCTAAGGTTGTCTATAAGGGCTATATTTCACCGGGACACCATGGCGGCGCGATCAGTTGCGCCGCCATGGTGTCCATAAGCTACCAAACTAGACATCATACAGACACCAGAGTCGCTACACCACACTGAGACAGTATCAAAATAGACCTTAAATGCACGCCTCTGAGTTGGTCGCACCGCCAAATTGTTCGCGCAACCAAACGGACACCAGGTGAGTAGGTAACTCTCTATAGAGCTGTATACATTTTGATGGTAGCGGCGACTGGTCACGCCGCCATGGTGTCCTGGTGAAATATAGCCCTATAGAGATTGCCCTGTGCGTTAAGACCGCCCTTTGTACACTTAGTTTTTGTATATTTTTATCCTGTCCTTATGAGGTGAAAAGTATATAATAAATAAATAATATGACAAACTATGAGAGCAGTGGTGACCCAGTGGTAACTGCCCCGACTTACGAGTTGTAGGTCGCGGGTTCAAACCCAGCCAGGCGCATTACTTTGTGTAATTTATTTCATCACCACTGCTCTCAAAACGGTGAAGGAAAACATCGTGAGGAAACCGGCATGTTCTAGAACCAAAAATTCGAGGACATGTGACATCCACCAACTCGCACTGGGCCCGCGTAGTGGATTACAGCCCATTCCCTCTCCTAGAGAGGAGGCCTGAGTCCCAACAGTGGGAACATTATAAGGCCGACTATGCTATGCTATGCTATGACAAACTAGCTGCTGCCAGCGGCTTCGCATGCGTGATAGTAGAAAATTATCCCAAGAGAACATACTCCCGGGATAAAAAATATCCTATGTACTATATCAGGACATGTTCTACTCTTGCACCAATTTTCATCGACATCCGTTCAGCAGTTTGAGCGTGAATAAGCAACAAACATACGCTCACACAAACTTTCGCCTTTATAATATTATACTTATACCGGCCACCGTAAGCGCGGGCTTGCGGACAGCGAGCAATGGGTAGCTCACTGTCCGACCGTCCGGTAACCGTCCGGACCGAGCCCAAGTTGTCGACGGCGCGTATTGTTCCACGCGCGCCTCAGGGAGATGTCAGCAAATCGTAGGGGCCCAGCAGGGTCGAAGCCTACTAGGGCCACGGGTAGTATGAAAGTTAAAGACGGTGCCCTGGGACGAGGTCAAAGAAGGAACAGGAGTGGGTTTTTAGTCAATAAAAATCTGAGACTATCTCTCGCTCCGCCCAAGAGCAGGATTTGTCATTAGATGATTTTCCCACCCAAAAAAAAAATCACTTTTCTGCACACAATTTTTTTACGTGAGTGCGCAACTCACTCACAAACACTCGCGCGTTTTGTACCAACATAATATGAATAAACAACGAAAAAAAAAAGTTTGCAAATTGTCCCTACTGTGTCGTGAACCGTGGCCGCGTCGCGTCGCTCGCAAGTCGTGTGAACAAATTGTAAATTAAATGGAAAATAAGTGAAAATCGTGAAACATTGTAACTCGGTCTCGACCCTTCTTAGTTCAAGGGAAGGGCTCGTGACGTTTTCCACATCTGTTTCCACTTTTTAGATGTTATGCTCGCTTGAAATTGGGACAAAAAACGTACAAGCAAATTAAAAGTTTTGTAGTTTTTTGTTGCTATCCTTTTTTTTAAAAAAAAAAAGTTAAATGACATTTATTTAAGACTGAAAAGTTGAAGGGGAATCGTTTGTCTTGGTATGGTCATGTGAAGAGGAGGGATGAAACGCGTGTACTAAAAGAGTTATGAGTATTCATGTGAATAGAGGGAGTACACTACATAAATACGAAAAACTTTATTCCGACAGTCACAAATACGAATTTCAAAATACCGATTTTCATAATTCCGAATGGTTCAAAATTCCGAATATAAAAACTCCGACTTATCAGTACTCCTATTTTTATAATTCCTAAATTTCAATATTCCTAACGTTTATAATTACTGTTCTCAAAATACCGAGTTTCAATAGATCGAATAACAAAAATTCCGATTTAATGATAATTCGAAACATCAAAAATACGAATTCCGATTATTAAAATACCGATTAATACAATTCCGAAATAAAAACGCCTTGTAAAACTGTATAGCAAGACAAATAAACACATAATTGCTCGTCAGAGAGATGTATCATATTATGTATAGTATGAGGGGGTAGAATTAAAAAACAAATGACAGATGCGTTTTCCAGCATGCAGGGGATATTGCAGCATGCAAGCAGGCTTGCAGCGTGCAAGCAAACATGCAGCATGCAACCAAGCATGCGACATGCAAGCAGGCATGCAGCATGCAAGCAGGCATGCAGCATACAAGCAGGCATGCAACATGCAGCAAGCATTGTTTCTGTCACGGCTCCGGCGCTACGGGGTTTGGGCGGCCCCACGCTAGCTTATCGGCGCAGATGGTTTTAACGCTCACCACCGCAGCTTCGGCTTGCTGGCCGGCATTCGCCGGCCTCAGCCTCAGCCGCGGCGGCGGGCCTTCAAACCACCTGCTCCTCAGCTCGCGGGCCGCCCCGCCCCTTCGCGCCTACGCGGGTTTAAATTACACTCTAGGGGTAAGGCAAACAAGACTGCGTGAAGTCGGTTTTGCAGCGATTCGTTTCTGTCACTAAATTTTGTAGCACAACATGTTGACTTTTAGTTTATTCGAAGTATTGAAAATCGCAATAGCATCGTATTTTCAATAGCATAGCATAGCATAGTCGGCCTTACAATGTTCCCATTGCTGGGACTCAGACTCCTGTCTAGGAGAGGGAATGGGCCATAATTCACCACGTGGGCCCAGTGCTGGTTGGTGAATGTCACATGTCTTTGAATTTTTGGTTCTAGGACATGCCGGTTTCCTCACAATGTTTTCCTTTACCGTTTTGAGAGCAGTGGTGATGGTGTGAAGAACTAATTTGTAAGCAAAAGTGGCTGTGGCTGTGGAGCAGGACCGGCATTTAACCAAGCGTTTTTATCAAGGATATAATCTTCCAATTTATAATATGCTTGACTACATAGTATGCGTTTAATGCATGTTTTAAATTTTGACTCATTTAGATGGAAGATCTCAAGTGGTATTTTATTATAAAATTTTACACAGTAGAATAATACACATAAAAGAACTATGTATTTTAGCCAATTTGAATCAAGGTCGATCTAATTTGTTTCTATTCCTAGTATTAAAATTGTGCCTGTCATAACTACGCAAACATACATAATGTTTTCATAAATGTATTGACAAGGGACCGCCATGATATTTATTTCCTTAAATGCTTCCCTAAGAGAATCGCGCTTGCGAAGATTATGTATGGCTCTGATAGCTCTTTTCTGCAGAATAAAAATATACTCTACGTCTGCAGCCCGTCCCCATAGCAAAATACCGTAAGATATGATATGAAAGTAACTAAAATAGATTAGCTTCACGGTATCTTCATCAGCAAATTGACGGATTTTTCTGACGAAAATTGAAGGTCAGCTTAGTGCAGTAGCATAAGCTACTGCACTAAGCTGACCTTCCAGAGATGTTAAATGAGGACCCCATTGTAGCCTCGATTCGTGTTCTCGACGAATTCTAGTTTCTCTTTGTTCAATAGCTTCTGACGTTTTGCCTATGTGAAATAAAATAAATACCTAATAATACCTAAGTCTATTTTCAAACACTTTTCTACCCACAGCTACTCCAGCGATGTCGTATAAATACTAAAGGATAATTCTCATAAATAACGTACTGTCGTCCAATTTATAACCGCTTGTTTGTACATATTCCACCTCCTTCTAGCTGCGGGGAGATATAACGCTAATTAGGTGTCTGTCATCATATATGTATTTGTATTGCTACAAGCAAGTGTATAGTTGTACACCATGTAGAAATAATTTGGCAGAAAGTGTGAGACTGTGACAATCCTCAACCAGGTCAACCACCGTAGGCAAGAGCTTGCCGAGATGGCGAGCAATGGATAGCTCACCGTCTGATAATGACTAGGCCCGGGTCGACATCGACCTTATAGCCCTGACTTACGAGTTCAAATTCAGCCAGGCACATTACTTTGTGTAATTTATTTCATAACCACTGCTCTCAAAACGGTGAAAGAAAACATCGTGACGAAACTGACATATCCTACAGCGAAAAATTTTAAGATCTGTGACATCCACAAAACCGCTTTCGGCCCGCGTGATGGATTAGAGCCCATTGCCTCTCTTAGAGAGGAGGCCTGAATCTCAGCAGTGGGAACATTTTAAGGCTGATTATACTATGCTATGCTTATGCTGTACGCCATAAAGAGAAGTCAGTAACATTACCAGATGCCTGCCGGGGCTGTGTGATTGTTGGGGAGAGTTACTGTGTGTTTGGCAATGACTTCTTCTGGAGATGTAGCCCCCTGGTAATTCATTAATATTGTGTCTATTAACTGCTCCATCTTTGTTGTAGTATATAAATTTTTATTTCTCTAACATATTGCTTTTGCAATATTTTTTAAATTATTTAGACTTCAATTACCTTAAATTCGTTAGTCATTTATTTTGTTAACATTTCATTTATTGATAGTTGTAATTATTCATATTTTTCTTGCTTTTTTATATAGCCTTTTTTTATAATGTGAATGTGAGAACACTGTAGACTCCACGAATTTTTAGATTACTTCCTATTACGACTCACTTTTTTTTTAATATGATTATTTTTATTCTACACTTAGGCCTACACTGTTCTTACATAATATCTATTAATAGTAGTACCTATGGAATTATTATAACATCAACCACTTTTTTTAAAAGAGTAACCAATGAGTGTCTTGCCGGTTCTTCTCCATAGGAAACGACCAATTTGGAACCGTGCACTAGCTTCTGACGTTTTATAAGTGCCCATGTAGACCTATGTGAAATCAAAATATTTGAATTTGATCCTGGTCTGTTTTTCACTAAGAACTCAAGAAGTCATTTGATGATTACACACTGACTACTTGCACTATTTTAAATTCCGTAACTTTTTAATCAATTAAGCTTACTACATGATCCAGGATTTCATAAATAATTGAACAATTATATATTTTTGACATTTATAATTCTTTTGAGTCGATTCACTATAAACATTTGAAAATATGTTAGTGTAATCTGCAATTATTGTATGCCTGTTTAGCAAGACATAATGGAATTATAATTTATTATTAAGTCTTAACATCTGTTATAACACTTATAACCTATGCCCACAATAAAGATATTATATACAAAAAAAAAATAGGTTTGTATAGTTTACTAGCTTATGCTCGCTGCTTCGCCCGCGTACATAAAATATAGACTCTGTCACTCAGGAATAAAGTAGCTTTCTAACGGTGAAAAAATTGTAGCAATCGGACCAGAGATTACCTCCTACAAACAAAAAAAACAAACTTTACGTCCTTATAATATTAGTGTAGATTTAAATGAAAAAACTTACCAAGCCCACCACAAGGGCACTTGGCTTGTCAGAACAGTAAGAAGCCAAGTGGGCACTTAGTTTGCGATCTCAACGTCAACATCATACACACACATCACACTTGTATTATCCGCAGAGTTAGACAGAGAAGTACCTACAAGGTTCAAGATATCAGCTGTTTCCTACATTTTGACGTTGAGTTATGCGAGCAAAAACAACAAAAACAGCTGATTTTTGAACAGACTCCAAGAACGAGTGGGTTCTCATATCGTTTGTTTTTTTTTTTTGTTACGCCGTAATTTATGATCCGATTTGGTCTATTTTTTTATTTGATATGACGTCATTCTAGATTGGTATTTATCAAAATCTTATTTATGATGATGGGATCCATGAGGAATTTAGAGAGCTCCTCAAATATTATGAGCATGCATTACATTTAGTGCTTTTGTTATTTTCGTCGAGAACTCAAGCGTCTATATTCAGAACGTATGACGTATTTTATCACGTGATTTATTATTTAAGTGGAAGTATATTTCTTTTTTATTTTTGAATTCTAATCATAATCTTAGATTTTATTATTTTTAACACGCTTTTATTATTAGCTTCACTTGTAACTATGTATGTAAGAAAATCTTGGAATCTTAATTTGACCCACTTCCCGGTCTTCGATTAGGATGAAATTTTGCACACGCTCTGAGTTCTGATGACAATACATGACTAGCTAAGAAACGTCATTACAAATCCAATAGTGCGGCCTCCCCAAGATGGCGGACTGGCTGTTTGAAATCCACCCCCATAATATGGGTATCAAATGAAAGGGTTTGCTGTCAGGAAAACGAAAAAAATAGTCACGTGACTTAAATCCAATATGGCGGACGTCCAAGATGGCGGACAGGCTATTTGAAATGCACCCCCATGATATGGGTATCAAATGAAAAGGTTTGCTGTCAGGAATACGAAAAAAATAGTCACGTGACTTAAATCCAACATTTTTGTAATTTTTAGTGCGTGCTAAAAGCGTGTTTTTTAGTTTTTTAAACTATTTTATATTAAAATAGTTTCTACCAGTGGCTTCATCTACGTAAAAATAGGTTTCTCTATACAAACTTTAGACGTCCGTTTCATTCCTTTCTTAATCTTTGTTATTTCGTGGCCAGATTTTAGAATTGATCACTTCATGATTCACTTCATGTTCTTCTTCTTCTTGATGTTGATTAAATGATATAGCACAGCATAGCATAATCAGCCTTTTAATGTTCCCACTGCTGGGACTCAAGCCTCCTCTCTCTAGGAGAGGGAATGGACCGTAATCCACCACGCGGGCCCAGTGCGGGTTGGTGAATGTCACATGTCTTTGAATTTTTGGTTCTAGGACATGCCGGTTTCCTTCATGATATGGCCAACTGAAACTGGCCAGATCGTTTAAACGTTAACGTTTGATGATATGTCAATCCTCGTTTGGCCATATCATTTATGTAGGATTTGTATGACAATAAAAGGTCTAAGGAAAGGGCTAAACGAGGATTGACATAATCATCAAACTTTAACATTGAAAACGATCTGGCCAGATTTAGTTGGCCATATCATGAAGTGATGAATTTCTAAGATCTGACCACGATATATACATTTAAAAGGAACTTCTGTGCATCTTCAGCGTTCTAGGTCTAAGGGTGTGGCCTGGGCGTTGAGGAGTCTTTAAGTGAGTCAGTACTTTGCCTTTTATTTACAAAGATTGTAAAAGATCAGTCTGTGTGGTGACTGTTAGTGAATCCGAGGACTATTAATGTACAAGATCAAATCAACATCACTTTAAAAAAACCTTAAGAAGGCCGAACAGAACTTTTTGATCCGATAAATTAAAATCTTTGCACACGATTAACTTCAGGCATGACCATTATTCAGTTCAGTCTCCATCAGGGCATTGAATAACGTTAACAAACCTTCATCGTACGAAGGTAACGTTATTAGTAGAGGTAACGTTATGCTTGGTACTTGAGTGAACTTTTACCGGTAAGAGTAACGTTGTCGATGATGTTATTGGTAAACAGTAACATTACCATTGCCCAAGGATTGATAACGTTACCAAATGCGTTACTATAAGTACCGTTATTTTGTTAAATCTCTTTGTTTCTTCTAGATTAATGCAGTAATTAGTTTAAGTATTCAAAAACACTTGCACCGCGCAGCATATACATAGGAATTAGGTACATTTATTCTATTAAAATGTCAAAAAGGATATGCAGGTTGTAAAGGATACACCGCGGTCCGCGCCGCAACAACGCATGAAGTAACGAAAAAAGTATCGATACTTACAACGTTAATTGTTAACAATATATTAATAGATTTGACACCAAAGTACCGTTACCTGTATTACCTTTAAAATGTTAACTTTATGAAAATATCCTTACTTAACGATACTTATAGTGTGAGTTTGGTAACGTTAACAACACCTGCCGTGCTATTTTCTAAGAAAACAGCGTTGAGCACAGTGCTGTCCGCAGCGACGAAATCCAAATAGGCACATTGGATTAACAATCCAATAATGTATAGGTCTATTGAATTGTTAATCCTATGTACTTATTGGGATTTCGTCGCTGCAGCCAGCGCTGCGCTCAAGGCTGTTTTCTTAGAGAATAGCACCGCTGGTCTCCATAGAGGCCTCAGACTTGTCGAAGGTCACAAAATAAATGAGGGATCAATATTTCTCAGCAATAAGTCAGCCTCATTACAATGGACGTGCTAAGAATTATCGGTCTCTACACCTACTCACATTACTATGAGATTTATGCGTTCAAGTCATGATTTTAATAAACTACGAGTATAATATTTGAGGCCACTGTCTGGTCAAAAATTCTCTAGCCTGCTAATCTTCAGAGAAATACCACTCACTGATTAATCACGAAATCTCCGAAACCATGACACGTTTAAACTTAAAATTCGACAGATAAGTAGGTTCCTTATAGGGTGTAAACATCCGCTAAGAACGGATTTTACGAAACTCCACCCCTAATAGGGTAAAACGGGCGCTGGCAGTTTGTATGGAAAAATCAACTTTCGCGCGGGCGAAGCCGCTGGCAGTACCTAGTATCTTAAAGACCTATATACATAGATAACTACTTATATTAAATTAATCAACGCACAGCCGAAACTCCTGCGACTATTATAGTAACGTGAAATTTTGCACAAGGTTTCCTTTTATGACATAGGCGAGCACTAAGATAGGATTTACCGTAATTCACCTCATAGGGGCATGAAACGGGGGTCCAAAGTTTGTACCGAGAAACCTACTTACAAAGCTAGTTTAATTATATATCCCTAACACTTTGCCCACGACTTCTAAACTAAAACTTTAGCACCTCTTAAATAGTATTTTAAGAGCAGTTTTGAAAAACTGACGATGACACAGTGCTGGGCACGCCATAATTATGACGGTAAGTTCCCTCTTTGAGGCGTGGCTGGAAAGACCTCACGGCGTCCTTACCTTCCGCATGACGCAGGTCCTCACCGGACATGGTAAGTTCAGGAGGTTCCTGCACCGGATTCGTGCGGAAGAAACGCTCGGGTGTCACTATTGTGTGGACCGCCCGGAGGACACGGTGGAGCACACGGTGGAGGTGCACCCCGCCTAGGCAGAGCAACGCCGTGTCCTCGTGGGGGCGATCGGCCGCGGCGATCTCTCGTACCGGGCCTTGGTACAGGCCATGGTCTGGGGCGAGGAGGAGTCGCAGGCGGTCGCCTCCTTCTGCGAAGCAGTAATGTTAGCAAAGGAGGAGGCTGCACGCGTGAGGCAACGGTCCTCACGCCCCAACCGCCGCCAGGATTCCAATCCCGATTTCCGACCACCGTAGACACGGGCCGGGCTTGCAGACGGCGAGCAACGGGTAGCTCGCCGTCCGACCGTTCGGTAACTGTCCGAACCGAACCAAAGTTGTCGACGGCGCGTACTGTTTCGCAAACCGTAGGGGCCCAGCAGGGTCGAAACCTACTGGGGCCAAGGGTCTGCTTCTGAAAAGAAGACTCGGCCCTGGTACGAAAGGCAACGAAGGAACAGGAGTGGGTTTTTAGTCAGTAAAAGTCTGACAATATCTCCCGTTCCGCCCAAAAGCGGGGGATGTCATTAGATGATTTTAACAACGAAAAAAAAAACAGTCAGACAATCAGTTTCTTCTTTTTAGCTTTACAAGGGTTTATAAAATTCCTATTCCCAATAGTTTCAGTCACTTTCTCAGCAGTCAGTCAGCCAGTTTCTCCTTTTAAATATATAGATTAGCGAGCCGCCCCAGCTTCGCATGGGTGTTATAAATCATTGAAATTCACGGCCTTTCTCTACTATAATATGCATGTTTTTTTACATTTATACCTTCCTCATGAATCACTCAGTATATTGGTAAAAGCCGCATGAAAATCCCAGTCAGTAGCTTTTGAATTTATTGCGACAGACAGACGTGGTTGGGGACTTTTTTAGGGTTCCGTACTTCAAAGAGAAAAACGGAACCCTTATAGGATCACTTTGTTGTCCGTCTGTCTGTCTGTCAAGACCTTTTATCTCGGGAACGCGTGGAGGTATCGAGTTATTTAAATCATATACTCAGGACTGCGGTCCCTAGAAGCTGTAAAAAAATCAAACTAAAAAAAAGATACGACCGTTTATGTCGCAAATAAAGTGTAATTCAAACCTCTCAAGGGAATCAAAATTCAAAGGGTAGGGCCCGTTGACCCAGAATCCTGAAATTTGTCATAAAGCCATCTATCTTACAGCAGTCGACAGCGATGTGGAAGAGTTTTTTGACGCCATATTTTAGTTTTAGTTAGTTGTAATTAGATTAGGGTTTTTATTATTATTTATTTTATTTTATTGTAATTATAGTTAGTATTTCCATAAATGATTAAGTATTATTATATATAAAAAAACTCTACCAAAAATAAGTCTAAAGGTGCTTTTCAAGGTACAATGGACTAAGGAAAACAGCCAAAAACAGCTAATGAATAAAAACAAATAGGTACATCAAGATTCGTGCCCTAATTATGTCTTACAGCACAGGTATAGGAATAAATCTTAAAACATAAAAGTTGTTACGTCACAAAAAAAAAAACATTATTTGCGATTCTTAGTGCGCGAGTCCAACTCGCTGTTGCCCAGTTTTTATAATATGTAGTTACCTAGGGATTTAATCTATCAATTCGAGTGCCTCGTTGGTGTCGTGTTCGCAAGTGCTACTGCTGAGCATGATGCTGAACCTCGGGTACAGCCATGAGCGATTGGGTTCTTCTATCTGCTATTTTTCAGCGGCTTTTTGACAGGCTGATGGCAATACCCTTGCTTCAAACATAGGTTTTAAACAGGCGGAATATGGATGTTCTATAGAGAAACTTCTGCCTTTTCTAGGGTTCCGTACCTTAAAAGGAAACAACGGAATCCTTATAGGATCACTTTGTTGTCCGTCTGTCTGTTTGTCAAGACCCTTTATCTCGGGAACGCGTAAAGGTATGGAGTTGAAATTAAAACTATTTACTTAAGTTTGCGGTCCCTTGAAGTTGTAAAAAAATCTAATTTCTGAGTTAACGAAAAAAAAAGATACGGCCTTTTGTGTCGCAAAAAACATGTATTTCGACACTCTCAAGGGAATCAAAATTCGTAGGGTTTTCTTCTTCTCAACTTCCACTTCCCGTTGACCTAGAATCCTGAAATTTGGCATGAAGCAAGGTCTCATAGCACAAGTTTAAGAAAAAAATCTGAAAACTGTAAATTTGTAGTTACATCACAAAAAAAAAAAACTGTTTTTGGCGATTCAGAGAAATCTTCGTAACTCAATTCGGGATTTGAACTGTTTTCATACTCGTAGGTAAGTTTGTACGGGAACCTCAGAGCGCGAGTCCGACTCACACTTGCCCTGTTTTTAGTGAGTAAGAAATCATCCAATAAATTTTCCTGCTCTGGGTAGAGAGTGAGTGGTAGTGTCTGAGTTTTTCTGACTAAAACCCACCCTTGTTCCTTCCGTTGGCTTTACGACTCAGGGTAGCGGTGACTCATTCCAACAATCCCGAAGCCTTGAGAGGCAGCGGCTCTAGTGGGCCCCATCACTCACGATGACATCCCTTTGAGGCGCGCGTGAAACACTAGGCGCCGTCAATCTAAGCCTGGTCCTTATCTAATGACGAACTACCTGTTGCTCGCCATCCGCAAGCCCGTGCCTAAGGTGGTCAAGAATCGTCCTGCGACTTCCAACGCCCAGGACGTCTCCTACAGCGGCCGGGGCGTGAAGATTACGAGTTCCACATATATATAAATGGTTATTTTTCTTCTTGATGGAATCGGAATAAAAGCACTTCTATTTCAATCGAAATCCAATGAAGATTTACAGACAAAAAACTAATTTTATCCTGATGAATACCTATGCCATTGTCTTCGGTCCCTGGTGCTATCAGTGTAAATTGAATTATGAGTAATGAATACATTAGGAGGCTATTATGTTGCCATTACCGCACAGTGTTGCGGAAGATGGCCGCGTGGGCCGGGGTGGTGGATGGTTGCAAATTTATAGCCGTCGCCGTGAGGTGTGGCCCCTGTGGTAGAGGCTATTGTCGTGGGGAGGGGTCCCTGTGTAAGAGGATTATGAATAGTTTGTATCGGGATTTGATTTTTAGGAATAAAGGTGCGAATTGGAACTGTCGGCCAATCACAGACGATAAACTAGACGTGAACTCAACTCTCGCGATTGGTCAATACCTGTATAGTTCTTATCCGCTCTGCTCTTTTCCGCCTTAATTGAAAGAAACACATTTTGATGATATTAACACTAATCAGAAACTACCGTACGAGAACAAAACAACACGTCAAGGCGCCATTTAAAATACCAGTGCAACAGAATTAGAGTCAAAGTTCAGACGATTTTTATTATGAATTCTCTAATAGATACACATGACTTAGCGAAATACAAAACAATTTTAGTAGAACATAGTTGGCATAAAGTTAGTTGTGAATACCTCCATAACTCAGTGACCTAAGTACATCAATTTTCATTCCTGATACTCCAAATTAGATTCTCATCTTTCCGCAACTTGAAGTAAATATAAAAACGGCAAAATAGAATTTCCGTTTTCCTGGAGGAAATCGGAAATTCCGGGGAAGGCGGTCCACCGCATTTCCCAATGAACACGTAGAATATAAAATAAACTGGAAATAGGTGATGTCCCTAAAAATATTTTTTTTGTACTGTATTATTAATTACTGACTGTTAAGTAATTTAACACTAACTTATTATTATACGTTAAAATATAATTTCTGGTTGTCATATCAATTTATTGTTTGTATATAAATTTAATTGAACAACCAGAATAACAAAACACAAAGTTAAATGGAAGCATTCTCGTGTAAGCGGTAGCAATGATTCCACGTTACTAAACTGCGCCAGCTCGGTGCACGACTGGAATTCGCTTTTGTAACTGAACTGTATGGACGTTACAAACTATAACTCGTGTCTGAGGTAGGTAATTCGAACGTAAAACCGATTCAGTTGTTTTGATAATGTCTAACCAGAACCGGAGTTTCCTTGTATCCGAATCAGAAATGAAGATATCCGCAGGAGAACCAAGGTTGCCGACATAGCACGAAGAATCGCCAAACTTAAGTGGCAATGGGCAGGGCACATTGCTCGCAGAACATCTGTTCTGCGAGCAATTGGCCGGCCGTTGGGGCGAAAGGTTCTGGAGTGGCGACCACGTACCGGAAGACGCAGTCTAGGAAGGCCCCCTACAAGGTGGACCGACCTGGTGAAGGTTGCGGGAATCCGATGGATACGAGACGCACAGGACCGTTCATTGTGGCGACATTGTGGGTGGGGGGGGGCTATGTCCAGCAGTGGACGTCTATCGGCTGAAATGATGATGATGATAAAGCAGAACCAGTCGTCCATGTTTGTCATCTACTAGCCTGCTGCTTGCAGCTTCGCCCACGTCAAAGCAAATAATTATCCCAAGGAAACATATTTTCGGGATAAAAATTAGAAGAATATTTTCACTAGAAAAAATCAAGCCAAAATCTCCTCCCAGTCATGTTGGGACTACATGACTGGGAGGAGATTTTGGCGGGTAGTGTGAAAGCGAAGCCCGGGCCTCTGGGATGAAGGCAAAGAAGGAACAGGAGTCGGTTTTTAGTCAGTAAAAGTCTGACACTATCTCTCGCTCCGCCCAAGAGGGGGATTTGTCATTAGATGATGTTCCAACCTAAAAAAAAAAAAACATGTAGTCAACGCGATGATTTTTTTAAAAAGGAAACCCGTAGACTTAGAACGCAAATGGTAACTGAAGGAAACAGATGCGGTTTCAGTCATTAAAAGTCTGACACGCCTTTCCGCTCCAACCAGGGCGGGAGAAGTCATTGGATAATTTCCCACCTTAAAAAAAAGTCATGTAGTAAAACAGACTTGATATTTATTTATAAACAGACTTGATAAAGAGTAACCGTGGGGTTTCTTGACGGTTCTTCTCCATAGGAAACGACCAATTGGAACCGTGCTTCTGACGTTTTATGAATACTTATGTAGGCCTATCTATATAAATAAAAATGAATAGCGGTTCGTTAGTCCCGCTAAAACTCGAGAAAGGCTGGATCGATTAGGCTAATTTTAGTCTTGAAATATTCGCGATAGTCCAGGGAAGGTTTAAACGGTGAGAGAATATGGAAAAATTCACGAAATAAAATACAACGCCCTCACACGTTTCATACCCAAATGATTAGTTAAAATAGTACGGATCGACTCGTGAGATACAGAAAGTTCGGCGGCTATCTCTCTCAAAGTTGAATGAGGACTTTCAGTCACTATTTTCTTCACTTTTGCGATGTTAACTTCAATTGAAGACGTTGATGGCCTACCAGAGCGAGGCAAATCTTTCATCACATCTCGACCGCTTTTGAACGCTTTGTACCACTCATAAGCACGTGTTTTTGATAAAGTCGAGTCACCGTAAGCCTTCTGTAACATTTTCAGTGACTCCGAGCACAAAATTCCATTGGCGATGCAAAATTTAAGACAAACTCTTTGTTCGATGTTTTTGTCCATTATGAAATTCGCAATACACACTAGATATGATATAATTACAAACAGTACTGTATTTAATATAAATAACAGATGCAACTCAAACTCCGCGCCAATATGGAAAACAGTTGTGCCAATCTACCAAAAAAAAAAAAATGAATTTGGAACCATAAACAAATCATCCATTCCCGATACTTTTCTGACTGAATGTACCTATTTATGATATGGGTACTGTTTACCTGATATATTATGATTATTATTTATTTTATAAATAGATTCACACACTTACAAACTTTCACCTTTTTAATATTAATGTGATTCAATTTGGGACTACGACTAGCTTCTATCTATTTCAGGCATTTAATGGGCATTTCTCTTCAACAACAATACCCTCAAACATAGCTCTTCCATAGTTCTATAAACCCGGAACTCCGCTCCGTATTACTGCAACCGCCCTAAATCACGCCAAGCAATTCCGCGACTCATTGAACGCGATTTACTTTCGGCTACGTATATGTTTGGTAAAGGGTTGCGACATATTTTTCGATCTGATAGTGATCGGGCTGACGTTCGAAAGCTGTAAGGGTGACATAGGAGTATTTGAAGAGGTGACGGGACGTGGTGACAAGACGTAGGTTTATAAATTGAAAGATAAAGCTGGTAGTTTGTTTGGAAAGCTTTTTGCGTTTTCCATGAAAAGTTGTTCGCTAAAAATATTAAATAAATAAATTACCTTGTTTTATTGAGGTGGGAAATCATCTAATGACTTCTCCCGCACAAGGATGGGGCGAGAGGGAATGTCAGACTTTTACTGACTAAAACCCACCTTTGCCTACGAAGGTGAAACTTTACATAAAGAACAACAAAATATAAATCTGTTTTGCTGTTCTCATAGATAAAGTTACCTTAATTAATGAAAAGAGATACCTACGTACCTACATATGTACCTAGGGGTACATAATTTAATTTAAAACAATCCTTTGAGACAAAAGTTCACAACATTCATATTTAAGTGATAAAAAATCGATAATCGAAATCGTTCGGTCGAGTTTATGTATAAGTTGTGTTACTTTTTTGGTGTACAATAAAGTTATATTCTATTCTATTCTGTTCTACCGTGCCAATGTACTTTTTTTGAGGTGTGAAATTAACAAATTATTTCTCCCGCTCTGGGTGGAGCGAGAGGGCGCGTCAGATTTTTACTGACTAAATCCTACCTTGTTGAGAGCAGTGGTGGCCGAGTGGTAACGGCCCCGACTTACGAGTTGTAGGTTGCGGGTTCAAACCCAGCCAGGCGCATTACTTTGTGTAATTTATTTCATCACCACTGCTCTCAAAACGGTGAAGGAAAACATCGTGAGGAAACCGGCATGTCTTAGAACCAAAAATTCGAAGACATGTGACATCCACCAACCCGCACTGGGCCCGCGTGGTGGATTACGGCCCATACCCTCTCCTAGAGAGGAGGCCTGCGTCCCAACAGTGGGAACATTATAAGGCCGACTATGCTATGCTATGCTAAATCCTACCAGTGTTCCATAAGTTGCCCTTAGCGTTCCAGGCAGAGCTAGCAGGCATCGATCCTACTCCCTTCACTTTTGTTGACATCTCTTTGAGGCGCGCAGGGAATACGACGCGCCGTCAACTCGGACTTGGTCTTTACCAGGCGGCCGGCCGTGAGCTCACGCCTAAGGTGGCCAGGAATCACCCTGCAACTTCCGATACCCACTCACATTTTTGGCCACCTCTTTGGCAGAAGGAGGCAACCGCATTCCATTCCCTTTCGTTCTGGACCATGGCCTGAACCGTGGACGCGAGTAGTCGTTTCTACCAATCGCCTCTACGAGGACACAGCGGTGCTCTACCCAAGCGGGGCAGACCCATGTCCAATGAGGACCTGCGTCAGGTGGAAAGGGAGAATAGCTCCCCATTAGTGACTCCTCTAAGAGCTAGGGGACTTACTGCCGCAATTGGTGACGTGTCCAATTCCGATACACTGGTAGTTAGAAAAATAAATACCTAATGGGTCGTCATAATAGGTAGGTATGTCGGCAGCAATTTACTCGATCTCGCCATATTGTTCTTTATTGACGCCATTTATTTTATTTGTCGACCTTTGCTCGTTATTTTTACACACATTAAGTCTGCATTTTAACTCATACATTTTATTCAATGAATTTTAAATGTGAATGTATGTCCTTAATGGTGTCGATTTGCTTGGCGACGTTTTACACAAAAGAGCGAAATAGCGATAAATTTTCAATTTGTATACTAACCTTTCTCCACGCTCAGGTCTGTATTGTATTCCAATACAAATGACTGCCAATAATGCTTTAAAGAACGGGTTTAAGCTCAATAACTTAGTGCGTTTGTTGTGTAGTCGCGTTTTTTGAATACGCAAACTGTACCAACATTTATACAGCATATGCCTGAAAACTTTTATTTATTATAGGAATAGATTCGACTCATCAGAAGATGTTCAACTGTCAAATGAAATATAAACATACTAATATTACAAAGACAAAATCTTGTATGCATGTATGTTACTCATTCACGCTCAACAGATTTGGTTGAAATTTGGCACACATGCAGACCATGTCCTGAAATAGAATATAGTATATCTTTTTATTCTAGAAGTATGTGTTAATTGTCTACTGTTACAAGGATGGAGCCGCTGTCAGAAACTATTACCTACATAATCAATATGTTTTCTCCAATGTCACTTGTATTTCCCCTCGCGCGTATAGGGGTATTATTCTATGTAATTGCGCGTTTTTAAGTAAAATCACCAAAAAAAAAAAAAAAAAATCTTTTTCTGGATTTTTCTAGGAAAAACGAAGACAGAGACTAACATTTTCGGCTGAATAAATTTCGTACATCCGTGTGTACAAAACGATAGTTAAGTGTTTTCCAAGG
The DNA here is from genome assembly GCA_905147345.3 of Mythimna impura. Lineage (NCBI taxonomy): Eukaryota > Metazoa > Arthropoda > Insecta > Lepidoptera > Noctuidae > Mythimna > Mythimna impura. Next base: position 34,428,559 of record LR990341.1, read on the forward strand.
TCACTCAAGTTGTACAGACGTATGTACAATCGACCCTCGAGGGGTTTAAGACGTGCTTGATTCGTTTGAAGAATCTGAGATGTATGCTCTAGATATTACCTCGATGGGCACTCTGACCCCATGGCCCTAGTGTTTAATCCCCACACTAACTAACTCCCGACTCAAACTCCCTATAAGTTTGTTAAGTTTTCTGATATTAAATCGAAGTAATTTTCAGAACAACCCATGCCAGCAAGCCGGGGAGTCCAGGAACGCTGAACGGAGTCAACGGCAGTGTGCATGGGGAAGCTCGGCAGGCGCAGTCCAAGAAGACTATCATCAGGATGCTGGGTAAGAACTCTTCAAACAATTTTCATTTTTTTTAAACTGACATCTATAAAATGCCAGAGATTACTGAATACCCCGTCTCCTGGACGGGGTATTTTTGTAGGGATTTTGAATTTTAGTTTCTATGTGGAGTCATAAATATCACCACACGTTTCTTGGAAAAGGCATCTAAGATCCAAACATTTATTTAGGCCCGCACTTTGGAGCTAATCTCACGGCAATCTGAACAAATGACTAAGAATTTTTCTCACTGAGTCTGTGTGCCCTTCGGATAGACTTAAAAATTGATAGAGATGTTTTCAATGACATCTCACCTACATCTTTAGAACTCTTAAGATGTGTTTCATATCTGAGGCATATGCGGGATTCGAAAAAGTTGTCGCGGTCCTTGTGCGCAATGGGCTACTGAAAGAACACGAACGGGTTAAAAAACACAAAACAGATAGGCACAGAAGTAAATCTCTTGTATGTACTTCACTTTTGATACCTACGCTCGGCGGTCGCGGCACAGAATAAGAAATAGTACAAGGTCGCGGTAAGGTTGTTAACTTTGGCTTACGCACAAAAAAACTATCGTGGTATTTATTTATTTATTTATTTATTATATTCTTTATTGTACACCACATAAACAAAAATAAGGACAAACATAATTAAAAATAAGTATACAATGGGCAATGGTGGTGTGGTAATGATGGAAAAAGGAAGAACGGAAATATAAACTTACCTTATTATTAACTTCCCTCTCCTAGAGAGGAGGCCTGAGTCCCAACAGTGGGAACATTATAAGGCCGACTATGCTATGCTATGCTTATTATTAACTTACCTCTCTGAAACAAATGGTAGCTTAAAAAGAACGAGAATCCACAGTTTAATGTTGAATTTAAACAGCTCACCAAACAGTTATAACTATTTTTTTGTGCATGAACAACGCATTGATGTTGCTCGATCGCACTTTGTATGTAGATTGACTTCTGAACCTATCTCTCTTTTGTGGTAAAAGTCTGACACTGCTTCTCGCTCCACCTAGAGCGAGAGAAATTATTTCATGATTTTCCGCACTCGAAACAAAAGGCATAATCGAGGTCGGTTTAAAGGACTTTTACTCGATTCTGTCGTTATGACGGAAAAATCACTCGATGAATGGCAACAAAAATTAAGTACGGTGCTAGCTTTGATGATATTTCGAGGTTTAGTCGAGATGAAGGTCATGATCATATGAGCCTAAATCATCATCTCCTTAAACCTTTTCCCAACTAGTTTGGGGTCGGCTTCTAGTCTAACTGGATGCCGCTGTATATCCGTGTTTTACAAGGAGTGACTGCATATCAGACCTTCACAATACTGTAACTGGTCAACACGATATTCCTTGCATAGACTGATGGTCAGACCTTTAACGATTATCAAAGATCTTCGAATGGCAATAAGGACCAATCACTACATGCTTTCCGAGGAGGCACGGGGTATCAGTAATGTCATACATAAGATTAGAAAAGTACTTGCTCACACGAGCAACGAACGTGAGCACGAGCTCATATGCCCCCTAGCTGGGGCAGAGGGCGTCGACAGTAGTCACTTCGCTGCATGCCAGTCCGATGGCCATCGCTTCTGCCAACATGGTGCGTCGCCAGGTTTGCCAAAGATGGCCACGCTTCCTTTTCCCTTGGCGATACCAGACCAACGCTTGTTTAGGTATATGATCGGAATCCCTCCTAAGCGTGTGACCAATGCATCTCCACTTACCGCACGGAGGACAATCTCTCGCGCCGGGCCTTGGTACAGGTCAAGGTCTGAAACGAAGAGGAGTGGCAGACGGTTGCCAATTTCTGCGAAGCAGTAATGTTAGCAAAGGAAAAGGGCGCACGTGCACGCGCGAGGGCGCGGCCCTCACACCCCAGCCGCTGGGATCCCGATCACGATTTCCGGCCACCGTAGGCGCGGGCTTGCGGACGGCGATCAATGGGTAGCTCACCGTCCAATCGTCCGATAACCGACCGGACCGAGCCCAAGTCGTCGACGGCGCGTACTGTTCCACGCGCGCCTCATGGAGATGTAAAACCGTAAGGGCCCAGCAGGGTCGAAGCCTACTGGGGCCAAAGGTCTGATTCTGAAAGAAAGATTCGGCTCTGGTATGAAAGGCAACGAAGGAACAGGAGTGGGTTTTTAGTCAGTAAAAGACTGATACAAAAAGCGCGGGGGATGTCATTGGATGATTATCCCACCGAAAAAAAAAACACGACATGCATGAGAAGCCTTAGGCACTGGGCCATCACGACACACATATGGGCCTAAATAAACCTGTAAATAAATATAAAATCCTAAAAGTATTGTCGTGTGCCAGTAATGATAGCAATACATCTCCATGTTATCTCCGTTGCCATGGGAACGCTATATGCACGCAACTTCCTCTCCAATGAACCCATAGATCCAAATCTCCAACATATCCTTATTTACATGTGAACACACAAAGAGTGTGTGTTGTCATAGTCACGGTGACAAAGCGAGGGCCACGTGCCGTCAATGTTTGGGAAATAAATACTCTTTTCATTTTTCCCGCGTTTACGCGTCCCTTGATATATTATTCCGAAGACATATCGCAGTTTTTTTTAACGTTTTTGGCTTGGATACTAAGTCTTCGTATGAATAGTTAATTTGTTTACCATTAGAATATTGATGTACTTACATAGTTCAATTTTTTTGTAGTATTTGACAGCAAATGTAATCAACTCAACGTTCTCGGCAAACTTCGTTCAGGCAGCCAACACTACAATAAAATTCTCAGCTCCATTTTACCGAGACCGCACCTGTTTCAATGATTCTACATATTGTCCAGTTGCGCAGACACTTGACATACAAAACCACACCAAGGTTACATCACAATATCCGCTAGGAATCAATTTGCGAATAATAAAAACAGCCACAAAACTTCATTCGAAGAAATCCCGCCAAAAGTCCGGTCATCGAGTTGTTCCGTCTTTGTTAGTGATGTGGGAGACGGTATCGATGATATGTGTCGATGTATTTAAAATTTTTATATTATTATCGTGTCTGTCCAATGTTAGAAATAAGTGAATTAGGATGATTAGGGTTGGTTATAAGATAAAACTCTTCAGTTAGTTTTGTAATAAACTGTTTTAATGTTGGGAAATTTAATAAAGATGTTTTTATAGCCTTATTTTGGACCACTTGTAGTTTGGTTTAATTGCTGTCGCATGTACTAATCTACAAGTCCGTAATAAGGCCTGTCATACTGTATGGATCAGAATGTTGGGCTGTGAAAAAGACGGACGAAAAAAGATTGCATGTAGCGGAGATGAGAATGTTAAGATGGATGTGTGGTGTGACGAGAATGGATAAAGTGAGAAACGAGTATATTAGGGGAAGTTTGAAAGTGGCGCCAGTGACTGAAAAGTTGAAAGGGAATCGTTTGTCTTGGTATGGTCATGTGAAGAGGAGGGATGAAACGCATGTTACTAAAAGAGTTATGAGTTTACATGTGGATGGATGGAGAGGGAGAGGGAGACGAAAGAAAAGATGGATGGATTGTGTAAACAGTGATATGAAAGAAAAGGAAGTTGTTGAAGTGATAGCATGACGAGTGTCAGGGTAGAATGGAAGAAAAAAACGTGTTGCGCCGACCCCAAATATCACGAGACAAGGGCAGGAAGATGATGATGATGATGTACTACATCATTTATCGCCGTATCCTACGAATAGTGCCCTAACGAACATAGAGGCTTTCTTTTTTTATTGCATAATTCAATTCTGCTCAGCATCCCACATATTATTCATTACTTCAACAAAACATTTAAAAACGGTACAGGTTATCAATTAATTAGGTTTTCTAAAAAGCCACAATTTTAAGCACTACGTTTTCAACGAAGAAAAAAACCACAATCGCCGTCGCGCCCTCTTTCTTTTTGCGAGTAGTGAAGATGCGCGGGCGCTGAGAGAGCGTACTAGCGCCGCTCGGCCACTAGTCGGCGGAACGCGTTTTGTTAAATTGTAGTATTGAATAAGTTCAAATAACATAACATCAACGAGTTTGTACTTAATTAAGTCATTCTAATTACTTATTCAATTTTCAATATTGGGTACATAGAAAAAAACCATAATGTTGATTGTGGCCGTGTTCTATGGAATGGCTATATTGCGAGACGAAGCCCTAATTACGTTTGTGTCTTTCTTCTATGTTTCAAATTGTTTTTGTCTTTTATTCTTCCGCAGATAAAAGTCATCATGTAACTTATTGCTCAAGTCCAGCACTACTTCGCATTAACAAAACAGAGAATAAGGATTTAAGGGACAAAATGCGTTTAAGATATAAAGATAATTTATTGAAAATAATCCTAGCCGAATCTTAAGATATCAATACACATTATATGAAATCATTCAAATTAAACACAAAAAAGTGTCTCCTGAAAAGTTGCTATTATGCAGTTACGCCCCTATTCGTACGATATGTGATGCAGGGTCTGACTTAAGTTGTGAACATATTCAAGACTCCACTGTCCGTCCGTTTGTCTGTCTGTCTGTTCGTCGGTAATTAGGCTGTATCTCATGAACCGTGATAGTTAGACAGTTGAAATTTTCACAGAATATGTATTTCCGTTGCCGCTATAAAACAAACACTAAAAACCAGAATAAAATAAATATTTAAGGGAGCGCCCATACAACAAACGTGATTTATATTCCGTTTTTATAGATAATGGTACGGAACCCTTCATGCGCGAGTCAGACTCACAATTGGCTGTTTTTTATCTCAAAATGAATACGGGTTACGGGTAGGTCGCTGGTTCAAACCCAGCCAGGCGCATTACTTTGTGTAATTTATTTCATCACCACTGCTCTCAAAACGGTGAAGGAAAACATCGTGAGGAAACCGGCATGTCCTAGAACCAAAAATTCGAAGACATGTGACATTCACCAATCCGCACTGGGCCCGTGTGGTGGATTACGGCCCATTCCCTCTCCTAGAGGGAGGAGGCCTGAGTCCCAGCAGTGGGAACATAAAAAGGCTGATTATTATATATGAATACGGGTTAATCTTGGTTGTGCGTGAGAGATTTACGTGCACTTTGCTTCTGTGAGCTTAAGATATTTTCAGTTACTGAGCGCTACGCAAAAAAAATATGCACGTTAATCACAACATCCAAGCCTGGAAGGAAGAACCAGCGTATTGGTATTGGTGAAAGAATTTTGTGTGTCATGTTGTCACAGGTTCGATTTCCGCACGAACAAATGTTTGTACGGATTACAGATAGTTCCGGATCTGGGTGACTTGTTTATGTAAGGTAACATGTTTGCGAACGCACCCACAATACAGTAATTCCTAGTATGGGCAACGTTTTTTTTTTAAACAATACATAATTTTACTCTTTGCTGCCTTTTTTTAGGTGGGAAATCTTATCTATCTTACATATTTATTTTATATATTATATATTGACAGGCCTGTTGGTTTAGTGGTTAGTGGCCCTGTCTGCTATGACGGAGGTCGTGGGTTCGATTCCCACCCAGGACAAATGTTTATGTGATGAGCACGATCATTTGGTCTGTGTCTGGGTGTAATTTATCTATATTTATGTATGTATTTAGAAATATGTAAGTATGTTTATCAGTTGTCTAGTTCCCATAACACAAGCTCTGCTTAGTTTGGGACTAGACGGCGTTGTGTGATAGTTGTGGCATATTATATTATTATTATATATTATATCTCTAGGGCGTAGCGAGAGGGCGAGCCAGACTTTTAGTGACTAAAACTCACTTCCATATATGGAATATGGGAGTGAGTTTTAGTCAGTTTCAGTCTTTGTTTGCGTTCCAGGACCCTGGGTTTCCCTTTCAGAAGCCAACCCATGGCCCCAGTAGACTTCGACCCTGCTGGGCCCCTACGCGTTTTGCTGACATCTACTTGAGGCGCGCGTGGAACACTACGCGCCGTCGACGACTCGGGCTCGATCCTATCCGCAAGCTCACGGCTACGTTGACTGGAAATCGGAGTTGGGATCCCAGCAGCTGGTGCGTGAGGAAGCCCGTTCTCTCACGCATGCGGCCGCCTTCTTTGCTAGCATTACTGCTTCCTACTAAGAGGCGACCGCCTGCCATTTCTCCTCACTCCGGACTATGGCCTGTACCAGGGCCCGGTGCTGCTGCACTGTATCCTCCGGGCGGTTCACACAATGATGACATCGGTGCAGGAACCTCTCGAACTTACCATGTCCGGTGAGAACCAGCGTCATGCGAAAAAATAAAAAGAAATAAAACTAAAACACGTGTACTCACAATATTATAATATTTTTTGTTTTAATGCTTGAGACGTGAACGTCCATCTTACACTGTCTAAAGGATAAGCCTGAAGCTTTTAAAAAGGTATCAACTATCTACATTTACACCTATGTAAATTTTATTTGGTACATTTTTAGGGTTCCGTCTGTCTGTCACCAGGCTTCTCATGAACCGTGACAGCTAGACAGTTGAAATTTTCACAGATGAAGTTTTTCGTGAAGTGTTGCCGCTATAACAACGAATACTAAAAACAGAATAAAATAAATATTAAGGTGGAGCTTCCATACAACAAACGTGTTTTTGAAGTTATACTTCTTTTAGCGCGATAGAGAAAAATGATGAGAGTGAATTTTTACGATGCGCGCGCACACCGACACCTAAATTCTACATCGTAAAGTTAGTTCTAGGTGGCATGCATGAAAATTGATAACTATGTTCAAGTTGTATATTCTAGTATTTTTATATTTAGAACACGTGTTTCGTAAGAGTACAATTAAACAGTGTGAATAAATAAATATTAATTTGGTGTTTTTATTAAATCAATTTCATATACGACGGTGATACTAATAATTTATTAAGTTAATAAAACCTTTTTTATTTAAATAAAATCTTTTTGATTAATTTTAATATTTATCGTTAATCACTACTGCATTTTAGTTATTTTTTTTCCATACGCCAAAGAAGTATAACTTCTAACGCGTGTACATAAGTACACACACTCTTTTTTTGCCGGTTTTTGCTGCGCTCTGTACGGAATCCTTCGTTCGCGAGTCCGGATCGCACTTGGCCAGTTTTTCCCATTACTTTTACTCTTTGTATTATTAGAACTCTCGCTGAGAATCTAGCGCGCGGCTACGTAATAACCAAAGGTCGCAATTAGGTAGAGTTAAACATGCACTCACACCGATTTCATACAGCGAAAGAATAAAGTGGATATGCCTCAAATCCCGAGATTAATTTTAAAGAGCAGTTTATTTTTTATGACACTATCAGAAATGTAGCAGGAAAAATGTCTTCCTGCATTAATGACGACGAGGAGGAAGTGTATACCAATAAATATGTTTATCTGTTTATAAAATTGTCATCAGTTGACGTAGAGAGATCTTTTTTACTGAAAAATACTAATAAAAATTGTATGTTTATTTATTTAAAAACTTTATGCACTAAACATTGTACAAAGGCGGACTTAATGCCTTAGACATTTTTTGGTATGTTAATTATCTTTGTTTTATTTGTCTTATCTATCTCTGAGGTTTTTATTATTATGTATTTGGCCACACGGGATTTTTCATTAGAAATCTTGGGAAGATCCATATTAATATCAACATTTCCATGCAAGTACATGAATAACTCTACCTGATTCCGATCTCTGGTAATAACAGCCATCAAGTCGACCTCCGAGGTTAAGGGTCCGGTGACTACTCATTAAGTACTTGCTCAGAGTCCTTTAAGCTTCGGAAAGTAAGTTAAGCTTGGTCTCGGCAGTCATTTGAAGATCTTTGACGGTCGTGACAGGTATTCAGAACCCTGGGAATTCGACTCCAGTCTTGCCAATCTGTGTTGCCCAGTCTTTGGGTGGTGTAAGTCAGTTAAGACTAGTATTCAGCTATATCCGGTTAGACTGGACGCCGATTAGGAGAAGCCTAAGAAGGTTGATTAATTGAGTAATTAACATTATGTACTCCCCTCTTCATTACACTAATGAGTTCTAGAGCTTGTTGCTAATGGGGTAGATAAGGGATTAATCAATAAGGAGAATGACTCACTAACTCCACACATAAAAATTAAAAAAAAATAATGTGTTTTATATAACTATATTATTATATAAGTTATTCTGTCTAATGTTTCTTGGTGTAATAGACAATAAAGTATATAATATAGTATAATCGGCCTTAAAATGTTCCCACTGTTGGGACTCAGGCCTCCTCTCTAGGAGAGGGAATGAGCTGTAATCCACCACGCGGGCCCAGTGCGGGTTGGTGGATGTCACATGTCGTCGAATTTTTGGTTCTATGACATGCCGGTTTTCACACGATGTTTTCCTTTACCGTTTTGAGAGCAGTGGTGATGAAATAAATTACACAAAGTAATGCGCCTGGCTGTGTTCGAACCCGCGAACTACAAGTCGTAAGTCGGGGTCGTTACCACTCGGCCACTACTGCTCCGCTACTGCTGTATATAAATAAATCTGTTTCTTGGGCGCCGCTGTATACAATTTACTAATCGGCAGTAACAGTTCCGCCCGCCTAGCCAAGTTACAACTGTTTCGTTTCTATTCTCTTTTCGTCGACCACCTCGAGTTGGCCACGCCTCCGATTCCTTTGTTCTGACGTCATCTCAACGCTTAGTCACGTGGTCAGAACAAAAGAATAGGAGGCGTGGCCGACTCTAGGCTAACTTGGCTAGGGAGGCTGTTATCTTCTAGGAAAATTGTTGCGAAATGACCCGACCGTCCAAAAATAATAATAATAATAATAATAAACCCATAAAACCATAGCCCTATTATCTTTGTTCTCCATATGTCACAACAGTTTTTCAATAACCGGGGGTTGTCCTTGGGTGCACTAGCATAGCGCGTACAGGGATAATCGTCGGTTGGTATCATGTTCCATTATAATTATCTAAAGGGCCTCTGCGAGTTGGCTTCGGCTCCTTGTACGCCTCCCAAAGGTCCAGGACCTCAGGGTCCTGAGATAAATAAAATATATAAAAAAATAATAATAATAATAAATGTATTTTATTGGAACATAACAATTTTTACAATATATAGTGCTCGTTAACAGCTACATTAGTTTAAAATAAAACTGTGTCGCAGCCATTAGCGCCCACCTCCTAGAGGATAGACTTCGGCGTTCCAGCTTAATTTATGGAAGTTATATACAAAAAAAAAGAAAAGACAACAAAACAGCATAGTAAAATTCCAGTTCGTCTATCATGGTATGTGGTATGGATAAGGGTGTGTTTGTGAATGTGTGTGGTGTGTGTATGTATGTGGTGTGGGTGTTATTACAGTGTGCATGTGTGTGTTGTCAAAAATGAGGCAATCATCATACTGTGACGATGTCATATATGTGTAGCATTCGAGTCACCTCCATCATACTTTTCAAGTATTGAGCTGCACCAATCTAAACACGATCGATAAACAGCGGTTGGTGATCTTCCGTCAAATTGGCGGAAATTAAAAAAAACTTTTTGAATTGCCGCCAATTTGTAAAAAACAAATGAACTATGAATTCAATTTAGGTTTACAATTTCTTAATTCAAATATATCGGCTGCTTTTCTTACAGGCCTATTCTAAAGACTTTCAGTGTGATATTGTCACAAATTAATTGTTGAAAATCCTAGGTCTAACCGGGGTACCTACTTGCAATACAAAGTTTTGTCTAGGATTCGGTTTCTTAAGAAAATGTTCGATAATATCTTTGTGGTGCACTACCAGGGTGAATCGAAGTACAAACAACAAAATCATTTAATTTTATCTTTATTATCTTTTTGAAGTTCTACACAGTATTGCCGAATGTTCCAAACTAGGCCAAGATATTTTACCTCCTGCGAGGGTTCCAGAGCAGACTTGAGATAATTTATGTGCCATCCCTAGGTTTCTAATGCTCACAATCAAGTACAAACGTCGTTTACTGTCACTATTGACATTGCCTATGACATAACAAGGTATTTCTATGTGAATACACGCATATACGTACTACATACGGTTTGTTGTAGGTACATATACGCAAAGCTTCAATCAATAATTCTCCTAAGATGATTCTATATCTTGAATGTGTTCCAGTTAGTTTTGACCCCGCTGGACCAGACTATGATGACAGGTAAAACAAGAAGGTAATGCAGCCAACTATATTGACCTAACTACATAATGGTTAATGGTTTTGATGGTTGTTTGATTGTTTGGTTGTTTGTTGGTTGATGATCTTTGTCTAGTCTGATAGTAGGACGAAGGAAATAAAAAAACGACAAGATTTTTTTTTATAGTAGCAATGAATAAAGACTCCTGCACATTTTCGACTGTCTACACAGGTCTGCGCAGGACTTAATCGTAAGGTTCCATTTGGGTACGAAGAAAGTATAATTTCATAGCTTTCAAAGTTATTTGAAAAGTCTTTATTTAATTCATTTTGGTATTTTAGTCTGTGTTAAATTCTCATAACATTTTGCATTATTGTTAAATACAACTATCCTTTGTTAGCTTCTTCCAGTGTCGCAAATTCTAGCAGAAGGAACGCCTCCAGCAGTGCTCTTCTCTCGCTCTGTGGAGTGCAATCGTAGTATTTATTTTTATTTAAGCTTATTTTATTTTCATGTTCTGATTTAATTTAATATTCTTATTACGAGACTAGGAGACCTGTTGAGCCATAGCACCGGTTTAACTTAGTATAGACTTAGGACTGTTCAGAATACGTAAATATTAAAATAAAAACAAATTACTTACTTGAACTCATTTTCGGCTTCTAGGCAGGCATTTAATAGGTCCTTATTTTAATAAGGACCTATCGTCAAACAAACTGTTCTGTTTTTGTTCTTGTTCACTCATTGTGATGACTTCTTCATTATCGTGAGTGCTAGAGGAATCGCTTTTGCTGTCCATGACTGTAAGCAAACTGTAATACAAAATACTTGTATTTAAAATAAGACTTAAGGGTCAACGTTCCTTGCAATAAGTTAATTTACTTCTTACTAAGAAGCTACAATTCTATGTTATCTTATTGACCCATGTCGAAAGTAAATATACAACTTAATAGATTTATTTATTTTTATTTTTTTGTTCGGTGGAAAAATCATCCAATGACATCCCCCGCTCTTGGGCGGAGCGGGAGATAGTGTCAGAGTTTTACTGACTAAAAACCCACTCCTGTTCCTTCGATGCCTTTCGTACCAGGGCCGAGTCTTCCTTTCAAAAGCAGACCCTTGGCCCCAGTAGGCCTCAACTCTGCTGGGCCCCTACGTTTGCTAACATCTCCCTGAGGCGCTCGTGGAACAGTACGCACCGTCGACGACTTGGGGTCGGTCCAGACGGTTACCGAACGGTCGGACGGCGAGCTACCCATTGTTCGCCGTCCGCAAGCCCGCGCCTACGGTGCCGGAAATCGGGATCTGAATCCCGGAGGCGCCTCCTCCGGTGTGGCCTCCTCCTTTGCTAGCATTACTGCTTCGCAGAAGGAGGCGAAACTTAAAAATTGACTAATTTAACAAAAGACATCGAATTAGTCATCACAGTGGTCGAACAATAACGTTTTGCGCCGACAGCTTTACAAAAATCAAATAAAAAGACCAATTACACTCGAAAAAATCACCGAGTGGTGATTAAAATTGATTTTGATTTTATATAATTTCTTTAATTTCACGTTAATAAAACAGTTAAATGACAATTTGACCTTATTCTGAAAGCATTAGAACAGAAAGAATGCGTATTTCCTGCAGACTATGACGCCTATGTAAAACATTTAAGAATACGAAAAGTAGGTAATGTAAAATATACTTGTTATAAATCTTTGGTTTCTTTTTACTTACGTTAAAGTCTTCTTAACTGTATAATTCAATAAAAACACTTAACTAATTAAAACTATATATACACTAAGGGCAAAAACTACTAGCTAAAATATGGCGTCATAAAATTCCTCCGCATCGCTGTCGACTGGAAGTGAGCCCAAAAGGCTGGCGGCATTGCCACGTTGTATGGCAATGCTTAACCTTTGACCGAGGTAAAAGCCAGCCCTTGGGTCACGCGAAGTGTCAACTAAGCGTTTGGATAATTCTTTGAAAAGCTTATGAGCACTCGCACCCCACGGCCCAAGAGTTTCAACCCCAAACGGCTCAAAAATATAACTACCGACGAGGTTGTTATATTTCCGCCGCTTGAGGTTCTCCGCAGCCGCAGCGGCAGCACCAGCACAGCACGAAGAGCTAGGAAGATGGGATGGCGCAAGAGTGTCGACACAGGTAGCGTCCCACACTAAAGGCCTACCCATCTTCCACGGAAATAAAGACATACCGTCCGGTCTCTTACCATCGTCGCGTGCCAGGCCATGAGGTTCCAAAACAGCCGGAACGCCGACGGTGACAAGGGCTCGTCGGATGATGTCGTTAATATTCGCGTGCCGTGCTATCCGTCCCGCGCTTCGACTGCATGACAGGCCGTGGTGACCAAGGCTGTTGACAACTTCGCCACAGTGGCAGCGATGAGGAGAACAGCAAGGAGCGCCGAGGCGTAGGGCAACAGCTAGGCGGAAAGTAGTATCGTCGAATAAGGTGCCAATATTCGACGACGGCAGTGCGTGAAGCCAAAGACCTGACTCCCAATTTCCCACAGCCAGGAGGCGCGCACGCTCCGCAGTAGTAGCAGATGTTAGGATTAGGTTTTTTTGGACTACTTTGCAGAGCGGTTCATCCCACCGTCTCTGGGAGGTTGGGTTGTCAGGCGGATTTGTATTCGGGCAAGCGATTCTCCAGGCATCCATAGCCTCGGTGAAGCACGGCACTTCAAAAGGAATCAGTGTGGAAGTTAGAATGTTCCTGATTAATTTATCAGTGCTGTGAACCGAAGATATGAATGCCGGTAAACTAATACTGGTAATTTTGCGGACGCCGAGGCCTCCCATACGGATGTTAAATAACTAATGTACACAGCGCGATGATAAGAAACAAAACGCACTTTATTAACACAAACTATTAGTACACTTCACTCAAAATTAATTTCAGTTCGACTAGGCTACATTATGGTAAATACGTTATCTAAAATGCAAATGAACTTCGTGTACTGCGCGTGATTCGTTTGAAATCTACCCTACATTTCTATAAAACTTGTAAAAAATGTCCGGTCATCGATTTTTTTTGTTTATGTTTTTAGCTTGGTTAGTAAGTCCTTTCGCCATGTCTTCGTATGAATAGTTCATTAGTTTACCATTAGAATGCGGGCGCAACACATTATAATGTTTTTGTAGTATTTGACAGCAAATGTATCAATAAACTTCGTATCGGCAAACTTCGCTGAAGTACCCAAAACTACAATAAGATTCTCAGGTCCATTTTACCGAGATCGCGCCTATTTCAATGATTCCACATATTGTTCAGTTGAACAGACACTTAAGATACAATACTACACCAATTTTACATCACAATATCCACTAAGAATCAATTTGCGAATAATTAAAACAGCCACTGAACTTCACTCGAAGAAATCCCGCCAAAAGTCCGGTCATCGAGTTGTTCCGTCTTTGTAAGTGATGTGGGATACGGTATCGATGATATGTGTCGATGTATTTTAAATTTTTATATCGTGTCTGTTCAATGTTAGAAATAAGTGGATTATGATGTTTAGGGTTGGTTATAAGATAAAACTTTTCAGTTACTTTTATATTACACTGTTTAATGTTGGAAAATTTAATAAAGATGTTTTTATAGTCTTGTTTTGGACCACTTGTAGTTTGGTGTAATTGCTGGCGCCTGTACTACTCCAGATCGGGGGCCGCGTATGTGATGCAGAGTCTGACTAAAGTTGTGCACATATTCAATTTTGTGTTTCAGCTGACTTTAGAACGCCGGTTTAAAATTGGATGTAAGCAATTTAGGGAATTTATTCCTTTGATACGAAAATACTCGGTGTTTTTGGTCCAGTTAATTTTATTGTCCAGTATGTAACTCTAAGGTACTGAGTTGACACAGTCCAAGGCAAATTCGTATCCCCAACTTCGTGTGATTTAAGGCTTGATTCATAAGAGAAGAGGCTAAAACAGTAGTGGAAAACGTTTTACCGCTGAAATCTAAAATCGCCACTGAGAAAGATACCTAAAACCATACGACGACTTAGGTTTTTAGTTTCAATCTTGTATTCATAATGAAAAGCTTAGTAAACCCTCGGATTAAAGACTTATTTAGTCCCTCTATTAGCGACCTCGCTACACTCGGACGCCAAACTCCTTCTCAGGACTAAATAAGTTACTTTCACCCCTAGGGTAACAATGTACTATTGTTGGATAGTGTTATCAATCAAAAAGAGATTGTCCATATTTCTATGGATCTATAAAAAATTTAAATAATTTATTAGTAAATTCGTATAGCCAGTATTTTTTTTTTTAAAGAAAGCCGATGCTGTCAATGTCCTTTTGATAAAACTTAAGGATTCTTAAGCCTATAAATTATTTGTTTAAAAGTTCAATAATAAATATGACCCAAATGAGTTCTATACCGAGATCTTTTCTCTTTTAAACACGCATTAAAGTGATATTTGCACGAAATATTTAAAGTATTTAGAAAAAGTTTTTATTTAGTAATCGAGTAACTCTAGACATTTGTCAAATTAGGGAAAAACTATAAAACAGTGAAAAGTTTTGAGCTTCATATTGCAGACTGCGTAAAAAACTGCTTTTACCGGTTGAAAGTCCTGTATAAGATGCGTCCATATTTAAGCGAAGACCTGCGTGTACAGCTAGTTGAAAGTCTGGTTCTATCGAAGTTGAATTATGCCGATACCGTTGTAGGACCTCGACTTCTGTCACGTACCGCGAAACTTATACAAAGGGTTCAAAATGCTTGCGCACGATTTTGTTTTAACGTTCCACCAAGAAGCCACATCACACCATTTCTAAACAAGCATAACATTTTAAAAATGAAGTCGCGTCGCAAGTTGCATTTGGCTTGTCTTCTTTTTGGCGTCATCAAGACTAAATGTCCGTCATACCTGTACTCAAAGCTCTCGTGGGTAAATAGTCACCGGCAATGCAAGGCCAGGCGTTGTGCTCAGCAGCTGGCTACTCCGCATCATCGTACTGCAGCTTTTCGAGGTAGTTTCCGATACTCGGCCTCCAAATGTTGGAATAATATTCCCCCACCCATTAGGGACCTAAAAAACATAAGTACTTTTAAGACTAGACTTAAGCAATTTATTTTAAGTTCACAAATCCAATTTAATGAAGTTAATGTTGATAAATCGTTTATATAATTCAATAGTAGGTAGGCTAATATAAAAATTCTTAAGAATACAATAATATATTATCAAATTTTTCTTTTTTAATCTAATTTATCACCAATCTAATGACATTCTTTCAATTTTAATAGTTTATTTTAATCAAACATTTTTATCGCGTAATATAAAAACTGACCTTTGCGTTATGTACCTAGTTCTTGGCTATATAAGGTGGCTAGTGGGTGAGCTTGATGCGGTAAGCCCGTTGCATCTGTGTCCGGGAACTTCATGGTTTCACTTCACTTTTGTTTGTTTTCGTCCGACTCCTTTTCAATTGCAATAAAAAATCACACAGTAGTTTATTCAAATATTTCTTGCAAGTTTTGATTTATTGGCACTTGGAAATATTATCTAGAAGGCAATGTTTTTGTTCTTTGTTTTTACTGGCTTATATGTTTTTGTTTTTTCTTTTTTATAATTATGGTATTAGTCCTAGGTGACGGCTATTTGCCCGGCCCGTGCAGCGCTGTCGATAATTATGCGTCATGGCGTCATGGCGTCATGTTTTTTATTAGAGTATTGTGGGTACCACGTAATTTTATAGTTTTATCGATTTATCCAATGTGGTACAAATTTCATATTATAGTATTGTGTTGTTATTTATCAAATAGTTATTTATGTATTTTATTTCAATAATACTCCAGTAGGTACACAATATCAATATAAATTTAAATTACATAAAAGTATTATATTTATATATGTTTACCCTAGTCCGTGCGTCACTGCGGGGTGCCAACTGAAAACCAGCGCTAGGTGTCTAACGCCTAGCAAATGCTGAGGTGGTCACCCTTTCGGTGCGGGCACGCTCGGCGCACTTTGAACTTTGTTCTTTTTTACTTTTTGTTTATAACCGTTGTGCTGTGTCTGTCACGAATAAAAGCATTTCTATTCTATTCTATTCTCTATTCTAAACTTTGAAAAGCTTGTGAAAAACTGCTAAAGCTTTGAAACTTTAGATATAACTTCGTTGATAATGAAGATATTTTAAAATTTCTTTTATATTTGTTTACTACAGATAAAAATTAATTAATCTAGCAAATAAAAAAATTGCATGCATATTCCCTGTTGTTCAAAATCCATCAGAGTTTAGCCGACACAAATAAAAGTAAAGTTGTATAGGATTCTGTAACTGTTGTAATTTCACATTCTGAAATATCTTCATAAAATGTTCAGTGTTATCTTTGTGGTGCACTACCGGGTGAATCGAAGAACTGTCAAAAAGAATTTCCATAATTATGTATTGCAATCTAGTGCGACAGTGGTTTATAATCAGTATGTACGTTGTTTATGACAAAACAAGGTGTTTTTATATGAATATACATAAATATGAACATAAACGGTTTGTTGTACATATACGCAAAGCTACATCGATAATTCTCCTAAGGTAATTCTGTATCTTGACTGTGTCCAAGTTAGTTTTTACCACGCTGGACTTGACTATATTTACAGATAAAACAACAAGGTAACGCAGTCAACTATATTGACATAAATTCGTAAATTAATATCTTTGCCATAATCTGTGGGTATATTCATGAAACAAAGAAATAATTCAACTTAATTTTTATTGTAGCAGCAATATATACATAATCAGTTAATTTTGTAACTGTCTGTCATATTACAAGTTCATGAGTTACAGCACGCTGGCAGACGGACGGACGGTCTGCTCAGGGCTACAGTAACAGCGTTCCGTTCGAATATGAAACCCTAGACAGTATCAATATTTTATGTTAAATAAAAGTTATGATATCAATGTCATAACTTTTCGTTGGAGTCTTCGTTAAATTCTCACTGAATTTAGCATTATTGTCAAAGACCTATCATTCATAGACTTGCTCTAGTGCCGCAAACTCCAGCAGAAGGAACGCCTCCAGCAGGGTCGCGCCATTGTTTATAGACTCGCTCTAGTGCCGCAAACTCCAGCTGCAGAATCGCCTCCAGCAGGGTTGCGCCATTCGCAGCGCGCTACTGACACGTTAGAGCCTGTCCACACGGCGCGTTGCGTCGACGCAGGGCAAATATTTCGACGAATCGGCAGGCATACGAGTGACGCCACCCTGCTCGTACGGCCCGCTGATTCGTCGAAATATTTGCGCTGCGTCGACGCAACGCGCCGTGTGGACTGGCTCTTATAGGCGTCAAAGTGCTCCTCTCTCGCTCTGTGGAGTGCAATCAAAATATTAATTTACATTCATTCAAGCATATAGAATAGCATAGAATAGAATAGAATAATCTTTATTGTACACCAAAAAAGTAACAATATCGTATCTTATTATTATGTCTTAATTTAATTTAATGCAGCGACATCTATGGTGCCACATAAGAACGAAAAATACAAAATCCTGAATTACACAATCGTGCGTTCTCCGCTCGATTTGACCATAATATACAACAGCCCAAAATCATCTATTGGGCAGTTGCCCGGATCAGACAAAACATCAGACTGGTCGAAGGATCCTCCCTTTTCACCGGAAGTATGTGGAGCTTTACACTTTGTTCCGCATACCTCTAAATTTAATGTTCTTATTTTATCATTCATATTTTTTTCGAGCCAAGGAGACCAGTAGACCCATAACACAGGTTTAACTTAGTATAGACCAGGAGTCTATACTAAGTTAATCCTCTCCAATCATCAAGCTTGTTACTTTAGAAACTGTACAAACTAAACAAATAAATATTATTATTATGTAGTATAAAGATTTGGAAACTAGCTCTTTCTGCCGCAAATCTCGAATCGCAAGGGAGACAATACTAAAGAGTTTTGCAAAAAAAATATGATTTAAAATAACATTTTGTGCAAGTAACTTTTTCAGGAGAAATTGGCGAAATGGGAGGGACACCTTAGCCCCAACATTGGACAGTTCAAAATACAAAAATATTAAAAAAAAAAGATAAACTACTTACTTGACTTCCTTTTCTGCTTCCAGGCAGACGTTAAAGCCCTTTATCATGTAATAAATAATAAAAAAAACAACTATATAATAAAGAATCAAATATCTATCGTCGACCAAAATGCTATTATTTTCTCCTTGTTCACTCATGGTAATTACTTACAGCAAACTGCAGCACGAAATATGAAATACTTGTATTTATAGTATACGACTTAAAGGTAGTTATTTAAGAAGTTAATCATGTCAACGTTCCTTGCAATTAGTTAATTTCTTTTCTTGATAAGTAACTACAATTCAGCGTTATCTCGTTAACAAATGTCGAAAGTGAATATACAACTTAATAGATGACTAATTAAACAAATGACATCGAATTAGTTATCACAGTGGACAAACAGTAAGAAAGCACAGCTTTACAAACAAAAATTCCAATAAAAATTTAGACCAATTAAATTATGCAACATCGATAAAATCACCAATATCCCGAGGGGGCATTTTGATTTTGATTTTTGTAATTTCTTTATTTTCACTTAAATAAAGCAGCTAAATGACAATTAGATCATATTCTAAAAGTTAAAATTCTATTTTCTGCAGACTATGACGCATATATAAAACATTTACGAATACGTAAAGTAATGTACAAAGCTACTTTTACAAATCTGTCAGTATCTTTTTAAAAACGCACTTTTTGACATATGAACTATTTGTAAGAAATTGTAATTTTACTTCAATTAGGCTAATTAATGTTGAAAACGTTATCTAAAAAAACTTTTTATAAAAAAAAATAACCGACTTCATCAGCACACTAAAAGGATCAAAATATCTTTAATTACGGAAGTCGATGTTTCTCAGTATTGTTTGTTTCTTATTTAACACCGACTTCCGAAATTAAAATTATTTTGATACTTTTAGTGAAGTCGGTTATTTATTTTTTTGTAAAATGTTTTTTATTTCTCACTTTTTAGTTGCAATACGCTTATAACCAGAGTGTATATTTCTCATAACAATTCCAATTAACCCAAACACTGCTAGGATACATTGTTTTATTATGAAGTTTCCGTGTCTTCCTTCCACCTTCCGACTCCATCATCAGATCAGTTCGATAATACCCTATAGCCTATAGGGTACTATCGAACTGATTTGATGATGGAGCCGGAAGGTGGAAGGATTGTCACGAGATAAACTTTAGCTATAGGCTATAGCTAAAGTTTATCTCATGACAATTCTAATGAGCCCAAAACACGGCTAGGTTACATTGATTAATTACGGAGTTCCGGTACCTATCGTCCGGCTCCATCATCATCATCAGGTCACTTCGATGATACCATTTTATTAAACATTTTTTTTTTAAACTTGCAGCTAATAAAAACATGTTAACTAACTAATATTTTTGAAGAAATCAATGCTATTACAATTACTACACTAAATAAATAGGATCAGCAATGAAATTATTAAAAAAAAACTATTTCAAAATAACTATTCAAAACCATTTATTTATTTGTGTTGTCATAGTCGCTTAAATATCTTCATTGTGATATCTATGTGAATATGAAGTTCCGTTGGTCATTTCTGGTCTTCCTTATTTATTTATTAAAACTTCATGCAACACAAAGGTACAAAGGCGGACTTAATGCCTTAGGCATTCTCTACCAGTCAACCAAGGGTAGTGAAGAGAAAACATGATAGGTACGTAAAAAAAAAGAAAAGATTAATAGGAAATTGTTTTCCTATTAATCTTTTCTTTTTTTTTACTGTAAATACTTAAGTTCTCGATGAAAATACTAAAATCACCATATAGTTGCCTATAATATTTGAGGAGTTCCCTCGATTCCTCATAGATACCATCATCAGAACTGGATTTTGAAAAAAATGGGACCAATCTGGAAGCATATCCTATATGGGTAAATATAAAATTTAATAAAAGTCCGTCCATAAACGACGGAGTTCTGATGTAACAAACAAAAAAAAAAACCGGATTGGGAAGCTCCTCCTTTTTTTTTTGAAGTCGGTTAAAAATGCAAATGAACTTCGTGTATCACCTACATCGCGCGATTCGTTCGAAATCTGCTACATTTCTATCGAACTTGTTTTTTTTTTCGGATTTTAATGACCTGGTCACTTGGCTATCGAACTTGTAAAAAAATGTCCGGTCATGTTGTTGTTCCGTCTTTGTAAGTGATGTGGGAGACGGTATCGATGATATGTGTCGATGTATTTTAAGTTTTTAAATCGTTGGTATCGTAGTCGTTATTATATCGAAATCGTATCCCAACTTTTATGTGTGATTTAACGCTTGATTCATAAGAGAAGAAGCTAAAACAGTAACGAAAAATCTTTTACCGCCTAAATCAAAAGAAAGATACCTGAAATCATACGACGACCCAGGCTTTTTATTTTTACTTTCCTTGTATTGTAATGAAAAGCACAGTAAACGAGGGTTTACTGTGCTTTTGTTAAAGACTTATTAAGTCCCTCGAACTATTGGCGACCTCGTTACGCTCTGACGCCAAACTCCTTCTCGGTACTAAATAAGCTACTTTCACCCCTAGGGTAACGGGCCATGGGTTTGCTTCTGAAAGGAAAACCCGGGGCCCTGGAACCCAAAGCAAAGAAGGAACATCGGAGTGTGTATTAGTCAGTAAAAATCTGACATACCCTCCCACCCCGCTTAAGAGCGAGAAAAGTGATTTCCCACCTAAAAAATAAAAAAAATCCCCTAGGCTAACAATGTACTATTTATTTATTTATTTATTTATTTACAAGCACTTGTACAACGTTACGGAGCAAGTCCAAGGTGTTGTAAAGTAGAAACTTACAAACTAAAAAATTACATTAAGTAAAAACCATAATATCACATTGAAGAATAAAAAGAAAATACATATACATTACCACTAAAATAATAAATATCCCAAAAAAACAAATGAAACAATGTTTTCTTATTTTTTATCCATCTTCTCACAAAACCTTAGACATTCACGACACACATCTATCCATCTCCCAGCAAACAAGTCACACTCCGGTGTTAGAGTCAGGAGAGCATTAAGCACAGAAAGCGCACGAACGAGCGGCGAGTTAGCTCGTGACACTGTACGCGATAAAGGATCAGCTAACAATCGGTGTGTTCGCGGCCTTAGGTGTTGTTTAGGTACGAGAGGAACAAACAATCTTACCAGCTGAGCAACTAATTCAGGACAATCAGATTCACCACGAAGAACTTGACAAGCGAAGATAAGCAAAAAGTAATTGCGCCTTACTTCTAGAGAATTAAATTTCAGCATTCCGAGCAAAAATTTTGTCGGATATAAAAATGGATAGTATCCAAATAATTTCTTATACATAAATCTAAGGAATGTTTTTTGAACTTTCTCTAGAAGCAAGACGTAAGAAGCCTCATAGGGGTTCCAAATAATGGAAGCTGACTCTAATTTACTCCTGACTAAAGCCATATAGACCAGTTTAATTGCCAAAGGGTTATTAAATTCACGCATATTTCGAATCGTATATCCTAGTCTGCGGTACGAATCAGCGGCAAGATTCCGCAT
The DNA here is from genome assembly GCA_905147345.3 of Mythimna impura. Lineage (NCBI taxonomy): Eukaryota > Metazoa > Arthropoda > Insecta > Lepidoptera > Noctuidae > Mythimna > Mythimna impura. The sequence goes on from LR990341.1 coordinate 34,450,570, forward strand.
ATGTTCATGGAAGTTTAGTCTCTGGTCGAATAAAATACCTAGATCTTTAACAGAAAAAACTCGAGAAATCGGTTCCGCTCCTAAAAAATATTGTACATGCAGAGGGTTATGAGCTCGACTAAAGGACATAACACTACATTTAGCCGTATTGAATAAGAGCTTGTTTGCAATACTCCATTGGAAGACCGAATTAATGTCCTCCTGAAGAGTTAAGGTATCGGCCATTTCCTCAACTCCATATATCAACTTCAAATCATCAGCGTAAAGTAAGCACCTGGCGTGTTTTAGAACCTTCTCGAGATCATTAACCATTATTCCAAAAAACATTGGTCCCAAAATGGACCCTTGACTAACACCAGACCTAGTGTGATATGGCTCTGAAACGAAGCAACCATGTCTAACATATTGTAGGCGGTCCCGCATATAACTTGCGAAAAATTTGAGTAGTTTTGGTGAAAAGCCAATGTTATTAAGCTTGGCCAGTAACACGTCATTATCTACGCAATCAAAGGCTTTTTTGAAGTCAAAATATATAACATCAATCTGTATGCCTTTATCTAAGTGCTGCGATATTAAGTCTACAAGAGTCAAGAGATTTGTACTGACAGAACGGTTCCACCGAAATCCGTGTTGAGAATCGCAAAGAAATGGTTGGATCTGGTAACCAATTAATTTATGTAATACAGATTCAAACAATTTTGGAAGTGATGACAGTATAGCTATCGGCCGATAGTTTTCTACATTTGAAGTGTCTTTAGTTTTAGGTATAGGGTGAACTCGTGAGACCTTCCAGCGTTGTGGATACTGACCTGTGGAGAGTGCTAAATTAAATATGTGAAGCACAGGTGTAATAATGTATTCTTTACATCCCTTCAAAATGTAAGCAGGAATGTTGTCTGGACCTACAGCAGTATTAGGTTTTAGTTTATTGATAGCTGATTCTAAATCTTGTAGTTCTATTTTATCAATATGCACAAGGTTTGAATCTTTGTTGTGAAAGGTATTGTTTTGTTTTTTGTAATCAAGAAGGGGAATATCGGGCAAAAAAACGCTTGAAAAAAAGTTGGAAAAGGCCTTTGCCGTATCTTTACCAACATGCTCCACCCCATTACACTTAATCCTGGGTTCAAAGCCTCCCCTAATTTTAAAACTATTTATATGCTGCCAAAAGATACGGGGATCACGACGAAGTTTGATTTGAATGCGTTTAATGTATTCGTCGTACGCATGAGATGCTCTCTTTTTAATACTGGATCTAAGAAGAGAAAACTTTTCATAAAAGTCACTATTATGAGTTGTTTTCCACTTTCTGTGTAGTTCGGCCTTACATCGAATGTCCTTAATTAAATCTGCCGTAAACCAAATAGGATAGCGCCTAGATTGCTTCTTACATCTGTGTTTTTTGGGTACACATTCATCAAAAATGTCGTACATTATATTGTAAAAATATTGAACAGCAGAATCAACATCAGGCGCCAATAATACCTTTTGCCATGATGCTTCCGAAATTAGTTTATACATGGCTTCAAAATTGCCCTTGGAAAAATTCCAATCATTCACTGCATCCAAGTTACTAGGATCTACTTTTTCTGAGCTAAATCGGCACATAGTGTCAGCAGGTGTAAAGCATACCTCTAGAGGCGGATGATAGGCGTCTCGTCGTGGTACTAGACCCCCACCATCAATCTCTGTCACATCAACGTTACTAATGCTATCTGATACCAACACCACATCCAACTTGCTATCATAGGCATTCATCACCTCATTCCTCTCAGCCAGGCCACAAACAGTACGAAAATAACAGTAATAATTTAAGATATCCTTCGATGTGCGATTAGTATTTATGTTTAAATCACCCACGATAATCACAGCACTTTTTAAGTTGTCAATAACGGATTCCACTTTTTGAAACCAACTCATGTATATTTCATCAGAAGCTCTGGGATGAATGTACACTACACAAACATAAAACGTAGCGCAATTCGTTGTAAACCGAGCCCACAAGTCCTCGCCGGCAGGGGTCTCCAAATCAGAACAGCGCGTCATAGTTATACCAGGTCGCACCGCCAGCAGTACACCACCACCGACACCAGTAGTGCGGTCCCGACGTAAAACACTCCATCCGTGGCTCGTTATCTCTGAATCAAGTACGGAAGTTGTAAGGAATGATTCAGTCACAGCTATGACGTCATTGGCAGATGTTAAGAGATTACGTTTAAAGTAACTGAGCTTGGTATTCAAGCCTCTAACGTTTTGATAAACCAAACTAATTAGCTGACAATGTTTCCGGTTGACCACTGGATGACCGCATTTGTTGGAGTTTGTTTCTTCGAAAAAACCATTCTTTAACTCGAGCATTAGTAGGCCAAGTATCTGCCGCCGTTGCTTTTTCGAAGAATTCTGCAGGTACACCTATCTTATATGATTTATAGTCCCCTTTTGGTTTCAGTTCTTCCACGGTGCAGTTACCAGCTGGACATAGCTTTAGTAGATAGGATTCGATGTCATTAGCTCCTGACATCATATTCCACAAATGTATAAATCTGCGAAACTCCACGGCTTTAAGTGACGTAATTTCAGGTCCCGCAGTACCACGAACAGAAACATAACGCTTAGACTTACGACTACGTACCTCAACCCACTTCTCCTTGGGAATATTATCATCTAATATTGGTGTCGAAATTACGGTGTGTTCATCTTGTTGTACGGTCCCCTGAATAGGTTCGATAGATTGGATAGAGATAAATGATTGTGAACGTATATCTGACAAATCACTTTCTACTTGCTCAGAGATGGTATTAGCTGGCGGTAATAACCTTTGCTTATTTTCCTGTGAGCTGTGGTGCTTTATCTCAGGCTTAGGTTTTGTTACAGCACTATACGACTGTTTGTCGTTTACGTTCACAGACTTCCGTTGGGTAGGTACAGGTATATCTGGGTTAGTGATATGACAGCGGGTACATTCTGGTGTTTGCTCTAATTTAGTCAGTTTTTCGTTACAAATTTCAATCTTTTTCGTGCATTCGGTGAGCGCGATATGATACTGCGCAATAGTAGAGACGGCATCGGTGAGCTGTTCTGTTAGAACATTTATTTGTTCGCGGAGTTGTTGCATTTCTAAACCCATAGAAAAATGCGAGACTTCCGGAGAAAACGGAGGTGGTGGGTGGCTTTTATTTCGAGCAGATACATTCTTTAGTGCGATTGGCGTACTTACTGAGACTGGTAGCTCATAGTTCCGAACACCTTTCTTGGCTGCACAGCAACATTCCGGGCATATCCAAGTGGCTCTTTCCTCGAGCGTAAGCTGCCGGTTATAACAAAGGTAATGGTATACCTTGCCACATTCTACCACTGCACATTCAAGAAAAGCATCACCCGATACTAATTCAGTATTGCATGCAGAGCAAATCATTATGACAGTTTTTTCAACGCACTGTAAGCGATCTACGCGGAATTTTGAAATGACACAGCTTGATTTTAAAAGCCCTTTTCTTCAGCTTTACACTGGTGTAACTCACTTGGTAAAACTATTAACTTTAAACTATATTATATTCAAAAAACTGTGGAAAGAAAAACAATAGTGTTGTTTGATTCTTTTACACTATTGTTGCATAGTGTAAAAGAACCAAGTCAATACTGTCAGATGGGCGGGGGCAGTGTCGGAGTCGTATCACCTGGAATGCGGCGTGAGACAGAGCGGACTGGCCTCGTCCACGCTATTTAACCTTTACATGGACGCGATGATCGTCGCGCTGAGCAGTCAACATGTCGGCTGTCATGTAGATGACGTTTGTGTCAATAACTTAAGCTATGCTGACGACCTAATTCTGTTGAGTGCGTCGGTCTGCGGCCTGAGGAGATTGATGGCGATGTGTAAGGGTTACGCTGTTTCGCATGGGCTTGTTTATAATATTAAGAAAAGTCAGTATATATATGGTCTTTGAGGCCGGTGGTGCTATATGCCCGGACAATGTACCACAACTATTTTAATAATGTACCCTTAGACAGGGTAAATCAGTTTAAATACCTAGGGCATATAGTGACGGCTGACCTCAGAGATCATGCTGAGTTAGAACGGGAACGAAGGGCTGTATCTAAGAGAGCTAATATGCTGGCTCGCAGGTTTGCACGGTGTTCGGATGACGTAAAAATCACTCTTTTCCACGTCTATGCAGCTTGTGGGCTAGCTACACTCAGAAAAGCTACAACACCCTTCGTATCCAATTTAATAACGTCTTCAGGGCGGTGATGGGTCTGCCTCGCTACTGCAGCGCTTCGGGTATGTTCGCATGGGCACGCACGGATTCTTTCCATGCGACCATGCGGTAGCGTTGTGCGTCACTTGTGCGCAGGGTGCGGGCCAGCTCCAATACCATCCTGACAATGATTGCGAGTAGGTTGGACTGTCCTTATGTGCGGCACTGCTGTGACAGACAAGTTACCTACAGTGTCACATATAAGAGACTACAGTATTGATATGTTAATAATTATATTTATAATTTAATGAATTTTGGAATTTTAATGTATTGAATATTAATTGTAATGACTAGTGTATTTTGTAATAATTTTAATTAGTGGAATTTTTGTGTTTATTCATTTTTAATTTTATATAACCTAAATGTGAATGATTTTTTTAAGGGTCATAATGGTACCTGAAATAAATGAATTTTATTTTTTATTGTGTTACCAGTCAAAAAGAGATTGTCCATATTTCTATGGATCTACAGAATTGTTTTATAATAATTTATTAGTAAATTCGTACAGTCTGGTTTATTATCAATATCTAAGTTGCTTATGACACAACAAGGCATTTTTATGTGAATGTACATACAGATGTACATAAACGGTTTGTTGTACACATTATACACAAAACTGAATTTAATAATTCTCCTTAGGTTAGGTTAGGTTAGATCTCGGTGTTCATAACCGTTATTGAGACAACCCTGCTAAATCTGATCGCGTTGACAGGTAGGTAAACAAAAAGCAATGTAGCTAGCTATATTGACCTAACTAGGAAATGATCTTCAGATATCTTTGTTTTAGTCTGTGGGTAGGGGTATAATGAAACAAAGAAATAATTTAACTTAATTTTTATTGTAGCAGCAATAAATACACACACAGTGAATTTTTTAACTGTCTGTCATATTACAAGTTCATGAGTTGCAGCACGCTGGCAGACGGACAGACGGTCTGCGCAGGGCTATAGTAACAGGGTTCCTTTCGAATATGGAACCCTAGAAAGTGTCAATAATGCTAAATACAGTGAGAGTCTATCTCACTGAATTTAGCATTATTGACAAAAATCCTATCCTTTATGGACTCGCTCTAGTGCCGCAAACTCTAACAGCAGGAACGCCTCCAGCAGGGTCGCGCCATTCACAGCGCGCCACTGGCACCACTCACGCCACTTGCAGACGACACAGGGCTCCTCTCTCTCTCTGTGGAGTGCAATCATAATATTAATTTTTATTTAAGTATTACTTATTACTACGTCTTTAATTTAATGTAGCGACATCTATAGTGCCACATAGGAACAAAAATATACAATCCTGCATCATGCAATCGCACGTTCTCCGTGCGATTTGCACTTATCACATATCGGACAGTTGCCCGGATCAGACAAAACATCAGTCTGGTCGAAGGATCCTCCCTTTTCACCGGAAGTATGTGGGACTTTTCACTATGTTCCACATACCTCTAAATTTAATATTCTTATTTTATCATTCATATTTTTTTCGAGACAACGAGACCAGTAGACCCATAGCATACCATCATCAAACTTGTTTCTTCAGAAAATGTACAAAACTAAACAAATAATTATTATTATTACATACTATAAAAACTTAGAAATTAGCTTTTTCTGCCGCAAAGAGTTAGCTCCAAAACAGCAAAAAAAAAGGAAGAAAATACTAAAGAGATTTGCAAAAATAAGTTATGATTAGTGCTTAGTGCAAGTAACTTTGCCAGAGGAAATGTAAGGAATTGGCCCAAAATTGGACAGTTTAAAAAAGATAAATATACTTACTTGACTTCCTTCTCTGCCTCCAGACAGGCGATTAAAAGCTCCATATCATATTTATCGTCAAACAAACTGTTCTTGTTTTGTTCTTGTTCACTCATGGTGATGACTTGTAAGCCAACTGTAGCACAAAATATAAAATGCTTGTATTTATACTACCTAAAGGTACTTATTTAAGTACCTAATCACGTCAACGTTCCTTACAATTAGTTAATTTCTTTTCTTGCTAGCTACAATTCAATGTTATCTCGTTAACCATTTTCGAAAGTGAATACACAACTTAATAGATGACTAATTAAGCAAATGAGTTGAATTAGTCATCACAGTGTGCAACAATAACGTTTTGCGCCTACAGCTACACAAAAAATTCATATAAAATTTCGACCAATTATGTCAAAAAGAAATTGCCTATATTTCTAAGGATTTAAAAAAATGGCCAATAATAATAATAATAATTTATCCGCAGGGCAGTTTTGTGGCGAACTGTTGGGCATTAGCGACCCTACGGACCCGATCTCCCGGGAAAATTCTTGTTCTTCATCTCCGGCTTGCCTTTATTGGCCGGCCGTAGTGAACACTGACGAGGATCAGAGCTCCCACCTCTCTCTTGCCTTTATTGGCTGGCTTGAGTGGAGATTTGCAAGAGCAAACGTGCTCGGGAGAAGGATGTATAATCCAGAAAGGTGCTGGTAGGGATCTTGACCGTACTTCCGGGATTGTCCTGTTGTTTGTCACTCCTTAAGCACCTCAGGATATGTTGCCCTCTTGTTGCTACGTCACTTCGTGCTAGCGACCGTTTATGGGGGCCCATTTATTGAGTGTGCAAGTCACCCCCTGCCTTTTGTCGATGGATATTAAAAACATATTTTAGGCAGGGGCCATAGTCTTAACATATTTCCTGGTAACCAGTCCACTTAAGACTCCAAAAACCATAGCCTTATATCTTAGTTTTCCATATGTCGCAATAGTTTCCCACCAACCGGGGGTTGTCCTTGGATGAACTAGCATAGTGCGTACAGGGATAATCACCGGTTCGTACCACTTTCCATTAAAAGCGTCTAAAAGGGCCTCTGCGAGTTGGTTTCGGCTCCTCGTACGCCTTCCAAAGGTCCAGGACCTTAGGGTGCTGAGATAAATAAATGTATAATAATAATTTATTTAAGACTACATGGGTCCAATTGTTAGTAAAAAACTTATCAACTAAAAGGGTTAGTAAAAAACTTAAACTAATGCCGCACTGACAATAATTACAACCAGTGCTTGATCACTGGCGCATCATGTTTCATCAGCTAAGGTTCGAAGAAAGCCATTGGAGCTGGTCCTAGATCTGCTTAGCAACGAGGCAGCCTTTTTCCTTACTATAGCGTGGAAATCATTCACACGCGCTAAAGCGAACATACCCGATGCACTGCAGTATCTAGGCAGCCCCAACAGCACCCTGAAGCTATTATTATATTGGATCCGCAGGGCATCTAGAGCCTTCCGCGTATAATTAACCCACAGACTGCCCGTGTAGAACGATTGGCAAAAAGCTTTAAATAAAGTAATTTTGACCTCATTACTACAACGAGCAAACCTGTGAGCCAACATATTGCATCTAACTGCTAGCGCCCTGCGTTCCCGTTCAATATCAACCTGATCCCTGAGGTCCCCGGTGAGATAGTGGCCTAAGTACTTAATCTGGCTAACCCTCTTAAGTGGCCTCCTATTGAGACAAACGACAGGCTCATAATGTACATCTCTAAATAATGTATGAGTAAATTCCTATATACAGTTTATTTTATTTTATAGATAAACTGGTTATGTCATTGTCCTTTTAATAAACTTTAGAATACTTTAGCCAATAAATATTTATTTGCTCAAAGTCTCAATTATAAATATGACTCAAATTAGTCCTACGTTCTACGGCGAGGATTTTTCTCTAACAAAAACGCATTATAAATGGTGAAGTGTCAATGCCTTTTCTCAATGTGTATACATTTTTAGAGAATAAATAATGTAAATTAGTTACCTCTCCCGTATTCTCCGCAATTTAATAAGAACATTATTTAGTTTATAAAAAGTAGGTTATTTGAGTCTCTGTTGAGGATTCCATGCACCAATACCTGCGACCGCAACGCCCACTGGTGACGTATCGAATGCTTTCTTGAGACGCTCGCTAAAGACCGCTAGATGGCGTCTAACCCGCTAACAAAAAAGTTGTGTCCGCTACGCAAATTCGACACGGTCGAATAAAAACCGCTCCGCGATATAAATCCCATATCTGTTGAAAACCTGAGAATTTTCGTGGAATAAGTGTATCTGCTCCTGTGAGACATTGAGACCTTATAGTGCAGTGTTGGTTTCACGAGTTCTGACCAGCCCACCGGTGGATGAAGCAAGATTTAGCTCGCCGGCCGGCAGCACACACACCGACTACGCATCCGTGAATGAAGCGCTTTCCTGACGACAAGTGGGGTCACTGGATTAGCAAGGTACGTGGGCTTTAAGTTGCTATCGTCGTTGTAGGGGTCGGTGCCTCAGGGAATCGTCAACAGGGATTTAATTTTGTGTAATATAACCATAATTTCACCGCCATATTGGTAGTCTTAAAACTCCACCCTTTCTGGTGATGCTATTTACACGCGTCATCAATAAAGTCACTTCTAATGGCTAAAAGTACTTACACTAACTTTTTGTGTAATGATTGGGTAATTATAGGCATTTGTCAAATTAGGGAAAAACTGTATAAACTATATCACGTAAAGCGACATGTAAATAATACAAGCTTTCATAAGTGTCTTGCAAAATATTCTTAAATAAATTAACAATGAAATAAAATTAGCCGATGATAAATTTTAAACTAGGTGGTACAGTCAGGGGTCAAAATTACAGTTGCACCATCTCTTTGAGTTGCACCCTGCCAATGCTAGAGTGTCTAAAATTTCGTAGTAGACGCTCATTGGTCCGCTACTAGTTGATTCAATACTTTAGATTGTATGTGTAGCATACAATCTAAAGTAACTGAACATTCAGTCGTGAACCATTGCCCCTTTTCTACATTGAAATTTTAGACACTTTAGCATTGGCAGGGTGCAACTCAAAGAGATGGTGCAACTGTAATTTTGACCCCTGACTGTACCAGCTATTTTAAAATTTATCATCGGCTAATTTTATTTCATTGTTAATTTGTTTAAGAATATTTTGCAAGACACTTATGAAAGCTTGTATTATTTACATGTCGCTTTACGTGATATGGTTTATACAGTTTTTCCCTAATTTGACAAATGCCTATAATTACCCAATCATTACACAAAAAGTTAGTGTGAGTACTTTTAGCCTTTAGAAGTGACTTTATAATGCGTTTTTGTTAGAGAAAAATCCTCGCCGTAGAACGTAGGACTAATTTGAGTCATATTTATTATTGAGACTTTGAGCAAATAAATATTTATTGGCTAAAGTATTCTAAAGTTTATTAAAAGGACAATGACATAACCAGTTTCTCTATAAAATAAAAGAAACTGTATATAGGAATTTACTCATACATTATTTAGAGATGTACATTATGAGCCTGTCGTTTGTCTCAATAGGAGGCCACTTAAGAGGGTTAGCCAGATTAAGTACTTAGGCCACTATCTCACCGGGGACCTCAGGGATCAGGTTGATATTGAACGGGAACGCAGGGCGCTAGCAATTAGATGCAATATGTTGGCTCACAGGTTTGCTCGTTGTAGTAATGAGGTCAAAATTACTTTATTTAAAGCTTTTTGCCAATCTTTCTACACGGGCAGTCTGCGGGTTAATTATACGCGGAAGGCTCTAGATGCCCTGCGGATCCAATATAATAATAGCTTCAGGGTGCTGTTGGGGCTGCCTAGATACTGCAGTGCATCGGGTATGTTCGGTTTAGCGCGTGTGAATGATTTCCACGCTATAGTAAGGAAAAAGGCTGCCTCGTTGCTAAGCAGATCTAGGACCAGCTCCAATGGCTTTCTTCGAACCTTAGCTGATGAAACATGATGCGCCAGTGATCAAGCACTGGTTGTAATTATTGTCAGTGCGGCATTAGTTTAAGTTTTTTACTAACCCTTTTAGTTGATAAGTTTTTTACTAACAATTGGACCCATGTAGTCCTAAATAAATTATTATTATACATTTATTTATCTCAGCACCCTAAGGTCCTGGACCTTTGGAAGGCGTACGAGGAGCCGAAACCAACTCGCAGAGGCCCTTTTAGACGCTTTTAATGGAAAGTGGTACGAACCGGTGATTATCCCTGTACGCACTATGCTAGTTCATCCAAGGACAACCCCCGGTTGGTGGGAAACTATTGCGACATATGGAAAACTAAGATATAAGGCTATGGTTTTTGGAGTCTTAAGTGGACTGGTTACCAGGAAATATGTTAAGACTATGGCCCCTGCCTAAAAAATGTTTTTAATATCCATCGACAAAAGGCAGGGGGTGACTTGCACACTCAATAAATGGGCCCCCATAAACGGTCGCTAGCACGAAGTGACGTAGCAACAAGAGGGCAACATATCCTGAGGTGCTTAAGGAGTGACAAACAACAGGACAATCCCGGAAGTACGGTCAAGATCCCTACCAGCACCTTTCTGGATTATACATCCTTCTCCCGAGCACGTTTGCTCTTGCAAATCTCCACTCAAGTCAGCCAATAAAGGCAAGAGAGAGGTGGGAGCTCTGATCCTCGTCAGTGTTCACTACGGCCGGCCAATAAAGGCAAGCCGGAGATGAAGAACAAGAATTTTCCCGGGAGATCGGGTCCGTAGGGTCGCTAATGCCCAACAGTTCGCCACAAAAGTGCCCTGCGGATAAATTATTATTATTATTATTGACCATTTTTTTAAATCCTTAGAAATATAGGCAATTTCTTTTTGACATAATTGGTCGAAATTTTATATGAATTTTTTGTGAAGCTGTAGGCGCAAAACGTTATTGTTGCACACTGTGATGACTAATTCAACTCATTTGCTTAATTAGTCATCTATTAAGTTGTGTATTCACTTTCGAAATTGGTTAACGAGATAACATTGAATTGTAGCTAGCAAGAAAAGAAATTAACTAATTGTAAGGAACGTTGACGTGATTAGGTACTTCAATAAGTACCTTTAGGTAGTATAAATACAAGCATTTTATATTTTGTGCTACAGTTGGCTTACAAGTCATCACCATGAGTGAACAAGAACAAAACAAGAACAGTTTGTTTGACGATAAATATGATATGGAGCTTTTAATCGCCTGTCTGGAGGCAGAGAAGGAAGTCAAGTAAGTATATTTATCTTTTTTAAACTGTCCAATTTTGGGCCAATTCCTTACATTTCCTCTGGCAAAGTTACTTGCACTAAGTACTAATCATAACTTTTTTTTGCAAATCTCTTTAGTATTTTCTTTCTTTTTTTTGCTGTTTTGGAGCTAAACTCTTTGCGGCAGAAAAAGCTAATTTCTAAGTTTTTATAGTATGTAATAATAATAATTATTTGTTTAGTTTTGTACATTTTCTGAAGAAACAAGTTTGATGATGGTATGCTATGGGTCTACTGGTCTCGTTGTCTCGAAAAAAATATGAATGATAAAATAAGAATATTAAATTTTGAGGTATGTGGAACATAGTGAAAAGTCCCACATACTTCCGGTGAAAAGGGAGGATCCTTCGACCAGACTGATGTTTTGTCTGATCCGGGCAACTGTCCGATATGTGATAAGTGCAAATCGCACGGAGAACGTGCGATTGCATGATGCAGGATTGTATATTTTTGTTCCTATGTGGCACTATAGATGTCGCTACATTAAATTAAAGACGTAGTAATAAGTAATACTTAAATAAAAATTAATATTATGATTGCACTCCACAGAGCGAGAGAGGAGCACTGTGTCATCTGCAAGTGGCGTGAGTGGTGCCAGTGGCGCGCTGTGAATGGCGCGACCCTGCTGGAGGCGTACCTGCTGTTAGAGTTTGCGGCACTAGAGCGAGTCCATAAAGGATAGGATTTTTGTCAATAATGCTAAATTCAGTGAGATAGACTCTCACTGTATTTAGCATTATTGACACTTTCTAGGGTTCCGTATTCGAAAAGAACCCTGTTACTATAGCCCTGCGCAGACCGTCTGTCCGTCTGGCAGCGTGTTGTAACATCATGAACTACACAGAGTTAAAAAATTCACTGTGTGTGTATTTATTGCTGCTACAATAAAAATTAAGTTAAATTATTTCTTTGTTTCATTATACTTCTACCCACAGACTAAAACAAAGATATCTGAAGATCATGTGGTCAATATAGCTAGCTACATTAGCTTCTTGTTTTACCTACCTGTCAACGTGAACAGATTTAGCGGGGTTGTCTCAATAACGGTTATGAACACCGAGATCTAACCTAACCTAACCTAAGGAGAATTATTAAATTCAGTTTTGTGTATAATGTGTACAACAAACCGTTTATGTACATCTGTATGTACATTCACATAAAAATGCCTTGTTGTGTTATAAGCAACGTAGATATTGATAATAAACCAGACTGTACGAATTTACTAATAAATTATTATTAAACAATTCTGTAGATCCATAGAAATATGGACAATCTCTTTTTGACTGGTAACACTATAAAAAATAAAATTCATTTATTTCAGGTACCATTATGACCCTTAAAAAATCATTCACATTTAGATTATATAAAATTAAAAATAAATAAACACAAAAATTCCACTAATTAAAATTATTACAAAATACACTAGTCATTACAAATATTCAATACATTAAAATTCCAAAATTCATTAAATTATAAATATAATTATTAACATATCAATACTGTAGTCTCTTATATGTGACACTGTAGGTAACTTGTCTGTCACAGCAGTGCCGCACATAAGGACAGTCCAACCTACTCGCAATCATTGTCAGGATGGTATTGGAGCTGGCCCGCACCCTGCACACAAGCGACGCACAACGCTTCCGCATTGTCGCATGGAAACAGTCCATGCGTGCCCATGCGAACATACCCGAAGCGCTGCAGTAACAAGGCAGACCCATCTCCGCCCTGAAGATGTTATTAAATTGGACACGAAGGGTGTTGTAGCTTTTCTGAGTGTAGCTAGCCCACAAGCTGCATAGACGTACAAAATGCCCGGAAAAGAGTGATTTTTACGTCATCCGAACACCGTGCAAACCTGCGAGCCAGCATATTAGCTCTCTTAGATACAGCCCTTCGTTCCCGTTCTAACTCAGCATGATCTCTGAGGTCAGCCGTCATTATATGCCCTAGGTATTTAAACTGATTTACCCTGTCTAAGGGTACATTATTAAAATAGTTGTGGTACATTGTCCGGGCATATAGCACCACCGGCCTCAAAGACCATATATATACTGACTTTTCTTAATATTATAAACGAGCCCATGCGAAACAGCGTAACCCTCACACATCGCCATCAACCTCCTCAGGCCGCAGACCGACGCGCTCAACAGAATTAGGTCGTCAGCATAGCTTAAGTTATTGACACAAACGTCATCTACATGACAGTCGACATGTTGACTGCTCAGCGCGACGATCATCGCGTCCATGTAAAGGTTAAATAGCGTGGACGAGGCCAGTCCGCTCTGTCTCACGCCGCATTCCAGGTTGTGGAAGGGACAGTATTGACTTGGTTCTTTTACACTATGCAACAATAGTACATTGTTAGCCTAGGGGATTTTTTTTTATTTTTTAGGTGGGAAATCACTTTTCGCGCTCTTAAGCGGGGTGGGAGGGTATGTCAGATTTTTACTGACTAATACACACTCCGATGTTCCTTCTTTGCTTTGCCTTCCAGGGCCCCGGGTTTTTCTTTCAGAAGCGAACCCATGGCCCGTTACCCTAGGGGTGAAAGTAGCTTATTTAGTACCGAGAAGGAGTTTGGCGTCAGAGCGTAACGAGGTCGCCGCCAATAGTTCGAGGGACTTAATAAGTCTTTAACAAAAGCACAGTAAACCCTCGTTACTACGTCGAAATAAAATTAGCCGATGATAAATCTTAAACTAGGTGGTACAGTCAGGGGTCAAAATTACAGTTGCACCATCTCTTTGAGTTGCACCCTGCCAATGCTAAAGTGTCTAAAATTTCGTAGTAGACGCTCATTGGTCCGCTACTAGTTGATTCAATACTTTAGATTGTATGCTACAAACTGAACATTCAGTCGTGAACCATTGACCCTTTTCTACAATGAAATTTTAGACACTAATATTAGTAGAATGCAACTGCACTTTTGACCCCTGACTGTACATGGAGAAAAATAAGTAACGAAACAGAGGAAGAAACAGCGTGAAACTAAATTTCAAATAAAGTCAATGTATGCCCTAATAATGCAGAGGTAGCTCCAGAATTTGAAAACTTCTTTGCTAATAATCTTCATAAAACTGCAGTTGCTCTAAACTCACCCGCGCTCTCTTTTATTAACCGACTTCATTTACTACAATAATTTCCAGTAATAATATCAAGGTAGGTCGGTCCTTCGTAGTTCAAAATTCAACATACAAACTCCGTAGTGATTACATTAAATCTATTAAAGATTTTAAAATTAAATCAATATAAGATCTTCGGGGAATGTTTGTAAAAGTCTGCAGATCAATTATCAAAAATATTGCCATTCCATTACTCCTACTTAATTGGCACATAGCAGGAGTATCTTCGGATCTCAATAAATCCTAAAATGCCTTAGTTCACGAAAGCGTGCTGTTCTTAGATATTTAGTTTTCTTTAAAAATCTTAGAAGGTTGGTAAAAGAAAAGCTATTAGGGATCAAAAGGATTCCTTTGCTAAAATTATGTACGCTTCAATTTAAGCAAATCTACAATCGTGAGACTTAAACTGTTTTAGTTTAAGTTTCTTCTTTACTGTGTATAAGAATAGCTGTCTAAGTTACAGTGTTTTTAAAATTACAATTCTAGTTCAACCCACTGCCGAAACTACTGGAACTAAGAACGTGAAATTTTGCACAAGATTTCCTATCATTTTGCAGGCGAGCACTAAGAAGGGGTTTTTATAAATTCAACCTGTTTGGGGTGAACTAGGGGAATTTCGTTTGTATGCATAATTTCATTTCGTGTGCCAATATACTTGAAAGTTTGCACAAATCATAACCTAATAGAAAGTAGGTAAATAATAAAGGTAGTCATTATTGGTTTTAAGAATTACCCAATAATAATAATAATAATAATAATAAGATACAATCCGCAGTGCAGTTTTGTGGCGAACTGTTGGGCATTAGCGACCCCACGGACCCGATCTCCCGGGAGAATTCTTGTTCTTCATCTCCGGCTTGCCTTTATTGGCCGGCCGTAGCGAACACTGACGAGGAACTGAGCTCCCACCTCTCTCTTGCCTTTATTGGCTGGCTTGAGTGGAGATTCGCAAGAGCAAACGTGCTCGGGAGAAGGATGTATAATCCAGTAAGGTGCTGGTAGGGATCTTGACCGTACTTCCGGGATTGTCCTGATAGCCGTGGTATACCTCTCCACTCCTCAAGCACCTCAGGATATGTTGCCCTCTTGTTGCTACGTCACTTCGTGCTAGCGGCCGTTTTTGGGGGCCCATTTATTGAGTGTGCAAGTCACCCCCTGCCTTTTTTCGATGCATATTAATAACGTTGTTCAGGCAGGGGCCATAGTCTTGACATAGTTCCATGTTACCAGTCCACTTAAGACTCCAAAAACCATAGCCCTATTATCTTTGTTCTCCATATGTCGCAACAGTTTTTCAATAACCGGGGGTTGTCCTTGGGTGCACTAGCATAGCGCGTACAGGGATAATCGTCGGTTGATATCATGTTCCTTTATAATTATCTAAAGGGCCTCTGCGAGTTGGCTTCGGCTCCTCGTACGCCTCCCAAAGGTCCAGGACCTCAGGGTCCTGTGATAAATAAAATATAAAAAAAAAATAATAATAATAAAATTTATTCAAATTATACAGTAAATCAGTGAATATCGACTTTCTTAAATCTATAACAAGTTCTCAACGTGTTTTATGCCTGAACTAGGTCATCCTGTGTTTCAGGCGAGAAAAGGTAAAACATTATGAATAAATAATCACAGTAATTTACAACAAAAAGGTAAAATAGTCATCAAGTAGGTAAGCAAGTAAAAAAAGTGTATACATTACAAAAAAATCTTACTTGCTAATAAAATCTTACTATACTAACTTAGCTAACTAATCAAAATAAATAGTGCAAGCAATCTTTATTTTAATACAACTAGTAACTTCTCTGTATCTTCATAGGACAATTTTTGTAGAGCTTCCTTGAGAGACTTCTTACAATTTACGTAATTTAGGGAATAAATGCTTGCTTTCGCATTCAGTCTATTATAAAGAAGAGGTCCCAGAAAAACATAAAATTTGGCTGTGAAAGCATGTTTTGTACTTTTTGTGGGACAAACTATATCTTTCCGTCTCTTTTTAGTAAGCTCAGTGCTGTAATGGAGGGCTGTGTGTTGTTTTAGTACAGTGCTCAAAATAAATAACTGTCGGACTGTTAGTACTTCACAAGTTTTATAAAGCAGGTTAGTGGGAAAAAGAAAAGGGCGGCAAGTAGCTACCTTGAGAATCGCTCTTTGGGCTCTTTCAATCGGTAGTAACAAAGTTTTACCCGCTCCACCCCATGAGGTAATGCAGTAAGTCAATATTGACTGACATAGAGCAAAGTAAACTTGCCTAATAATTTTGGTGTCTGCAATATGTCGTAACTTTTTAAATACGAATATCAGCTTACGAATCCTATTATTTAAAACTTCCATATGCTGTTTGAACGTGAGGGTCTCATCTATTATGACACCTAAGTATTTTATTTTATTAGTTTTATTAATATTGGGACACATATACGAGCATTCTGCAGGGGTTGTACAACAATGGGCAGATAAAGTTGAGGCGTTATTAGTAGATTGTTTGCGCATCGAAAACTTTATATAATTTGTTTTATCTGCATTTAGGGTTAGTGAGTTGTGCTGAAGCCATTTATTTACAATATCGAAGCCGTCTTGCGCAAATTTGTGGACTTCATGTTCCGATTCAGCCGAAAAGAGAAGAGCAGTATCATCAGCGTACGATATTATTATGCCGTGATTAAGCTTGAGATTACAAAGGTCGTTTATATATATTAAAAACAGGGTAGGCCCTAAAATACTTCCTTGGGGAACACCAAAAGACGTATTTTTTTGGTCTTCGCTGAGGACACTGCCAATCTTAACACACTGGGTACGGTCTTCCAAATAGCTTTTGAAGAGTTTCAGTTGAATGCCTCTTATTCCCACAGCC
This sequence comes from Mythimna impura, assembly GCA_905147345.3. Classification (NCBI taxonomy): domain Eukaryota; kingdom Metazoa; phylum Arthropoda; class Insecta; order Lepidoptera; family Noctuidae; genus Mythimna; species Mythimna impura. The sequence goes on from LR990341.1 coordinate 34,467,868, forward strand.
TCAAGCTTGCGCAACAGATTAGGAATAGAAACTGTGTCAAAAGCCTTTGCGAGGTCCAGGAAAATACCTACTGAATGGTTACCCTTGTCAAGTTCTTGCGCCAGAATGTCAGTAAGATGATGTACAGCATCGGCAGTTGAAACTTTAGGTCTAAATCCAAACTGACGCTCCGATAAAATTGATTTGTTTTCCAGATATTTGAACAATCTTTTGTTTATTATTTTTTCCAATATTTTGGACATAGCAGGCAGCAGAGAGATAGGTCTATAATTTGTAACTTGTTCTTTACTGCCTGATTTATGAACAGGGACAACAACTGCTTTTTTTAAGCACTTAGGAAAAATACCCAAAGATAGACACATGCGAAAAATGTAAGTCAGTGGTGGTACCAAAATATTTCTGAATTGTTTAATAATTTTATTTGATATTTGATCCCAGCCAACTGCACATTCGTCTTTCAAGGTCATAATTATACTTTCTATCTCTGTCTCGTCAGTATCTAGCAGGGCAAAAGATGTTAAGGTGGAACTACCCTTATTAGGACTGTCCGTCAGACAAAGTGGGTGACCCCGGTTATTTTTTTCCGCCAAAGACTTTCCAACATTAATAAAGAAATTATTTGCTATGTTAGCAGATGTCAGCTGTGACGAGTGCGCTTGTAATAAACTTGAAGATGACTCATTTTGTTTTGATGAAAAAGTTGCATTTTTAATGTATTTCCATATCATTTTATTATTTGTTCCAGCCTTACCCAATTCAGTTTTATCGTAGTTGTTTTTAACTTTTTTAAGTAGATCGTTACAAAAATTACGATATCTTTTGTACGACAGCTGTAGGACTGTATTCTCTGGATGAGATTTAGATTTCATATGCAGTTTATCTCTGTGTTTCATACAGCGGATCAGACCTGTTGTGATCCAGGGTTTTATGTTGCAATTTTTTTTGCTAAACTGCGATATGACCGTATTTTTCTGAATTGCATGACGTACATTTTCTATTACATACAACATACAATACTGTGGGTCAGCGGAATTATAGACTGGATCGAAGTTGATGACGCGTAAGTCTTCTTCAAGTTTATTTATATTCAATTTCTAGACTACGCGAGTGTTTTGTTTAGGTAAATTACAATTTAGGGTTAGTAGGACAGCATTATGATCTGTTATTGTAGAGTTAATAACAAGTGCAAGTGAAGGGAAATTTGTTTTAAGTATGATATAGTCCAAGCAAGAGCCACTATGATGTGTAGGAAAACTATGTGCGGGAAGCAAGCCATGATATGCGCATAGGTTGAGGTAGTCCTGAGCAGATGCGTCAGCACTTCCTGGAAGAATATTAATATTAATATATTAGCTAAATTTAGGGTGTTTTAAAAATTATATGGAGGATTCTTATTTCTCGGGTTAATAAACTTGAATCTTGACAATAAATTCTAATCAAAATTAGTAATAGAGACTGTCATTATTATCCTTGAAATATAGTTTCAAGGGATGTTAAAGTAATTATGAAAACATTCTAATGAACGAAGTCGCTAGCAATGAACTAGATTTAAAAAAAAAACCCAAGAAAAAACTACAAGAAGGAACTACAAATCCCAAACATTGACGGCACGTGACTCTCGCTTTGTCACCGTGACAATGACAACACACACTCTTTGTGTGCTCACATGTAAGTAAGGATAAGTTCGAGATTTAGATTTATGTTTAGGTAGAAAAGAAACTGCTGTTCATTGGGTAGGAAGTCAAATACGACGACGTTGCTATAGCGACTGAGATAACAGGGGGATGTGTTGGCATCATTTTTCTCACAAGAACATTCTTTTAGGGTTGTGTATCTATTTACCAGTTTATTTTATTTAAGCGGGTAAAAACGTAGAAGTCCATATTCCAAATTAGGACCTTAACTCGATTATTTAACAGTTGAGGCTGTCACACGGTGAAGATACTGTAATATTTCATATGAATTTAGATCTGACATTAGCTTAAACTATCACAAGTCTAAGTTACAATAATGACACTAATATTATAAAGGCGAAATTTGATAAGTATAGTTTGTTACTCCTTTATGCTCAAACGACGAGACAGATTTAAATGAAATTTGGCGCAGGGGTAGTACTTATCCTGAAAAAGCACATAGGATTTTTTTTTTATCTCGGGAGTATGTTGCTTTAAGTAGGTGAAACGTACGTCTATGAAAAAGACGGATGAAAAATAATTGCATGTAGCGGTGATGAGAATGTATGGATATGTGATGTGACGAAAATGGATATAGTGAAAAATAAACTCATTAGAGGAAGTTTGAAAGTGGCGCCAGTGACTGAAAAGTTGAAGGGAAATCGTTTATCTTGGTATGGAAATGTAAAGATGAGGGATGAAACGCATGTTACTAAAACAGTTATGAGTATAGATGTGGATGAATGGAGAGGCAGAGGGAGGCCAAAGAAAAGATGGATGGATTGTGTGAGAAGTGATATGAAAGAAAAGGGAGTTAGTGATAGCATGTCTACTGACAGGATGGAATGGAAGAAGAAAACGTGTTGCGCCGTCCCCAAGTAATATGGGATAAGGGTAAGAAGATTATGAGGATTTTCCTTTAAGATAATTATCTACTTTCTCGTGGGCAAACCCGCTGACAGAAGGTACATATAAGAAGGGAGCATATATGATACCAACTTATCCCTTCAACTGGCAGTTTACGGGTTTCCTTACAAGATGGCATATTTACCTACATTAACATAAACCTTACTCATTACATAGGTAAGAGGCACAAAAAATATGGTCGTTACGGGCAGACAGAAGCCAGTAAATCTGATTCCGGTCTTCAATGTTACCAGTAACTGGTTATGGGAGTCAGATTGGCAGTCATTCCACGTAAAAAAAGTTGTGTTCAGCTACATTTGGTTAGACCGGAAGCCATTTCAACACGACTAGGAAAGAGCTAGGCAGTGTTATTAGTTTATTGAGTAATTAGCACTATCTACTGTGTTATTCATAATACTAATGGGGTCTCGAGGTTAATGGTAATGGGATTATTTAGTCATGAGTCATTATTGAAAAAGTTGAAATAGAAATCTGTTTGACTTATTAATTTATTTAAAGAATCGTGATGTAGCTTGAGGTTTGGGCACGCCATAATTATGGCGGTAAGTCCCCTCTTTGAGGAGTGGCTGGAAAGGCAACACGGCGTCCTTACCTTCCGCATGACGCAGGTCCTCACCGGACATGTTAAGTTCGGGAGGTTCCTGCACCGGATTCGTGCGGAAGAAACGCCCGGGTGTCACCATTGTGTGGACCACCCGGAGGACACGGTGGAGCACACGGTGGAGGTGTGTCCCGCTTGGGCAGAGCAACGCCGTGTCCTCGTGAGGGCGATCGGTGGCGGCGATCTCTCGCGCCGGGCCTTGATACAGGCCATGGTCCGGAGCGAGGAGGAGTGGCAGGCGGTCGCCTCCTTCTGCGAAGCAGTAATGCTAGCAAAGGAGGCGGCCGATCGCGTGAGGCAACGGTCCTCACGCCCCAATCGCCGCCGGGATTCCGATCCCGATTTCCGGCCATCGTAGGCGCAGGCTTGCGGACGGCGAGCAATGGGTGGCTCGCCGTCCGACCGTCCGGTAACCGTCCGAACCGAGCCCTAGTCGTCGACGGCGCGTGCTGTTCCACGCGCGCCTCAAGGAGATGTCAGCAACTGTAGGGGCCTAGCAGGGTCGAAGCCTACTGGGGCCAAGGGTCTGATTCTGAAAGGAAGACTCGGCCCTGGTACGAAAGGCAACGAAGGAACAGGAGTGGGTTTTTAGTCAGTAAAAGTCTGACACTATCTCCCGCCCCGCCCAAGGGCGGGGATGTCATAAGATGATTTTCCCACCGAATAAAAATAAAAAAAAAGCTTGAGGTTGTGATTTCGGGCACTGCTCAAAACACCCTATTCCTGGTTCACACGCAAGAAGAGAAAACTTCTCTTATCAGCCAGGGATACGGGTCCGGTGAAGGGTCGCGCACGTTAACTATACACGAAGCTCAGGGGCTGACCTACGACATTGTTATCATCATAAATACTAAATCCAGGAGGCTCCAAGTCCACGACAGCATCTCCCACGCGGTGGTGGTGGTGTCGAGACATACTGTCAGCTGTGTCTATTACTCCGATGACACCGATAACGCAACGGGCCGCCTTGTAAAGAGAGCAATGGATGCGTCGACTAAAACGGTCGTCGATCACAACTAAGGGCGGAATTCACCAATAAAACTAATCACGTTTTAACGTTTGACTCGCATAATCGCGTTTAGCCACTGTCACTAGTGTCACTTGTCTGTATTTTTCTTTTGTTGTATTTTTACAAGTGGACATTACTGACACCCCATCCCTCGGAAAGCGAGAAAAGCTGTTGGTCCCGGTTCTCATTCAGAACTCCCGGTTAGCTTTCAGTCTATTCAAGGAGCATCGTGTTGTCCAGTAACTGGCTGATAGGCTGTCGCTTCATGTAAAACACAGGTATTCAGGCGCATCCGATAGGACTGGAAGCTGAACCAACTCCGCAACTAGTTGGGAAAAGGCTAGGGAGATGATGAAAGTTGACATAATGTAAATATGTTGCAGAGCATAATATCATTAATACAGAATAATATTGTCGAAAATCGTGGTACTATTATAGACAGCTGTATCTGTTGGGTACCCCTGTCTCATACAAATACCCAAGAAAAGGGATAACCAGTTGATAACGCTGTTCGTACGATCCTAATACAAAGACAATAAAAAAAATATTGTTCACAGTCAGAAGTAAAATCGTTTTGGATTCGATTAATATTGTTATTTCATATTCTGTAATTTAAAACGTACGATTAAAGACATGGATATCCATCATCAGAAAGGAAGAAGGAACAAGGTGCGCAAACGTATGAATCGAATTACCTTTAAATTCCATCTACATACTTAAGATAGGTATGTAACGAATGATATAAAACTTAAGATGTAACGAATGTTAGATTTCTCACATTCGCGGATGCGAATGCGAATATTGACTTTCAAACAAAGTGCGCTCAAAGTATCATACAGTTTGACATTTCGTGTCAGCCCAGCTTAAACAAAACATAGCAGAGCCGGTCCTGTGCGTCACGGATCCATCGGGTCCCCGCGACCCACACCAGGTCATCGGTCGCCCCTTGTGGGAGGCCTTCCAGTGCTGCGTCTTCCAGTGCGTGGTCGCCACTCCAGAACTTTTCGGCCCCATCGACCATCTGTTCTGCAAGCCATGTGCCCTACCCAGGACCAATCGTTATGGCAACACTTGAGGGAGTCCAATAGCCTTACAGTGGACGTCTTTTGGCTGAAATGATGATGATGATTATAGCAAAGCCGTTACAGATTGATTGAACGAAGCTAATCATATTAAGTTCATTCAAAAATATTTGTTATGATTTGACGTTAGTTAGTATTATTGTATCGGTAAAACTTTGCACGAATTTTGTTTTTTTTTTGTTATTTTTGTAACTTATATTGAAAAATTCGTATGTGACATGTAAAGAAAAAATGCAAACCAGAATCTTATACTCCTATTAAAACAGTCCATTATAGGTTTTACTTCACAATTTCTAAGAAATTACCTTCGAAACGGACAGGCAAAGTATTTCCTCTACTTTGCCTAGGCAAGAATTTTGCAGTTAAAATGTATTTTTAAATTAACAGATTTGGTACCGGAGCGTATTGATATAGTACTCATATTTAAGCAGACTATAAAGTCTAATACGTTTTTTATTTTTTATTTTGGAAGGTAGACAAAGTAGAGTAATCTTTTTGATTTTATCGTCCTGTGGGTTCTGAGTTCATTTTCGCGCTTAAAGTATCGCGGGATTGCACTAGTTTGCTATCAAACTAAAAAGTGTGAACCGGCAAAGTTATGTAAATTATTTATAAAAAATTACATACCAGTTTTCTTGACTTTAGCAACTTAAACTCGATTTACAAGTGCAATACATAGATAGAAAGATGGAGGATCATCTAAAATAAGTAAAAACAGCTTAAAACAAGTATATAATCAAAATGTGAAGTGCAGGAGAAAAAGCACCGACTACATTTTGTAAAATTCTGACGTTAAATTACATTTCATAACTTTCTTGTCTAAAATTGTACTAAGAATAAAATTTGTTTACTAGAATAGTTTACTAATTCATTTAAAATAATTAGTTTGGGTAAAGTAACGATAGGTAGGCCAAATTATAGCAAAAGACGGTATTTGTTAAATTAAAGTATAATAAATATAAAAACATGACTATGACTCCAAATTTCTCTAACATGTTGTTACACAATTTGTAACACTGAAAATGTGAAATGCAAGTTGTGTGGTAGGAAAATATCAAATAAAATTTAAAATTATGAAATCATATTAGTTGTATTGTCATTCTATATCCATTCAATCAATACTTTAATTAACCTTTTTGTTTCTCAAAAACATTCGCCAAATATTCGCATGTTTCTTGCGAATGCGAATTTCAAAACATGTGCGAATATTTGCGAATGAGAATGCGAATATTCGTTACACCACTAGTATGTAGGTGCGTATGTGTTGCAATCCAGTGCTAAACTAACTTCTCCCGCTCTGGGTGGAGTGCAAGGGCGTGTCAGACTTTTACTAAAACCCACCTGTTTTCCTTTAGTTGCCCTTTGCGTTCCAGGGTGATGGTAACTCTTTCAAGTATTTCCACTGCCCTAGTAAGCATCGGCCCTACTGGGTTCCGTCGATTGAATCGAGCTTGGCCCTTACCTGACAGCCGGACAATGAACTACCCATCGCTTGCTGACCGTAAGCCCATGCCTACGGTGGCCGGGAATCGCCCTGTGACTTCCGACACTCGGGGCGTCTCCTGCGTCGGTAGCGGGGCGTGAGGATGTCCCCTTCCTCACGGTTTTGGCCACCTTCTTCACTCGCATTACTCCACAGAATGAGCTTCTGTAACCACTCCTTAAAGAGTTACTTACCGCTGCGATTATTACGTGCCCAAATTCTGTGTGAAGCTGGTTGGTTATCACTATCTAAGATGTTTATGGCATAACAATGTATCTCTATGAATACATGGAAATACAAAGTTAGTAAATTATGAATATAAACAGTTTGTTTCGTAAACAAATGGTTTGCTGTTTATATTAGTGTAAAAGTTTGATCAATGCATATACAAACAAAACTTGCCAGTAAAACATAAGATATACCAAGTCTTACTGGTAACCGACCTGTTCTGTGATAATCGCTTATTTGGGACTTATATTTCATTACTCTTAACTTTTTTATTTAAATTATAGCAAAAATACTTTACTAACTTCAATTACACCAAAAACAAAAAATATAACAAAAGCCCTAAACTTATTAAAACTAACTAAAATGTGGTGTTGAAAAACTCGTCCGCATCGCTCTCAACTGGTAATGTACCCAGCCCCCCTAGCCAAGTTGCAAACGATAAACGTGAACGCTTAGTAATCTCCAATAGATTTTCAACTTTATACCTAAGAGCATAAAGTTGAAAATCTATTAAAGACTACTGAGCGTTAGCGACCGGAACGAACGAAAACACTATGTAATCTTCAATAGATTTTCAACTTTATATCCAATAACATAAAGTTGAAAATCTATTAAAGACTACTGAGAGTTTACGTTTATCGTTTGTGACTTGGCTAGGGGGGCAGCACCCCTAGCCAAGTTGACAATCTGCAATCGTTAACGCTAGTCGAAAACTAATCAAATGTATGGGAATGACATCATCTCAACCTTAAGTCACGTGGTCAGAACAAACGAATAGAAAATTCGTAGCCAAGTTCACATCGTTCAAAATGATAGAATGAATTGTTATCGTATCTACAATGTTCAACGCTACATCCTTTATTATTAAAGAACGACATTGTAGAACGAGCGGCCGACTCAGGCGCGTGAACATGGCTACTAACTTATCATTTTCTACAATTGCTGACACAGAGGCGTTACCGATTGGAGAACGGAATTCGACACGAAACGGTTGTAACTTGGCTAGGGGGGCAGGTAAGCTCTTGGGTCGACAGGGATAGCGATAAAAACCTAAGCAGGTTTGTGCCTGAAATTCAAGTAATGTGTGTTGTTGAAAAAAAAGCAAATGTTAGCAATTTGATGTATTCTTTTATTTTGTTTTAGGTCCGGTAAAGTTTTACGGTAGCTGTTTTTTTTTACAATAATATAACGTATTGTTGCAGTCTTTTTTCTAGAGGTCATTCCTCCATGGGTTATGTGAAAATAACCCTGGCGCCCTGAAACGAAGGCAAAGAAGGATCAGGAGTGGGTTTTAGTCAGTAAAAAATCTGACACGCCCTCTCGCTCTGCATTGTCTGATTTACCACATTGAAAAAAAGAGGTCATTCCGTACCTGGAGTGTGTTCATGTTAACTACGAAACTCTGGGCCTAATCATGTTGGCAGAGATTGTTATTGACTTAAGTAAATTATCCCTAGATAGGTTTTATGTCAGTCTATGAGGTGGTTCAAGTATAATAAAACAAAGAAATATCTTTATATATCAAATTCATTTTATTCTAAACAGTAATAAGTAGTACTTAACACTTTTTGTAAACAATACCTACATTTAAAAAGTCGACCAAGTGCGATTCAGACACGTAGGGTTGTGAACCATCGTATCTAGATGATTTAAACACTTTTTCTATATATTTTCGGAAAAGAAAGTGATCGTCAAAACACGCTTCTTGAATTACGACAAAATACACGCTCAGTGAATTTTCTCGGCGATCTACACATTATGGCTCTTGATCTCCAGCCCACCGACAGACAGATGAATTGTCAGTGCAAGGTACAGAAATAGGGTTCCGTTGGCTACCCTTCGACTACGGAATTCTAAAAACTATTAGTTTAAGTTAAATAGATTCTTCGTTTGGGCTGTGGGGCTCTTTCGGACGACAAATAAAATAAAAACAGTTTTTTTTTTTTGGTAACTGTACTTTAATGCTTTTTTCCTTTTGGTTCCAAAAGACTACAAAAAAAAATAAATTTAGATGGATGTTGAGACCGCGGTCCCGGTCCAAAGAGCCATTCACAAAGTCAACTATGGTCTATCTACTCGTTCACGTGCCGCGAATTCCAACAGAAGTAACGTCTCTAGCAGAGTTGCGCAGGCGCCCGCCGCAGTTCCCTGCTCTGTGGAGTGAAATCATATTGTCACTATTTATTTAACCTATATTGATTTGGAATGTGTAGTAAACATACAATATTAGTAGCTGAAAGAGACTGAAAGCGATATGCAAGTTAATACACTGAATACATATTGGTCGACTCCTCGTGACATGTTTTTTGAGTAACAATGTAAAAAAAAACAAAATAAATATTTTTATTGGTTATTACATCCAGCGTCTGGTACCGTGATCTTAAACTGATAATTGATTACATAATGCAAAAAACATTGGTTCAAAGCGTTCAAACTTACTTATATCATTAACAATTACGAAAACGAACGCTCCCGAAAAAATGCAGTTTTTGACAAAAAAAGCATTTATTTCAGGCAACTTAGCACCCATACAACAATCACAAAACAGAACACACACACATAAAGAAATACACATTTTACACTATCGGACATAGCCAGCAACATGTCTGCTACAGCAATGTCCGATATAAGGGCAATCAAATCTGCCGGCAATCATCGCCAGAACTGTATTGGAGCTGCCCCGCACCCTGCGCACCAAGGACGCGCACCGCGCGCCGCATGGTGGACCACCATACCAACTATACTTATGACCTTATGCGTAGGAGGTATCAATGTTTTCTAAGTTTATTATACCCCGTGCCTTGGAAAGCACGTATAATGCGTTCCAAATAAGAATAGGATCGATTGACAGGTAGTGACGTCACGTCATACTGTCAAATCGAAGAATTATTATGGTGAATAAAACAAGAAATTTTTAAAATTTAATTTATTTACGAACTGTGAACGAAAATAGTTTAATCAGAATCCAGTTCTTAAATTTTGCTCATCTCTGAGTTCTTCAATTTTGCCCAATTTCTTGCGATTTGACAGTGTGACGTGACGTCACAACATGGCGTCGATCCTATTCTTATTTGGAACACATTGTAAAGCCGTTAGTCCCGATTGTCATTTGTAGATCTTTGACAGTCGTTTTAAGTAGTCGGAAGCCAGAAAGTCTGACCAGCAGTCTATCCAAAAAGTAGGTATCGTGTTGTTAAGTCTGGATTCTGAAGGTCTGATAGACAGTCGCTCTATGTAAAACACGGGTGTTCAGCCGCATCTGGTAATAGTGATAAGTAGGTATTTATTTTCTACATCGTAGCATTTTTCCGATTAATTGTACCTTTGCGGTTAAAAGGTATCTAAAAATGCTTATTTAACTATTATTATTGTACTTATTTAAGTAGGCATTGTCCAAGCTAGTAAATCACGTCAATTTACAATTAGTTAATTTGATTTCTTGCTAGATACAATTTAATGTTATTTTGTTCACCAATGTCCAAAGTTCACAACCTGAAAGATGACTAATTCAACTGATGATTGTTTAATGTTAAGGCCGTGTCATTACAAAAGCACGATCTCTGTCTGACTGCATAGAAAAGAATGAGATATCCGATGACACAATGCAGTAAGTTACAGCATGACGTGATTGATGCATTTTTGGTGCGATTAAAAAGCACTAAGTTCTACATATTGATTTGATTACTTTGTATATACACTAAAGGCTACTCCTAACTAAAATATGGCGTCATAAAACTCCTCCGTATCGCTGTCGACTGGAAGTGTGTCCAAAAGGCTGGCGGCATTGCCACGTTGTATGGCAATGCTTAATCTCTGACCGAGGTAAAAGCCAGCCCTTGGGTCACGCGAAGTGTCAACTAAGTGTGATTATACATCAATATAAAGTTATAATATTACTTTGAGTTTTAGAAAATAAAATCTGTATATATAAAAGGCAAAGTTCTAACTCAAACAATGACTCATCAACGCTCAGCTTAAACCCTTGGATCCAAAAAGTTGAAATATAGAACAAATATTCCATTTATTATGCATACAAAGAATAACAAAGGATTATCAAAAATTAACCTCCTAAGGGGATGAAACGGGGGTCCAAAGTTTGTATGGAGAAACCTACATTTACGCGGGTAAAAACGCCAACAGAAGCTAATAAATAAAAAAATAAACGGACAAATATTTTTGTTAATGGATATCGTGTTACTCAATTGTGTTGTAGAAGTCAGGTAGGTAGTCACTCCCCTTCTTTGAGGCGTGGCTGGAAAGACCTCACGGCGTCCTCACCTTCCGCATGACGCAGGTCCTCACCGGACATGGTCAGTTTGGGAAGTTCTTGCACCGGATTCGTGCGGAAGTGACGCCCGCGTGCCACCCCTGTGTGGACCGCCCGGAGGACACAGTGGAGCACACGGTAGAGATGTGCTCCGTTTGGGCAGAGCACCGCCGTGTCCTCGTGGGGGAGATCGGCGTCAACGATCTCTCGCGCCGGGCCTTGGTTCAGGCCATGGTCCGAAGCGAGGAGGAGTGGCAGTAGCTTGTTGTCCGACCGTCCGGTAACCGTCCGGACCGAGCCCAAGTCGTCGACGGCGCTGTTCTGTCACTGTTCCACGTGCGCCTCAGGGAGATGTCAGCAAACCGTAGGGGCCCAGCAGGGTCGAAGCCTACTGGGGTCAAAGGTCTGATTCTGAAAGGAAGACTCGGCCTTGGTACGAAGGGCAACGAAGGAACAGGAGTGGGTTTTTAGTCATTCTGACACTATCTCCCGCCCCGCCCAAGAGCGCGGGATGTCATTGGTTGATTTTTCCACCTACAAAAAAAAGCTAGGTCGTCACTCCATGTGGAATACCGGTATCCAGCTACACCCGGTCAGCTCAGAACCTGAATCTAAAATAATACAGAAATGGCTTGGCACATATTATGTAGCTTATTATTATTGAAAACGAGCATCAGATTTTTTCTCATTTGGTGCGTCTGGCTAACTTATGTTGACAATCCACCAATTAAGGTCGACACTGCTCGCAAATTAATCCGTGTACGAGTATTCTCTATTGTACCAAGGTCTGACAGCGTTTGGTCAAATCTAGCCGTGTTTGTCGGTATTTGTAACGCGCCAGATGGAACATAAAGTTACGACACTATAGTTGTTTTTATCTTGTCTGGTAGAATTGTTGCCAGCGATATTGTACCCATAGATTTAAATTTGTATATAGGTTGTGTTACTTTTTGGGTTTACAATAAAGTTTATTCCATTTTATTCTATCCTGTTCTGCAAGCTCGGCTCTGTATGTGACTTCTCTGCAGGTAATGTCAATGCCATACATTTTGTATTTAGCGTTCCCAGAAAAGTCATTTGTTTAAGCCAGCTGTTCTGTTCCGTTCCATTTCGTTTCGTTCTGTTCAGCAGACCTAGCCAAGTTACGACCGTTTCGTTTCGAATCTCTTTCTACAGTCGGTAACGCCTCCGATTCCTTTGTTCTGACCACGTGATTTAACGTTGAGATTTCATTATCACGCTAATAGAAAACTTTAAATGTATGAGACATGAAGTTTTCTACTAGCGTTAACTATTGTAGATTATCAATTTGGCTAAGCCCTCAGCTCTGTTCTATTCTATCTTACTAAGGTTAGGTACTCGTTCATGGATGTGTACGTTTCACGTTCACATTTTTTTTCAATGACATAGAACCGAGACGCACAGGACCGTTCGTTGTGGCGACACTTGGGGGAGGCCTAAGTTCAACAGTGGACGTCCTTCGGCTGAAATGATGATGATGATGACATAAAACCTAGTTTACGTACGCAGAATCAATTTGCACGTGTATACATCACTCCAAGACCAACCTGCCTTCGTGATAAAGAACAAAATAATATACCTTTAAATATATCTATTAAAATTCTTCATCAAAAAAGCTGAAAGTAAATTTTCCTTCAAGCGTAAAATTCGGAACTACTACTTGAAGTCCTCTCAACCTTAGTTCGGTATTCGTCATAATAATAACAAATAAACAATTAACACGACATCCACTTTTCACTGCACTTTATACTTGACAAAAACATGTTAATGTATTATTCTATAGCAGTTGTCTCGACGCAGACGCATCGCTCACTCAAGTAGGAGAGAGACAGGTGTCGAACACTGCCGAACGCGGAGGCCGAACGCGCTTGCACTTCAAGCCTTAAATGAAACGCCTCAGAGCGAGGTAACGCCGCATGCGTCATACTTTTTCGTGCGTGCAGCCGGCTCCATCGAATTATAAAGACGTTGTCACGTCAAAAATATTTAAAAAAAAAACAAGAAAACTAAAGAGCGTCTCAAATTTTTTTGGGTCAGCTAGTGATTTAACAAAAACCGGTAATTAGATATTAATTTATTTGTTGTTACAGAGGCAATAGAAATACTTACACATTCTATGAAAATATCCTATTACGATTCATGAGATACAGCCCGCTGGCAGACAGACGGACGGACGGGTAGATGGATGGACAGCGGAGGCTCAGTAATGGGGTTCCATTGGAACCCTGAAAACGAACAGTCACATAAGTGACAATGAAACTGAACTCGCATAAATATCGATATAGTTAACAAAACTAGGTATAGATACAGGCAGGTTTTATTTTTATTAGGGTATGAAATCATCAAATAACTCCTTCAATTCCCGTCCATTTTTAGGGTTCCGTACCGAAAGGCTTAAAACGCGACCCTATTACTAAGACTTCATTGTCCGTCTGTCTGTCACCGGCCTGTATCTCATGAACCGTGATAGCTAAACAGTTGAAATTTACACAGATTTTGTATTTCAGTTGCCGTTATAACAACAAATACGAAAAAAAAAAACTAAGTGGGGCTTCCATACAACAAACTGGTTTTTTTTTTGCCGTTTTTTGCTCGATATTAATATTGTAGTACGAAACCCTTTAAGTTCGAATCCGACTCGCACTTGGTTAGTTTATCTATATATATATATATATAAAGAGAAACTGACTGACTGACATATTCGGCTGTGCGTTACAGCCGAAACTACTGGGACTAGGAGCGTGAAATTGACTTGCAGCAGTTTATGACACAGGACGGCATAATTTCGTAATTATTATCTCAACAAAACTAACTAGCGGCAGACTACCACCGAGCGGCAGGCTTCATATTGCCGATTGGCTTCATATTACGTGCCACACTTTTAGGAGCGCAATGTTCTGTCTATACTTTTTTATTGGTCTGCGTTTCTCAAGGACTTAATTCTACGTTTAAGGACAAAGGTGTTATGTTGCAAAACTTTTTAAATATACATTACAAAGGTCTAAAACTGTCTCGAGCTCAGCGAGGGGTTGACATGGGCCTTCTTATAAATACGCAGCTGTCACTCGATTGATTTGGGTCAAAGGAGTCATGTGTGATTGAGAGATGATAGCACTTATGTGTGAGTGCTGAGGGTTTATATTACTTTGTTGATATAGGTCACACACGAATGAAGCTAAGTGAAAGAGTGGATCTTGGGTACTTTTGTAGACCTCACCTGGAGAGAGCAGAGAGCAGGAACATTTATAGCTATTAAAGAGTGATGGCAGATTCTCGAACAAAATTTTGTTGACATATTTTTTTAGCGTATAGTGATGAAAAATATACAAAAGTATATTGATTAAATTTTCAAACCATTTTTTATTAGACATTGCTATTAATAGTAGGTATCCTCGTATTAAAGATATTCCAGTTTAAAGTTCAATTCAGTTTCCAATTATAGCGATTTTTTGCGACCCTTGCTTTGGCCAATAGCTTGATTTGATAAAACTTAGTCAATTATTTTGTCGGTATATATCATGGTAACTTATGTAGACACTTAATAATTTCATCAACAATTTCCTCGCTATTTTTCTTTCCATAACCAACCAGTTGTTCCATAACAGAGCAGCGGCAGCCCTTTGATAACGGCCCTGACTTACGAGTTCTACGTCGTGGGTTCAAACCTATGCAGGCGTTTTAATTTGTGTTATTTATTTCATCACCACTGCTCTAAAAACGGTAAAGAAAACCATCGTGAGGAAACCAGCTTGTCCTAGAACCAAAATTAGATGACACGACCCATCAACCCAACGTGGCTTACGGCCCATTCCCTCTCCTAGAGAGGAGCCCTGAGTCCTCGCAATGGGCACATTATACGGCTGATTACGCTATGTTGTACTAACCAACCAAACCAGGTTATTGGCCTGACCGCGCCTGCTTGTGAGTTTAAACTTGACTTTTGAACATAATTACACCACTACTGAAGCCTTAGTAGTAGAAGCAACAAAAGTTGTAAGTTATTTTGCATCCATCACAGCTACATAAAAAAAAATTAAACTCGAGTACCTAATGGTTTTAGAATTGCTTTCGACAAAATAATTCACCTTTACTAAACTGATTCAAGCATTTTCTTATTTGTTATCTGTATAGAAACCACTAATTTTTAATTAGTACAAATACGTGATGGGCTTATTAGAAAAGGTCTTGTTTTGATTTAAGTAAAGTCTGAAAAAATAATATTCGTAAACAGCAAAGTTATTAGCGTTTGTTTATATCCCAAAATGTCACTCAATTTATGGAAATATTGTACAGTCTATTGATTACATTTGATTATGAATGACGATCAAAATGGAAAAACACTGCGCTTAGTATTTTCTAGTAGCAATTGTTATGAATGATTTTTTTTTTTTTTTAATTCATGTAAACCAGTGCTTGACTGCGATCCCACCTGATGGTAAGCAGTGATGCAATCATTGATGGTGAGGCACACTAGTTTATTAAGAGCCTAAGAGCCTTGGTTAATTCATGATTGATTCAATCATGAATTTACCAAGACATATTCGTGGACAATTTTGGGATTTCGTTTTTTTTACTTTTTACTACAAAAATATGATCAGTAACGGGTACGGATAAAGACCTGTTTTTTTTTTGCATTAAATAAAAATAGGGGTGTTTAAAGGACAAACTGACTGAGTAACATATCAACGCACAGCCGAAACTACAGGGCCCGGGAGAGTGTAATTTTGCACAAGGATTGCTTTTACAATGTAGGCGAGCATTAAGAGAGGATTTTCTAAAATTTACCCCCAATGGGGATGAAACGGGTGTCCAATGTTTGTGTGGAAAACCAGATTTTCACGAGGCAAAGCCGCTGGCTAGTAGAATATAACAGGGTACGGCTGCATTTAAGTGTTTTATTATAAAGAGCTCAGAACGTGAGCGCAATGAGGCAAATACTTATGGAAATGCCAGGAATACAGACCTAATGGCTTGGTATAGTTTCATTCATTACCATCAGACCGGAATAATGCGAATCTCTTGTAATTGCGTCTGAGCCGACAGAAAAGTTTCTTATGTAAATATAAAGTCTGGTAGTGAGGATAGTTAGTAACACATTATTCATGGTTTTTTTGTACTGTTTCAGAGTTTCAGCCACTTGCACCACATCTACCTACACTCAATTCTTTCCTGTCGACATTTTTCTGGTGTCTCCATATCACATAGCTTTACCAGGACAACCGAATTCCATAATAAATATCCAACTAACTAAAACCTTCCTAAACGACGAAAGGGCAATATATTTTACGTTTTGCTGTTACTTTTCTCAGTGTAACAATCGAGTTCTTTGATCTAAACATATGTGTAATGCATATTGGAACTGGAACGTTTCCGTGATTGGATCGCGAGCCTTTTTGAAACATGTGTTTTCTTTTGTTTTTATGCCGATATTCGTTTCATCTGTTCTGTGTTTGTTGTAGTAGTGCAAATTTATTTTAAAAAAAATACATTTATGCCAACCCTTCATGCAATGTTATCTGGATTTTCTACCAGTTTGTGCAAAATAAAATACACAATTATATAAGTACGGTCATTTCAACTGAGAGATCTCCGCTATTTGACATTGGCCTCCCCCAAGGGGGTGTAACAATAATTGCCACGCTTGGTAAGCGGGTTGGCGATCGCATTGTAGTTGTTGCAATGCACAGAGAATGCTGCTGACCATTCTCTGCTTTGTCCTATAATCGCCTCTTACGACACCCACGGAAAGAGATCGGATGGTGCTATTCTTTACGTCTGGACACCATACGGTACAACCTACCATTCTTATATTCTAAAATATTACTAAAACCGGTTTCGAATTCATTTTCATTTATTTGCATACGCCGCGAGAGCAGTGGTGGTCGAGTGGTAACAGCCTCGACTTACGAGTTGTAGGCCGCGGGTTCAAACCCAGCCAGGCGCATTACTTTGTGTAATTTATTTCATCGCCACTGCTCTCAAAACGGAGAAGGAAAATATCGTGAGGAAACCGGCATGTCCTAGAACCAACAATTCGATGACATGTGACATCCACCAACCCGCACGGGGCCCACGTGGTGGATTACGGCCCATTCCCTCTCCTAGAGAGGAGGCCTGAGTCCCAACAGCATTATAAGGTCGACTATGCTATGCTAACCTCCGATTTGTGTGTGTATGACACACACACACACATTTACAAACTTTCGCCTGAATAATAGATGATCAAACGAACTTACCTGTGATGTTCGATCATTATTATACGTAGCTTCGTTCACTGCTCTCAAAACGGTGAAGGAAAACATCGTGAGGAAACCGGCATGTCCTAGAACCAAAAATTCGAAGACATGTGACATTCACCAATCCGTACTGGGCCCGCGTGGTGGATTACGGCCCATTCCCTCTCCTGGAGATAGGAGGCCTAAGTCCCAGCAGTGGGAACATTAAAAGGCTGATTATGCTATGCGTGCCCGCAAGCACATAGATGTAGAGAGCTACATGTTTATTTTTCTACATTTTGCTCATTAAAACAAAATATATATGTTTTATAAAGAAATCCTCCTCCTTAAATAAGAGTAGATTCTCTTCCACCGTCCTCTTGCAGTGATTATCACAATAGAAAACCTGGAGATCAGTCCAAGAGCACTACTAATTTTTTCAAATTTGTTCCAGCGGCGGTAGTGGTAGCCTTCTTCGTGTGCTGGGCCCCCTTCCACTTCCAGCGGCTGTTCTTCATCTACGGCACTTCGACACCGCACTACCACACCATCAACGAGTACTTATTCTACGTTGCCGGAGCTTTTTACTATATCTCTGCTACTGTGAACCCCATCCTTTACAATGTCATGAGCCATAGGTGAGTGGTCTTCAATTTCTTCATTAAATTAAATTTAACATTTTGTATTATTTTTAGTTTTTGACATTTTGTATTTTTTTAGTTTTTGACATTTTGTATATATTTTAGTTTTTGACATTTTGTATTTTTTAGTTTTTCACATTTTGTATCTTTTAGTTTTGGACATTTTGTATTGTTTTTTTTTTTATATTTTTGACTCTATTTTTATACTTATAATTTATTATTTTATTCGTTTTTGTTCTGACATTTGTAATCTAATTTATTGACATTTAATTTAATTTGTTGACATTTTTAATTGATTTATTGTAATTTTTCAATTATATAGCATATTATAAATATATTTTTTTGATGTTAATAATTGAGTCATCATTCATAGCGGAATATGAAGAAACAATATTGTATTAAGATCTATACCTACCACCATATTTCAAGCAAATAAATGATATTATTATTGTTATATTATTATTATCAACAGCATGTCTATGAGACACTATCTCATCATCAACGGGCACTGGTTGTATAGCGCCGGAGCCACTAAACTAATTTTACTAATGCAAGGAGAATAAGACCGGTGGAAACAACGGTGTTTGAAGAACCCCTATGCGTATCTATCTTTGAACGTCTTTTGACCAATTATTGTTATTGAAACAAAGTAATCTATACAGTAGCCAGTTGGGGATTTTGCACGAAGCTCGAGCGCGTCAGAAAAACTTATGGGGAGAAACCTTGCACCCTGTAATGTACCCCTACCACATATGAACCCTTAATATAGTGGGGTGCGTTGAGGGTAGCACGTCAGATTAGTAGAAAAAAAATGATCCTCGGAAAAACTCGAGCGCGTCAGATTAAGACAAGGTAAGTTAGGTACGATCCAGTTGGGTAGATGATCCAGTTGGGTAGACGATCCAGTTGGGTAGGTCTAACTTCGAGAGAGAGATTAATCGTCGAATCCGACTCGGCCGTTCTGGAAGCTGCGCGGTATTTTCTCATCCAATATACCACACTGAGACACATGGTCAGCTGTGTGTACTACACCGACGATACCATGGGCCGTTTCGCCCGGAAAGAGATGGATGCGTCTTCTAAAGTGGTAATTAAAAAACAAAATTAAAAAAAAAATTGTTTGAGGTGGACTTCGTAGTTTTTAAGCTTAGTTTTTAAGTAAATATTTGTCATGATGAAGGCACGACAGAATGTCTATGTAAAAAAAATAATTAACAAATAACACTGTAAAAAATGGCGCAGACCATCATGTCTGTGGTAGAATAGATAGGGAAAAAAAATATACCACACTGTCTCAAGACGAAAGCCAGTGATGAGATATGGCTCCAAAACGTGGTCGCTTACAATCAGAAGACTTAAAGTCACCCAAAGGGCAATGGAAAGGGCTTTGCTCAGAGTTTCCTTGCGTGATCGACTCAGGAATGAGGATATCCGCAGGAGAACCAAGGTTACCGACATAGCATGAAGAATTGCCAAACTTAAGTGGCAGTGGGCAGGGCACATTGCTCGCACAACGGATGACCATTGGGGCCGAAAGGTTCTGGAATGCGCGACCACGTACCGGAAGACATAGCGTTGGAAGGCCTCCTACAAGGTGGACCGATGACCTGGTAAGGGTTGCGTGAATCCGGTGGATGCGAGACGCACAGGACCGTTAATTGTGGCGACACTTGGGGGAGGCCTATGTCTAACAGTGGACGTCTTACAGCTGAAAAAATGATGAAGTTAATAAAAACTTACATTCAAAAAAATGTATACTTCAATAATCTGACAATTTGAGCGTGGCTTAAGCAAATGAGCGAATCTTATAGTTAGGTTGTAAGGTTCCTGTTAATATTTTGTTGACTAACTGCAGAACACTGTCTCCTAAGTCACAGGTCTCACCTAGTTTAGTAGGCAGGGTCCTAATATTAGACGATACCTTCCAAATTTAATGTATCTATGTATGTAAGTCTTAACTTTGTTTATAAGTTTTTCTTTGTTTACTTTGTTTTAATTGCTTCAATAAAGTTATTATTATTATTATATTAGTGCAATTTTTTTTACCGCAGTTTGCTAAGGTAATTTTGTTAGGAACGTTGAAAATTACTATACATCGCCCCATGAAAACCGTCAGATTATATGTTTCAAAATAATAAAAAAATCAATCGCGCTCGAGTATTTCCAGGTGACGTTTTTTTGTACATTTTTGAATATTCTTACACGCTCTCCCTCCACTAAAATTGCAACTTGTGATAGACTTTTTTTCGTTTTAGAACGTAATCTTCACAGTCCAATAGGTCCCCATGACGCTTTAGTAACTGCAAATTTAGCACCCCATTATTAATACCAAATAAACAACATCTATGCCTTTAGCTGCGATCCAGAGTTTTTTACTGGGTGTCACGTACACAACATTACTTTCTTTGTATAAACTAACAACTAAAGTTTTGGTCTTGCAAACTTAACCGTTTTACCAACATCACCTTGACTATATACTCGTAGTTCAATTTTATCATCTTTAATCTATAAATTATCTCCTTCAGGTACCGCATCGCTTTCACAGAAACTCTCTGCTGCGGGAAGGTCGGTACAAAGAAGAGCAGATGTCGCGAGCACTCCAGCATCAGAGAAACCACGGTAAACCACACCTCTGATGGAACCCACCTCGTCAGGGTCCGCTCCGAGGTCCAAGATAAGCGAAACCGCATCGACAGGAGAAGTAGGAGATGCAGCTACTATGGAACAGAAACCACCAGCCTATGCAGCGAGAAATGGAGACAAGAAACGCCAAAGAAGATGAACAGCATTCTGATTAATGACAGGAATAGCGTAACATCATCTTTGTGTAATAATAATGATAGCAAGCTGTTGTATAGTGATTTTAAGATTGATGGTGACGTTACTTAAATTCAAAAAAGTATGGGTAGGTATGCGTAAAGGCAGATTTTTCAGCAGATATTGTGATAAAATGATTGTAGATACTTAATATTTAAAATATTTGTATATTTAAGAATTATGCAAACGTTTTTTAAGTGTATAATGATGATGTTCATTTTAAAATGGCAACTGTTTATTTATTTTTGAGTAAGTATAAATAGTAGGTACAATGGAAGAATTCTACAACATAAATCGGATTCTCGGATACTCATGAATTTGCTCCTTTTGGGTTTGAATTATGTGGGTATATCTCGATAACTGTTAACGTTATAAGAATTTAAGAGTACCTACTAAAAAATCCTATTATTATACGAAGCTAGAAATACTATTATTAGGTACACGTCACTCACCGTTCCAATTGTATTGCTCCTCTAGGGAATATACCCAAGAATACAATATAAAGAGGTTGATCGACGCTTCACGTGTGTGATTGCCTATGGATATGTTATGAAGGGCTATTCTCTATGGGTTGGAGGAAACTAATTGAATTTCTACGAAAATGTCAGTTTGGGTAGTTCATTGTTACACCTAAGTGGTAATTAGTGATCAGGGAGTCATTATACAACGTGTAAATGTTATCACAATCAGAAAATTAGGTAAGTTAAGTTCATAATTTAAACACTGAATTTTTTCTTTAAAATGCACTTAGGTGGTGTTTTTTTTTTAAGAAATTAGTTATCTCAATAGTAGTTTAGTAATACGGGCATCGACGCATTACATTAGTAACGCATTAGTGTTGGTATCTAAGCACGCAAACACAAACACGCCAGTGACACATCAAGATTTTTCAAGAATTTATCAAAATAGGTATTTTTTAATCTTATTAAAATACCTCTTGATTATTTCAGGATAAAAATTACCTATTTCATGCTGAAATCAATTCAGTAGCCGATACTGAACATACGATTTTCAGGATGTGTATTTATTATCCTACATGTTATATTACTATACCCAAGTTAGTATCTATGGTGCTCATAACATTTGTTTATTAATTAGACTCACGCTGGACTACTATCTCACCCGATGGTTAGCGATGATGTGGTCGACGATAGAGCGACGCTTGCCTAAAAGTAATCTATTTACTCTTGACTTAAAGACCCCCAGTTTGTAGCAATCAGGAAACACAGACTGCAGCGAGACGTGTCTCAAACTAGTATATAGTTATCTGTGTAGGCATGGTATTGTCAACACTGCTCCCTGCCGGGCCGTGGGGGTCATTCCGTGTTCTACATTTGCAAATTCATCTTTTTTTTAAAACTAAATCTTTATTGTAGATTAACGTTGATAAACAGGCAAACAAAAAACAATTGAGTGCTTCATAGATCAATGGCAGAAAATTAGAGAGAGAGAGCACAAGTAGAAAAAAAAACAATTTCAATTTTTGACGTTGATCTGTCGCTGTCAATTATTCTGCTTTACATTTTTTTTATTGTATGTGTTTTGGCTCGGATACCGAGTCCTTTAAGCCATGCCTTCGTATAAATAATTCATTAGTTTACAATTAGAATATGGATGTACACATTCTAATGTTTTTATAGTATTTGGCAGCAAATGTATCAAGTCAACCTTCTCGGCAAGCTTCGCTAAGGTAGTCAACACTACAATAAAATTAAATAAAGTTCTCAGCTCCATTTTACCGAGATCGCACCCGTTTCAATGATTCCACATAATTATTGTCCAGTTGCGCAGACACTTGAGATACAAAACTACACCAATTTTACATCACAATATCCACTACGAATCAATTAGCGAATAATCAAAACAGTCACTGAACTTCACTCGAAAAAATCCCGCCAAAATCTCCTTATATAATACTACACTTCTGGACACATCTATTGGCCCACCTTGTATTTTCAGTTTCGTTTGGTCCTTGCTAAAATTTTATATTAGGTCGAGCAAAAAGTTTTTATGCAGTTTTGAACCTGGCACATTCACAATTTCATTCAATAGTCTTTTTTGAATTTCGAACACAGAATTTAAAGAAACAAAAGACAATTTGGAGCCTGTTTGTTGATATCAAACAATCGCATACTAAGAAAACTTGGTTTTATTGGTTTACTTGGATTTAATTCTTGAAAAAGTGATTGATATCTTTGGTTTTGCAACAAACATTACTTATTCTTAACATTAAGGTGAGGTTCTATCAATAATCTATGGATACTTCACCTGAAGTCGCCGCCCAAGCTGTGGCAGTTATTCAGGTCGGACACAGCCAAAGAAACGTGAGTGTTCAACTTAATTTAAGTCGATCTGCGGTCCGAAATGTTTATCGGAGGTACCTAGAGACTGGCGGCTTTGTTCGTCGCCAAGGAAGGCTACGATCTCGGGTCACAACTGAAAGGCAGGATCGATTCATCGTGACGACCAGCTTGAGAAATCGTCACCTTACCTCCATTGAGATACAAAACCAACTTCGCGACTTCCACGGAGTATCTGTGAGCGCTCGAACTGTTCGGAGAAGGTTAAAAGAACGCGATATGGTACCACACAAGCCAGCTAATGGGCCCAAACTAACGCGAGCCCACCGAACAGCGCGCCTTCATTTCGCACGCAGTCATTTAAATTGGACACAGCAAGATTGGAGCCGTGTACTCTTTTCTGATGAGTCTAAAATTGTGTTACATGGCAATAATGGAAGGAAGAAGGTCTACCGACGTAAGGGAGAGCGTTTCGCACAATGCTGCTTTGAAGAGAGGGTTGCTTATGGCGGTGGCTCATGGACTGTCTGGGGCGGTATATCCGCGAGCGGCAAAACTCAACTTGAGGTTGTTACAGGACCACGGCTGCCAACATTAAATGCTGAAAGGTACATTCGTGAGTGCTTAGAACCTCACGTGATACCATACGCGGACTATGTGGGCCCAAATTTCCTTTTTATGCATGATAATGCAAGAGCCCATGCAGCCGGCATCGTCAGGGAATATATTCGGGATGTGAACATCACAGTTATGGACTGGCCATCCAGAAGCCCAGACATGAACCCCATTGAGCACATGTGGGACGAGCTAAAAAGACGTGTTAGGGCTCGTCAGCCAGTTGCCCAGACGATGCAGGAGTTGAAAACTGCCATAGAAGAGGAATGGGAGATGATCCCTCAAAATTTCATAGAGCGGTTGATAAACTCTATGCCTAATCGTATGAGAGCTGTGGTAGATGCCCATGGAGGCAACACGCGTTATTAAATTAAACCTTTATTTGATAAAACATGTTTTTTATTCAAAAATCAATTGCCTTTAACAAGGCGCATATCCGACTTGTTAGGCGTAGCTCCATGTCGTATGGTATTCTGAATTCAAATTTAAAACAATACGATCGAAAAAGATGGTAAAATGTATCAGGTTTAAAACTGCATCAACAGTTTTTGTTCAATCTAGCAATCATATTTCGGTAGGGGCCATCGAAACCTAAACTCTAAGGTGGGCCAATAGATGTGTCCAGAAGTGTATATATATCTAATATATAAAATTCTCGTGTCACGGTGTTCGAACTTGAACTCCTCCGAAACGGCTCGACCGATTCTCATGAAATTTTGTGAGCATATTGAGTAGGTCTGAGAATCGGCCAACATCTATTTTTTTTATTTTTTTATTTTTTTTTTTATTTATATGGCAGAACAACGTTTGCCGGCTCAGCTAGTAATATATATAACAATCGACTATGAATACCACAGCCCCCCTAGCCAAGTTACAATCGTATCGTTCGGCGCGAACGCCTCGAGTAGGACACGCCTCCAATTCCTTTGTTCTGACGTCATCTTAACGCTCAGTCACGTGGTCAGAACAAAGGATTTGGAGGCGTGGCCTACTCGAGGCGTTCGCGCTGAACGAAACGATTGTAACTTGGCTAGGAGGCAGATAATATTAGATTTACTTATTTATTATCTTCAAAGTTCTGTACTACGTTAATCGTATCAGTGTTCCTGTGAGTGAAGCTGCATGCTGCAATATTAATATTGCCTCACCTATCTCGGCTTTCGATGATCAGTTTGATATTTGAAACTTGAAAGTTTTAAGTCGCAATTCATTCAAATTGTGAACCTTTTTCTAAGTAAAAAAAACCTTTTTTATTCTATAATAAATATATTTTTAGTGTTGTATTTATGTTATACCCACTCAAAAAATAAATTTATTTTTAGTTTCCCATCCTGCTTCGTTAATAAAATTAATAATGGCAAATGTAGATCATTGGGTATACTCCACATCACTCAAAAATGTTTAAAATAACTAGCGTACTTAACTAGGTACTTGTTTAGTTAATGTGCATTACTCATAGAATAAAATTATAAAATGTATTTACATTGTATTGTTAGATATATATCTATTTATTTAATTATAATAAAATTGCTTGGAACGAGTTAACTTTATATTAAATCAAATTTTGTACATTGATGTAATTAATATAAAATTAGAATGTAATTAACATAATAAGCAATTGTTTTATGATTATCATTGTAACAACTACTCGTAATTACTTTTAAAAACACTAATGTGTATTTATAATCCTAAGAAAATAAAATGAACTAATTCTAAAATAAACTTGCTGTTATTTGATTTAAATTTATAATCTGTTCAAGTTTCAAAAATTAAGTTGAACGGTTAAAATTGTAGAAAAAATTGTGCTTAAATGTAGAAATTCAAAATTTAATAGTTTTTATTTCACATATGCCTACATGGGCACTTATAAAACGTCAGAAGCTAGTGAAGCTAGTGTAGACAGTCTAATACTAGAATTAATTGGGTCTTAGTAGTACCTAGTTCATTGGTTGTGCGAAAGTGAACCTCAGGGCAAGGAAGGAATAGGAGTAGGTTTTAGTCAGTGAAAGTCTCACACAAAAGTACAAGAGATGTGTCTAAAAATGTAGTACCTAGTTAGCTAATCCTTAACCTTCAATAATAATAATAATTTATTAGTCCAGTGTTACAGAATGTATCTTAATCTACTAAAGTTATGTTACATAGAGGTATTAAAAGTAACTGGTAAAATTAACATTAAATTGAACTGTGGTCCCCAAACTAGGCAGTGCCTGTATCTTGGGGGCCAGAGTTACGTTTAGTTACATTTAGTCCAAGACATGCTTGCAATTAGGTCCAAGATCCTTTTATAGATTACTAGCTTCTGCCAGCGGCTTCGCCCGCGTGAAAGTATACAATATATTGGCTGTTACTCAGTATTAAATTAGCATAATACTGGTGAAAGAATTTTTAAAATCAGTCTAGTAGTTTTTGAGTTTATTCGTTACAATCAAAAATACGAACATACAAAACTTTCTTCTTTGTAACATTATATTAGCATAAACTAATTTCTACCAACAGTTCTGCCCACGTGAAAGTTGAAAATTATTCCAGGCTACATGGCCTACCTGTGTAACAATTTTCATCTTAATCCGTTCGGCCGTTCGAGTGTAAAGAAGAAACATACACACACACATGCAAACGGTCGCTTTTACATTGTTAGTATGTTAATTTAGTATTATTCAAGAGGTGTATCTACTTTGTTTGTACTTTGATGACAATATGTATAGGTACTCATTAAAAACCCTTCAATTGAATTATATTTTTATTTTATTGATATAAACCAGTGCTTGACTGCGATCCCACCTGATGGAAAGCAGTGATGCAATCATTGATGGTGATGCGCACTAGTTCATTAAGAGCCTATTCACTCTAGCCTTGAAGACCGCAGCAGGCAAATTGTTCCAAATTAGGTACTCGAGCCAAATTATGACAACGAAAGAACTAAAATAAAGTTAGCGGCGAACATTATAAATACCGACGAATTAAATATAGGGTAAACTAAATTAACCAACGAAACTCGACGAAAAAATAAATCTTCACTTTAAATTTTTGTATTTTTACTTTTTTCGCCACGCTAGCAAAGGAGATGATCGCAACTGATGACACGGGATTGTGGACGACGAGTAATGGGTAGTTCGCTGTCCAACAGTCCGGAAAGAACTGACCCGTCGACGGCGCGTATTATTGAGAACAAAACCATAGGGGCCTCGTACTTAAAGCTAGAATTCTCTAGGCCCTAGCGGAAATGGGCCTAGAGAATTTTCTAGAGACACCTTGGTCCTGTCACGCTCTCTCGCACCAATCTAGAGCGAGAGAAGTTATTTGATTACTTCCCACCTCAAAAAAAAAAAGAAAAAAATCTACGAAGTTTCTCTGAGTAATTAAATTAAACTCTGGTATAAAAGATGTGTGTGAGTGGCGACCGCGCACCGGAAAACGCAGCGTTGGAAGGCTTCCCACAAGGTGGACCGACGACCTGGTGAGAGTCGCGGGAGTGCGGTGGATGCGAGACGCACAGGATCGGTCGTTGTGGCGACGGGGGGAGGCCTATGTCCAACAGTGGACGTCTTTCGGCTGAAATGATGATGATGATGATAAAAGATGTATTCACAAACGGTAGCGTGGGTCGTTTGACAACAAATATCCACAATCCTATGAAGCTACGCGTCCATGGACAGTAGGCCATAATGAAATCCTTCAATTTGTATTTATTTTGTGAACTTGCGCAATAGCCATTTTGAATTTTACCTGTTAACAAGAAGGTACATTATTGTAAGACAAGGATTGGTTTATTTTTCACTTATAACGGAACAACAGCTGTGTAGAATTCATCTCAAGCAAATTAACTTTATTTATCCTGAAGCAATAAGAGCCATATTTTAGATTAAATCAAATGGTTTTGGGAAATTGCCCCTAAATTGGTTCTCTTTACAAAATACATCTCAAAGGTCCACTTTTTAGGTAATACTGTCCGTCTGTCTGTCACCAAGCTGTATCACATGAACCGTGATAGCTAGTGTTACACTAAAAGTCGATGAGTGAACGCATCCCTACGTCACCGCGTCCCATCGCCCCGCACTAGCATCTTTGACAACCGGGACACAGAGAATTGCGCGCCATTTTCGTAACGTTGTATTTTTTCTAATTAGAAGTAATAATTAAATGTTTTGCGAGATAAAACTGCATTTATCATTATCACTAGACTGTTGAAATTTACACAAATGATGTATTTCTGTTGCTACTATAACAACAATACTAAAACCAGAATAAAATAAATATTTAAGTGGAGCTTCTATACAACAAACTTGATTTTTGTGTGATATTATAATATAGTGTATAAACTTATACATAATGGTACGGAACTCTACGTGCGCGAGTCCGATTCGTACTTAGCCGATTTTAATCTTTGATACCCTGTTCTGTGGTGGGAAATCTTCAAATAAGTTTTTGCGCTCTAGGGCCCCACCCTCCACTAGAGGGCGTGTCAGACTTTTACTAACTAAAACCGACCCGTGTTTCTTCATTAGCCCTTTGCGTTCTAAGGCTGAGACTCTTTCAATCGCTCCTGCAGCAATCTTTGATTCCTTTAGGGATGGATCTTGATGGTCTCATCCAGCCAGTGACCGGAATGTGCCTGGTGGCACGGTTGGCGCAGAGGTAGAGCGATTAGCTGCCGCATTGCGTGTCACGTGTTCGACTTCTGCACGGAACAAAATATTTGTATAGCGTATATAATTTAATGTCTATGTGTATAGCCTACAAATAGGTGTTCTGGGTTTGGGTCAAAATATAAGTTTTTTTGCGACATATATTTTTTTCTCACTAACTTACAATTTTGATTTTTTCACAACTTCAAGGGATCGCAGATTTGAGTATATGGTTTTAAAAATTAAAACCATTCCGGGTTCCCGAGATAAAGGGTCTTGACAGACAGATAGACAGACAGACAACAAAGTGATACTACCTATAAGGGTTCCGTTTTTTCCTTTTGTGGTACGGAACCCTAAAAAATAAGAAAGTTGCGTGTAAAATAAGAAAATTTCAAAATACTAGGACTATTTAATCTACGCACCTTTGACAGTTCTTAGCAAACAGGCCAACGTTTGTCGGGTCACCTGGTCACCTAGTACAGTATATTTAAAACAAGCCGTAAGTCAGGTGGAATTTCTCATCCACGAAAGTCAGGAACTTTCATACAAACTTACATCCTCTTTAACCTATGTTGGCAAAAATAAGGGCAGAATTCACCAATAAAACTAATCACGTTTTAACGTTTGGCTCACATAATCGCGTTTAGCCGCTGTCACTAGTGTCACTTGTCTGTATTTTTCTTTTGTTGTATTTTTACAAGTGACACTAGTGACAGCGGCTAAATGCGATTATGCGAGCCAAAAGTTAAAACGCGATTAGTTTTATTGGTGAACTCCGCCCTAAGTTGTATACATCCAGTTTCGCCACCCTGTATAATATAATTAGAAAAGATTTCTAAACCCTATGGATATGAATTTTCAAAAATCATACCATCCTTTACTTTGTGCAAAATCTCGTATTTCTACGCCCAGCGGCTAAGATTATGCGTAGGTAGACTGACAATTTGTTTTTATAATGAAGTAGTAATAACATTTATCATTCTATAATGTCTTATTTAGTTAAATTAACCAAACATAAAGTTCCTCCATCTCATTGTCTTATCCTGAGGGGTGTATTTATCCGTTGCCGAAATGGCGTCAGCTGTCGGTGGAATCAGATGAACACGACGCTCGCGCTATCGCGGGAATCCCGGGGGACACATGGCAACAATGTTATACCTTGCTGTATCCCGGGATATCTCGTGTTGTATTTGACAAAACAAGATAACCCGGAACCAAATTGTGGCGGGAGGTTGATTTTGTAGATATCAAGTAACTAAGAATATAAAAACTAAAATGTCAAAATCCTGCTTCGCGGTATTGGAGGTTTGCAGGACTTTTGACCCTTCTCCAATCAAATAAACAATCAAAAATTTTAAAAGCTGATCATTTTAGTTAAAAAATCATTTGAAATAGTAAGTATTCTTCATATACATCTTAAAACAACAACAACAACAACTACTACAACAACAACTTAAAACTTACATTTTGTATTCTTTTTTTTTCTTTATACGTTAGTTTAGTTAGTAGTAGCACACATTAGTAATTTTGAATATTATGAATACACTATCAATCCGTATTTGATGGGGTATTCATAATATCCAAAGTCTGTGTGATTTAGATTTTTACGAGTGCAATAGAGCTTTTTAATAGAACATTTTAAAGCAGAAAATATTTAAAATTTGAAATCTAAAAATATATTAAAAAATGTCATAAATATTGCGAATAATAACAGTACTGATCCGGTGGTGGGTAGGCGCAGACCTTGAACAAAAATTAAATATCGTGTCCCCCAATTAAAAACTCCGTGATAGAAAGGATATTACAATGCTACACTATTATTATAATTTAAAAGAATCTGAAATCTGAAAAATGGCGGAATGAGTGGTTTCAAGTTCAGTGATCAAATCAAATATGACAGTCTAATAAAATCAATAACAAGTTTGTTGCTAAGAAAATCATGCTCAAGCAAAATTCGACCTAAACTCGAAAACAAGTTATTCAGTTAGCTTTCAGTATTGTTGACTGTACTTCTTTCTAATGCAGTCAGTCTGACGCAAA
Source organism: Mythimna impura (assembly GCA_905147345.3). Classification (NCBI taxonomy): domain Eukaryota; kingdom Metazoa; phylum Arthropoda; class Insecta; order Lepidoptera; family Noctuidae; genus Mythimna; species Mythimna impura. The sequence continues at coordinate 34,498,418 of LR990341.1, forward strand.
TAAACCAAAGAGAGATACTACTAGAATATATCATTGTACTCTACAAATTGTATGTCGTCGTCAACCATACATAAGAAACTGAAATACTACATAATGAGGGAAAATTCACAGCAGCAGTTGGCGCCACTTAGCCGTCAGGTCTTTTCGTTTGAAACACAACACAACCCCTGCCCCTCTAGCCAAGTCACAAACGATAAACGTAAACTCTCAGTAGTCTTTAATAGATTTTCAACTTTATATAATTGGATATAAAGTTGAAAATCTATTGAAGATTACATAGTGTTTTCGTTCGTTCCGGTCGCTAACGCTCAGTAGTCTTTAATAGATTTTCAACTTTATGCTCTTAGGTATAAAGTTGAAAATCTATTGGAGATTACTAAGCGTTCACGTTTATCGTTTGCAACTTGGCTAGGGGGGCTGGAATGGTCTTTTCCTTTGATACATGACGTTGACGTCTAAGTGTCGCCAAACATGGGCCACATGCCACAGCCACAAACGCCGCCACGAGAAGCTAGAAGCAGCCACAAAGGAAGCTGAAGCGCGCCACAGCCACTTGTGGCCGGTGGCTGCTAATTTTTTAAACCCATACGCGCAGTATCATAATGGACTCTGACGAAGAAGGTTTAAATGCGCGAGTGGCGTGTGACGGCGTTTTGTATCGGCGTTTAGTGGTCAGTATGGGCCACAAGAAGCGAGCAGAGTGTGGCGGCCACCGGCGTCAACCGTGTGCGGCGAATACATATAAAATACTATGAAACCTACAGGAAATATGCCGGTGGCGGCGTTTTGTGGTTGTGGCCGTTGGCCCGTGTATGGCGATGTCTAACAAATGTCGTCACTCGTCAATGTCCACACTAGAGTATACAAGATCCTTGCATTAACATAAGCGTTTTGACAGGACCTGGACCTGACGCCTCAGTGCTGCCATCTGGTGAACGTCAATTTAGAACACCCTCATTGGACGGCATTGTGAATGCGGCTCTTTCCTGTAGGCGAGACGAATCGGATTACTTTGTCAAAGTCAAACACGAGCACTTTCACGACAACTGTTGGGCGTCGGCGTTACAGACATTGTTAAATGATTCAGCTATGTGCTGCGTTGGAAAGAAAATGTCGTCTTTGTCATTTGATGGATTAGGAACTATCAGAATGAAGTGAATAACGTTCAGAACGGAACGAACGAGGTCTAACACGCCTCGTAGTGTCTTCCTAACTGTGTGGCTCAAAAAAAAAGTGTTCTCTGCCATAGAAATTATTATTATAGATATTGGCGTTGTGTGATAGTTGTGGAAAAAAAAATATCAAAAGGAACATAGATAGACGTCCGGCATAGCCAGAAAATCAAAATATTTATAAGGGCAAAAGTTTTTTCTATGTTACTACTTCAATCTTGGGGGAGTCATTTCCCACTTTTACGAAGGTGAAACCACTGGAATAAGCTAGTTTTTAATATATTCTACTATTGAATTTCAAAGACTCGTCAATTAGTCAGAAATTTAGTTCCCTGTTCAAAAGCTTAAGGTTTTGTGAAATAAAAAACATATATCTCATCGCCTCACCATCAATGATTGCATCACTCAGGATTGATCAGGTAGGATCGCAGTCTAGCACTGGTTTATATAATTTAAAAAAAATAATTAAAAAATGTGGCGGTCAAGCAACTTCAGTTTATTTAACTAATTCGTCGTATTTCAATTTTTCAACTTGATTACGTCCATTAGATGGACTCAATAACATCGATATTCAAATAACTTCGCCAACTTTGTCATTTTGTAGCAATTTTCCATAAAATGTGGTGCTCTCTAAGTTACGATTCGCTTCATTTAACTTTGAGATTTTGCGCAAAACGAGCAATGTTCTGTCTCCTGGGTTCTTGACTTATGAAGGAACAGACCCGGCTGATGTGTCGTCTCATACAGGTGGTTTATGTCCAGCAATAGATGTCATCCGGCTTTTTTTTTTGAGGTGGGAAATCATCCAATGACCTCTCTCGCACTAGGTTGGAGCAGGAGGGCGTGTCAGGCTTTTACGGATTAAAACCACACCCGAGTCCTTCAGCTACCTTTTGCGTTCTAAGACCACGAGTTTCCTTTTCAGAAAATCCTCGTGAGATGTCTTTCGGCTGAAATATACAATTACATAAGTATACGTGGAGACAACGCAAAACGAGAAAGTTTGTGAGTGTGTGTGTTTATACCTTCTTCCCGCTCGAACGGCTGAACGGATTTCGATGGAACTTGGTACACGGGTAGACCATGTCCTGAAATATTACATAGGATACTTTTTATCCCGGAGTATATTCCCTTGGGATAATTTTCTGCGAGCGAAGCCGCTAAAAAATACTACCTATACCCTATTCATCTGGGCTTGAGACAAAATGTAAACAATAAAAACAATGTAGGTACCATCGAACAAATTTCTTTGACGTGTTTGAATACATTAATAACAAGTCGCCTTTTCTGTTGAATCCATCATTGGCGTTTTCTATACTCGCTTTTTCTTCGGCAAATAACAACAATTCAACGAAAATATCTCGTATCAACAAGTTGATCGATAGTGAAAAAGATGGCGGATTATAACCCATCCGATAACAAAATGTCACATTTTTATGTTAAATGTTAGCAGTATCTGCAGTCTATAATTTAGTAGTATTAAAAATGGTTTGTTTACCTTTTATCTCACGGCTCCCTGGATAGGGTATAAGTACATTTAAGTTAAATTTCTAATTTAATTATTCCAGTTAATATGTTGTATCTATAATTGTGCCTATCGACCTGACAGCCGTCCTAATCCCTACTGATAACTTTTTTGTTTTAAAACTCGAATTAGTGTTTATTTCTTTTACTTTTGATGAAACAGCTGGCTCAGAAATACAGAACTTCGTACTACACTCGTACTTGGCCCATTTACATTAGGCTACAGAAAATATAAGTAGCTTACTTCTGGCAGTTTTTTTTTAAGTGGGAAAATCATCCAATGTCCAAAACATCGCTCTTGGGCGGTGCGTAAGTGTGTGTCAGACTTTTACTGAATAAAGACCCACTCCTGTTTCTTCTTTGCCTTTCATACCAGAGCCGGGTTTTCCTTTCAGAAGCGAACTCATGGCCCCAGTAGAACTTCTGGAAGTGGTTTCGCACGCGTGAAAGTCGATACAATTCTTAAGGAAACATATATACTCCCAGGATCAAAAAGCATCCTGTTCTATCACAGTGTATGACTACCCATGATATTGTATTTGATAGCAGTTAATATTTTCCTTATGACATTATATGGTTTTTATCAATTAATTTCAATTCAACTTGTGATAAATTTAATTTTAATTCTTGAAAATATTTGTACGCTGAAAACAACAGAATATTTTGAACGTTAATTGTATGTGTTACATACACCTTGTAACAACAATATTCATACAAATAAATTTATTATTATTATATGGGTTATTATATCTTAGAACACTGGGGTCCTGGACCTTTGGAAGGCATACGAGGAGTCGAAACCAAGTCGCAGAGGCCCTTTTGACGCTTCTAATGGAACGTGGTATCTTTATTATTATTATTACCCTTGTCATCAAATTCTATGCAGCCCACAAGACGTGAAGAGGTAACAAACAGACAGCGTTACTTACGCATTTACGAGTGTAATATAATATGGAAGTATAAATTCTGTTGGGACAAGATCACAGCCGATGGCAGACCCCAGATCAACTGAATTACCTCACCGCACGGCGTAACGAGAACTAATGAATAGCAGACCAGCCGTCACAGATTGCGATAACTCGGTTACAGCGTGAAATGAGGTGCTTCTCATCACTATGTCTCCGCTGATTGGGTGCTGGCTGATCGTGTTGCTCGTGCATATCAAGGTAATCTAGGACTTTTATTTATGTGTTGAGGAGTTAAACATGCTGACTTGTGTTTACACAAAATAGTCTGCGTTTTCTCGTCGTCTTCACACTTTTTTTTTTCGTTATGGATAGGCTCGCGTTTGATCACTACCTCACCTGATGGTAAGCGTTGATGTGGGCGACGATGGAGCATAGCAATTTTCCAGATTGGATTAATAATGATGGAGTTGAAACAAACGTAAAAATGCAACCGAATTGCATATAAAAACTTTCAACACTTTCAACCTTATAAAAACTTCAAGACAGGACGCTCTGTGGAAAGTATTGAGCTCTCATGATGCACCTAATGTATTAAGAATCACGAATCGAATTTTGTATCTGTTCGTTTCCCGCATGTTTTTCATTCGACCCCGTCAGACTGTTGCCTTATTGCAGAATTGTTATTACATATTAGTATTAAATTTTTGGAAGTAGCAAAATATACGTACATAAATTACTTATCCGACCTTGACTATAATATACCGATGATTGTGATGATGATGATTATTTTTAGATGTACGTAGTTAGGTTATAAATATTCGTAGTTACTAGTTATACTCCATTCGCAATAACATTAGACATTTATACAAACCTTTTGTACTGTCCGTTCAACCGATTTTGACTTCTATTCCTAAGATTTAAGGAGGGGATTAATAGCAAAAAACTGGTCACAATACCAACTATTTACTGCAGCCACCATTTACCATGCCACCAACGCAATAAAAGTCAAAATCGAGTGAACGGACAGTAAAAAAGATTTGTATAAATGTGGAATGTTATTACGAATCTATATATAAAAAGCGAATTACGACTCACTGATTAATCACAAAATCTCAGAACACCTACAAACTTAAAATTTGGCAGGTAGGTTCCTTATAGGGTGTAGACATCCGCTAGGAACGGATTTTCCGAAATTCACCCCCTAAGGGGATTAAACGGGGGTCCAAAGTTTGTATGGAGAAACCGACTTTCACGCGGGCGAAGCCGCTGGCAGAAGCTAGTGGAGTATAAATATTAACTAACAACTACGAATATTTATAACCTAACTACGTACATCTGGACGGCGAGCAATGGGTGGCTCGCCGTCCGACCGTCCGGTAACCGTCCGGACCGAGCCCAAGTCGTCAACGGCGCGTGCTGTTCCACGCGCGCCTCAAGGAGATGTCAGCAACTGTAGGGGCCTAGCAGGGTCGAAGCCTACTGGGGCCAAGGGTCTGATTCTGAAAGGAAGACTCGGCCCTGGTACGAAAGGCAACGAGGGAACGGGAGTGGGTTTTTAGTCAGTAAAAGTCTGACACTATCTCCCGCCCCGCCCAAGGGCGGGGGATGTCATAAGATGATTTTCCCACCGAAAAAAAAAAAAAAAAAAAAAAAAACTACGTACATCTAAAAATAATATCTACCTACACTTAGATATCGAAGTACTCCTCCAGAAGACTTGTAGCATTGCATTACCACGTTCTATGATAATTCTTTGGGCAAAGAACGAGTCAACCCTCTGGTAACACAATATCGATCAATGTCATATCTTTGAAAAGATGACGATCAGCCGGACCCCATGATCCAAGCGTTAACTCATTTCGATACGCCGCAACCTGATCTTGCACCGTCTGATCCTATTTCACGTATACTGTGTATATTATATATTAGCACAGGTATGTACACATGCCTAGTCGTGTTATGGTAATACAGACCCGCATTTCAGGAAATTGGACGGAGAGTTACCTCGAGTCCAATTGGATATACGTAACTATAAATATCACTCCGGAACGCCGACTCCATAGCCTCAATCTAACTAGGGTTTGCTTTCAAACAAAGTCGGTGTATTGTTTCAAAAACTACTTTATTAAAATCTTAATGTGGAGCCAAACGGCTAACGTGGAGCCAGAAAGTTTATAAATATGAAATTGATTTTTGTAAGACTCCAACAATTCATCGCTGTCCTACCAACCGCACGTAGGTACTATTCATAGTACTGATACCTATAATAACAGGTACATAACTGTTACATTTTACTAATGAATTAAAGACTCATCGAACAGGTTCGTTGATACTTCCGTAAGCACTAGCTTTTCATTTCATCATCTCATCATTTCACTAGATTGGGTATATATAGCGTGATAATTATACAATTTGGCACACAGTCAGACCATGTCAGGACATGGTCTAATTGTGTGCCAAATGCTGACATAATCAGCCTTATAATGTACCCACTACTGAGACTCAAGCCTTCTCTTTAAGAGAGGGAATATTATGGGCCATAATCCACCACGTGTGGGTCCACGTGCGATTTGGTGGATGACACATGTCTTCGAATTTTTTGGTTCTAGGATATGCCAGTTTCCTCACGATGTTTTCCTTCACCGTTTAGAGAGCAATGGCGATGGAAAAAATTAAACAAAGTAATGCGCCTTGCTGGGTTAGAACCCACGACCACGACGACTCGGAAGTCGGTGCCGTTACCACGGGGTCACCACTGCTCTCACTGAGCCACCATGTCCTGGAGTAGAAAATAATAGCACATAGCATACTTTTTGTTCCGGGAGTATATTCTTGTGATAATTTTCTACTTTGACACAGGTGAAGCCGCTGGCAAAAATTAGTTACAATATTAAGTTTAGCTTCATCTCTACGGAACTTAAGAAAATTCCAAGATATTGGAAAATGTCTAAAATTGACTCTTCTCTTCTCGAGAAAGAAACTTGTATTTTTATGCTAGCTTTCCAACTTCCCGTTAGTTCCCCGGGGACACGTCTGTGTTTAATAAGGAGGTAAAGCTGCTCTCCACAGGATTGTGAGCCAATATTTTTCAGCTTTTATAGCCCGTTAAGTAGTCTCAAGACACGTTCTTCTGAAAATTAACTATTATTTATACATTTCCGGTTTTCTGTAAAAAAGGCTACCGTAAAGAAAAAAGCTCCCATAGACAGTTGCGTCCATGTGATGACTATGCGACAAACTTTGGTTGATTTGATAGAAATTATAATCAATTGAACTCGGAGAAATCTCGTAATGTTAAGATGGTTACCCATCCACGGGCCAACCTCAGTAACCGTAGCTTAACCTCGGAATTTATACTTTTATTTATTTAATTGGATCTCCAACAAAGGATACACAGTAACCACAAATAGCACGAGGGGTCCTTTAGCGTGTGCTCCTTCAGTTACAGGAGACCATAGCATGCACATAGAACTAGGTGAAAAAATAATACATATTAAAAATTAGAGTCAAAATACAGTTTGAATTAAAATGATGAATTATACAATTAGAGTGACATAAAAAGGCAATAAATGAAAAAATAAATAAAATGATAACTTATAAAATAACAATTATAAATTAGGATTAAAATGATGCAATATAATATTAGAATTTATATGATTAATTAATAAGTATAGGACTAATCAGAGAAAAAGGAACACATGTATATACATACATCTTTATTTTGCGGTGGTCAAGATATTTTTATATTTTGAGAGTGGCAGTCAGGCAGGGTTATGTCTAGGTTGAAACGCTTCGATAAATCGTTGTAGGTACTGTCTACAGAGTCTTGGAAGAGTGGCGAAGTGTCCCAGATTGGTTTTTGATCCGGGGACGTGAAATAAGCTGTAACAATTATTCCGTGGTAGACGAGATGGCGCGTTTATGTTTAGTTTAGCGAGAAGTTCGCTGCAGTCCAAGGCCCCATTGAATATTTTGTGCCACCAGGTCAGCTGTTTTGCGTCTACCAGCAAGAGATACCAATTCATAATACTCTAATCTATCTCTGTAGCTAATTAAGGCTTTTATTGTTAGATTTTTTTTTATTTTTTGAGTAAATTATGAAGTGTCAAAGTTCATGCAAAATAGTAGATTTTCAGAGGTCTTTGGATCTCGAGGTCACTGGATTAGTTTTAGACAAATTTATAAATTGATTTCAATAGAAGCCTAGATAATATCCACTAGATACTGTGTTTCCAAAATATTTAACGAAAAATGTATAATAATCGCGTAAGAGCGGTTGTATGAAAAACAGTGAAAATGTATGTCGAGTTGCATCCCAATTTCTACGAATACTTATCTGTAGACTTAGCCTAAATTGTCATTCTGTCCACCCTTTTCAGACATCATGGTGCAGCTGCGACGCTAGAGTGAGTATATTATGTTAATGATGACAACTAACTACAGAAATAACTCTAAATCTTCCTGCTTAAAACTTTGGCTAACTTTGGAATTATGTGGAAACGGTTGGTATCCCTACGGCACATCTTTAATTAGACTCGCGTGACATCTTGAAACATCTGAATTTCTGCCATGTCTTATTAACTCAAGTTAGACTATGATTTGACTGTCCTGTTGGTCTAGTGGCCCTGACTGCTAAGCCGGAGGTCATGGGTTCGATACCCACCTAAGATAAATGCTTGTGTGATGAGCACGATCATTTCTGTGTCTGGGTGTTTCTTTTTTCGTGTGGGAAAATCATCTAATAACATCCCCCGCTCTTGGGCGGAGAGACCGTTTTAGTTAACAGAAATCCACCCACAAATGTCATGACGGTGAGCAATGGGTGGCTCGCCGTCCGATCGTCCGGTAAACGTCCGGACCGAGCCCAAGTCGTCGACGGCGCGTAGTGTTCCACGCGTGCCTCAAGGAGATGTCAGCAACCGTAGGGGCCCAGCAGGGTCGAAGCCTACTGGGGCCATGGGTGATGCGAAAGAGATCCCCGTGACCCTGGAAAAAAAAATGGCAAAGAAGGAACAGGAGTGGGTTTTTAGTCAGTAAAAGTCTGACACTATCTCCCGCTCCGCCCAAGAGCGAGGGATGTCATTAGATGATTTTCCCACCCGAAAAAAAAAACCCACAAATGTCATATTTGATCGTTTCCTAGATTATTATAATCAGTCAATAACTCTACACCTACTGCAACTAAAAGTAATTAATAATTAAACTAAAAATATTATTAATAAAATTGCATTACAAAATAAATTAAATTACACAAAATTGAAATGATAAAAATTAAATTAAATTGCAATAGATAATACTGAACCGCAATGCTGATCCGCATCGATTCCAGATTTGTATTTGAGATGACCATAATGTTTTCAGTGCTCGGGCGACCCATGCTACGCGGGGGTAAGTCATTAATATCACTCGACAGTTTCCTTAGTTCCGGCAAAGAAGCCGCTTCTCTATACAGAGAAAAAAAAACGGAAAACGCCTCCTAAGGATTTCCACTTGGTTAAAATCATAGCTGGGCACCGTTAATCAAATAGTTAACTTCGTTAATCGTTAATCCGCTACAAAAAAAGTTAGCTTCGTTAAACGCTAAAGCGTTACATTTCGGAAGAATTAACGCAAGTTAACGTTAATCGTTAATCCGTTAATATGTGTAAAATTACATTTTTATATCGTTGCGTTAGTGAACTTAAAAAACTTATTGGTTTAGGTTCTGGAAGTTAACAGGTTATGAATAAAACAAAATACATGTATAATTCAAATGTGTAATTTAATCGTCGGACATAAGGTGCATATTCCCCTTCATGAACATTAACATGTTGAAGTTCTCGTCTGAAAGCGAGGCTCGTTTTGGTGTCAAAATGTCTTTACCCGTGGAAAACAAACGTTCAACTGCAGCGCTTGAGGGTATAGCAGTATTGTATTTAATAAATAGATTTATGAATATCTGTTCCCCGAGGAATGCAGCATCGTTGAACGAGTCTTTTGATTTCATGTCCAGCCACATTTTAACGAGACTTTGCGCTTTATTCTTTAAAGAATTGGAGCTCTTTGGTTTTTCTGTAGACTGAGTGACTGAATTGAAAAAGTCTTCCTCCTCGTCATCATCGTTGTTACTCGCATTGCTCCCTCCGCCACTTAAACTATCTCTGTCCTTCGAATTTTCCGCTGCTTCTTGCCGTAAGGCATCTTCTATCTTTTTTTCCATGCACTTTCTTACTGCATCCACTCTACTGCTGTCATACGTTTCCAGCCATATCAATCGGAACTTTGGGTGAAATGCCGCGGCAAGTTGGCACTGTTTATCATTCAGGAGTGGTCCAAATAGTCTTTTCTCTATGCCATTTAATAATGCATTGGCTAAAGCTGTGCAATTTACTAGGCCCTTAGATTTAATATTTTTTAATTTATAGACAGTTGCTGCAATCGTCGGTAGTAGTGATCCGAGATATGCTTGAGCTTCTCCTTGGATACGATCGAGGGCATTCGCGACAGGTGCCATAACCTGTAAATAAGTATTTAATATAAGTATTGTGTATTGATATGATGTGGAAAGAAAATAACTTTACTAAAACGTTATTTTAAACTATGTATAAATCTACCTTTGCGTACTCCTTCATTACAGTCACATCTTGGTCATTGAAAGTTGGAATTTTTAGTTGAGTCATAATCCTGTGAAGAGAAGGCCTTTTTGTTTCCAATATAGCGTTGAGAACGACAATAGCATCATACAGAGAGTTCCACCTCGTCGAATTTGGAAGGACAAGTCGTCTGCTTAATTCAGCGTGAATGATATCTGCTGCTACCGTGCTACGTGATTGCTGATTCCAGAGAGTACGTGCCTTGGCTAAGGCACTTCTGTAGGGAGTTTTGAAAACAGTTATTTGTAGAGCAGCATCTGCATCTTTGCTAGCGACCAAATTGAACGTATGTGCAGCACATCTCATGTGAACTGGCAAAGTATTAAAGTTTTCTAATATCTGTTCATTGATTTCATTGCACTGGAGATGATCACGAGCATTCAGTGTGTTTTCTACTGAAATAAATTCTAAGTCATCATTTTCTTCTGAGTTTGGATTTAAAAGATTGGCAATATCAGGGTCAGACTCAGACTCTAAATCACACGATGGCAACTCTGGAAGTATGTCGATCTCCGAGCCGAATTGCACAAATGCCTTTACAAAGTTACTGCCATTATCCGTAGTAGTCCTAAAATAAAATTAAGCCAGCTTTTTAATGTATGTATGAATGTGGTTTGTGGTTTCACTTGTATACGTACGAAAATAAAATAACCTAACCAACTTAAAAAGTTGAAAATCCCCCGACATTTACATTTCAAATTACAATATCTCCTAAAAGGCTAAACCGATTTTGATCAAACCTAGTTAAGAACATTCTCGATCAAGCCAGCTATCAAACCAAAAAAACTAAATCGAAATCGGTTCAGCCGTTTAGGAGCTAGGATGCCACGAAAAATAGTAATGGTAAGTCTATTTTACTGACCTTGTGATTTTTTTATCTATGTGAAATTCATAGTGAATATCTATCATTGCTTGGGCCAGGATGTCGTATGTATGATGACCTTTTAGGCGTATGCACGTTAATACTGCATGCATTCTGGCTCTTGTGATAGGATCTAACCAGTGAACTGTCATGCCCAAATAACTTTTGTTGTGAGCTGACCAACAGTCAGCCGTCGTTGCCACCCAATTAATTTTTCCAAGTAAACTGAAATTAAAATTATAAACAACACATCACGTTTAATAAAAAGCTATAATAATAAATGAAAATTATATACCTACTGTAGGTAACCTACATGCATAGGTACCTATTTTATGAACCCCTAATTATTTTAACTTTCAAATAAAATTATACCTACGTAGGTTACGTAAGGCGAAGTTTATCTTTTAAAAATAAATAGAAAATAGGTATTTATTTTAGTTACTTACCTAATCAGGTGTTGCTTCAATTCGATGTGTTCGTCAGTAATGCGTCTACCCAAAGTTCTTCTTGAAATTGAATTTTTGCTCGGGTTTAAGGTTTTTATCAACGCACCAAAAGACTTGCTTTCGACAACATGTAAAGGAATCATGTTTGAAACAAATAAATTTACTATACATTTTTCCACTTTGGCTTGGGGCACACCGCTGCCAGTAGCTGCAATTCCGAATGACTCCCCGATGCTCAGCTGTCGTCCCTGTTGTATTCTTCTTTTAACAGGATTAGGATTACTGCTACTTGTGCTATCATCGTCAGAATGAGTTCTCCTTTTTGTCTTGCCCCGGTTAGAGCCCGCCTTAACAATCTCTTCAAACTGTACGTACTGTGACTCATGTACCCTTCTTACATGTTGTTTCAAATTATTCAGGCTTGATACATGAACTTTTATTTTGGTGTCTTTCGGCAAGCATCGCTTACACGCAAAAAGTATTTGCTGGCCCGATCTGGATACAAATTCCACATACTCAGTCAAATGTGGCCATGGATTCTCATCAGCATCGCTGGAATTCGATTCCATGTCTTCCATGATATGGTTTTAATTACTACACTGCACAATACACTTTTTCTAACTAAATTACACTCACAAACAAAACACTCGTCACTGTAAGCACCGGCGCTAAGTAATAAAATGATCAAACGAAAAAAAATTCTTCGCAGTTTTCTCACTCGCACGCGCCGGCCAAATATATCTAGTTTTGTTTTTGTTTCACGCGCTGCCGCGCGCCGCCCGGCACTTGTCATTCATTTCATACTTGTCTGAACCTGTTTTTCGCGCCGCGCCGCGGTGCCGTGCGGTAAATAGTAGGCATTGGATTAACGATTAACGGACTTCTGCATATTAACGGAAGTTAATGTGTCCGTTAACATTTTTAAAAGTTAACTTAAAAGTTAATCTGTTAATCAAAATGTTAACTTCGTTAATTAACGATTAACGGATTAACGAGTTAATGCCCAGCTATGGTTAAAATCACATAATATAAGTCTAGTATTCTCCGTTCATACACATTTTGGCACAAGCCTGTTGTGTTTGGCACTAACGATTGCGAGGAGGTATGACTGAGTAAGGAACTTCACGGACGCTCTTTCCAGGTCCTTCATGGCCCTCCTGTAAACCAAATAGCGTCCGTAGCCTGGCGTACTATGGATAAACGAAATAACTTAATAAAAATTTACATCTTGACTTAGCTCGCTAGGCTGTCGAAATGTGGAATGTGGATTCAGCGATCATTGTACCGATAGTAGTGTCGGCCAATGGCCCTAGCCAAGAGTCTCGACCAACACCTCAGAGGGCTCTAGTTAGGCTGCTGCATATATAGCTTGGACCCCGCTCCCGATAACTAGACATACTATTTTCTACATTGTACATTTTGTATTCAAATATTCAGAAATGTGATTATATGAATATTTGAATGAATAAATGGATAAGTCGATGGGGTCGAAAAATTTTGGACTAGCGACCGCGTACCGGAAGACATAGCGTTGGAAGGCTTCCCACAAGGTGGACCGACGACCTGGTGAGGGTCGCGGAGATCCGATGGATTCGACACACAAGACTGGTCATTTTGGCAACACTTAGGGGAGGCTTATGTTCAGTAATGGACGTCTTTCAGCTGAAATGATGATGATGGAACGGATATTAATATTTGTGTAACAACATGTATAATATATATATAAGTTGATAGGTCCTTTTTGATCTTATTGCAGTTCAATGGAATAAAATGTCAATCTAAGGTAAGTGACAAAAACTGAAAATACTTCAGTAAAGATCAATGAAAAAATTGGGAAAAAAGCTAGGGGGAAATACTTCTCAAGAACCAGTCACTTGTAATTTTCATAAACTTTATGAACTATACAGCATCCGAGCATTATAGCCTTATCAGAATAAGGGTATAATGCTCGGATGCTGTATAGCATCGATTTTAGATCAGAATCAAGTAGTGAAATTCCGCAGATAAAAACACAAAACTTTTTTTAAGAAACACTCTCGATGTCTGATTTAAGCATTTGAAGTTGAGTATTGCTCAAACTCTACTTTTGCCAGAAAATCGGTCATAATTTGGCATTTAAGTAGGGTTTGAGACGTGCTTAACTCGAAATACTCAATTCAGAAACCCGCCGTAAGCTTAATACGGGGTCAACGGCCGCTGGTAGGTAAAGTAATTTTAGAGGTATGCGGAACATGCGGGTGTAAAGTCCCGCAAACCTCCGTTGAAAAGGGAAGGCCCTCCGACCAGACGGATGTTATGTTTGGTCCAGGCAACTGCCCGATAGTTGATTTTGGACTGTTGTATATGTTCAAATCGTGTGGAGATCTTATCGCGATGCAGGAATTTGAATTTTAGTTCCTATGTGGTGTTGTAGATGTCGCTACACAATTAATTGAACCTAAAAGTTTTTTTTATATCGATTACTTATCACGTCAGTGGATTTTCGCTAGTTAATTTAATATGTCATTGAATTTTATTTTCAGTGTGACGGTACCATGTGTTCCTCTGGAGTAAGTATTTATAGAATAAGAACTTATTTATAAATAGCAGTTGTAGTTAAATAAATAAACTTTGTAACAACCACGTGGTTCGATATTTGCCGAGGTCAGTCTGAGGATGGGTGGAGTGGACCATCCATTACATGTCATAAAGAGAATCCTCCGTGTCTCATAAAGCACGTTAAACTGTTGGTCCCGGCTGTCATTAGTAGATTGTTTTATTCCAGATAGTAACAGGTAATCATGGAGCTCCGTAAACTAACGGATATCTGAAATAAAAAAAATCAGTACCTAACCGTAAATAACTATATAGATACGGATATTAAAATTATAATAGTAAAGTACAATAGCAAGATTTCATTTTTATTTTTAGTTTAGATTATTAATTTGTTTGACCGGACAAAACAAACAAAAACCTGTAATTTAAGCTCTGCCTTTATCCGAAACTTTTATATCGGTTTCGATTGTTTACTATTATAATTTTAATATCCGTAACTATATAGTTATAGATACCAAAACTATAGTTGGATAATTTTATTCAAAACTAGCTAATTTTCCGAAATAACCCGACGAACGACGAGTATCCACCATTACGTTGTTGAAACCTCTACGGTCCGGACCAAGCGTTTCGCCTCGTCGTTTATACCGCCTACATCGAGGGACTGGAACAATTTGCCTGCTGCGGTCTTCTCGTCCGATTATAATTTAGGTGTCTTAAAAGCTAGAGTGAATAGACTCTTAATATGCGCCTCACCATCAACGTTTGCATCTCTACTAACCTTCAGGTGGGATCGCAGTCAAGCATCAGTTTATATGAATTTAAAAAAATAAAGTAAAAAACTAAAACCCGACTACGACAAAAAAAGAAAACGACGCTGAAAAAGTATGAAACAAGATTTTCATACTTCGAACAGAACAAAAAGAAAAGCCGCAGTCACACGTTATAGGTACCAACCGAAACACTTTAATAACGTGTGACTACGGTTTTTCTTTTTGTTCTGTTCGAAGTATGAAAATCTTGTTTCATACTTTTTCAGCGTCGTTTTTTTTTTTTGTCGTAGTCGGGTTTTAGTTTTTTACTTTATTTTTATTTAAACAATTTTGGTGTTAAACTTAACACATGACTTTTTGTCCGCTAGAGGGCGTCACTTTAAATTTTAGCAATATTTTCGAAATTTACAAATGTAGCCCTTTCAAATAATACCAAACACGGCGTATTTATCTCCATTTTTATTTTTTAACACATACTTTTTGTCCGCTAGAGGGCGCCATGTCGACTTTTGTGACACGTCAAGTAGCCTATATTCAGCGGACAATGAAGACGGTTCTAACGATACCTCATATGTCGAGTTCCGATTGGTAGATTAGGAGCTATGAGGGAACAGATGAACATACTCACATACATACATAGCCTGTCAAAATCATAACCCTGTACCTAGTCGGGTAATAAAAAATAAACATTTTTGTAACTGTATCCGGTATCGGTATAATATTATTCCTATATACGTATCGTATTTAAATTTATAACTTAAGAAAATGAATTTAATTTATTTATTGTAATTAATTAATCTAGGTACTGAATTTTTTTTTTATATGAATGTTATTTTATTGAGAAATTCAATGAAATGTAAAATCTCTTTTTATTGGGAATTAAAAGGCTATTATTATTATTATTATTATTATATACGTATCGTATCCAGATCCAACATCCCTGGTCAGTAGTCAGAAAACCTGAAACCATTTTTGCCAAGGGATGTCGTGTTAGTTAGTTATTAAGTTTTGGTGGTCAGATAGGCAGGCACTCCATTTAATCACTACTCAACTGCGTCCAACCAGACTGGGGGCCGAAGCCAACATGTAAAAGGGCTAGGCAAATTGATTGATTGAGTTCTAGTAGTAATTTAAGCAGTAAGTGAAAGCCAGAAATATGCAAAAAGGTAACTGATGACAGTAAGATTGATCTCCAATTTTCATGTAATGCTAACTTCGTCAGTGGCTAAAGTCGTAGGGGGTCCCAAGCCTTAGCCACTGGTAATTACATGATTGATTCAAAACAAGTCAAGGGGTCACGGCCTACGATTTACACATTACTTTTACATTCTATGAGGCTCAGGCCCACATTTCAAGTCAGTCTTCTATTTTAATAAAGGTTCGCGATTGGCCACTATCTCACCAGCCCCCCTAGCCAAGTTATAACCGTTTCGATTCTCGTTTCGTCGATCGCCTCGAGTAGGCCACGCCTCCGATTCCTTTACTCTGACGTTATCTCAATGCTCAGTCACGTGGTCAGAACAAAGGAATAGGAGGCGTGGCCGACTCGAGGCGATCAACGAAAAGAGAATCGAAATGAAACGGTTTAACTTGGCTAGGGGGGCTGATGATAAGTGATGATGTGGTCGATGATGGAGCACGTTTGGCTAGAAGGTAAAAAACAACCGCAACCGGTAGAAAACCGACAGGTTAGCAATTCTGTGTCGGTTCACTCGACTTATGAAGCCCTTAAGCTCAACCAATAATAAGCTACTTGTATTACTGTCTATTTCATGATTTGAGGTAAGATTGGAGCTGTCTTTCAGCTTCATAACAGAAGACTTCAAAACATACTTACGACGTTCAGCACTAGGGTGCATCGGAAAACACGTATAAGTCATTGTTCTCGGTTGGCATTCGTAGATCGTTGACAGTTGTTGTAGGTAGTCTGACGCTAGAAAGTCAAAACATCAGTTCAACCAAGGAGTTTCATGTAGCCCAATGACTGGGCTGTAGAAGTCGGATAGGCAGTCCCTCCATGTAAAATACTGGTACTCATTTATCCTGTTAGACTGGAAACCGACCCCACACAGTTGGGAAAAGGCAAGAGAGATGATCATCCTCTCTAATAATTATAAATGTTGTAAATAATTATTATTATACAGGTTGTAAATAATAATAATTATACAAGTTGTAAATAATAATACTTATACAGGTGGTAAATAATAATTATTATACAGGTTGTAAACCTTTGATAACTGCAGTAAACTCATTCCACCATCCCGAGTGTCACCATTGTGTGAACCACCCGGAGTATATGGTTAAGCATACAGTGGAGGTGTGTCCCGCTTGGGCGGAGTACCGCCCTAGTACAGGCTTCCGGAGTGAAGAGGAATGGCAGGCTGGCGCCTCCTTCTGCGAAGCAGTAATGCTAGCGAAGGAGATAGCTACACACATAAGGGAACGGAGATCCTTACTCCCCAGCCACCGAGGCCCCGACCCCGGCTACCAACCACGGTAGATGCGGGCTTGCGGACGACGAGTAGGTAATGGGTAGCTCACCGTCCGGCCATCCGGTAATTATAATCGACCAGACTGAGCCCAAGTCATCGACAGCCCCGCGCTCTTCAAAGAGATGTCAGCAAACCGTAGGGGGCTCAGCAGGACCGATGCCCGCTATGGCCGCGGGGATTTTCTAAAAAGGAAACCCGTGAATGCAAAGGGCAACTAAAGGACACAGGTGTGGTTTTAGTCAGTAAAAGTCTGACTCACCCTCTCGCTTCACCCCTTAAAAAAAACCATTCCAATATTCTCATCACCCCGTCCTCTATGACTATCTTCGCTTAATGTGTACAATAACGATTAAAAAACTCCAAGATAAAGCTAATAACGCTTAAACGTCGAAGTTCGAATTGCCAGAAATAATATTTAAACTCAACAAATGAAGCCCCATTACACTGATTTATGGCACTTAGGAAAGGCTACAAAAGCTGTAAATTTGAATCTGTTGAGAAATAAGGTCGTTGTTGATAAAGATATCAGAGTTATTGGATCGTTTGAGCAACCCTTTTTTTTAATAAACTGGAGCCATAATAATTTCTATTCTAATATTATAAAGCTGTTGCAGAAGTTGGTAGATTCATCACACTCTTGATTTGTTGTATTCGTTTTTTTTCTCAATATCATTCTTTATTTGTATGTATGTATCTAAGTAAGTATATATTTATTATTGTTCTTATTTCCTCTCTGTCAGTCTTCTATTAAGTGGCACCTGCCATGTTATGTCTCTGCACCACCCTAAGGTCGAAAATGCCTAAGGCATTAAGTCCGCCTTTGTACAATGTTTCATTAGTGCATAAAGTTTTAAATAAATAAAGCTGAACAGTTTGTTCGTTTGTTTATTTGAACGCGCTAATATCAAGAAGTACTGGTTCGAGTTAAAAAAATATTTTGTGTTGGATAGCCCACTTTTTGACGAAGGCTGTAAGCTATATAATATACATCGCGCTTCGGATCACGAGAGCGGAGCAGTAATAAAAAGCGCTGGTGAAATAAATTATGACTTTGAAGTTGAGTTTTAAGGCGTATGGATGTTACTGATATACGCCGGAGTTAATTGCACTCATGCTCGTACTGCGGCCTGCACCCGCATAGAACCCCGCTGACCGTTAAAACCATTTACTTCCATTGATTGATTTACATATGCTATGTACATTCTGGAGAACACTTAGCCAGCAATTTTTTGTGTAAACATATTTCTAAAGATCAAAGCCGTTTGAAAGGAGTATGGAAAACAAGCGAAAAAATATCATGTCGTTAAATATTTTTTTAAAGTTTTTTATTAGTCATATGAAAATATCATATGTTGATAATGTTGCACATGGATCCATAACAAATATATATCTTTTTCAAACTTATTAAATTAGCGTTACCGAGGCGTAGGCAGGAAAGTCTCTGTTTTATGACACTGCTCGGGGGCTAGGGCTTTCACCAAACTCTTGTTTAGTCTGAAAATATGGCTTGAAAAGTTCATAAGTCCAATTCTCAGTTAAGCCGCCGATTCTGAATTGAGTATTTTTAGTTAAGCTCGTCTCAACCCCTACTTCAATGCTAAATTTTGACAGGTTTTCAGGCTAAAGCAGAGTTTGATAAATATTCAACTTCAAATTATACTTAGATCTGAAATCTGTTGGGGAAAAGTCTCTAAAACAATAGCGTCTGGAACATTTACAGCGACATCACATTATTATTATAAACAATAGAGCCTGATACGTTCTTAGCGACATTATAGAGGTGAAAGTTGGTGCATGTATGTTTGTTACTTCTTTACACTCGAACGGCTGAATGGATTTGAATGAAACTTGGTACACAGGTAGACCATACCCAGGATTAGTTCATAGAATATATATTTTTATCCCGAGAGTACGTTATCTTGGAATAATCACACTAGTTTTATGAAATTTTGTGAGTTTGTTACTGCTGTAGTTGGGAAAATCATCCAATGATATCTCCCGCTCATGGACGAACGGGAGGGCGTGTCAGACTTTTACTGACTAAAAACCCACTCCTGTTCCTTCTTTGCCTTCGTCCAAGAGTCGAGTTTTCCTTTCAGAAACAAACTCTTGGCCCCAGTAGTCTTAATCGACCCTGCTGGGCACCTACGGTTTGCTGACATCTCCTTGAGGCGCGCGTCGACGACTTGGGCTCGGTTTGGACGGTTACCGGACGGTTGGACGGGAAGCTACCAATTGCTCGCCGTCCGCAATCCCGCGCCTACGGTGGCCGGAAATCAGGATCGGGATCCCGATGGCTGGGGTGTGAGGGCCGCTCCCTCGAGCGTGAACGTGCGGCCTCCTCCTTTGCTAGGCATCACTGCTTCGCAGAAGGAGGCAACCGCCTGCCACTCCTCCTCGCTTCGGACCATGACCTGTACCAAGGCCCAGCGCGAGAGATCATTGCCGCTTATCTCCCCTACGAGGACACGGTGGTGCTCTGCCCAATCGGGGCACACCTCTACCGTGTGCTTCACCGTGTCCTCCGGACGGTCCACATAGAGGTGGGACCCCGGCGTTACTTACTTCGGCTAGGTATGCGATCAAAGTAAATATGAAATTGACTTTGAACAACAGTTCTTATATTTAACTAAAGTCGTGTTATATAAGGTTTCCCTGTAATTAACCATGACACTTTTTCCAAGTAAAACTATGTTAACTGTGAAGGTTACACTATTGTGAACGTAAAGACCTGCGCGGCACTTCAGAGATGCTTGAATTCTTACTTAATTAGAAAATATCAATGAATTAATTAATTATTCAATTTTAGGAGAAGCCCGTAGCAAATTAATAAGAATGTTGTACAAGGTTAAGCAACACTTACCGAGGTCGGTCGGTGGATAGGTTTTTTTAAGTTGCTAAATCATCAATGACTTCTCCTACTCTAGGGCGGAGCAAGAGGGCGTTTAAGATTTTTACTGACAAAAACTCACCTATGTTCCTTTTTTGCCTTGGGTTCCAGAACCCCGTGTTTCCTTTTTGGAAGTCAATCCATGGCCCCAGTAGGCTTCGGCTCTGCTGGGCCCTTACGGTTTTGTTGACATCTCTTTGAGGTGCGCGTGGAACACTATGCGCCGTCGACGACTCGGGCTCGCGGCCGGACGGCAAGCTACCCATTGCTCGTCGTCCACAAGCCTACGCCTGCGGTGGCTGGAAATCTGGGTCGGGATCCTGGCAGCTGGGGAAATCCGTTCCCTCACGCGTGCGGCCGCTTCTTTCGCTAGCATTACTGCTTCTCACGCGGAGGCGACCGCCTGCCATTCCTCCTCGCTCCGGACCATGGCCTGTACCAGAGCCCGGTGAGAAAGGCAAACCACTGATCGCCCCCACGAGGACAAAAAACCTATATTAAATTCCAAGCCTACTCCGTGCCTCAGAAAGCACGTTAGGCCTTACCTTCCTTGGGAACAACGGTTTCCAACTGTCATTTGACGATTTTTTCAGACGTTATGGATAGTCAGAAGGTAATAAATCTGGAGATCAAATAGGTAATCAATCCCTGTAAAATACTGATACTCAGCTTTTTTTTCGGTGGGAAAATCATCCAATGACTTCCCCCGCTCTTGGGCGGAGCGTGACATAGTGTCAGACTTTTACTGACTAAAAACCCACTCCTGTTCCTTCTTTGCCTTCGTTTCAGGGCCCCGGGGTTCTCTTTCGCATCACCCATGGTCTCAATAGGCTTCGACCCTGCTGGGTTTTGCTGACATCTCCTTGAGTCGCGCGTGGAACACTACGCGCCGTCGACAACTTCGGCTCGGTCCGGATGGTTACCGGACGGTCGAACGGCGAGCTACCCATTGCTCGCCGTCCGCAAGCCAGTGCCAACGGTGGCTGGAAATCGGGATCAGGATCCCAGCGGCTGGGGTGTGAGAGCCGTTCTCTCGCGCGTACGGCCGCCTCCTTTGCTACATTACTGCTTCGCAGAAGGAGGCAACCGCCTGCCACTCCTCCTCGCTCCGGACCATGGCCTGTACCAAGGCCCGGCGCGACAATGGTACTTAGCTGCAACCGATTGGATACCAACTTCAACATATTTATCTGGGAAAAATCTTGACAACTGTTCTATTTCAAAAAACCAGCCAAATGCGAATCGGACTCCCGCACCAAGGATTGCGTACAAACTTATTTATGTAAATAGTTTGGTTCCCAAATCGTGTCTCAAAGATTAATGCTGTAAAACGTTGCTTCTTACCAAATTTCAGGATCCTAGGTCAACGAGAAGTACTCTGTAGGTTTTGATTTCGGCTATATTTGGATTATTATCTACAGATTTTCGACTTTATCTTTCGATTGTGTTTATTTATCTATTTGTTTTAAAACGGCTATCCGCCAATTACATTAGTTAAAGACTATCTATATTAATATACAAAAAAATCACACACTCATCTCACAGAACTCCAGAATTACTGACATGATCGTCTTCCATTCGTCCGCGAACACATCACAGTCAGAATGCGAGGGTCAGGAGACTGGGCTCGCGCAACAGTGTGACTCGCAGGCACACCAAAAAAGCTATGTCTCCTGATGCGGCTATATTTAACTGGGGTACAAAGTTGACACAGCTCGGCATGCAGCTCTGGAGTATCAGTTTTCGCATGAAGGATTTTACACATGGTTAATATTTGGTCTTTTTTTTTTCTAACCTCAAGCGAGTGCCCTACACAACCTAAAAGAAACTTAGTAGGGTACATAAAAGGATAGACTGTGTGTTGACTTGGAAATTTGATTTTTTCACTGATCCAAGGGGTAGCTAAGCCGAGTCTTTGATAAAAATCTCAGTTTAATGCCTACCTCTACGTATTCCTAAGAAAAATGACCTTGACGAACTGACGAGTAGACAACAAAGCGATCCTATAAGAGTTTCGTTTTTGCCGACGGAGATACGGAACCCTAAAACGGAAACTTATCTTACTCGGAATATCAAGCAGCGATTTGAGGTAAATTGGTCTCTGAGGGCACACGGTGAAATATGGCATTATCTTAGAGGAACATTTTCTACATGTTTGCCTAATAAGACCTGCTTACCGCTAGGGAAATAAAGTAGCAACTTGTCTGTCCGTATGAGATCCCTCTGTGTTACCTAGATTTCACTAGGGATGTTTATGAAAGTAGTTAGTTGAGGGAGAAGCAGTGATGGCCCAGTGTACAAATCCAGTCAGATGCATTACTTTGTGTAATTTATTTCATGACCCCCAAGTTGAAGGGTAAAATCTACAAGTCCGCGATAAGACCTGTCATACTGTATGGATCAGAATTTTGGGCTGTGAAAAAGACGGATGAAAAAAGACTGCATGTAGCGGAGATGAGAATGTTGAGATGGATGTGTGGTGTGACGAGAATGGATAAAGTGAGAAATGAGTATATTAGAGGAAGTTTGAAAGTGGCGCCAGTGACTGAAAAGTTGAAAGGGAATCGTTTGTCTTGGTATGGTCATGTAAAGAGGAGAGATGAAACGCATGTTACTAAAAGAGTTATGAGTATACATGTGGATGGGTGGAGAGGGAGAGGGAGGCCAAAGAAAAGATGGGTGGATTGTGTGAACAGTGATATGAAAGAAAAGGAAGTTAGTGATAGCATGACGGTTGACAGGATAGAATGGAAGAAAAAAACATGTTGTGGCGACCCCAAATAAGATGGGATAAGGGCAGGAAGATGATGACCACAGCTCCCAAAACGGTGAACGAAAACATCGTGAGGAAACAGGCATGTTCTTGAATGAAAAATTCTGAGCCATGTGACATCCACCAACCCGCACTGGGCCCGCGTGGTGGATTACGACCTATTCCCTCTCCTATAGAGGAGGCCTGAGTCCCAATAGTGGGAACATTTTATGGCTGATTATACTGTACTATGCAGTTCAGGTACCGACTTGGTATAGCCGGCGTATTTTGTTACAGCCGGCGTATCTTGGAGCCAAGCTAGCAAACTTGTTCTCTAATTCAGCTGTTCGTTTGGCCACGAAAGCTATGATACAGTGACCTGTTCGATATGAAAGTAACTCCTACAGGACAAAATTAAATAACACTAATTTATTCTGTAAATAGGATATTATCTAAATCATAGATATAGATTTTAAAAGAAAAAAAAAAACAAAAAAAAATTAGGTAAAGAAAAATGTTTTTGGAAAGAGTTGTTAGATGATTTTATTTGGGACATTTTTTTTATCAAATTATATAGAAGTCTAATTGGGCACACAGACCATGAGGCATCAAGCTCAAGCGCGTTTATAAAACATTGATAAGCATAAACCTAAGCATTATCGGCATCATAGTGTTCCCACTGCTGGGACAATTTGATACTGAGTAGATTTAAGTACCTAATGGACAAAAAAACTACTCCTGGTGTAAACCACTTTTGACTATTATTTTAACTGTATTACATTTAGGATAATGTTTTGTACATTATCTTGTAAAAGTTTAACATAACAATGTCTTACATTACAGTGTATTGGGACTAATTGCACATCAACAGTAAGTTAATATAAATTATAATTGTTTAATTAATTATTTCATTGTTATGAAATAATTAAGTAAACATTGTTGTGTTATTGTTTATTGATATAAAGATTCTGCAAGCAATTCTATTGTGAGTTATGAACATAAATGTGGATAGTGTAAGTTAAGTATATGTGGGAGAGGGAGAGGGTGGCCAAAGAAAAGATGAATGGATTATGTGAAGAGTGATATGAAAGAAAAGGAAGTTAGTGATAGCATGACGAGTGACAGGGCAGAATGGAAAAAAAAAACGTGTTGCGCCGACCCCAAATAACACGGGACAAGGGCAGAAAGATGATGATGAAAGATTCTGCAAGTCTCTTTAAAGCACTAAACTACTTCCCAATAGAAAATTAAATATTACTCAAGTGATTTTTTTAATTATAATATTTTATTAGCAAAAATACAAATTTAACGCTTGCAAAATACACAAAACTGTTTTTAATTGCAGTGTAAAGGAACTAAGTGCTCAGCTGGGGTGAGTTTGTTTAATATATGTAATATTACAATAACCTACAACAAGAAAATTCGGATGTTTGATAGTTAATTTTTCCGTAACGAGAAATTTTAATGTGGTCCCGTACAAAAATAAAACGGATAAAAAACAAGACGTGACTCTTGCTTTGCGAAGCATTTTACACCTGTTATAAAAATCTCTGAAACAAGAAAACTTTTTTACTCGCTCACTTTAATAAAAAAAACCAGTCTCAGGGCTCATATGAGTGGGCACGCCACAATCGCGAACTTATGAAGCAAACACGCGTCAATAAGAGGAGTGTTTAAGAAGTGCCACGGGCGGCCTCCTCACTTTCCGCATCACGGTACATTAGACACGGTTTTTATGGGTTAAGACATAGAATAGTCCATACCCCCTTTTTTTTGTAGTCGGGAAAATCATCCAATGACATCCCCCGCCCTTGGGCGGAGCGAGAGGACGTGTCACAATTTTACTGACTAAAAACCCACTCCTGTTCCTTCGTTGCGTTTCATACCAGGGCCGAGTCTTTCATTCAGAAGCAGACTCTTGACCCCAGTAGGCTTCGACCCTGCTGGGCCCCTACGGTTTGCTGACATCTTTTTTTTTTATTTATTTATTTATCTCATACATTTTTAACAATCGTTTAACATATTTTTAGCTCGCCAAACTTTACAGTTTGATGGCGAGAAACGCTCGTTATATAATTATTTCTATGACATCGTAAAACAGTAAAAGTATGAGTGGCTTTGCTACCTCAGGATGTGTACAAAATATCATATAAACTTAATACTTACTTTATGAATTTTTGTTATGTACATATATTGTAATTATTATATATATATATATATATATCTATTATTTTTTTTAATACATTTTTTTTTTCCTCTTTGAGTAATCTATTTCTCGACAACGGCGGATCCGGCGGGTCATTCTAGTCCGAGACCCATTCCTTATGTAGTAAGCAATGAGTCTCCAACCAAAACACCCGTTGCAGTGTCGCCGTTCTCGAGCAACAGATTCTTTAGTCTCGACCTAATGACACCTTTACTCAACTTAGGCGTATTTCTTAAAAAGTCTATTTTATTAAAAACCCGTGGCACTAAATATTTGGACGTTCTTTTTCCATAGTAGTTTGTTACTTTTGGCTGAATAAGTTTTTTCTCTCTTACACTTCTTGTATTAAATTTATTCTTCTCACTCATTTTGTACAAATCACTATAATAGTGTTCCAAACCTAACAAGTAGTCGACCTTCATATCTACAGGCAAGATTTTACAGACTGAGAATAATTTTTCATAGTCTGTTTTCCACTTATTCTTAACCTGCTTGCTAACTAGGAACTTAATCAGTCTTATCTGGATATTTTTGATCTCTTGTAAATATGTTTTAAATGTTCTTCCATACACAATAAGCCCATAACTGATTATTGAGTCAGCCAGTGCATAGTAGACCATTAATAACGTGCGTCCATTCACAACATTTTTTAATTGATAGAACTTCCCTAATACTGATCTTAATCTATTACAAACGTTGGTCACATGTGTTTTCCAGTTAAAATTCGTTTCTATACTAAGGCCTAAATATTGAAATGAGGTGACATAATCTAATTTTACACACTCGCAATTGACTTTTTTATCATGCAAGCATTTGTATGTGTGTCCAATTATATCTAGATTCCCTCTGTGCACGGCTTTTGCTCGTAGGTTGTATGGCGAGTGTATATGCATGCATTTGGTCTTTAAAAAATTTAAAATTATCCCGTTGTCGTGTGCCCACTTGGTGATATTTTCAAAATCCTCTTGAACACACTGTTGAACCTCTTGTATGTCTTTCGAGGCATACACTAGGCACATATCATCTGCATACATAAACACTTGACACTTGTTTACAACATTCGACACACTGTTCACGTGCATAATTATCCTACTGGCCCAAAAACTGAACCGGTCGGCACTCCGAGATTCACACCTGCCTCCTCACCAGCCACACCAGCTACGATTGTTTTTATCTTTCTGTTCGTCAGATAGTTTTTGAACCATTCGTTCGTGGGACCTCGTATTCCACATTCATCCATCGCCTGCAGCAATATGTCATGATCCAGTGTGTCGAATGCCTTTTTGTAGTCAATAAATAGTACTATAAGCTGTTTACCAGAATCTAGACACTCATTAACATAATCAGCAAACGCCGTTAGGGCTGAGGCAGTACTACGTCCTTTCCGGAACCCATACTGTGTGTCTGACAACACATTATGGCGTTCTAAGAATTTACTAATTTGACCAACAATGTTTTTTTCTATTATTTTGTCAAAGACGGACAGTATAGCTATCTCCTTGAGGCGCGCGTGGAACATTACGCGCCGTCGACAACTCGGGTTCGGTCCGGACGGTTACTGGACGATCGGACGGCGAGCTACCCATTGCTCGCCGTCCGCAAGCCCGCGCCTAGGTGGCTGGAAATCGAGATCAGGATCCCATCGGTTGGGGTGTGAGGGCCGGTCTCTCGCGCGTGCACGTGCGGCCTCCTCTTTTGCTAACATTACTGCTTCACAGAATGAGGCGACCGCCTGCCACTCCTCCTCGCTTAGGACCATGGCCTGTACCAAGGCCCGGCGCGAGAGATCGTTGCTGCCGATAGCCCCCACGAGGATACGGCGGTGCTCTACCCAAGCAGGGAACACCTCTACCATGTGCTCCACCGTAGTCCATAACCCCTGGATAGTACCTCGTAAGATTATTTAAAAAAAAAAAATAAGTAAAAAATATCTAAAGCTAAATTTCTCCATTATAAAAAAACGTATTCGTGATCGATAGCACTCATCACATTTTGTCGTATTTTGCCTCTTCACTAAGCAAAAATTGTATTACACCGTTTTGCGTATGTAGATATCGCTCAAAATTATGTTTAAACGGCGTGTAATACACAATTACATTATACATACTTATGTGTTTTTCTTATTATTGCTGGGCTTGCGTGCGACCACTTTCTCATCTATAAACGATGGTGTGGTCGACGATGGAGCACGCTATTGCCTTTTGTAATCACCAAAATGGAAACTTACAAGCGACAACACGATTTTGTCATGTTTTATTAGGATTCCGTACCCAAAGAGTAAAACGTGACCCTATTACTAAGACTCCTTTGTCCGTCCGTCTGTCTGTCCGTCTGTCACCAGGTTATATCTCATGAACCGTGATAGTTAGATGATGTATTTCTGTTGACACTATAACAACAAATGCTAAAAAACAGAATAAAATAAATATCTAAGATACCACAAACGTTTTTTTATTGCCGCAAAGGAGGTGCCGTGGCACACTGGTGTACCGTGGTGATCGGTTGGTGTGCCTCGGAAAACATTAGATTCATCATCATCTTCCTGCCCTTGTCCCGTGTTATTTGGGGTCGGCGCAACACGGTTTTTTCTTCCATTCTGCCCTGACACTCGTCATGCTATCACTAACTTCCTTTTCTTTCATATCACTCTTCACACAATCCATCCATCTTTTCTTTGGTCTTCCTCTCCCTCTCCATCCATCCACATGTAAACTCATAGATTATTAAAGTTAATGGTTAGACGGAAGCAAAATGTAGATCAACCATTCTCCGATGGCATTGCTTTTGGATAAGTACCAATTAACGAGCAGGAAGAACTGTTTGAAATGAAAACGGATCGCACATTAAAATAAAAAATGTCGGAAACTCATTTAAAATATTTTTGGCTATGTGTAGAAAATAAATATCTTCTATAAGTATACTATTGCAATATTTTTCTCATTTGCAACGACCTATTTTTGTGACGTGAGATTTTCAAATCTTATCACAATAAAAACCAAAAAAGGGAACGCCTCAAGACGATCGACAAAGAGATGAGAGCAGCCCTGTCAACGATTACTCGAAATTTGGACCGCATTATTTGAGATGGGAAATCATCAAAGGCCTTCTGCCTTTTGCTTGAAGCCGATAATATAGTATCAAAGTGAAAAACCAAATCAAAGTTTTGTTTCTATTCTCCCCTGCATTTCTATTCACCCCGTTTTACGGTATATGACATAGATTAAAAAAAAACTTATTAAGTAACTTAAATATTAAAAGGTCATTTATTTCACAGTGCACAGGGCACAACTGCAGTGCGTTGGTAAGTACCGTGTACAACCATACAACAGCCCCAGTACTACTGAGTAATTCGGCTGATTTACGGTAAAGTGAATAGGTACTGACCTATTCACCTTATCGTAAATCATGAACAATTCACAAACAACTTTACTTGATGGAACTTGAAGTCTGCTATGAAGTCACAAAAAAAAACATGAAACGATGTTTACCATCCATAACTACTAAAAATTAATGATAGAGAAGAACACGACCTGTGTGACCCGATGGCGTATCCCGTCAAAATCGTTTCTTAATACCCATTTTCAATACATTAGAAACTTGCACACCATGCTTCTACGCGTAGCGGTTTAGGAGGTACGTTTTCTTGCGAACGGCGAGACATGGGTAACTCGCCGTCTGGCCGTCCAGTAACGACCAAGTCCGGGTCCACGACGCGTCATGTTCCACGCGCGCCTCAAAGAGATGTCAGCAAAATTGATGGGGCCAGTTAGAGCCGACGCCTGTCAGGACTGTGAATTATTCAAAGGAGTTAGTCAGCAGCATTCGCAGGGCAACTGAAGGAGCACTGTGGATTTTAGTCAGTAAAAGTCTGACACACCGTTCGATGATTTCCCACTTAAAAAAGGGTGTGTGTTTTGCACCAGTGAATCTATACATATAATAAATCTGCAGAAGTTTTTATTTGTGCGCGCATCACGTAAAATATACGAAATCGATGTAGATAACTTTTATGCATTCAAATTATGTGCAACTTGATATCGTCGTATCCTACGAATAGTGCCCTAACGAACATAGGGGTTTTCTTTTTTTTTTGCCTAATCCAATTTTTCTCATCATACCACATATAACCAGTTCAACAAAACAATTAAAAACGGTACAGGTTATCAAATAATTATTATATTAGGTTTTCTAAACCGCCTCAATTTTAAGCACTACGTTTTCATCGAAGAAAAAAGCTACAACCGCCGTCGCGCCCAACAACGAGTTTGTACTTAATTAGGTCATTCTAATTACATAATGCGAAGTAGTGCTGAACTTGAGCAATAAGTTACATTATGCCTTTTATCTGCGGAAGAATAAACAAAAACCTAATTTGAAACATAGAAGAAAGACACAAACGTAATTAGGGCTTCGTATCGCAACATAGCCATTCCATAGAACACGGCCACAATCACCGTTATGGTTTTTTTCTATGTACCCAATATTGAAAATAGATTAACACAACAGAGAATAAGGATTTAAGGTACAAAATGCACTTAAAATATAAAGATAATTTATTGAAAATAATCCTAGCCGAATCTTAAGATATCAATACACATTATATGAAATCACTAATACATATTTGATAATATTTAATTTAATTAAACACACAAAAGTGTCTCCTAAAAAGTTGCTATTATGCAGTTACGCCCCTATTCGTAGGATACGACGATATATTACTTAGGCTTTGTTTCATCACAATCGGTTGACTATATCGAAAGATATACATACTAAATTCATTGACTGTTAGGCGGTACGAAGTCCGGGTCAGCTAGTTAATGAATAAGATTTATCTACACAAATAATATAAAGAGGTAAAGTTTGTATTTTTGTTTTTATGTTTTTTTGTTTGTAGGAGGTAATCTCTGCAAGTACTCGTCCGATTGCAAAATTTTTTTCACGGATATAAAGCTGCTTTATTCCTGAGTGACATAGTCTATATTTTATGTATGCGGACGAAGCTGCGGGCAAAAGCTAGTTTTAAATAGAACAAGAGCGTAAAATTATTTTGTAAAAGAAAAAAATTGCTTGTTTCACCAGTGCATCGGAATTTCCTGCCACTCATTCGTAAGTAATTTAGCATAATAATACCGTAATCGGCCTTTTAATGTTCCCACTGCTGGGACTCAGGCCTCCTCTCTAGGAGAGGGAATGGACCGTAATCCAACACGCGGGCCCAGTGCGGGTTGGCGAAGGTCACATGTCTTCGAATTCATTCATTCTTGTCTTTGTTTGGTTCTGTGACATGCCGTTTTCCTCACGATATTTTCCTTCACCGTTTTGAAAGCAGTGGTGATGAAATAAATTATACAAAGTAGTGCACCTGGCTGGGTTTGAACCCGCGACCTACAACTCGTAAGTCGGGGCGGCCACCACTGCTCTCTGTAAGGAATTTACTAAAGATTTATTAAACATTAATATTGTAAAATATACCACATTAAAAGAGCCTTTTTGCCTTGACTCAGTTACTTAAATTAACTCGGCAAGAAAATCTCGAAACATTTCTTTATAAACTAAGAACACAATTTGGTCACACAACAAACTCTGTCACTGCTCTGTACTGTAATTACTTTAGAAACAAAAGTTCTATATGAAAAAAGGTTTTGTATCTTACAGTGGAACTGTTGCAGGTTGTTATTATTGTTTTTGAATAAAAGCCGGTCAAGTGCGTTATAGCGGCAACATAAATACTTAATCTATAAAAATTTCTACTGCCTAACTATCACGGTCCTGGTGAAAGACGGACAGACAGACACGACGGACAGCGGTGTCTTAGTAATAGGGTCCCGTTTTAACCTTTGGATACGGAACCCTGATAAAACGATATTAGCTGGTCTCATTGCCGAAAGATGCCCACTGTTGGACTTGAGGGACCAAACATGGCCACATTAACCTGTTTTATGCTCTTCGTATCCAGTGAAACCCCGCAACCTTCCCTAGATCATCGGTCTATCATGAGGAAGGCTTTCGAACGCTGCGTATTCCGGTACGCAGTCCCAACTTAATTATACTGAACTGCCTCCCTAGCCAAGTCACAATCGTATCGTTCGCGCCGAACGCCTCAAGTAGGCCACGCCTCCGATTCCTTTGTTCTGACGTCATCTCAACGCTCAGTCACGTAGTCAGAACGAAGGGATCGGAGGCGTGGCCTACTCGAGGTGTTTGGAGCGAAGGAAACGATTGTAACTTGGCTAGGGGGGCTGGACCTATTGAGTATGTCTGTCTGCTAAATATACGTATTTTCTTTCTTTCTTCCTTTTGACTTCAGAACCTTTCCGTCCCATCGGCAATTCATTCCGAAAGAATGAGAGCCACCCTGTCCACTGCCACCCACACATACAATATACGAGTAGTATGTTCATAAATTCTTCAGATGAAGTTTTAACTTTATAATAAATAAATGATCGTTGTTTCAGTGCGAGGGCGAAGACTGCCAATTCTCTTCAAAGCTGTGGCTGTAATAAATAAAGAAGTTAATAAAATGACCCTCGTTTTACTGTTTCAATTAACAATTAGTTGTAATAAGTGTAGGGTTTGTATTATTATTTATTGTAATTATAGTTAGTATTTTTAAATATAAATACCTATGTAAAAAATAAATTTATTTAAATTAACAAAACCTGCACACTTGTTCAGATAACTAACCATTTAAGTAGAGAACTCTAAACATACTGGCCAAATGCGAGTCGAGCTCGTACACAACGGATTCTGTACTACAGTATTAAAGTCGAGCAAAAACCTACGATAAAATAGCGTCTCTTATATGGAGACCCTCTTTAATTTTGAACTTTATTTTAATTTTATTTGTTGTTGTAGCGTTAATAGCACATTCTGTCAAAATTTCAACTCTCTACCTCTTACAGTTTATGAGATACAGCTCGCTGACGGACGGATAGACATCGGAGGCTAAGTAATTGGGTCCCGTTTCCCTTCGGGTACGGAACCCTAAAAAAAATCACTGCTTTTTTTAGATCACTCTGTAGAGAAATTATTGATTTATGGCTAGTTCTTTCATTTAGGGTAGGTTACTAATTAGTAGATTGGTTGTACGAACATTAGCATATAAGCATAAGTATAATCAGCCTTTCAATGTATCCGCTGGGACTCAGGCCTCCTCTCTAGGAGAAAGAATGGGCCGTATTCCACCACGCGGGCACTTACAATCTTTTCTTTTACCGTTTTGAGAGCAGTGGTGATGAAATAAATTACACAAAGTAATGCCCCTGGCTGGGTTTGAACCCGCGACTTTAACCATAACTACTCTAACCATATACTCAGGTCTACGGTCCCTTGATGCTGTGAAAAAATATAACTTCTAAGTTAATGAAAAAGAAAATACAGCCGATTAAGTCGCAAAAACCGTATATTTCGAGACTCTCAAGGGAGTGTAAGAATCATAATTCATAGGGTACTTCCTGTTGACCCAGAATTCTGTAATTTGGCACAAAGCAAGGTCTTATAGCACAGGTATAGGAATATCTCTGAAAACTGTAAATTTTTTGTTACGTCACAAAAAAGTTTTTTGCGATTCAGAAAAATCTTCGAGACTCCATTCGGGAATTGATTGACTATTTACATAGGCGAGTTTGTACGGAACCCTCAGGGCGCGATTCCGACTCGCACTAGCCCAGTTTTTTTTAATTGTTGATAGATTCGCACTTGACCGCTATCTCACCTGGTGGAAAACGACGATGCTATCGACGATGGAGCACGCTTACCTAGAAGTAACATATTCACTCTTGACTTAAAGATTCCCGGGTTGTATCAGGAATCACAGACTCCGGCAAGGAATTTCACTCCTTAGCTGTACGCACAATGAATGTATTCCCAAAACGTTTTGTGCATATATGGTGGTGACGCAGCCGTTCGCCTGATGGTCCAATGATGGAACGGGCTTGGCGGAATTAGGCTATGCAATTCCGATGCACACTCCCCAAAATGCAACCGGTAGAAAACCGACAGGCTAGCAACTCGGCGCCGATGCTCAAGCCTTCGAAGCCTCGACTTGCTCGCCCGACCTACAACTCGAAAATCGGGGCAATTACCACTGCTCCTGGGCTACCTCTGCTCAACGAACATTAAAGTTATCGATAATTACACGGATAACGTTGTCCCCGAATATTTTTCACGTCAATGAAGCCAATATTCAAAATGAAGATGCCACATTATATCTATCTACATAAATGGGTATTGTCGTATTTCTGATCACAACTGACTTCACATGAGCAACATTTTCTAATTCGTTGAGTTGCGTGAGATGCTTCGCCGGGCCTTTGTCCAATTACCGGGTGATCCTATGATTACCCGGTAATTGGGCTGCGGACATAAAGTGTGTCGTTCCGGGTAAAGTAATAATGTGAAGCTTCGGTAAGTTCGTGACATGTATTTGTGTTCTGCCCTAATAAGCCAAAAAGCGGTAATGCAATGAAAGTAAAATTCGAAAAAAAAAAGAATTTTGTAAAGAAAGAATGCGTTTATTTTTGTGACGTATCACACTTTACACTAACATTATAAAGGTATAAATTGTGAATGTATGTGTGTATGTTGGTTACTTTTTTGCGCTCAAATGGCTGAATGGACTTCGATGAAACTTGGTACACGAGGAGGACGTGACCTGAAATAGCACATAATATACTTTGTATCCCAAATCCATTGGGCTAATTTTCTACTATCACGAGGGCCAAGTCGCTGGTAGCAGCGAGTACTAAATAAAAACTTCTGCCTGTAGCTTCACCGACTTGATATATTAAAAAAAGATTAAAAAATTCAAAGCGTTTTATTTCCAATAAACCATTTACAGGCACTTCTGAAATGTCAAGAAGTCAGTCAGTCAGAAAAATGATGCTAATCGCACATTCTAAACCGTAGATCTATATTGAAAAGAATGTGTAAGAAACTCCATGGACACTCTTTTCAATAATGTTCAACAAATATCTCTGTTACATGTTTCTTATCGCTACTATTATGTGAGAATTGTTCTCAAATAAA
The DNA here is from genome assembly GCA_905147345.3 of Mythimna impura. Classification (NCBI taxonomy): domain Eukaryota; kingdom Metazoa; phylum Arthropoda; class Insecta; order Lepidoptera; family Noctuidae; genus Mythimna; species Mythimna impura. The sequence goes on from LR990341.1 coordinate 34,532,637, forward strand.
GTAAAAATTAAAAAATAGCCACTGGCAGCTAAGAGATGACCAGTCTCAACAGACAGCACCCGTTCACAAGTATCTCAAGTCCTTTTCCATGTCCTAGACTATGTCCCAAGTCAGTTTAGCAGTTTATTCGTGAACAAAAAACAGAGTTACTTTTGCATTTTTAATAAAACTAAGTACGGGTTGGTTTTTTTTTAATATTCCAACAAAGATACGGATTTTTAGAGTAGCCCTTGTAATGCAAAGAATTTTAGGTAAAAAAAAAACCGAGTTTTGAGATACTGCTTTTGGCTGAGTAGGGCAGTACTGGTAAGATAATGTTATTATAACAATGAAGCGACGTGCCTTTTTTATCAATTGAAAAGCTGTTAAACCATCTAAAATTGTTACCATTAATTGAACCTGTATTCTAGCAAAAAGAAAAGAAAATTGCGTTTATTGGCATTACAAAAACGGAAACACCTTTAAATTAAATAAATAGTACATTGAGTAATGCCAAAAGGGCCTTAGCTCAGCATAATGCCAAATGATAACACAAGGTCACCCCCTGACGCTGATTTTCAACTGCAGCCCTTGGGTGCCATATGCTTGAAAATAGGAAATATTCATCAAAAATGTAAAAGGTTCTGTGCAGACACCAACTAAAAGAAAATGTTGCAATTCTTATTTATAAAACAGTTCAAAAAGATTTATGTGCCCATTTAAAACAAATAATAAAACAGACATATCATTTAACTATATTAGGAACAGTTAGTGTAAACAATTAATAACATAGGTAAAACTTAAAAAGAAAATAAAACAAAAAAAAAGTATAAAATTGATAAAAATTAAAACATGTGTAGAAATTGATAACAAGGATAATATCAAAATGTGTGAAATAGATAACAATGCTAAAATCGAAACAGGTAAATAGTTGATAAAATAATAAAATATTTTATTTCAAATGGATGACATAACGGTTCGTACATCTTGGAAGACAATTTGATGATTCAATAAAAATAACTTTAATTTTGATTTGAATGCCGAGCAATTTTTACTGAATTTTATCGGAGGCGGGATATTGTTTCAACATTTGGAAGCTGAATAGATCATTTAGTTTATTCATTAATTTCATTGGTGAATTTCATGAAAAGAAATTGATGAACCCTAAGTCAAGAGTTCTAATTGGCGAACAAAATATAAGATAGTCAAACCTTTAAACCCTACTCAAGTTTTTGGCACAAGTTAGACTTCAAATTCGAGAAGTGTATTTGAACAAGGGCTGCGAAATTGTTCGAGAGATTCTCCGATTCCTGGAACGCAAAGAGAAACTCAAAGAATACGATTGGTTTTAAGTCAGTAAAAGTTTGATACTACCTGTCGCTCCGAGAGGCAGAAGTTATTAGATCGTTTGATACTGCCTGTCGCTCCGAGAGGCAGAAGTTATTAGATCGTTTGATACTGCCTGTCGAACCGAGTGGGAGGAGTTATTAGATCATTTGATACTACCTGTCGCTCCGAGAGGCAGAAGTTATTAGATCGTTTGATACTGCCTGTCGAACCGAGTGGGAGGAGTTATTAGATCGTTTGATACTGCCTGTCGCTCCGAGAGGCAGAAGTTAATAGATCGTTTGATACTGCCTGTCGAACCGAGTGGGAGGAGTTATTAGATCATTTGATACTACCTACCTGTCGCTCCGAGTGGGAGAAGTTATTAGATCATTTGATACTACCTGTCGCTCCGAGTGGGAGAAGTTATTAGATCATTTGATACTACCGGTCGCTCCGAGAGGCAGAAGTTATTAGATCATTTGATACTACCGGTCGCTCCGAGAGGCAGAAGTTATTAGATCATTTGATACTACCTGTCGCTCCGAGAGGCAGAAGTTATTAGATCATTTGATACTACCTGTCGCTCCGAGAGGCAGAAGTTATTAGATCATTTGATACTACCTGTCGCTCCGAGAGGCAGAAGTTATTAGATCATTTGATACTACCTGTCGCTCCGAGAGGCAGAAGTTATTAGATCATTTGATACTACCTGTCGCTCCGAGAGGCAGAAGTTATTAGATCATTTGATACTACCTGTCGCTACGAGAGGCAGAAGTTATATTATATAATTTCCCATCCACAAAAAAGGGAGTGTTTCCGATTGTCACTTGAACATTCTTACGATATTTTCACCCTTTGATCGTCATCTCCCTAGGCTTTTTCCCAACTAGCTTGGAGTCGGTTTCCAGTCTAACGAATTGCGGCTGAACACCCGGATTTTACATGGAGCGACTGCTTATCTGACTCCACAATCCATTACTGGGCCATTCGTAACTCCTTGGATAGTGATGGTCAGTCTTTCTAGCGTCTAACTACTTGTAACGACTGTCAAAGATCCACAAATGTCAACCGTGACCAACGGCTTTGCGGGCTTTCCAAGATGGGGACAGAGTTATGTCCTAGATAAACTTAGGTAATTACCTATATATGAATTGATTTTACATAGCTTAACTACTGGGCCATCAAGACACTTTGATAATAACAAAAAGAAAACAATATGTTCCTGTCATTATTTACCAAACACTTTAACCATCATCAATTAACCATTTGTTATTAATGATCCATCCTATATCCATGAATATGACAGGGCTCTTTCAGGGCAATTTCGACGCCATCCCTTCAATAGGACGACCGCAGATAAGAGCGGGATACAAGGGGGAGGGGTGATATAGGGCCGTAATTAGACTACCCTTATGTGAGTGACAAGTTGTGACTTGTCTTCGATATTAGGTTCTATAGAGACTCTCATCAGAACCTCTAAAAATCAATTAAGGGCATCCAACTCGACATACATTTACACTGTTTTTCATACAACCGCTCTTACGCGATGATGACGTTGTCACAAATTTTTCATTAGATATTTTGGAAACACAATACCTTTTGGATATTATCTAGGCTTCTATTGAAATCAATTTATAAATTTGTGTAAAACTAGTCCAGAAAAGACCTCTGAAAATCTGCTATTTTGCATGAACTTTGACACTTCATAATTTACTCATAAATTCAAAAAAGTATAACAATAGAAGCCTTGAAAATATAATCAAAATTCTGAACGACGACAATTTTTTTCAAAAACTTTTAAGGGTTTAAAACAAAACACGTATTTCCTGGAAAAAGTTTTGTAAAATATTCGAGTAAATCACAGAATTACCGAATGCTAACAGAGTTTTCAGGCGTTATCTCTCTTTTTTCGCGTTGCATTTTTGTCAAACATCGCGTTGGTTTGCGTTAGATGAAGCAAAAAGCTTTTAAACCATGCTCGATGTTGACGATAGGCGAGTGAAAAAGGGCCCTCTTAAGAAGTAATGCCAATACTTCTTACTGCTTATTACTGCCAATGACATTAATTATTATCTAGCAGCTACCAAAAGTTTTCTCCATGTGTAAGAAGAAAATTATCCTGAGGGAACATACTCCCAGGATAAAAAAGTATCATATGCGCTATTCCTTCTTTCTTTTCCTAGAGCAGTGGTGGCCGAGTGGTAATGACCCCGACTTACGAGTTGTAGGTTGCGGGTTTAAACCCAGCCAGGCGCATTACTTTGTGTAATTTATTTTATCACCACTGCTCTCAAAACGGTGAAGGAAAACATCGTGAGGAAATCGGCATGTCCTAGAACCAAAAATTCGATAACATGTGACATCCGGCCCATTCCCTCTCCTAGAGAGGAGCCCAGAGTCCCAATAGTGGGAACATTATAAAGTCGACTATGCTATGCTAACCCCTGATTTATGTGTGTGTATGACACATATTCACACACACATTTACAAACTTTCACCTGAATAATATTAGCGTCATAAAATATATGTAATAAATACTAGTTCGAGTTTAAAAAAGGCTGCCAGGTCGATAGGCACAAGTGATTTAATAATTGCGTAAAAGTAAAAATAAGCCCTACAGGTTATATGCAAATAAACCGTTTAAAATTTTTCGATCCTCATAGTACAGACAGCTGCATCAATAGGGTAGGTACTGTTCTCATATAAAATACATTAGAAAAAGGGGTAACCAGTTGATAACTCTGTGTGTTCCTACTTATTAGTAAAGCTTAGGAGTTTTTATATCGGACTTATGCCACTGAACTTGATGATGTCAAAGATTTCTCGTCAGTGCGAATGTGGAGCTAAGTCGCAAGATGTGCCTCATCATCTCTGCAGCCTGCAGGCCCGCATCCTTCCGGTCTTATTATGAGGGAAACGAAAGAGCTGTCCAACAGCTTTAGATTCTGATTTAGATCTAGATTACTTAATACTATTTAAACGCTTCCAGACACATAAAACTGAATCTAGGATAACATGTCGATTAAAAGCTAAGTTTGTTTTTACAAGCTTATTATTAAAAATAACTTCTCAAAGGATTCTATTTAAGAACTTCATCCCAATGTATCCTTAAGGAAAATAAGAGCTAAGCATGACACACTATTCTCGTGTTTCCCTTCTGGGAACCCTCATCAGTTCCATCAGCCGCAGAGTAAACACACCAGTTAAATTAAAACCTTTCAAGTGCAGGCCAAATACACTTCTATTTATCATACAGTATGAATTAAATAATATTATTTTGTAGGGTTACCATGATTTTTCAGAGATTAGAATGTTTTTGCAAATCGAAAATAATTGAACTTTATATATATATGAATATTTCAGAGCTTATTGTACATCCCTCTACACGTTTTTTTTTTTTTTTTTTATAGGTGGGAAATCATCAAAATGACTTCTCGCGCTCTGGGTGGAGCGGGAGGGCGTGTCAGACTTTTACTGACTAAAACCACACCTGTATCCTTCAATTACCCCTTGCGTTCTAGGACTACGGGTTTCCCTTTCAGAAATTCTCCGCGGTCCTAGCTACTGGGCATTGGCCCTGCTGGGCCCCTACGGTTTGCTGACATCTCTTTGAGGAGCGCGAGGATCACTACGCGCTGTTGACGACTGGGCTCGGTCCGGTTAATTACCGAACAGCCGGACGGCGAGTTACCCAAGTTACCCAGTGCTCGACGTCCGCAAGCCCGCGTCTACCGTGGCCGGTAGTCGGGGTCGGAATTACGGCGGCTAGGGCGTGAGGACCTTTGTTCCCTCACGCGTGCAGCCTCCTCCTTCGCCAGCATTACTGCTTCGCAGAAGGAGGCGACCGCCTGCCATTCCTCCTCGCTTCGGACCATGGCCTGAACCAGGGCCCGACGCGAAAGGTCGCTGCCGCCAATTGCCTCCACGAGGACACGGCGGTGCTCGGCCCAAGCGGGGCACACCTGAACCGTATGCTCCACCGTGTCCTCTGGGTGCTCCGCACAGTGATGACACTCGGGCGTTGCTTCCGCCTGAATCCGATGCAGGAACCTCCCGAACTTGCCATGTCCGGTGAGGACCTGCGTCATGCGGAAGGTGAGGACGCCGTGTTGCCGCTCCAGCCACTCCTCAAAGAGGGAAATTACCGCCATAATTGTAGCGTGCCCAGCACTGGGTTGCGACAGTCGCCGTCGCCATTCCACCATGAGATCCCGCCGGAACTCTGTCAGCCATGCCGCGACTTGGCGCGGCAGCGGAGTTTCCCCTCTACACGTGCAGTCTGTGGGAAAGGTATACTCGTGCGGCATACAGCGCCATCCGCGTCCAGTACAATAACGCGTTCAGGGCGGTGATGGGGCTACCCCGTTACTGCAGTGCCTCGGGTATGTTTGCAGAGGCGCGCACTGACTGCTTTCGCACAATTATGCGCAAGCGTGCAACATCCTTACTGAGTAGAGTGCGGGCTAGCTCCAACATCGTACTGGCGATGATTGCCACTGGACTGGATTGTCCTTTCATCCGGCATTGCTCGGCTAGACATGTTCCGGTACCAATGCCGGAGAGGAAGTATTAATTTTAATTTTAATTTATCCAATTTTAATTTGTTTATTTTGATTTTTTGACTTTGATTTTAATTTATTTATTTTAATTTAATTTGATTTTAATTTATTTTGATTTTAATTTATTGAATTTTTAATTTATTTTGATTTTAATTTATTTTGACTTTAATTTTGAATTATTTTAATTTATTTAATTTGATTTTAATTGATTGACTTTGTTTTTGATTGAATTTATATGGATGATTTGTTTATTTATTATTTTTGTATTATTAATGTAATTATTGTGTTTTAATAATTAATTCAATATTTGAGGCAATTTTATTGATTTATAATTATTCACTAGTCTTATTAGGTTAGTACTTAGTGTTGTGTTATTTAATGATATGGGTGTAACTTACCTGAATAAAGATGATTATTATTATTATATAGGCTGACTGGCAATTAGTGTACGATACTTAAACACGTGATTGTGCTCATGATAACCAACAATTTTTATTATGGGAGCAAAGCCGAAATCGCGAAAAAAATATCAGCTGTTCAGTACATTAGGCAAACATAAATGTACTGAACAGCTGTTTTTTTTTTTCGCAATTTCAGGTTTGTTCCCATAGTAAAAGTTGTTGGTTATCATGAGCACAATCACCTGTTTAAGTATCGTACACTAATTACCAGTCACCCTATATATAATATTCACACGGAATTCTACCTAGAATATTTATCGCCACGGGCGAATTGGGCGCGAATGGAACAAACAATTATATACATACCTATATAATATTTCACGGGAAAATAGTTACTTCTGAACTGCACGACGAGCTTTGCCAACTGTTTGCTCCGAATCCGATCAACTATAGCCGTAATCGGGGGCACAGAATGTTTGCTGTTACTGGGAGTCGTACCGTCGCCAGTCTCTGATCCCTCGCGCACGCTTTCTTGGATGCTAAACCTGATTGTGATGTATTCGCGGATGAATGGAAGAACATCTTGTCTGTCTGTGTATTGTGAAATGAGCATATAGTGCCGTGTAGTTATATCTCATCATTACTTTATAGCAAAAACATGACTTTAACTAATGTAATTGGCCTTTAGCCGTATTATGTTAAAGTAAAAAATAAATAAATAAAAATTGACACTGTATTGAGGTGGCCTGTAACAAGCAGACAGACAGACAAAAATGACAGAAAAATTGTTATATTGTTATAGGTATCGGATATACATTCCTACCTACGGATTTAGTACTATAAATTGTTATTTTGATATTACCACTAATTTTTAATTAGTACAAAATACTTTAAGGGCTTAATACAAAAGGTCTCGTTATTATTTAAGTAAAGTCTCAAAAAATAATATTCATAAACAGCAAAGTTATTAGAGTTTGTTTATATCCCAAGATGTCACTCAATTTATGGAAATATTGTACAGGCCATTTTGATCGTCATTTATGAGTGAATAAATGACGATCAAAATGGAAAACACTGCGCGAAGTAAATACAGCGATATTACAGAAAATAACACAAAGAAAACTATAAATACCTAATTTCGAAAAAAGAATAACGTACATTTAATATAAAGTTTATTTGAACTTATAATTCCAAGACAATCCAAAGACAACACTTCAAAGCAACCCGTTTTAAAAAACGGCAATTTCATGTGTAAAGACCTATTATTATGAATTTACCAATTATGAGAAAACTCCGTGGACATTATTTTGGGATTTCATTTTTTTTACTTTTGACTACAAAATTATGATCAGTAACGGGTACGAATAGCGCCCCATTTTTTTGTACTAATTAAAAAATAGGGGTATAGAAAACATACAGAGAAATTAAAAAGGCAGATTAAAGTATACACAAGAGTAAGTTGAAATGAGATTGAAGAAAATTCGTCCACAAGTCTTCTGTGAATAATTAGTTTTCCATTTTCTGTCGCTAGTCGTTGAAAGTGAGACCTAGTCCAAATAGAATGTGGCTAACATTCCAAACATTCTCAGAGAATACCAGACAGATGGTCACCGTATAACATCGCTGCGTCAAAGGGATGGTACTTTACATTGCCATATAACCTGGAAACGCTTAATGTCTGAGTCTTTACACAGACATTAATATTAACAGGGTCTTTTCCACTCGCCTATCGTCAACATCGAGCATGGTTTAAAAGCTTTTTGTTCATCTAACGCAATCCAACGCGATGTTTGACGAAGAGGCAATGCAATAAAAGAGAGATAACGCCTGAAAACTCTGTTACCATCCGGTAATTCTGTGATTTACTCAAATATTTCACAAAACTTATTCCAGGAAATACGTGTTTTTTTTAAAACCCTTAAAAGTTTTTGAAAAATATTGTCGTCAATCTCGATTAAATGTGCCAGGCTTCTATGGGTGTATTTTTTATATTTTTAATATATGAGTACATTATGGAGGGCCAAAGTTCACGTAAAATAGCAGATTTTCAGAGGACTGGTTTTACACAAATTTGTATATTGATTTCCATAGAAGCCTAGATAATATCCACAAGATTCTGTATATCCAAAATGTCTGAAAAAATATGTGTAATAACATCATAATCATCACGTAAGAGCGGTTGTATGAAAATGTACCTCGAGTTGCCCACTCTTAATATGAGAATGACGTTGTTGACAAATCTACAGTCTGGACCAAGTAAGAGTTTCGCTTCGTCGTTGATACCGCGTACATCGACGGACTGGAACAATTTGCCTGCTGCGGTCTTCCCGTCAGATTATAATTTTAGGTGTCTTCAAGGCTAGAGTGAATATATAGGCTCTTAATGCACTAGTGCGCCTCACCTTCAACAATTGCATTACTAATTACCATCAGGTGGTATCGCAGTCAAACACTAATTTATATTATCTACACTACACGAATATTATAAAGCGGTAAAGTTTGTTTTTTTTTTGGTAAGTAATTTTTTTTTCACCGATAGAAAGCTGCTTTATTCCTAAGTGACATAGGCTACATTTTAAATACGCGGGCAAAGCCGCGGGATTAAACTTGTTAAATAAATAAAACTTTTTATTGCGTAGTATTGAGTAGGTACTTAGGTTTTTTTTTTATTCTTCTTGGTATACTACAGAGATCAGAACTAGTCGATTTATCCAAAGTACAGAAAAACCCTTTAATTAGATGTCGATTTTGACCAGACCTCCTAGGTTATGTTGCAAGGTTGAATGAAATCCCACTTACGAGAGAATGAATGTAACGACCGTACCACGAGGCGATCTGTGTTTCTGCCTATTACCATATGGAAAAGGCTTCAGGTGAGTTTATGTGTTTCGTTTTTAAATCAAAATCAAATGGAAAGATATTTTTACTCGAGACACGAGAAATCTAAGTGCAAGATTATGACTGTAACCTATTTCTGATTTCAAATAATATAGAGGTTCTCTCTCTCTCTCTCACTAGACTGAATATTTTCTAATTGTGTGTTGTTCAGCGATATCTTTGCCAATAGTATATTGATTTTGATGATTCTGTTTTTGTTTGGAAGTCTACTTTCCTCTTTTTTTTGATGAAGATCCGAGAGGGTCTGCCGCGAGGTCTTAACGTGATCCTTTTGAAGATCTAAATTGAACTGTTAAAGGGATGGAGCTATATCTATGGCTCTAGTGAAAAGGGATTCAAGTCCAAAAATGCAACTTTACAGGAAACGCAAAAAACACTCCGCGCGCTTCAAATTCGTGTTTGACCTCGTGTGACGTAGAAACCGTTACCTAATGAAATACATGTGATGTATTTTATAGGTAAACGATTTATGCTTTTTATAATTATTCGGTTATTTTTTATGTTAAGTTAATCGTTTTTAGGATAATGACATATATGAATGAAAACCAACCACAAAATGAATTCCTTGAGGGAATAAAATAAGTTATGCCCCTTCTCCCATAAGTTAAATGTTACTTCATACAAGTGAAAAGGGATACGCATTTAGAATGATTTTTATAATAACAAGTACGTAATGCCATGAAACATTTTTTCCCATTATTTTGGTGAAAACGGATATAAGTCTAGTAATATCATTACTAACTAAACCATTGTTAAGGATTATGTATTGTTGTATTGATAAACACCAACCAGATTAAAATGTGGGTGATTTATGTTAACTTTCCTGATAGCTACAGCTACAGCTTAGGGGTCTTTAAGTCAAGAGTGAATAGGCTACTTCTAGGCAAGCGTGCTCCATCGTCAACGACATCATCGCTTACCATCAGGTGAGATGGTGGTCAAACGCGAGCCTATCATTAAAAAAAAAACTTAGATTAAAAAACACAACAAATTTTCCCGTTTAAAAGGATACAAATGCATTTGAAACCAACTTTTGTAGTTTTTTAAGGAGTCAGTTGGACCCTTTTACACAAACTAACTTCCTTAGTTTTAAAGATAGCTTAGATCCGTTTTCATTAAGCGATAGAACATTTATTTCTGATCATAAATAACTCATTTTCAACAAAATTGGACCTTTCACTAGGGCCACAGATATAGGACAGCTCCGTCCCTCTTTATCGTTTGCACGACTTTACACGAAGTAACACATCATGGTAAGGCCCAACTTTGGAGATAGACAATGGAACTCTTTAATACATGATTGCATAATATCCTCCGGGACTGCTGCGGTCGCAAGTCTGTTTATTGTTAACATCATGCCTGGTGAGAGAGATTGCGATGGACGCGAGACGCACAGAGCCGGTCCTTGTGACGACACTTGGGGGAGGCCTTTGTCTAGCAGTGGATGCTGTTAGCTGACACGACGACGATGACCGGTAGTCTCACGAGAACGCAGATGTGTACAATGTGCCCTGGTACACTCTAGTTTCACAAATTATGTTCAAATTTAAAGTTATTATCAGGGATAATCATTTTAGGCTTTTTAGAATTCCGTACTCAAAGGGTAAGCCACGGGTAGTGTTACAGTGAAACCCGGGACTCTGGGACAAAGGCAATGAAGGAACAGGAGTGGTAAACCCACTAGTCAGTAAAATTCTGACACTATTTCCCGCTCCACTTAAGAGCGGGAAATGTCATTGGATGATTTTCCCACCGAAAAATAAGACCCAAAGAGTAAAAAAGAGACCCTTTAACTATGACTCCACTGTTCGTCTGTGTGTCACTAGGTGTATCTCATGAACCGTGATAACTAGATAGTTGAAATTTTCACAGATGATGTATTTCTATTGCCGTTAGAACAAAAAATCCTTAAAAGATAATTAAATAAATGTTTAAGTGGGGCTCCCATACAACAAACGTGATTTTTTTGCCGATTTTTTGTTCGATATTAGATAGTTATAATATAGTGTCTAATGTTGTATAGATAATGGTACGGAACCCTTCGTGCGCGAATTCGATTCGCACATGGCCCTTTTTTATTTATGGACTGATATTTATATTACTTTTGTGTTGGGTTAAGTCTGACCTTAAACTTCAAAGATATATCGATAACGTAATTAGTGATTATGATATTGTTAGCTTCATGACAATCCCAGAGCAAGGTAAGTTCTAACAATAGACTGGACTGAACTTACTACCAAGCTGCGAAGACACAGAACAGAGCTCCTTTACGAGAAACAGCCACTATGTGTAGATTGAGTCGTCATGAGCATTGTATCATCTTAGGTACCTTAACATAAAACTTGTTCACTATTTAGTTTTACATAATATGGACCACAACAAAAAATGAAAAATAAAAAACTAACAATTTATTTATTATTATTTATTTATCGTTTATTTCAGGCATTCATTAACCCATAGTAACATTATAGAATTAAATAAAATTGTTATAACATAATAAATTAAATACATTAAATTATATAAGTTATTGAAACATTGATAAAATTATTGAATTATATTAATTAATTAATTATTGTAAATTATTATTGAATAGCATTAATAAATCAACAAAATTAACAACGCCTAAGCAGGTACACACCATGGAACACTTCAGATACTATCCCATTCTTACACCGGGTCAGTCGAGTCAGAAAAGATGCCTTGAGTCTTCTCAAGAGCCCGTGAAAATCAGTAACAAGGTAAGTTTTTTGTGTTTTTGTTATGTCCTTTTGTAGTTCAGAGGAAAGAAGTAATGTAAAAAAAAGTATACACAAACAAAATAACAATTGGAAAACTAAGCCACAAACATAAGCGGAGACTTATGTTTGTGAGCTCCACCGTAGGCGTGGGCCTGCGGACGTCGAGCAATAGGTAGCCGCCGGCCGTCCGGTAACCGTCCGGACTGAGCCCGAGTCGTCGACGAAGCGTAGTGTTCCACGCGCACCTCAAGAGATATCAGTAAAACCGTAGGGGCCCAGCAGGGTCGAAGCCTTCTGGGGCTATGGGTTGATCTCCGAAAGGGAAACCCGTAGTCCTGGAACGCAAAGCTCAAAGAAGGTATATAGGTGTAGTTTTAGTCACTAGAAATCTGACACGCTCTAGAGGGGGGAAAGTCATTAGATAATTTTCGACTTTAAAAATAGTACATTTTGATACAATTGCAGAAAGTTTGTCATTGCGACCGAGGTGGAATTCGCACGAGCCGAAGGCGAGTGTGTTATGGAGCCATGAGCTGCAGTGACAAATCTACACGTGTATCAAAAGACACTTACGAAGAAATAAATAAACGGGGACCATGCGCGACTCGTGGGGGTCGACGCGCGCCCAGCCTAATACGATACATGTAATAACATTGTGGCGGGGGAGAGCACGCGCACTTTTCTGCACTAGTGCGGAAAACAGTCCATTCCGTGCCTAAAAGCGGTGCGATAAGAGCGGGATTTCGAATAAGTGTATTAAAAAAAATGTTTTCTATGTTCCCACTTACTAATTATCATTATTTTATCCTTGGATGCTACCAACATGGTATTTAGTGTCCTTGACGTGTTAATGACTATAAATCCTTGTAAACTACTCTTCATACACTCGACAAGTCTGTACAAGGCCTTTCCTAAATGTACGCCCACAAACACAAAGTACTTCAGCACTACGAGTCGGCTCACACCGCAAGGTTATCCCGCGCTCTCCTCCATTCACTTATTCCCTTTGAACTTACCGTCGAATTGAGAAAAATCCTGCACTCTTTATTAATTGCTGTAATTGCGGCGGCTGGAAACCTTTTCTTTTCTGTAACTTCACTGTATATGTAACAAGGGACAATATAATCAACATTATTATATATATTCCACAATATATATTCCACAACTATCACACAACGCCGTCTAGTCCCAAGCTAAGCAGAGCTTGTGTTATGGGTACTAGACAACTGATAAACATACTTATATATTTCTAAATACATACATATATAGATAAATTACACCCAGACACAGAACAAATGATCGTGCTCATCACACAAACATTTGTCCTGGGTGGGAATCGAACCCACGACCTCCGGCATAGCAGTCAGGGCCACTAACCACTAGACCAACAGGCCAGTCAAAAAGTATTATATTATATAAGAAACGTTGGATACATTAATGAAATTAAGGAAAATTGATAGGAGTAAATTAAAAGCTGTCTTTTGATAGTAAAGATAGTAAGATACCTTATCTATATATATAAATAAAATTGAAGTGTCTGTTTGTAATATCAAAATAATATATTTTATACTAAATGCATATATTCGACACATTTTTAAATTTTTGTCCGTCAGACTGACGAACGACAAAAAAAGACTGACGGACAAAAAATTTTGACGAAGACAAAACAAGAAGCAGGACAATTTTTGACGGGACTTTCACTGGTAGATGGCTAGTGTTCTAAAGGGTAACTTAGACTACATGTATTAAAAAAAAAAAAATTGGGTTTCGCTCAAAAAACAAAAAAAAACTTCTTAAAATTGTTATCAAATGGAATTTTGCAGTTTTACTAGTCAAATGCAGACGAAGTCGTGGGCACAATCTAGTTAAATAAATGAAAGAAATGCATGAAAACAAGTGCAGAAAAACTTATTAAAACGAGCTGTTTCTAAAACGCAGTTGCTGATCATATTTTATGGTTCACACGCTAGTTTCATTAGGATTAAGTAGGTACGTGCTGAGACGATCAACGAGAAGCCTTGTATAATATAATACCAGTTTACTGTCGCAAACATAACATAATCAACCTAATATGTTCCTACTGCTGGAACTCAGGCTTTTTTTCTAGGTGAAAGAACGGACCATATCTATGATTTTTTCTCTAGGACATGCCGGTTTCCACACGATGTTTTCCTTCACCGTTTTGAGTTACTCAACTGATAAAATAAATTACAAAAAGTAATGCACCTGGGTTTTTTTTTTTTTTAGGTGGGAAAATCATCTTATGACAAATCGCGCTCTTGGGCGGAGCGGAAAGTAGTGTCGACTTTTACTGACTAAAAACCCACTCCTGTTCCTTCTTTGCCTTCGTCCCAGGGCCCCGGGTTTCGCTTTCACACTACCCGTGGCCCCAGTAGGCTTCGACCCTGCTGGGCCCCTACGATTTGCTGACATCTCCCTGAGGCGCGCGTGGAACAATACGCGCCGTCGACGACTTGGCTCGGTCTGGACGGTTACCGGACGGTCCGACGGCGAGCCACCCATTGCTCGCCGTCCGCAAGCCCGCGCCTACGGTGGCCGGAAATCGGGATCGGAATCCCGGCGGCGGTAAGGGCGTGAGGACCGTTGCCTCACGCGATCGGCCGCCTCCTTTGCTAGCATTACTGCTTCACAGAAGGAGGCGACCGCCTGCCACTCTTCCTCGCTCCGGACCATGGCCTGTACCAAGGCCCGGCGCGAGAGATCGCCGCCGCCGATCGCCCCCACAAGGACACGGCGTTGCTCTGCCCAAGCGGGGCACACCTCAACCGTGTGCTCCACCGTGTCCTCCGGGCGGTCCACACAGTGGCGACACCCGGGCGTCGCTTCCGCACGAATCCGGTGCAGGAACTTCCCGAACTTACCGTGTTCGGTGAGAACCTGCGTCATGCGAAAGGTGAGGACGCCGAATGCACCTGGGTGGGGTTTGGTACCCACGATCCACAACTTGTAAGTCGGGGCCGTTACTATTAGGCTACCTCTGCGCTACCTATGTGCTGGATAAATATCAATACTAAAATTATGTATGTGTGTTACGCCTCCACACTCAAGCGCCTGAACGGTATTAAATGAAATTTAAAGTGCATAGAAATAGAATAGAAACAGAAAAACTTTTATTCGGGACAGACACAGTACAACAGTTACAAACACAAAAAGAGAACAAAAGTACAGAATGCGCCGAGCTCGCTTTGCCCGAAACGAAAGGCTGACCTGACTATAAAATTGCTGGGCGTCAGACACGCACCGCTGGCTTTCAGTTGGCAGCCCGCAATGACGCACGGACGCGGGTAAATAAAATATATATTTAACTAAATATTGACGGTATCTTCTCTGGTCATGTAAAGAGGAGAGATGAAACGCATGTTACTAAAAGAGTTATGAGTATACATGTGGATGGGTGGAGAGGGAGAGGGAGGCCAAAGAAAAGATGGATGGATTGTGTGAACAGTGATATGAAAGAAAAGGAAGTTAGTGATAGCATGACGGTTGACAGGATAGAATGGAAGAAAAAATCATGTCGCGCCGATCCCAAATAAGATGGGACAAGGGCAAGAAGATGATGATGATGATTGACGGTATCTTCTCTTCCAATATCACAATGTCTTACTGTGCGTGTTGCCAGTGATTACATATGTCTCTGAAACGTGGTCGCTTACAATTACCCAACGGGCAATGGAAAGGGCTATGCTTGAAGTTTTAAGTTTCAGAATGAAAATATCCGTAGGTGAACCAAGGTGGCCTGCATAGCGTTGATGATGAAATATTGATGGTTCTGTACTCTTCTTGATAATATTTTTATTAAATAAATAGCTGCTAAGTACTAGAATTCTAAATAAGTAGAAATGGGTTGCAATAGAAATTGAATTTTGTGTCGTATGACATACAGTTTCTTGTTTCAATATTCGAATTAGCTCATTAATTTCTTGTTCCAAATACAAGTAATTAATAAGTCGCTCTACATCAACACCGCTCAGCTTAGTTCCGGCTGCTAATTAAAAGTTGTGGGCATTCATACTGCCGGAGTTAGGAGCCGTGACTTATTTACATTCGTATAATATAAATACGAAAGTTTATATATTCGTCACTGAGTCGCGAAGTGGCGTAGCATGGATGTGGCTGGTATCCTTTGTCGAACACCCCTTTGTACTCGCATTTCAAAGGCCCTTGCCAGACGTGTTCCTACATTGTTAGTCTGCCGTGGTGTACTGTCATTTGTAAGCAAATATATAAGACAGCTGAGATAAAGACAATAATTTTGCAAATAGGTAATAACAATAATAATATTTCACAACTTTCACATAATCCCATCTAGTCCCAAGCTAAGCAGAGCTTGTGTTATGAGTACTAGACAACTGATAAACATACTTATATATTTCTAAATACATACATATTATAGATCAATTGCAAGAGCAGCGGTGGCCGAGTGGTAACGGCTCCGACTTACGAGTCCTAGGTCGCGGGTTCAAACCCAGCCAGGCGCATTACTTTGTGTAATTTATTTCATCACCACTGCTCTCAAAACGGTGACGGAAAACATCGTGAGGAAACCGGCATGTCCTAGAACCAAAAATTCGAAGACATGTGACATCCACCAACCCGCACTGGGCCCGCGTGGTGGATTACAGCCCATTCCCTCTCGTAGAGAGGAGGCCTGAGTCCCAGCAGTGGGAACATTATAAGGCCGACTATGCTATGCTATGCTATGCTATAGATCAATTACACCCAGACACAAGACAAATGATCATGCTTATCACACAAACATACGACCTCCGGCGTAACAGTCAGGGCCACTGACCTCTAGACCAACAGGCTAGTAAAACTAGATTAAAAATATCTCTTACACTTCCATTATTTTCGCCAATTTAAATTACATGTATAGGTAGATGAGGCTGAACTTTCATAACTGACCACACTGAGAAGAAACACTGACATCACCATTCTTAAATTCATTAATCTCACGTAGATTAGAAACGATGACGATGACGGCAGAGTTGGTGCAGTGGTTGAGTGGTTGGCAGTGGTGGCTGCTGTGCTGCCTGTCACGGGTTCGATTCCCGTACGGAACATATATTTGTCTGGCCTACAGATAAGTGTTCCGGGTCTGATTGTCTTGCGTATGTGAGTTTACGTGTTTATGAACGCACCCTCGATATAGGAGAGTAATCCTTAAGTCAAGAGTGAATAGCCCAACTAGCAAAATGTCTCTTATAACACACTTCTAAACGTGTGTAAGTATGGAATTGGGCGCACCTTGTAAGATTATTTGCCCTTATAGTAGTTGTGTGATGGTTTCATTAAGTGTTTTTTTCATCTTACATTAATCTTGATAATGCTTTTGTAATAACAAATACACTTAAAAGTATCTTTTAGCACAATACGTCTTATAAGGTGCCTTTATAAGTTACATAATCTTTGCCAAGATAGATATAAACCTTTTATAAGGTCTAAGCTCTTATTATGGATTATTCTTATGGCTATTTTGCTAGTTGGGAGGTTACTTCTAGGCAAACGTTCTTCATCGTCAGCCACACCATCGCACCATCAGGTGAGATAGTGGTAAAAAAAATGTTTACGTATATAATTTGCACCCGCACAAAGCCGGGGCGGGGCACTAGTTGTAAATAAATTGTTGAAAACAACAGCTGTATTTGACAGAGGCACTAAATAACACGAATTACAGCATTTAATAAAAACTGTTGTTCAATAAAACGGTAATGAAAACAACGACACTCCACACTCGAATATTGACAGTTACGACATATGCTGTGGAAATATTGAACTGTAGTAGAAATATTTGCATGATTCTGTGAATTGATTGTATCAATAGACGATCCAGAATTTATTGGAAAATTATATCAACATTTACACTCAAAATATCATCGTGAATTTTGCTCTGGTAACACTTCAACGTATTGGTTTAGGTAGATGAGCAATGTTTATCTTAGGATCTAAAGTGATAGTTTAAATTATTGTACATATATCAGACCCTTCAGAATGGCTGGAAAATCCCAAATTACCATTATTTATTTTAAAAATGTTCTTGATAACAACGTCAAAGACAATATTTTTTGCAGATAATTATCGTACCCATATAATGCGTCGATTTCTAATCTACTAATTACTTCTAATTCCACATCATTGGTCTAAAGAACGAAACCCCAAGCGAGCGATTTCACGCCGGCGTCCGCATAAATTATAAAATATTGAGCGTTTTTTAAATAGGGTATTTATTCAAGAACGTAAATAAGAAGTTCTACATAAAGTAGTCTGTAAACATCGAAAATAAGCAACCTTTCCGTTATTTCCTATATAATTATACCTATAGATATCAAAGAGTGAGGTATTTTGATTTATATCCAAATAGCTTCTGCAATTGGCTTCACCCGCGTGAAATTAGAAAAAATTATCCCAAAGGGCACATATACCCGGGGAATAATTATGATCTACCTGTGTATTATGTTTCATTCAAATCAGTTTAGCTGTTAATCGTGGAGGAGTATCAAGCATGTCAACTTAATGTTTCGCCTTTATAATGTCAGTGTGATTACAATGTGATACTCCATATTTTTGTTTCTTCTCTTCTCTTGTATTTCTATATTTAACGCTCACGCTATGTATGCCGTTTTGTTAGTTTTATTTATAAATTTATCTAAGTGGAAACTTGTAACTGGCCTTCCTCTGCATATAATGTTTTTACTGTGTTAGGTATATTAGCTGTAAGTTTTCTTAAAATTAATAAAAAAAAAAAAATGCACCACTCACCACTCACGTTTTTCTGTGACAGTTTGAACGCGTGTTAAATCTCTGCCAATATTAAAGGCAAAACCGCAACACCTACATGAAAGTTATTTTCGTAAAAAGTTATCCCAGAAAAATCTAATAAATTTCGTCATTGGCTCAAGACGCTGTCATGGCTGCCGTGCCGGATCTGTATCACCACCCACCACCTACGTATACAGGGTGTAACGAAAAGACATGATTATTTATTTCAAAAATAGCTTCGGTCCAACGAAATGAATAACGTTTTTTAAGGAAGTCATAATAAATTCCCAAAAAAATAACAATTATTTTTTTTACAAAATTTTGAGCAGCCGACGGCATTTTTTTTATGCACCTGCCATATTATTGTATCTCCACCAACCTAGGTTGACTGGTAGAGAATAATAGCTAAAAGTCGTCTATTGTTGGACATAGGCCTCCTCTAAATGTCGCGATATTGAATGGTCCTGTGTGTCTTGCGTCCATCGGATGCAAAAATAAATAAATATCTAAATAATTTTGTACAGAAATCACAAAAAAAAAATCTGGGAATTTGTAATTACTTTTTTTTAACAACGTTGTTCATTTTGACGGTAAAGAACAGTTTTTAAACTTTAAGCATAACTTTCCGATACACCCTGTATATCTGGTGGATTTTAATCGAATGATGATCAATCGTGACGCTCCAGTTATCCTGTAAACTATGCCGCTAGGGTATGTCAAACGAAGGTGGGAATAGCTATCACCCTAGTTTTGGAGAGCCAGCCAAGAAGAATGGTATGTGTTCAATACGCGATGAAATGACATGAAATTTTTTAAAATCTTTTGAAAACGTGAAAGAGCAAAGTAGGGGAGAAGGGGGCAGCTTTGAACAGGGGCAGTTTGGAAAAAATTAGGTAATAAACATATCATTATTTTAGGCTACATTGGTACAAATCGAGATTTAATATTCGTAACTCTGATGCGCATAGCTGTCTTTTATTATTTTAAGTATTTGAAAGAAGAGTATCCCATGGAAGCGTTTGTTTCATTTCAGTGGTCTTTTATGAAAATTTTTATTTTATTTTTAAGGTTTTCCTGGACTTTTTCAAGGAGTTGGTGAGTGTTTTTTTTTTCTCTATAAAAAAATATTCCATTACATACATACAAATATACTTTAATCAAAAAAGCCTCCGAGGGCGGGTATGATTAAAATCGTTGGGGCAAATATGAATGAAATCAAAGTCTTTTTTTGGACTCTTCAGTATTATTTTATATAAATTTGTTTAGCTATAGCTAGTTTAGTTTTATAGGGTTCCGTGCCTCAAAAGGAAAAAACGGAACCCTTATCAATTTGTTATTCGTCTGTCTGTCGGTCTATCAAGACCTTTTAGCATATATATCGGTCTATCAAGACCTTTTAGCATAGCATTTATTGTACAAAAAAAATGTGTGCGTGCAATCTGTGGAGCTGGTTATATGGATAGCTGTAAACCGCTGTTTAAAAAATACAATATATTACCATTAGCATGCATGTATGTCAAAGAATTATGTCTATTTGTACGACAACATCCAGAATATTTTATTAAGCATAGAGATGTAACTAAAACGAATGTTGCCTCTAGAGATAAACATAGGCTCTGCTTGCCACAATGCAAGCTTGATTTATATAAAAGAAATTCGTTTATAATGGCTATTAAGGTTTACAATAAATTACCAAATGCCTTAAGAGAACTACCTTTACCTATGTTCAAAAAAAAGTTGATTCAATGGCTGACGCAAAAATGTTTTTACAGTGACAATGAATATATGTCATATAATGAACGCAAAGAAGGAAAGTAATGTCAATTTTTAAACTGACATTTAATATTTTAGATTTTTTTTTAATTTTTTTGACATTTTAAATTCATGTGAAGTTCAATAAATACTTTCATTTTATTTTTAAGTTGACATTTACTATTATCATAATTTTGACATTTTATAATATTCATGGACATTACAATTATTTTAAAGAATTTGACATTTGATAGTAATAGTAGACATTGGTGACTTTGATTTTTATTATTTTGACATTTTATCAATATGCATGGACCATTTAATTATTTTATAGTGATAGCAGGTATTGGTAACCTCTGATGTCACATTATTATGACATTTTTAATTAATGATTTGTGAAATTAAATATTTACAATTAATTTGTTTAATCAGACATCTTGTAGCTATTATAGTGATAACTGTAATATGAATACGACATTTTTAATAAATTTGATGAACACTGTACCTATTAATATTTTCACACCACAAGTTATGGTAGAATGTAAATGGGCCTAATTAAAATTAAGATCATACTACTTTGTACACCTACATTCTGGCAAATAAATAAATTATTATTTTTATATATTTTTTATTTATCTCAGGACCCTGAGGTCCTGGACCTTTGGGAGGCGTACGAGGAGCCGAAGCCAACTCGCAGAGGCCCTTTAGACAATTATAATGGAACATGATACCAACCGACGATTATCCCTGTACGCGCTATGCTAGTGCACCCAAGGACAACGCCCGGTTATTGAAAAACTGTTGCGACATATGGAGAACAAAGATAATAGGGCTATGGTTTTTGGAGTCTTAAGTGGACTGGTAACATGGAACTATGTCAAGACTATGGCCCCTGCCTGAACAACGTTATTAATATGCATCGAAAAAAGGCAGGGGGTGACTTGCACACTCAATAAATGGGCCCCCAAAAACGGCCGCTAGCACGAAGTGACGTAGCAACAAGAGGGCAACATATCCTGAGGTGCTTGAGGAGTGGAGAGGTATACCACGGCTATCAGGACAATCCCGGAAGTACGGTCAAGATCCCTACCAGCACCTTACTGGATTATACATCCTTCTCCCGAGCACGTTTGCTCTTGCGAATCTCCACTCAAGCCAGCCAATAAAGGCAAGAGAGAGGTGGGAGCTCAGTTCCTCGTCAGTGTTCACTACGGCCGGCCAATAAAGGCAAGCCGGAGATGAAGAACAAGAATTCTCCCGGGAGATCGGGTCCGTGGGGTCGCTAATGCCCAACAGTTCGCCACAAAACTGCGCTGCGGATTGTATCTCTCTTAGTCTGGCCCCTCACCCTAGGCATATTATTATTATTATTATTATTTTATCTCGAGAATCCATGAATGTATCGAGTTGAAATTAAATCTGTATCCTCAGGTCTGCGGTCCCTTGAAGCTGTGAAAAATCAAACTTCTAAGTTAACGAAAAAAAAAAGATACAAAAAACATACCTATATTTCGACTCTCTCAAGGGAATCAAAATTTATAGGGTGCTTCCCGTTGACCCAGAATCCTGAAGATTAGCATTAAGTAAGGTCTTATAGCACAAGTAAATAAATAAATCTGAAAACAGTAAATTTGTTGTTACGTCACAAAAAAAAAAATGTTTTTTTGCGTTTAAAAAAAATCTTCGAGATTCCATTCGAGAATTGAAATATGTATTTACATAGTTTTTACAGAACCCTCAGCGCGCGAGTCCGACTCGCACTTGCCCAGTTTTTCTTTGATTCCTGCAGCTTTCCTCATAATCAGAGATAAATATATTAGATAAGAACCAGAAGAAAAAGCAACAGAATGCAATTTCGAAGAAAATAAATATGATGACGACCAAACAGACCATATCAAAATAGTACATTTTGATACAAGTGCAGAAAGTTTGTCATTGCGACCGAGGTGGAATTCGCACCAGCCGTAGGCGAGTGTGTTATGGAGCCGAGGGCTGCAGTGACAAATTTGCACGTGTGTCAAACGACTTTTTTCAATACACTTACGAAGAAATGAATAAACGGGGGTTGACCGGCGACTCGTGGGGGTCGACGCGCGCCCAGCCTGATGCGATACATGTAATAACATTGTGGCGGGGGACAGCACGCGCTATTTCTGCACTAGAGCGGAAAGCAGTCTATTGCGTGCCTAAAAGCGGTGGGATAAGAGCGGGTTTTCGAGTAAGTGTATTGAAAAATAAATTGACTACACACCAGCTGTAACTATTAATAGTTTTTGTGTTAGCTGAACTTCATCAGAAAAACGTAAAAGAAAATTAGCTACCGTCGGCAAAGTTTAAGAGAGGAAAGGCAGTGGTTTCCTATATTCATTAATGATTTAGTATTTGTTAATAAGTATTTGATGAGTAAATGTTGAAAAATATGCCGTTTTTTTTTCAATTAAAATAACTAATTCAGAACTGACCCGGTATAAAAATTAAATTGTCTAATTATGCCTTTATAAACGATTTAGAAGGTCATAGTTATTTAGTTGCTTAATAACCAATGAAGCCACTTAGAAAGATAACACTAAGTTAATTAGAAAAATATGGAATAAAGTTTAAAAAAATGTTGCAAGCTGCCCCCCTCTCCCCTAGTGTTGCCGTTTACTTGAAACCCATTCAGTATGAACCGTTCACAGAGAATTTGTATTGAGAGAGGCAGCTTTAGAAAGCTTTATTATTCGTTCAGGTCACTTTAGCAAAACTTATCAGCTTAGGGACCCAAAGAAAATACTTATTGATGAAGAACACATTTATCTTACAGATTCTTTGTGGAGATTATACTAAACCGCTGTCCCGTCGAACTTCGTACCGCCTAACAGTCAATTAATGTGGTGATTATAATACCTTTTAGTACAGAATAAGGAATAATAGTACAAGTACTGTTAGCTAATCTTATTGACCAATGTACTCGACAGTTGCTGTCATTTTTCGATGGATTTGTATATTTTTCTAATTTCTTTTTTAAGTATATTTCTCCAATACTTTAATATATAGTCTGTTGTTCTGCTATTGAGGGTGGAGAGGAATCTAATAGAGCAAAGATCATCAAAATCGGTCCAGTCGTTCTTGAGTAAGTCATCTAATGACAAATCCCGCTCTTGGGCGGGAGATAGTGTCAGACTTTTACTGACTAAAAACCCACTCCTGTTCCTTCGTTGCCTTCGTCTGAAAACGAAAGCGAAGTCAAGGGTGACATTTTTCGTGCCAAAACATCTTAGGTAGGTATTATAACTCATCAAGGGGACCGAGCACCATCATTGTTTACCTACCTGCCAACGTGCCAATAAATCAGAGGGTGCTTTAAAACCTAGTCAATATTTATGTCTCGCTAATAATCAAGAATGAATAGGCAAGCGTCGACCAAATCATAGCTTACCGTCTAGTGAGATTATGGTCAGCCGAAAGATGTCACATGCAGGACATATGCCTTCTCAAGTGTCGTCACAACGACCGGCATCCCATTTTCATCGGATTCCCACGACCCTCACCAGGTCGTCTTCGGTCCACCTTGTGGGACGCCTTCAGACGCAGCATCATCCGGTACGCGGTGGCTAATCTAGAATCTCTCGGCCCCATCGACCGTCAGTCCTACGAGCAATGTACCCTGCCCACTGCCACTTAAGTTACCTTAGTTCTGCTCCGGATATCTTCAACACAAGCTTATTAATTAAAAAAAGTCTAATCTAGACTGTTATAAAGCGGTAACATTGTTTATCTCTCGAAACCTATCCTTCTGCAGCGGGTGTGAGGCAGAGAGACGTCATTTCTCCGAAACTGTTTACGGCTGCAATGGAGGATGTCTTCAAGATTCTGGACTGGAGTGGACTAGGCATTAATATCAACTGCCCCACGCATATAATATATAAGTTGAGTGAAGATATGCCGCATCTATTTTTCGTATACAATCATGAATGTAGGTACTACACACAGCTCATGTAGGTAGGCCCTGCATACAGCTCACGTGTGTAGGTACTACGTACAGCTCGTGTGTGCGGATACTACACACAGCTCATGTACGTAGGCCCTGCATACAGCTCACGTGTGTAGGTACTACGTACAGCTCGTGTGTGCGGATACTACACACAGCTCATGTAGGTAGGCCCTGCATACAGCTCACGTGTGTAGGTACTACGTACAGCTCGTGTGTGCGGATACTACACACAGCTCATGTACGTAGGCCCTGCATACAGCTCACGTGTGTAGGTACTACGTACAGCTCGTGTGTGCGGATACTACACACAGCTCATGTACGTAGGCCCTGCATACAGCTCACGTGTGTAGGTACTACGTACAGCTCGTGTGTGCGGATACTACACACAGCTCATGTAGGTAGGCCCTGCATACAGCTCACGTGTGTAGGTACTACGTACAGCTCGTGTGTGCGGATACTACACACAGCTCATGTACGTAGGCCCTGCATACAGCTCACGTGTGTAGGTACTACGTACAGCTCGTGTGTGCGGATACTACACACAGCTCATGTACGTAGGCCCTGCATACAGCTCACGTGTGTAGGTACTACGTACAGCTCGTGTGTGCGGATACTACACACAGCTCATGTAGGTAGGCCCTGCATACAGCTCACGTGTGTAGGTACTACGTACAGCTCGTGTGTGCGGATACTACACACAGCTCATGTAGGTAGGCCCTGCATACAGCTCACGTGTGTAGGTACTACGTACAGCTCGTGTGTGCGGATACTACACACAGCTCCTATTTGTATTGGGCACGCCATAATTATGGCGGTGAGTCCCCTCTTTGAGGAGTGGCTGGAAAGACAACACGGCGTCCTTACCTTCCGCATGACGCAGGTCCTCACCGGACACGGTAAGTTCGGGAGGCACCGGATTCGTGCGGAAGAAACGCCCGGGTGCCACCATTGTGTGGTCCGCCCGGAGGACACGGTGGAGCATACGGTAGAGGTGTGCCCCGCCTGGACAAAGCACCGCCGTGTCCTCGTTGGAAAGAAGAAAGAAAAGAACGAGAGAGAGTAGGGGCGATCGGCGGCAGCGATCTCTCGCGCCGGGCTTTGGTACAGGCCATGGTCCGGAGCGAGAAGGAGTGGCAGGCGGTCGCTTCCTTCTGCAAAGCAGTAATGCTAGCAAAGGAGGAGGCCGCACGTGCACGCGCGAGGCAATGGCCCTCACGCCCCAGCCACCGGGATTCCGATCCCGATTTCCATCCACCGTAAGCACGGGCTTGCGGACGGCGTGCAATGGGTAGCTCGCCATCCGTTAACCGTCCGGTAACCGTCCGGACCGAGCTCAAGTCGTCGACGGCGCGTAGTGTTCCACGCGCGCCTTAAGGAGATGTCAGCAACCGTAGGGCCCAGCAGGGCCGAAGCCTACTGGGGCCATGGGTGATGCGAAAGAGATCTCCGGGGCCCTGGAACAATGGCAAAGAAGAAACAGGAGTGAAGAAATTTTTAGTCAGTAAAAGCCTGACACTATCTCTCGCTCCGCCCAAGAGCGGGGGATGTCATTAGATGATTTTCCCACCCGAAAAAAAAGCTGCTATTTATGTAGGTACTAAGGTATATAATATATTATAGCCTAATGCACTGGTAAAAAGCTGCAGTTGTATGACCGCTGAGAGAACCTAACTCAAAGGTTTTATTTCAACTAAAACCTCCACGGGCACTTTTGAATCGTCAAAGAAACGTTAAGTTATTCAGAATTTTCATTTTATTTACTTTATTCATTTCATGAAAACTTGCAGCTAATACATTTGAATAGTCAGTCGTTATATGTTGAAGAAGGCTAATTTAAAGTTACTTTGTGTAAACTCGACTCAACTTCGACTCAATAAAATTGTTAGTTACTTTATTGATATTAATTATCGGTTTTTTCCGATGCGATGTCATTATGATGCGACTGACTTGAGTGAAGTGAAGTGCAGGATATTTTTTTCAAAAAGAGTTAAGAGGGCCCTTACCGAATCGTCTATCTTCAACCTGAGCATGGTTTAAAAGCTTGTTGGTTCATTTAACACAATCTAACGCAATGTTTGACAAAGAGACAACGCGAAAAAAGAGAGATAACACCTGAACGCTCTGTTGGCATTTGGTAATTCCATAATAAACTCGAATATTTCACAAAACTTGTTCCAGGAAATACATGGCGTGTTTTTTTTTTTTTGTTTTGAATAAAAATTTCGTCATCAAAATCTCGATTAAAGGTGCAAGGTTTCGATTGTTATACTTTCGTACTTTTTTTTTAATTTAAGAGTACATTATGATTTATGAAGGACCAAAGTTCATACAAAGTAGTAGATTTTCAAAAGTGTTTACTGGATTAATTTAATACAAATTTATGATTTGATTTCAGTAGAAACCTAGATAATATCCACAAGATATCTATGTTTCCAAAAGTCTTGAGAAAGATGTGTAATAACGCATAATCACGTAAGAGCGTTTGTATGAAAAATAATGAAAAAGTATCTTGGGTTTGACGCTCTTAAATATTAGCCTGGAAATCATGTTCCAACAAAATCTTACTAACTTTATTCTTGTTGCTTCTGAGTGATTTGAATAACAGGCTAAAATAAAAGGGAATTTCCACAAAGTGAAAATATTATAATAAGTCGTAACTGAAGTTTAATCGTATAATAAGGTTATGAAGTCGGAGTTATATTGAGTTGTTTCTAAACAAAATTAACTTTGTAAGTAACTTAAAAGTTATCAAGTCGGTCGATCGAGTTGAAGTTGTTAAGTTGTCGGTGGCACGGTTATTATTTTACATGTAATTATGTTAATATTGTAAAATGAAGAAGTATTTTTGTGTTTTAAGAGGGTCCTTTTTCACTCTCCTACCGTCAACATCGAGCATGGTTTAAAAGCTTGTTACTTCATATAACGCAATCCAACGCGATATTTGACGAAAAGGCAACGCGAAAAAAGAGAAATACACCTAAAAACTCGGTTAGCATTCGGTAATTCCGTGATTTATTCGAATATTTTACAGAACTTTTGTTCCAGGAAATACATGATTTGTTTAAACCCTTGAAATTTTTTGAAAACAATTGTAGTCATTTAGAATCTTGATTTTTGCAAGGCTTCTATTGTTATTTTGATTTTGTAATATTGTTTTTTCTATTATTTTTAAGTTAAGTATTTATAGATTAAGTAGTTACTTTTTATTTTATTGTTGTTTGTCCTGTGCGAGTCTCAAATAAATGTTTTCTTTCTTTCTTTCTTTTATACTTTTTTGACTTTTTAATTTTTGTTTAAATTATAAAGTGTCAAAGTTCATGCAAAATATCAGATTTTCAGAGGTGGATTAGTTTTACACAAATTTATAAAATTATTTCAATAGAAGCCTAGATAATATCCACAAGATACTGTGTTACCAAAATATCTAATGAAAAATGGGTAATAACGTCATAATCGCGTAAGAGCGGTTGTATGAAAAACAGTGAAAATGTATGTCGAGTTGCACCCCCTTAACCGTAATCTGAAGAATCGCCAAACTCAAGTGACAGTCAGCAGGGCACAATGCTTGCAGAACAGATGGTCGATGCGGACTAAAGGTTCTTGAGTGGCGACCACGTACCGGAAGACGCAGTGTTAGAAAGCTTCTCACAAGGTGAACCGGTGGTCCTGGTGAGGGTCTCGGGAATCTGATGGATGCGAGACGCACAGAACTGGTCATTATGGCGACACTTGGGGTAGGTCTATTGGGCATAGACGGTGGACGTCTTTCGGCTGAAATGCTGATGATGAACTGTGATCAGAGGTAAGTAACAGTACCAGAATATCTTCACGGCAATCTTAACTTGTTCTAAAACACATTGCGTGACATATTACCAGCTTATTTATTGTGACTTATTTTACTTACTATGAGTAAGACAAAATGTCTCAAAACTCTAAATACCTCTGCCTTGGGATTTCGAATTACTCAGCTAGCAAAACTTTCCAGAATGCTATAGAATTTATCCTTGTAATTTTGTTCCCAAACCCGTACATCAATACAATCCGTTCATTCACGAAGTCATTCGTTCCATTCAACTGACCCGCCGCGCTAACCCCTTTCAGTAAAATCACCAATCACGAAAAAACGCGAAATGAGGTGAATGTTGCTCTGATATCATTCACAAAGTTAAAGCGAGGTGAAAGGGTAGAATAAAAAACCAAGATCGTCTTTTTGAAAAGTATGGATACTATGGTACGGCAACAGTCACCCATAAGTTTTTTATTTTAGTTTTTTTATATATATTTACTAGCGGTCCCGGCAGACGGTGTCCTACTCGAAAGCTGGCTCTTCGTCAGACAAAAATTGAGGATCCGATTGCAGTGCCATCTATCGGTCTAGCCGTTTAGGAGGAGTAGTTAAGTGACAAACGCACGTACAGAATTATATATATAAAGATATATATTTTTAGTTTGAGGTGGGAAATTATCTAATGACTTCTCCCACTCTAGAGTAGATTAGCCCTCACATGTCAGACTTTTACTAACTAAAACCACATATATGTTCCTACAGTCGCCCTTTGCGCTCTAGAAAGGTTACCGGTGGAACCTTTTCAGAAATTAACCCGTGACACCCTATTAATTTTAAGCTCCTACCGTAATTTTATTTATGGGGTAAGTACAATAAAGAGTATGATCTATCTATCTATTAAATTACATTACTCACCTATTTAATTTAATTTAATTTATTGCCATTCAATGTAATTGAGTGTATTTTAATGTATTCTAAGGTAATTTAATTCAATCTGACATGATTTATTTAATTCATTGATTTATAATAATTCCTTATTCCGTATTTTATTGATTCTATTTTTTTTTTGTTTCCGGTTTGTACATTGTTATTATTTATTAAATGTGAATTAACAATTGATTCAAAATATAAGTAAATAATATTAGTTTACTAAATTCTGTAAGTGCTGTGCACTCCTTTAAATGAAGAATTCGTTGTGATAATTATTTATTCTTAAAATTATTCTTTTGTAAATGTTTTTGCGAACTATTCGTTGGACTGCCCTAATAAAAAAAAAAAAAACTGTCTTCCCCTCCATCTATTCACATTTTAAATTCACCTCTTGCAGTCTCATACATACATTTCATCCTTCTTAATCCCTTGCCTATACCATACTTTCAAAGACATTATATATATATATATACTACATACTTTGGACTTAGTGAAGAGGCGTGCAAAGAAGCTAATTGTTGATCCAGATTTGGTTCAGACCAATCTACAAAGCTTGCAGCACAGCAGGGCTTATGGTACTTTTAAGCTAAACTGACTTTTATTTGAGTTTATTAAGATAAAAACAAATCGGGTGCCACCGGTACGGGGCTCTCGGGGATCGGGGCTCTCAGGGAATAACCCAGGTAGCCCAACCTTTTGGTATTCTATAGGATGCATTTTGGAGAGTGTGCACGAGAATTACATGACCTGATTCCGCCATCACCTTTCTGCTATCGGACAACCCTACATACGGTGAACATCTACCATTACATTGTTAACATCTCTACGGTCAATACTAAGTGTTTCTTCTCGTCAATTCTACCTCGTACATCGAAGGACTGGAACAATTTTGCTGTTACGGTCTTTTAGGCTAAAGTGAATAGACTCTTAATAAACTAGTGCGCTTCACCATCAACGATTGCATTACTGCTTAAAATCAGGTGGGATCGCAGTCAAGCACTAGTTTATTTTATATCATTTAAAAAAGGACCAAGCAAAACGATTTCCTGATAGTTGATGGTCTGCTTTTGATAAAATGTAAAACGGACATCTCATTAGTATTCTGAACTTGTATTTATCGTGATCATAACGACCCTTTCCTTTCTTATCGTGACGGCGCCATCTTTGTTACCGCTTCTTCTAAACATTAATATTTGTCTTAGTCACTTTCAAGATATTTTACAACGTATTTTATTTTACATTTTGATCGATTTAGAAAATAAAGCAGTTTCCATGTAATAAGGTAGTAATTTTTAAATTACGTACGAGATATATTTGGAATCCGTGTTTGGATTTCAATTCATAGATAAACAATAATTATTATTTATTAGTGACTCTACATACGGATTTGATTAGTAGGTACGCGACATTACATTACAGACCACCGATAAAACGACCATTTTACATAGAAATTGTTCTACAAATATAGTTACACTAGCTGTGGCCCGCGACTTCGTCTGCGTTAAGTTTGTAAAAACGTACAATCATTCTGAGCTTGCAATTCATTCTGAAAGCAACGCAATTATTTATTGTACTTTAACATAAAACGGTTAAAAGTAAAAACGCAAATTACCTTCAGGAAACATGTTATGTACTCGTCCAGATCCAAATGTATGAATGTCAATGAATAGAAAGAGTATGTAAGGGTCGTAGCAGTTGGCATTTCTGCCTACCCCAAAAGAAAAGAAATTAGTTGATGTATGTTTCTGGTTTATGTTCTGGTGAAACAACATTGTATGATTTTAACCCCTCGCCACAGTGAGCACGTCACAATCGCAGCGGTAATGCCTGTCTTTGAAGAGTGTCTACAGAGGCGTCATGGCATCCTCTCTTTGTGCAGGACTCACCGGATGTGGGAGTTTTGGGAGGTATCTGTATCGAATTCAACGGGAAGAAACACTCGGGTATCACCATTGTGCGGATCGCCTGGAGAATACGATGGAACATACGGTGGAAGTCGGTGCCGCTTGGTCGGAGCGCCAGCACCGCTGTGTCCTCATGGAGGCGATTGGTGGAGAAAATGTCAACCAGTAGCCTCCTTCAGAGAAGCACTACGATCGAAGAAGGTGGCTGAAACTATGAGGGACATTCTGACTCCTTAACTGTCGCTGCAAGTGATGCTCCGGGTGTTGAAAGCCGCAGGGCGATGACCAGCCATTGCAAACCGGGATTGCGGTGGTGCCGTCCGGCCGTCTCGTCAAAGCAATCCTGAATCGACGGCGCGTTGTATTCTACACCGGACTCAAAGAGATGTCAGCAAATGGATAGGGCCCTCTAGGGCCGATGTCTGCGAGATTGTTCGAAAGAGTTACCTCCCGTAAAATTTTCACCTCAATAATTTTTGACTGAAGAGTTTAAGCCGTTAGACAGCTTTGGTAGAGGTAAATGAAGGAGCATAATCGGGACACCGACCTTCAGCTGAATAACGTGCACTGATAGTGCAAAGCCAAAAAGCCAGTGAATCCAAAAACTACCATCATACTCATCAACTATCTTGTGATAGACCTCCACCGCATGTTACACCGGGTCCTCCGGGCGATTCGCAAAATGGTAATATCAGGATACTTCCAACCGAATCCGGAACAGAAACCGCTCGAAACACCCTCAACAGTCCTGAGCTTGTGTATCCATAAAACAATGAAATTACGGTAAACAAATGTAGCAGCCGATTAGTGTTATCCCTGAGACTGGCCTCCCTCAGAGGGTTGTTCCAGTGTTGGTCACCACTCACTGCAAGGAGGTAACGTCCAGATGTCGACGCAAGGCTGCCAGGAATCTGAGATACATCAGTGATCAGGAACGTAAACCACTTTCGACCCCGTTTTATATGGAGCAGAAACTGCAAACAATAAATCACGCCATTATTAGGCCGCAAGGTGCCATCCCGGAAGACATAGTGGAGCATGCAGAGGTGTGTCCCGCAAGGGCGGATCACCGCCGTGTCCTCGTGGAGGCAATCGGCGTCAGTCACCTCTCGCGCCGGGGCCTGGTTTGGGCTATAGTCCAGAGCGAGGAGGAATGGTAGGCGGTCGCCTCCTTCTGCAAAGCCGCAATGCTAGCGAAGGAGGAGGCCGCACGCGTGAGGGAACGAACGTCCTCACGCCGAGCCGAGATTCCGACCCCGACGACCAGCCACGGTAGACGCAGGCTTGCAGACATCGAACAATGGGTGGCTAGCCCTCCGGCCGTCCGGTAATTAACCGAACCGAGCCCAGCCGTCAAAAGCACGTAGTGATCCACGCGCTCCTCAAAGAGATGTTTCAAAGCGCAACTGAAGGACACAAGTGTGGTTTTAGTCAGTCAAAAGTTTGACACGCCCTCTCGCTCCAACCAGAGAAGTCATTGGATGATTTCCACTCTTAAAAAAAGAAAAAAAAAAGTACCATCATTATCATTATCATTATCATGGACATAGGCCTCCCCAAGTGTCGCCATAATGACTGGTCCTGTGTGTCTCGCATCCATCGGATTCCCGCGACCCTCACCAGGTCATCGGTCTACCTGGGGGCCTTCCAACACAAGGTGCCATGCAACCCCTTCCGAAAATTTGGCCGTGTTATTTTAAAATCAATAATTAAATACATATACTTGTTTACTTTTATCGCCTTTTTTGGTTCGTATCCCTTGAATAATCATGGTCAATCTTGTTACAATCATGGAAAAAAAAGCAGTAGGATTGTTAAAAATGCCTCCGTCTAACACCAGTTTAACCATAACTATTTTCCTCCAATTTTGAACAATAGAACTGTCTGCAAACGTGGGCGATGGTCATTCTTCCGCCATTCAGAAAATTACGTAAAATACACAATGGCATCTATCAAATATAAAGTTCAACTGTCATTGTCATCATTATTTCTACTTTGAGTTTTTAGATGGCGTTGCGAGTATCTGAATTGCGTGTGGTGCCATATTTGACTAATTCGATTTTATTATGTGTTTTGATTAGTTTTTACAATATATTTAGAAGATATCGAATAGAAAAGTCAATTTTATTTTGAAAAAGTGGTAAAAGTTATTTTATTACAAAAAAGAAGATAAAATAATGACAAAAATGTCGTTCAACACGGACGTTTTGGATTATTGCTCACCCCCCATAGCAAATAGCGTGTTAATTTATAGCCTAACAGATGCACTGACCTATAAGGATTATGTATGCAAAATTTGAACAGGATCGGTTCAGTAGTTTTTGCGCCAATTAATACCATCACAAAATAATTTTACTGTTTTATTATATGTATAGATTATCTACTAAGTACTGCCAACGGTTTTGCCCGTTTGAAATTCGGAATTCATGCTGAGGGAATACAGTCCCGGGATGTGAAGTCTAAAGGTTGTTTTTAACCGAGAGAAATGGTCTACTTGTGTATCAAGTTTCATCCAAATGCTTTCAACCATTAAGACTTAAAGAGGTAACAAACAAGCAGCCATTTCTTTGACATTTATAATATTAGAGAGTAGTGTTGACGGTTACGCCTATCTGCGAGATCTTTTGAAAAATAAAATGCTGAAAAGCTAAAAGAGACGAGGACGTGATGCTGCACACCAGAATGTAGCTTAAATATTGTTGTAAATGTATTCCTGCAAAGCGTTTTGGGAACACATTCATAATGCGTACAGCTTAGGAGTGGAATTCCCTGCCGGAGTCTGTGTTCCCTGATAGCTACAACCTAGGGGTCTTAAAACAAGAGTGAATAGGTTACTTCTAGGCAAGCGTGCTCCATCGTCGGTCACATCATCGCTTACCATCAGGTGAGATAGTGGTCAAACGCGAGCCTATCAATAATAAAAAACAGTGCACAGACATTTATTTAAACCTATAGCAAAATTTATAAGACAAGTTGATCACGAAAATGTGCATACACATTCATAAATGTTAATATGGCAAAACTGTTCATAACATTATTGATATAATCACGTATTCCGAGTGTAACACGACCACAAGCCTTTGACATAAATATTGCCGACGGTGTACTCGTACAAACATCGGTTATTCGGCTTAATGTGGTTTATTAATTAATGACAATCCATCACACTCATATTGCAACAGACATGACAGAATTATTTGTAGTAATTCGTATGTTAATTTGTCAGTATTTACGTTTGATATTGACAAATATACAACGGGGAATATGCATGAAAACATAATAAATAATTTTTTATGTAACCATCTTAATAAATATACTAAAATAGAATATTAACAGTGTAACCAAATATGAAAATTCGCATTCGCAGGTAGTTGGTGTGATCATCATAGTGTTGATTTGTTGGATTGGTTTTTCATAATTACATTGTTAATGTGTATGCATGTATCTAAGTATATATTTATTATTGTATTTCTTTTCTATTTCTTTATCATTAAGCGGCACCTACCATGTTATGTTTCTGCATCATCCTAAGGTCGACTGGTAGAAAATGCTTAAGGCATTAAGTCCGCCTTTGTACAGTGTTCATTACTAGCGCATAAAGTTTTAATAAATAAAATTAGTAGAAAAGCAATCGAGATTAATAATTTTAAATAAATATTGTTTCTCTCGTCAAAACGCTGTTTTTATGGCGGTCGTATAGGCGTGATCAACTTTGACTTCAAAGACCACATCGGACTTCCCTTTCTTATTAGCAGCTTTGAAGCTTTATAACTTCTTTATTGATGAAGGTATTTTAAAACATTCTCTAACCAAAAGTGACTAAATTTAGCAACTTAAAAAATTGCTTGCATATTCCCTGTTACGAGATAGTACAAATGTAGCGACATATACGGCGCCACGTAGCAACTAAAAATTACGAAATTCTGCATCGCGCAATTACTTAGAGTTCTGCGCGCGATTCGAACACATAGAACAAGCCAAAATCATCTATCGGACAGTTGCCCAGATTAGACAAAACATCCGTCTGGTCGGAGGATCCTCCCTTTTCAAAGGAGGTATGTGAGGTAATACACTAAAAAAAAATCAAATGTTTTTATTTCACATAGGCCTACACGGGCACTTATAAAACGTCAGAAGCTAGTGCACGGTTCCAAATTGGTCGTTTCCTATGGAGAAGAACCGGCAAGAAACTCAATGGTTATCTTTTTAAAAAAAAATTGTTGACTTTGAATTGTTGACACTCTGTTCTGTTCTAAAGACACTAGTACTTTTTTTGTAGGTGGAAAATCTACAAATGACTACTTCCACTCTTTTGCGTTCTAAGGCCACGGTATCTCTTTCAGTTAACAATCCCGCTGCCCTAGTGTGTGCACTCAGAGGGCAACAGAAGGAACACAGGTAGTAAAAGTTTGAGACTCCCTCTCGCTCCACCGAGAGCGTAAGGAGTCATTTGATGATCTCCTTTTGAAAATAATAAAACCATACAGTCATCTACTCATGCCAAAACACTACATTTTATATGCTACTATCTGACCCGACAGGCGTCGTTCTGTCAGGAGTTACAGGTAGAAGAAGAAGACGTAGATAGGAACCGTGTACGTTGTGGACCTGCGTCTGGTGGAAAGTGAGGATGTAGTGGCACTCCTCAAAAGGGAGCCTTACAGCCGCGATAGCTAACTTGAATGCAATAAAGAAAAATGAGTTTATTCATTACTTTTGGTGCAATTTTTCAAATTATCTCTTCATAACAACCTTTCTAAATCATCATCATCATTTTGAAAAATTACAAAATGGTGCAGTCATCACGTGTTTAGTGACCAGCCAAATATATAATAGCTATTCATATTTATTTAAGATACTAGCTATCTTACATATACTCTTTATTGTTTAGATACCATAAAAAAAAACTTTTTACAAAAAAAAAAATAACTTAGGTACTTCACTAAAAAAAAACACTAAAAGGATCAAAATAACTTTAATTTCAGAAGTCCGTGTTAAATAAGAAAAAAACAATATCGAGAAACATCGACTTCCAAAATTAAAGTTATTTTGATCCTTTTAGTGTTTTTTTTTTAAGTGAAGTCGGTTGTTTTTTTTTTTTGGAAAAAGTTTTTATTTAACACTTTTTAGTTGCGATACACTTATAAACAGAGTGCCTATTTCTCATGACATCCAATTAACCCAAACACTGCTAGGTTACATTGTTTTATTATGAAGTTCCTGTGTCTACCTTCCACCTTCCGACTCCATCATCAGATCAGTTCGATAGTACCTTATAGCCAAAGTGCATCTCATAACAATTCTAATAAGCCCAAATACGGCTAGGATACATTGATTAATTATGGAGTTCCTGTGCCTACCTGCCGGCTCCATCATCATCATCAGATCACTTCAATGATACCATTTTCAACGTAACTATTCAGAACCATTCATTTATTTGTTTTATCATAGTCGCTCAACTATCTTCATTGTGATATCTATGTGAGTATGAAGTTCCGTTGACCATTTCTGGTCTTCTTCATCAGTTCCACTTCATCAAATGTTACTTTTTGACTGTATTTACGTCAAAAAGTAACATTGTCCACGTTGTTTGTCCTCGATGAAAATACTAAAATCACTAATTTATGGTTGCCTATAATATTTGAGGAGTTCCTAATGGATCATCAGAACTGGATTTTGAAAAAAACGGGACCAATCTGGAAGCATATCCTATTAGGGGGAAAAAAAATTGCAAATCGGTCCATAAACGACGGAGTTCTAAGGTAACAAACATTAAAAAAAAAACAAAAGAAAAATGCAACCGAATTGATAACCTCCTCCTTTTTTTGAAGTCTGTTAAAAATACAGTACGAGCTTAAAATTAATAGGGTGTAACAATGGGCAGTCTTATCGCTAAAAGAGATTATGTATACTTTACTGTACACCAAGATAATAAATAATATAATGGAATCTTTAAATTAAAAGAAACACAATTGGCAGCATTATCTCATTCCGTGATCTCTTCCAGGCAATTTGAAATGGTCAGAGATTGCCTTGACACAAAATGGGGTTTTACATAGAAAGATAGATAAAATTTTATAAAACAACAGACCCACAGTAAATCCCAGTAAAATAAACAAAACAAAAGCTATACTCCAACACGGAGCACGTTGTGTGAGCTGCTAGAAGTCTGGTAATAAAACACAGACTTTATATCTCGGACTAAATATGCAGAATCCTCGCGCATATATTTCGGTGTCTCGCTGTTCTGCTGCACATAATATTAGGGCTTTACAGACAGACCGAGGTGCAACATGCTTGAGTCTACAGTAATTTAGTACATGTTAAAATTCTTCTCTATCGTGTATACTTTACAATACAACTTATATATCTTTACAATGGTGCAAAGGCTTTTTAAGAATTGATATTACCTACTTTTAATATCACTGCACCGGAAGATGCAGTGTTGGAAGGCTCTCGGGATACAAGGTGGACTGATGACCTGGTGAAGGTTGCGGGAATCCGATGGATGCGAGACGCACAAGACCGTTCATTGTGGCGACATTTGGGGGAGGCCTATGTCCAGCAGTGGACGTCTATCGGCTGAAATGATGATGATGATGAATATCAATATACAATGTAAGGATAACTTTAGGTACAATATGTCGAAGTACGGTTGCTTTTTTTTTTAAGTAATATAGACTACCTAGTGATTGACTGCAATCCCACCTAATGGTAAGTAGTGACGCAATCGTTGATGGTGAAGCGCACTAGTTTATTCTTGTGAAATAGTTTAATCATGTACATTTCATATTTAATAAATCAATTCTCGTTCTTAAAAAATGTTCAAATTCAAATCGCAATATCATTTCGGCGACTGTCAATGTGAAATACTTAAATAGTAAGATGCCAGAGCTTTCTTATTTTCTGATTAACAAAATGTACAGCCCCCCCCCCCCCCCTAGCCAAGTTGCAAACGATAAACGTGAACGCTTAGTAATCTCCAATAGATTTTCAACTTTATACCCAAGAGCATAAAGTTGAAAATCTATTAAAGACTACTGAGCGTTAGCGACCGGAACGAACGAAAACACTATGTAATCTTCAATAAATTTTCAACTTTATATCCAATAACATAAAGTTGAAAATCTATTAAAGACTACTGAGAGTTTACGTTTATCGTTTGTGACTTGGCTAGAGGGGCAGGATTGATAAAGTTAATGTGTATGTATGCGACGCTTAGCGTGACGGTTGACAGAACATAGTGAAAGAAAAATACGTGCTGCCCTGACCCCACGACATGAGACAAAGGCAGGAAAATACAGATGAAAAACAGAAACATGAATGCGAACACTCCTTAAATTGAATCATACTAGAATGCGAAATTTTAAATCACGATGTCTTTGACATCGAAGTACAAACGAATACCTCGGATCCAGTACATGATTCTGGACCGGAATTGTATGGTGTAGAATGTAGTGGTGGAATTTTATATATTTTTTAGGGTTCCGTAGCCAAATGGCAAAAAACGGAACCCTTATAGATTCGTCATGTGTCTGTCTGTCCGTCCCATGTCCCATGTCACAGCCACTTTTTTCCGAAACTATAAGAGCTATACTGTTGAAACTTGGTAAGTAGATGTATTATGTGAACCGCATTAAGATTTTTACAAAAAATAGAAAAAAAAACAATAAATTTTGGGGGTTCCCCATACTTAGAACTGAAACTCAAAAATTTTTTAAGCTATTGCATAGCTTCTATCGAGGGCCTTGAGCGCGGGGACCGAATCCAGAAATTCCGTAACGAAAAAAACCTCACACTCCCCACTCCGACGGGCACGGAGGTGTGGCTTGAAGGCCGACAGAGACCGAACACCTATTTTAGAAAAGTCGTTAACGATCTGTGTGGCGCATTGGTACAGCGTTCTACCTATGTTATCATCGTGCCTTTTCTAGTCTTTTTGTATTATAATAGATTATAGTAATGTTCTATGATAACAACTGAACATACTTGTAGCAATTTATGAAGTAAACAAGAAAGA
The DNA here is from genome assembly GCA_905147345.3 of Mythimna impura. Taxonomy (NCBI): domain Eukaryota; kingdom Metazoa; phylum Arthropoda; class Insecta; order Lepidoptera; family Noctuidae; genus Mythimna; species Mythimna impura. Next base: position 34,571,687 of record LR990341.1, read on the forward strand.
AAAAAATTTGTTTTCTTATCGGTCACCACGCTCAAAAAGTGTAACTTGAATTAATATCAAAGAAAAAGAAATACTGCATAAATAAAACAAATAAAAAATAATTATAATTGCATTTTGTATCAACTTATGATACAAAATGCTATGCTATTGATACATAATAGCTTTACCGCGGCAGTCCCCGAGTGCCACACTTATTTTTTTTTTTCATCAAACCCATGCGTGTAGGGTATCTATAGATAGGTCTTCAAAAATGATATTGAGGTTTCTAATATCATTTTTTTATATACTGAATAGTTTGCGCAAGAGGCACTTCCAAAGTGGTAAAATGTGTCCCCCCCCCACGTAACTTCTAAAATAAGAGAATGATAAAACCAAAAAAAAAAAATATGATGTACATTACCCTATAAACTTCCACTGAAAATTGGTTTGAACGAGATCTAGTAAGTAGTTTTTTTTTTAATACGTCATAAATCGTAAACCGTAATTTACCTTTTAAGTTTTTACGGAACCCTCAGTGCGCGAGTCCGACTCGCACTTGCCCAGTTTTTTAAAATCTGTACTTTTTTAAATTTAAACTGTGTAATTAATCGTAATTCTAGCCAAACCCGATGATATTTTTAGTAAAAAAAAAAAAACATTTGACCCCGTCATTGACTTGCTCGTCGCACCTCTTGCACTTGAACATTGCGTTAGAGATGGAAAAAAAAATTGATGAAAAAACTTTGAGAAACGTTGCCGAGCGATTAGAACAAATACGGGTATTGAGCGTATGCGTGCGTACGGTTCACTGTCTACCGTCAGACTGATCAATCCCGATGACATTTTTAATTTAAAAAGTTATTTATTTATTTTTTCACAAAAAATGTTAGAATAACGATTTTATACAGTCTTTTTGAGTACCGTAATTAGAGACACAATAGAAAGACAATGAGCGAGCGAACGCCGGCGTTCGCTTGGGGTTTAATGAATATTAAAAAACGTAGATTTTAAAAATATAGGAAAAAACCAACGAAAAATTCCATCACTGGGGGGTCCAAAATCATGTACCTACTGGATCCATGGTATTCGCTTCGCACCGATGCGTCCGTTTGCGTCGATGTCAAAGACATCCTGTATATAAAAGGAAAAACTGACTGACTGACATAATATATCATCGCACAGCCAAAATTACAGGATCTAAGAGACTGAAATTTTGCACAAGGCTCCCTTTTATGACGTAGGCGAGCACTAAGAGAGGATTTTCCAAACTTGACCTCTTAAGGGGATGAAACGGAGATCCAAAGTTTGTATGGAGAAACCTACTTTTACGCGGGCAAAGCCACTGACAGAAGCTAGTCGTAAGTTAAGCAAATAGTCTCCTCAACAAATTAACAGTCCAAAATTCTGGAAATGTACCATTCATTTAGCCCCTCAATCTACACGCGAAGTTGGAAATCAACCTTTCATACAACATTAATTTGTATTTTAAACCGTTTTTAATAAAAATGAGGGCCTTTGTAGTGGTTGCTGACTGCCACAACACTTAGCACGAGAGCTGGCTCATGAAATTATGAATGAGCTGAAATATTTTAGAGTACTTTCGTGAGTAAAAACGTGAATACTTTGAATAGTTCAAAACTTCAAACATATTTTTTTTGTTTGAAGCGTTCGTGTTTATGCCCAGAAAGAACCTAGATGAAAAATACTTTACAAAACCCTCATCTTGCTTTAAAAGATATTTGTATTCAGATATCTCAATTTTCAATAAAAAAAAAAATATCTGACATACATTAGGTTTATAGACCTTATCAATATAACAAAATCATAATCTTTTTAAATAAACAGTAATGGGAACTTAAAAGCAGCATGAAATCCAATTAATGGGTACGTAAGTGTATATTACAAAACTGTATAAAAAACTTTTCAAATCAACTGCTACAGCGTTTGATTTAAACTCGCCAACTCTAAATTAAGATTTAATTTTGATAAAGAATTCTGCACTGGACAGATTAAAGTATCTGATCTAGAAATTACAAAAAAAAAGATAACTTATGTGAATAGAGTAGGATAGCGGCAGGTCATTAAGGTTAATCTATACTATACATACATACATATAAACAAAATTAAAGTGTATGTTTGGAATAACCAAATACATTTTTTTTTACTAAATATGTGTTTTATGTCTGTTTGCTTCGGTGAATCTCCAACACGGCAGAACTGATTTTGACGGAAATTTTACTTGATGTTACAGGAGTAACATAAGTTTCTTTTCATTTTCCAGCTGCGACGAAATTTCGATCTGCGAAATACATCTTTTAAACGGTTGAACAAAATGTGACAGGACTTTCGCTGGGATATAGCTAATCACACAACGCCGTCTAGTCCCAAGCTAATCAGAGCTTGTGTTATGAGTACTAGACAACTGATAAACATACTTATATATTTCTAAATAAATATGTATGTATCTAGAAATATATAAGTTACTTATTGTACTATGTAGTACAGTAAGTAACTTAAGCTGCTCTTTACCTTCCCGTGGGATACGTGGAGAGAGGGGCATCTCCATAATGAATAAAGAAATATTGACGGAATTTTGTATAATATTAAACTGCATTGCCAGGATGAAGAAGTAAAATCTGCGAACTAAACCAACATTTGTTTAAACGATTGCCCCAAAAAGGACAGTACATAATGGTCTTAAAATCCATGCGAACGAAGTTGCGGGTAGCAACTAGTTCTATAAAACTCTGACAGGAACCGGTCACTTCAGAGTTTCGTCATATGAATATTGTTTACTACATCATAAATTCCCTTTAGGCGCTCTTACATATTTTCTCTATCCAATAACGTTTAGTGATAAGGCGGGTTCTACACTCGGCGACTAACACTTGGTATAGCATAGAAAAAGAAACCGCTGGATACAGCTGGAGGCGAGAAGCTCAAGACCGATCGATGTGGAGATGCTTAGGTACTCAATGTCCAGCAGACGATGACGATGATATTCCACTTGCATATGCCTTAGTGATAACAGTTACTAACTAACCCTATGTGATTGATCCTATCTTCATATTGCTCGCTGAACAGATTGTAGATGGAGACCAAATGTCCTGGAGAGGCGATCGCGTGCCAAAAGACACAGCTTTGGAAGTTTTGGAGTACAATGGTGTAATGTGGGACCGATGAGCTGATGAAAGAAGAGAATCCGCTGTATGCGAGACACACAGGACCCGATGATGTGGCGACACTTGTAGAAGGCTTATGTTCTTTAGCTGTGGTCGTCTTGTCCGAAATAATGATGTTGATGATGATTTTCTGGGTGCGCTTAACACTGAATTCTTTCGGTCCGTCGGTCTGACCGTATAGAATAACCGTTACATGTGAAACTAACTTTAGGCACAGTTCGGTTACAATTTAGGGTACGTTTAAATAACGCCATATAAATATGTCCAGTCATATCTTACTAGTTTTAGATACCAACGAAAATATAGTCTTTTATCAGCAAATTTTACTATCTGAGTTCATAAATATCGATGAAAAGGTTTAATTTTGTATTAAATGAGACCTTTAATAAAACTGTGCATTACTTTATTTGACCATTGGTATGCTAATATAGACGTCTGGCTCAATTTTCATATTGTAATTAGATTGATATGACAGTTTAATACTTTTCAAAGAAAGTCAAGACCTTCATTCGGAATTTAATCAATATAAAAGCTGCATAATATTTTATTTATAAAATAAAAACTGTTACGGACACGAGCATGTAATTTAGAATCACTAAATATAATCAACATTACGTCATTCACAGACGCGTAATGTATGTACATAAGCGCTGTACATAATAGAGAGCAAGCCTATCAGAGGCCAGACTATTGTCCAATCAGCTACTGGGATAGTATATAAGGCTATGTACTGAGTTCTTAGAAGTACATAATGCGGTTCTTAGAAGTAAATAGCGCAGAAAAACCGTTAAGAATAATCTGGGTTTCTATTGGTAGATTACAACGGAGAAAATCACGCCACTATTGATGACCAATGGTGTGCTTGCCGTATGCGGGGGGTCGGGAGGTGAACGTCAGCCGGCCTCAACAGGATTAGGGAATAGACTAGAGGGAAAGGGACTCTCTCCCACGACTTGCGACCGGCTGAAAAAGTACTTAAGCTGCACTTTCCTTGAAGACGACGTTCTCTCTCTGCAGTTCGACTCGAAGCGTCACTACGACAGTTTGTCTTGGCACCCTACGCTCCTGGAGCGGCCCTAGATTTCCAGATTTCCTAAGTTATCTAACGTATTAGAGTCAGTGAAGTATTGTAAAGTAACTGTGAACTATTTGTGAGTTAGCGTCACGCGTATGTACGTAAAGGACTCGATTATGTGAAAGTATTTACACGTGTTATGTGAAGTCTGTATTTTTATACGTGTTAAATAAATTGGCTGAGGCCTTTCAAGCGTGACCATTGTGTTGTGTAATTATTTACATCCTCTGCCCCCAACAGAGGAACTTTGGTCCTTCGAGAGCCGGATATTGGTCCTTTGGTAAGGAATATCGAGCGGCTTATTGTGCGTCTTTGGGGAGACGTGAAGAAATACAGTTGGGTGTCGAAGATTGAAGAAGGGAACGCTTCAAGCTCGAACAGGAACGCTGCAAGTAAGAATAGGAACGCGGCAAGTTACGTTTCGAAGAAACCTATTTTCAAGAAAGAAGAGGAACGCTTTCAAGAAAGAAAAGGAATGCTTCAAGTGGGAAAAGGAACGCAGCAAGTCACGTTACGAAGAATACCTATTCTGAAGAAAGAAAAGGAACACAGGAACGCAGCAAGTCCGACCCAGTAGGTGCTTAGGATTGTCGCCACGTCGGGAACTTCGAGCCGCCAGCGTCGTGTCGAGCCGTCGTGTCAAGTCATCGTGTCAAGCCGTCGTGTCGAGCTGCAGAGAGGGATCCACGGGTCCTTTACGCCGTCGCGTCAAGAACCTTTTAAGCGGGTGGACCGTGGCTCAGGTACGTGCCACCTAACGGTGTCAAAGGTGCGTGCCTGAGTTAACGCCGTTTCAAGGCGGTGCGACATATTGTGCGGTGTCGCCAACCAAACGTGGTTGAACAGCACTACTGCGCCTGTAAGGCTGCGCACGTTGCGAGGGCCGGACTGTAGGCACTGCCGAGGCAACCCGTCGTTCCCACCGGTTGCTGAGCACCTCGTACCGCGTGTAGCTCTCTGCAGGGTAGTCCCCACCTTTCCATTTCCTGCACATTTTCCATCCCTGCCGGAGCATATCCCTCTCATAGGGCCCTCCGGTAGGTCTGATAGGGCCGCTAGGGCATTGATAGAGCTAGGGTGCCAAACAAGGAGGAAGGATGCCGACTACAAGAAGCCAGAAGAACGAAGATACGCAAGCCCGCGTGTTCGAAGAACCCCCCGCGTCACCGTCGTCCCGCGCGACAATATTATCACGCGCTAACCCCCGCGTTACGATTCCCGCGTCTGTACCAGTTCCTGCAACAGTGCCTACGAACGCGCCGACAGCCGAGAACATTACGATGGATGCTATAACGTCAACCGCCGCCGCGACCGCCATCCCAGCGCCCGCGCCCGCCGTTGATAGGATAAATAGTAGGTCGCCCGTCCAATCCGTACGATCGCGCCAATCCACCGCTAGTGCTGTACTGCGCATTAGGCAAGCAGAATTACATGCTGAGGAGCGCCTCGCCGCGATACGCCGCCAGGAATTGCGACTCGAAGCCGAGCTGGTTAAGAAGAGATTAGCGATAGATGTAGCTACCATTCGCGAGGAAACAGATCGAGATAGTGATATAGCCCAGGACGTCGCGGACACCGATAATCGAATCACGAATTGGCTGCAATGCGCGCAGCCTACGGGGGACGAGGAATTACCATCGCTGACTCCGCCGGATCAAACGTCGTCAGCGATACGCGCACCCGCCCCGGTTCACATACGGGGGGAGGAAGCCGAGCGCACCCGGGGTAGGCAGGAATTTACGAGGCCGCGTACGCCACAGTATGAGGAGCGAGAACGCGCGTACTTTCCGAGAGAGGAGCCGCCCCGCGTAGAGAATAAGGAGCCCCGCGAACCTAGGTCGCGGTCACCGCCTAGGTCGCGACATAAATCTCGATCTCGATCCCGAGATATCGATAAGCTAGCCGACGCGTTAAATAGGATGACACGTTATCGACCGCCGCCGCGTCAAGCGATAGAGTTGCCCATTTTCACGGGAGCGCCGCACGAGTGGTTGCTGTTCAAGTCAGCAATGCGAGACTCGACACGAGAGTATGGATTCTCACGAGGAGAGAACTTAGCGCGCCTACGCAACAGCCTGAAAGGTGAAGCGAGAGAGACCGTGTCCGCGCTACTTTGCACCGCTGCTGACCCCGCCGTGATAATGCATACACTCGAACAGTGTTACGGACGTCCCGAGATTATAATCGACAAGTCGCTCGACGAGTTAAGAAAATTACCGCGACTCGGTACGACGGCCGCTGAACTCAACGCGTTCGCGATAAAGCTGCAGAACATCGTCAGCGTGCTATCGTGTCTGGATGATAGGGGGTACCTACAGAACCCAATGCTGTCCAGACACGTGGTAGAGAAGCTCAGCCCACACATGCGCGCGCGTTGGTGTGATTACGCCCAAGAGCATGGTAGTCGCGTGGAAGCGGAGATCGTTACGCTGTCGCGCTACCTAATGAGGGAAGCTGATCGGGCCGTAAGATACGCGTACTCGTCGACCGTGACTACGACTTCAAAGGAAGCGACGCGTCAGCAAGTTCCCGCCAGAGCACAAGCGGTCATTAGGAAGAACAAAGCGCGCGTACCCGCAACGTACGCCGCCGCCGAGCGACCTGGCGAGGACGAGAGAGAGAGGGCTAAGAAGACGTGCTTGTGCTGTGGCGAGGGACATGCCACGCCAAGCTGCAAGAAACTTGGTGACATGACGGTCCAACAAAGATGGGAATGGGCCAAGGAAACTGGAGCATGTTTCAAATGTCTGGCGAGTAAACATCGTCGATTCAAGTGTACCGCGAGGAAGTGCGGAGAGCAGGAATGTCGTAGATCGCACCATAGGCTACTCCACACCGCCGACCGAACGTCGGACGCGGCTAGCGCCTCCACCAACTGTGGGACCAGGAGCGTGAGGGAAGAATCGGCGACCACCGCATCTGCCCATGCCGGCAGCGAGATAAGCGCGGTGTTACTCAAAGTGTGCCCAGTAACGTTGCGAGGGCCAAACGGTAAGGAAATAGAGACGCATGCGTTACTGGACGAGGGCTCCACTATTACGCTACTCGACGAAGAGATAGCTAACGAAATGGGCGCAAAAGGAACTAAGCGAGCGTTACGCGTCCACGGGATTACGGCCACGCGACAAGAGAACGACAGTCGTTGCGTGGAAATAGGAATCAAGGGAAAACGCTCAGAGTGTTTTAACATACGCGCGCGTACTGTTAAACGCTTAAATATAACCGGTCAGACCGTGAAAGCAAGCTATCTACGCTGCGAACACATGAAACGTATACCTGCACGTGACGTGTGTTACGAGAATGCGAAGCCACGCCTATTGATAGGCGCCGATAATTGGCATTTGATAGTGTCGCGAACTTTGATCACGGGACGGCAGAACGAGCCAGCCGCTTCACTTACGCAGCTAGGATGGGTGGTACACGGAACGGTACCACGGCGCGTAACTGAATTCGAGGCGAGTAGCGGGATAGCATTGCACGTGCACCCACAGGAAATATCCAAGGATTGCGAAGAGTTAAAGGACCTCACCACATCGCATATCTCGATCGACGCTCAGGGGACAGTTTACCAGCCGAGAACAGTGCTGGCAGACGAACGGGCGCAGGATATTTTCACGAAGACTGCTCGGCTGGTCAACGGTCGCCATGAGGTAGGATTGCCGTGGCGGAGTGATGAGCCACACCTACCACCACCACCGAGTCACGATATGACCTTTCGTAGACTCGACACCATTGAAAGGAAAATGGATAAGTCAGCTGACTTCAAAAAAGCACACGTGTCACAGGTCAATGACCTCAGGGAAAAGGGGTACACGAGCAAAGTAGCCGATGACGCAACTCGGTCCGAAATGATACAACTGGAAAGCGACAGCAGATGGTCCACTGGTCCCCTCTTCCTGGGCGGACCAGAACACATCTGGCCAACGGAGATCGCGCAGGGAGAGGGGGGTGATGAGATCGTCACGCACATAGCGCACATCACCAGCCTCGTCGACACGACTCGTTTCTCGTCATACGAACGATTACTACGAACGACTGCGTATGTCCTGCTGTTCGTCGACAAATGCCGCAAACGCGCTACCCGGTTGACGTTGCGTCACAAGCAGGAGGCCGAGCTGCTACTGATAAGGGAGGCTCAGAGAGAGTGTTTTCCAGCGGAAATAGCGCGACTCGCTGTAGGTAGGAGAGTAGACAGGACCAGTCGACTCTACCGATTGGACCCGATTTTTCAAGACGACGTCATTCGTTTAAACGGTCGCATAAATGCCGCGAACGTTTCTCAAGATAGGAAGTGCCCACCCATCTTGGAAGGCAAACATCCGATGACGTCACTATATTTACGTCAGATTCACGAACGGGATCATCACGCGGGACGTGAATATATAGTAAACAAAGCGAGGGAACGCTTTTGGATTTTAAAGGTTCGACCGACAGTGCGCGCACTGATAAGAGATTGCGTGATATGTAAGCGACGAAGGAAGCCGCCAATACGGCCCGTCAAAGGGAACTTACCTATTGAACGATTGGACACCCACCTGCGGTCGTTCACCCGTTGCGGAGTAGACTGTTTCGGCCCAATGACAGTCACAATAGGAAGACGGCATGAAAAACGATGGGGTATGTTGTTCACCTGTCTTGTCACGCGAGCAATACATATAGAGTTGTTGCCAAGTTTGAACATCGATTCAGCTATATTAGCGCTAAGAAGAATGGCGGCTAGGCGCGGATGGCCTAAAACTATGATGTCCGATAACGGGACTAATTTTCGAGGAGCCGATGTTGAAATCCAACAGGCATATAAGCAGTGGGCGAATGACCTCAATGAATTCGCAATTAAGCAAGATATGGAATGGCGGTTCATTGACCCCGGGGCCCCAAATCAGGGCGGCGCGTGGGAACGACTAATAAGAAGTGTAAAGTCGGCGTTGTTGGCCGTGTTGAAGGAACGCGCACCAAAGGAGGAGGTACTTTCCACGTTGCTAATCGAGATCGAGCACACCGTCAATTCGCGACCCCTCACACACGTAAGTGTTGAACCTGGCGACGAGGAGGCGCTCACGCCGAACCACTTCTTATTAGGCTCGGCTACTGGACTACCAACCACAGGGCAGTGCGACGTCGCCGATCGAAAGACATGGCGCGCAACACAGGCGCTAGCGGACAAGTTCTGGACTCGTTGGATAAACGAATACCTACCAACGTTGACACCACGCGGCGACGTCCGAGATTCACGCACGCAACTCGCACCGGGGAATATAGTAGTCATTGCGGATGGTCAACTGCCGCGAAATGTATGGCCATATGGGAAGATAGTGCGCACCATACAAGGACCTGATGGTGTCATACGCAGCGCTGAGGTACAGACGCGTGGAGGCGTTTTCAGACGCCCAGTTAGAAGGCTCGTTGTCCTGGCCGATGGAAGTTAGGCTCGCGTTGCTACGCCGGGGGGAGGCTGTTACGGACACGAGCATGTAATTTAGAATCACTAAATATAATCAACATTACGTCATTCACAGACGCGTAATGTATGTACATAAGCGCTGTACATAATAGAGAGCAAGCCTATCAGAGGCCAGACTATTGTCCAATCAGCTACTGGGATAGTATATAAGGCTATGTACTGAGTTCTTAGAAGTACATAATGCGGTTCTTAGAAGTAAATAGCGCAGAAAAACCGTTAAGAATAATCTGGGTTTCTATTGGTAGATTACAACGGAGAAAATCACGCCACTATTGATGACCAATGGTGTGCTTGCCGTATGCGGGGGGTCGGGAGGTGAACGTCAGCCGGCCTCAACAGGATTAGGGAATAGACTAGAGGGAAAGGGACTCTCTCCCACGACTTGCGACCGGCTGAAAAAGTACTTAAGCTGCACTTTCCTTGAAGACGACGTTCTCTCTCTGCAGTTCGACTCGAAGCGTCACTACGACAGTTTGTCTTGGCACCCTACGCTCCTGGAGCGGCCCTAGATTTCCAGATTTCCTAAGTTATCTAACGTATTAGAGTCAGTGAAGTATTGTAAAGTAACTGTGAACTATTTGTGAGTTAGCGTCACGCGTATGTACGTAAAGGACTCGATTATGTGAAAGTATTTACACGTGTTATGTGAAGTCTGTATTTTTATACGTGTTAAATAAATTGGCTGAGGCCTTTCAAGCGTGACCATTGTGTTGTGTAATTATTTACATCCTCTGCCCCCAACAAAAACGTTCTTGGAGATATTCTAAGAAAATATGCACTTCGGCAATCATTTCTTTATCGATACAAAAAAGTACAGAGGCGGACTTATGCTTCAGATATTTTCTACCAGTCAACCTTTGGGTGATGCAGTTATAAATAGTAGTAGGTGCAATATTATGAGATAAAGTACAATGATGTAGTAAAAATACAATATGAATAAAACTACACATACTTATGCATATATATTTATAATTATAATCTCTATCTTTAATGAGATCTCATACAGCTTTTGTAACCATGGACGAGCGGAGACATTTGTATTCTTTATTACCACGCTCCACCTCCAACCTAACCGGATGAACACCAGCCTTCCACTTGGAGCGACTGGTAGCTAAAACGATACCCCCTAGCAAGACTGGAATCGGATTCTCATTTTTCTAACCCGTTATGCCTGTCAAAGATCTTCAAATGTGAGTCGTGACCAACGGCGTCACGTGCTTTCTGAGGCACAGACCAGCCAAGACCAACGTAACTTCACCTTATAGACCCGTCGACTTACCTTATTTAATGGAATATCATGCACGTTCTTCTCCACAAAGATTTACGCTTTGGAATAAGCAATTATCTTCATATTTCTGACGGACCGGCTTAACAATTCAAAAGTGCCCATAAATGGTTTATTAGAAATAAACTCTTTGAGTTTACCGTGTTGTTCGCCTACTACTACTTAACCAGGAGCTTTGCAGGTGTTTACTTTTTGGATCTACGTTCGTGTTAATTCGTGAACACGAAGGTTACCGAAGCACATAACTTATACCCACATGACACTTTGAGAGCAGTGGTGGCCGAGTGGTAACGGCCCCGACTTACGAGTTGTAGGTCGCGGGTTCAAACCCAGCCAGGCGCATTACTTTGTGTAATTTACTTCATCACCACTGCTCTCAAAACGGTGAAGGAAAACATCGTGAGGAAACCGGCATGTCCTAGAACCAAAAATTCGAAGACATGTGACATTCACCAACCCGCACTGGGCCCGCGTGGTGGATTACGGCCCATTCCCTCTCCTAGAGAGGAGGCCTGAGTCCCAGCAGTGGGAACATTAAACGGCTGATTACTATTATATTATTTATTTTATACCCACATGCACTACATAGTGTACGTGTAGGTACATAATACCAATACACTAAAATGAAGTTTATAGTATGTAACCTTTAGTTCCCGCTGATACAAAGGGTTTGTGAAGGATGGGCGCCATGATCGGCGACAGACACCAATTAATGAGATTTAGTGCTCCAGCAGTTATTCAATTAAGATTAGTGAAATTAAACACTACGTTGAGTTTTACCACGGCCATGAGAGCGGCGGGAGCGAATGTGCAGTACAGGGTTTTTATGTCAACTTTCAGTTGTTCATTACCATTTTCATCCCCTCGTAACTTGTAAATGGCTAAACCAGATTGGATAAAAAATGTGTAAGAACTATTACTAAAAAACCTGTTTCGGAATGAATCACGAGGAGTGGCAGGCGGTCGCCTCCTTCTGCGAAGCAGTAATGCTAGCAAAGGAGGAGGCCGCACGTGCACGCGTGATGCAATGGCCCTTGCGGCCCAGCCGCCGGGATTCCGATCCCGATTTCCGGCTACAGGAGGCGCGGGCTCGCGGACGGTGAGCAATGGATAGCTCGCCATCCGACCGTCCGATAACCGTCCGGACCGAGCCCAAGTCGTCGACGGCGCGTAGTGTTCCACACGGGCCTCAATGAGATGTCAGCAACCTCAGGGGCCCAGCAGGGTCGAAGCCTACTGGGGTTTGAATTCTGAAAGGAAGACTCGGCCCTGGCATGAAAGGCAACGAAGGAACAGGAGTGGGTTTTTAGTCAGTAAAAGTCTTACACTATCTACCGCTCTGCCCAAGAGCGAGGGATGTCATTGGATGATTTTCCCACCGAAAAAAAAAGCACATAATGATTAGTTTATACGAGGAGTGGTGGTAGTCTGTTTATTGCTACTACTACTCCTCTATACTGTAAAAACCATTTTACCTTTTAATATTTATTTTGAAATATCAATACAAAAAAAAACGTTCAAAAATAATAACCATATTTACAGTGTCTGCAGGGGCGCCACGGCGTCCTTAATTTCCGCCTGACGCGAGTCCTCACCGAGCAGAATGGTTTCGGGAGTTTCCTAAATCTGATTCGGGGGGCAGAGCGTTTTAGTGGTTTTTGCGCCAATCGTAAACATAGCTCCATATTTATTTTCTACTGTTATATTACACCAGCAGCTACCAGCGCTTCACCCGCGTGATAGTAGACAATGATCCCAAGGGTGCTCTCCCTTCGACGGCGCGTATTGTTCCACGCGCGCCTTGAGGAGATATCAGCAAGCCGTAGGGGCCCAGCAGGGTCGAAGCCTACTGGGGTCACGGGTAGTGTGGAAGTGAAACCCGGGCCCTGGAACGAAGGCAAAGAAGGAACAGGAGTGGGTTTTTAATCAGTAAAAGTCTGACACACCCTCACGCACCGCCCAAGAGCGCGAGATGTCATTGGACGATTTTCACATCTAAAAAAAAGGATGTTCCCTTAAGATACTTTTTTATCCCGGAAGTATGCTTACACCCGGTACAGAAAGTATGCTATATGCTATTCCAGGTCATGGTCTATATCTGTGTACCAAGTTTCATAAAAATCCGTTCAACCATTCGAGCGTGACGAAGGTACAAACAAACATACACACGCTCGTAAATAATAATGAAAATTAACTACGAACTTAACTATCCATCGTACCAGGTACAGCAAACATGGTTATCAATTATTATATGGATATTTGTTATTAATTTTCTTTATTATATGTGTGTGGCCGTTATAAAACAGTTTTAGTGGCTTCCCCTTGTAATCAGCGCGTCGCTCATGCACGATAATATATGTAATGAACATAGACGGTACCACAACACATTTTATTGACTTTTATAGGTAGGTAATATTAAATAAAATACTAAGTAAAATACATTGATAGATAGATATACTTTTTATTGTACATCATAAAAATTACAGTAGAAGCTTAAAGTTAATAGGAGGTTCCTTTTTTTTTGAGTGGGAAAATCGTCTGACTTTTACTGACTAAAAATCCTCCCCTGTTCCTTCTTTGCCATTCATCTAAGGCCCCGGGCCATCTCTTTCAAGCGCGCGTGGAACACTACGTGCCGTCGACGACTCGAGCTCGGTCCGGACGGTTACCGGACCGTCGGACGGCGCGCTACCCATTGCTCGCCGTCCGCAAGCCTGCGCCTACGGTGGCCAGAAATCGGGATCGGAATCGGATCGGCCGCCTCCTTTGCTAGCATTACTGTTTCGCAGAAGGAGGTGACCGCCTGCCACTCCTCCTCGCTCCGGACCATGGCCTGTACCAAAGTCCGGCGCGAGAGATCGCTGCCGCCGATCGCCCCCATGATCACGACACGGCGGTTCTCTACCCAAGCGGGGCACACCTCCACCGTGTGCTCCATCGTGTCCACTGGGCGGTCCACACAGTGGTGACACCCGGACGTTTTTTCCGCACAAATCCAGTGCAGGAACCTCCCGAACTTACCATGTCCGGTGAGGACCTGCATTATGCGGAAGGTAAGGACGCCGTGTTGCCTTTCCAGCCACTCCTCAAAGAGGGGACTTACCGCCATCTTACATACAGATTAAAATAACCAAATCATGTATTGCCAAATTATTAAATATCATCTGTATATTATATAAAAGACTAAATAGGCGGGTACATGAGCTACGGCGTAGCAGTGCTACGCAAAATCTACGAATGAAGATAACACAATTTAAGAGCAACTCCCATTAACAAAATAGGCGGGTACATGAGCTACGGCGTAGCAGTGCTACGCAAAATCTACGAATGAAGACAACAGAAGAGCAACTCCTATTGTACATTGTGTTATCCGTGTTGTTTTGTGTTATTTAATGATATGGGTGTAACTTACCTGAATAAAGACAAATAAAGATGATTATTATTTCGTTTATTCATCAAATTACATATTTAAATATAAAATAAAACATTTTTAAATATAATAAATACTAGCCCACCGGTATCGGGAACCGGGTCCAAGCTACCGGCAGTCAGGGCTACAGAGAAAGGAACCTCCTAACTACACGAACGGTACTTCTGGACACGTGCAGAAATACCGCTTTCTGAATCTAGGCTCTTGGCTATTAAGCCATTGGCTGACACGACTATCGGTACAATGATCACCGCATCCACATCCTACATGTCGACAACCTCGCGAGCCAAGTCAATATACTTAATTTGTTTATCTTTCTCGGCTTTCACGAGGTTCTCGTCATGCGGAACGGATATGTCAACAATCATTGCACGCTTCTCGCTTCGGTTCACCACCACTATATCAGGCTTATTGGCTACAATAGTCCTGTCAGTGATGATGGACCAATCCCAGTACAATGTGATATCGCCATTATCGAGAACTGGGTCGGGCATATACCTGTAGTATGGAACCTCCGATCCCACAAGAGAGTATTTTAGAGCAAGTTGTTGATGAATAATTCAGGCTACAAGGTTGTGTCTATGCAAGTATTCCTCGTTAGCCAGACGAGAACAACCAGAGATAATGTGACGGATTGATTCACTTGGACGGTGACATGCCCGACGGATGTCAACCGTGCCGTCCTTCACAATAAATCCCCGGTAGTTTTTCGTCATGACAACTTCGTCAAGTTAAATAAAATCAGCAAGAGCTGCGACATCAAAGACCTGAATATTTTTTTGTATAAAAAATTCTAATTAACTGGCTGGCTCTATTAACGTATGAACCGACAGAGGAAATTTTAATCTAGTACTGAATTACTCCAAGTAAACAATAATTAAAACATAAAAAACCGACCAATTGCGGATCAGACACGCGCACGAAGGATTCCGTACCATTATCCATACAACTTTTTTACACAATTGATTTTATTCTGTTTTTAGTATTTGTTCATGTGTGAAAACTTCAATTGTCTGTTTCTAATGAGATGCAGCCTGGTGACTGACAGACAGATAGTGGAGTCTTAGTAATAGGGTCCCGTTTTTATCATTTGGGTATGGAACCCTAAAAACAAATACAGCACCAGTACCTGACATACTAGTACCTAATAGGGTCCCGTTTTTATCCTTTAGGTACGGAATCCTAAAAACTAATACAGTACCAGTACCTGACATACACAAGTACACACTCATCACACAAAAACCTTTTTTTTAAAGTTAGCTTGTTTTTTTTAAATCTTATTTTCTTTTTATTACATATTCAACTTGTTACGTTTCACTGTTTGTATTATAATTAGGTTTTTAATAATAAATATTATAAATGGAATTTTTAACGCTATGGTTGGCGCAGTTGTTGAGCGATAGGCTGCTGCGCTACGGGTCGCGGGTTCGATTCCCGCATAGAAAAAATGTTGTTATGGCCTAATGAACGAAAGAAAGAAAAATATTTTATTTGGTACACATGCGATACACACACTATAAAAACAAAATTTAAGACAACTAAGGAAAAAAAGAAAAAAAAACACAATGTGTGTCTCACGGCTGCGCCAAATAAGTCCAGTTCAGCAAAAATGCCAAACAACTACATGGTAGTCAGTGGTAGTTGCCTGACGCTGGTTTTCAACGGAACCTTATTGAGAGTGAACGGCAGTTATTTACTTATTAGTGTTATGTGTAATGTATAAGTATTATGTGTAAGGTAATTAAATATATATAAATCTTAATGTGTGATAAATGATAAATAGTAAACAGGTGTTTAGCGTCAGATGTGTACGAAATAATAAAATAACAATAAAAAAATAAAAACAAAAAGTGTCACCAAATTTAACAAGACTGCAAGTACATGATGACAGATAAGTGTTCCGGGTCTGGATGTCTTGTGTATGTGAGTTCACAAGTTTGTGAACGCATCCACGATACGGGATTCCTAGTGTGACGAAAAGTTCTTTTTCAATACACTCACTCGAAATCTCGCTCTTATCCCACCGCTTTTAGGCACGCAATAGACCGTTTTCCGCACTATTACAGAAAAGGGCGCAGGCTCTCCCCGCCACAATGTTTTTATATTTATCGTATCAGGCTGGGCGCGCGTCGACCCCCACGAGTCACCGGTCAACCCCGTTTATTCATTTTGTAAGTGTATTGAAAAAGTATCTTTTTTTTTCTTCTAAACATTGCTCTTGCAATATTTTTTATATTATTAGAATCCATCCACCATAAATTCGTTAGTAATTTATTTTATTAACATGTCATTAATTGATAATTGTAATTTGTTATTTTTCTTGCTTTTTTTTATATAGCCTCTTTTTTTCGTAATGTGCATGTGAGAACACTGTAGATTCCGCGAATTCTTAGGTTACTTCCTATTACGATTCAATTTTTATTATTATTATTTTTATTGTACTTTTTAGTAACAATAGTGACCGGTCTACACTGTCCTTACATAATATCTACTTATACTGTAATAAGGAAGTATTGTAAGAACCACATTTTTTTTAAAAGAGTAACCATGGAGTTTCTTGCCGGTTCTTCTCCATAGGAAACGACCAATTTGGAACCGTGCACTAGCTTCTGACGTTTTACAAGTGCCCATGTAGGCCTACGTGAAATAAAAAAAACTTTGACTTTGACTTTCTGCATTTGTATCAAAATGTACTATTTTTAAATACCACTGGTCAGTTACTCTATACGTTACTCTTTGAAATTGTAATTTAATATTAATTATCACAACTCAGGTCCCCAAGATACAGGTTTTATATAGTTTTTAAACAACCATCCAAAAAAAAATTGCTTCCTAAAATTGTTACAGACTATGTTTGCGTAGTAGTTTAAGGTTTTTTTTTTTGTGCGAATGATCAAGTAAACGACATTCTTATTCTCCTTATTTATTCAACTATTCTCTTTGATTCAAAGGTACGTGAAATCATGCTATATCAATCTCTTTTGACTGTTTTGAAACATCTCGGTGGTTCTAAAACTTTTTATTTTTCCGAAGGCACTTTTGTCTGAAGATTTTCCGCCTATTTCCTCCAAAATGATGCCATCTATACGAGTTGATTTGCACTCAGGTAACGCTCTCAACGGATTCGTGTGAAAGGATAATGATACAGGTTTGATGCTTGATTTTCATTCATTACAAACGGAAAACCTTTGTGAAACAGAAGGGTGATAAAAGCTGACAATAACATATGTTGACATATTAATTTAAAGGTTTAGCCAAAGCTGACAACCAGGATTTACGAGACGTGTATTTATGATACCCATCTTCTACAGTAAATGTAACTGGAATCCATGCTTGCTTTGATTTCAATTCAAACCACGGCCTTTGACAGAATCGAGTTCAAAAGAGTCCTCTCTTTCTTAGGCAAATATATTTATTTATGTACCCATCGCTGTCGACTGGAAGTGTGTCCAAAAGACTGGCGGCATTGCAACGTTGTATTGTATGGCAATGCTTAATCTCTGACCGAGGTAAATCCAGTCAACAGCGATGCGGAGGAATTTTTTGACGCCATATTTTAGGTAGGAGTTATTGTGTATATGTAATTTTAATTAGTTAAAGTCTGTTTTTTAATTAAAGATAATGATTTGACAATTCGAATGTTGCATGTTTTTTCCATTTCATAAATAGTGAGGTACCGCAACCGATATTGAACAAAAAAACCGAAAATATTCGTAAAAATAGTTTCATTTTAAAATGCAACTAATTATGGTAAGTTTTTGTATTTTCTGAAGGTAATTTGAAAGATGCAAATGTCTAACTCATAAAATAAAATATAATTTAAGCCTAAGAATTAAAGACTAGCAAAAGCTGCGTCATTTTATTTTTTCGTCTCAATTTGTTATCACACCCAGACAAAAATATAGAATTACTCAGTGATATTTTTGCTGACATTTTATTACAACTTTAATAATAGGTAATGATAGGACTTCGGTTGAAAACTAATAATAGTTAAAATTAAACAATCATAAGTCCTCTTTTTGTACTATTTTCGCATGGATCTCTTATAAAATTGTAGCGATAAACGAATCAAGTGTCCGTTTCTTGTAATGCAGTCATGTGAATTCACAGCTTGACGACTAATGGGCACGCCATAATCATGACGGTCAGTCCCCTCTTTGAGGAGTGGCTGGAGAGGCGTCACGGTGTCCTCATCTTCCGCATGAAGCAAGTCCTCATCGGACATGGTCAGGTTCTAGTACAGGCCAAGGTCCAGAGCGAGGAGGAATGGAAGGGGGTCGCCTCCTTCTGCGAAACAGTAATGCTAGCGAAGGAGGAGGCTGCACGAGTGAGGTAATGAACATCTTTTCGCTCCAGTCGCCGAGACTCCAATCCCGACTACCACAATGTCAATACCAACGTCGAGCAATAGGTAGCTTGCCGTCCAGCAGTCCGGTAATTGCCGGGACTGAGCCCCATTCGTCGACAGCGCTTAGTGATCCACTCGCTCTTCAAAGAGATGTCAGCAAACCGTAGGAGCTCAGTAGAGCCGATCTGGTTTTAGGCAGTAAAAGTCTGACACGCTCTCCTGCCCCGCCCATACCGGGAGAAGACATTGGATGAATTCCCATCTTGAAAAAATATTGACGACCAATGATGATAACTTTTTTAATTCTAAAGCATAAACTGAAACTGTCTCGTTCCGGTCTTGTAAACCGGATATAAAATTGTGTTGTGACTGGAGCTCCCTGGTAAAAGAAAGTAGCTAAGAATTCATGATTTTCAACCGGTTTTCAACCGCGCCCGCCACGGTGGAGCTAGTTTATTTCTAAACTCACGAGACCGGAGTTTTGTGGCCGTCGCAGTTGGGGTTATCGCTTGAAAACTTGGCAGATGACAATCGCAAGACGGGCGGTTCATTATCAATTGAGCTCCAGACCACCGTGGACATACACCAAAAACGAGCTGTTGCGTTATACTTACTGCACAGAAAAATTAAAAAAAGAAGGCCTATAAAGTTCTGGGTGCATCAATCGATTTTCGGATTTCGCATCGGATTTTTCTACCCCCTGAAGGCCACTGCGGGTGTTAACCGACCGCAGAGAGTGCGGGCGCAACCTGCCGAGTCTGCGGGTGACCGTGGCCCACACCATTCTACTAGTTGCCCGCCGGTGCAGCGGGGAGCAGGATACATATATCTCTAGCATTCTACAGAAGCTGCGGGCCCGCAACCGCAGCGGATGCGGGTAAAAACGGTTTTGTGAGTTCTCAGTATAAGTAAAAGTCCGAGTGTAAAAAAATATGGTAATATTTTTGAATATTTCTAATTATTTCAATCTTCAATTCATATTAGACTTTGCTATAAACAAACACTATCGTATTTTGGGCCTACTTTCCTTAGAGGTTGTATTATTAAAAGAACCGGTATAAAAAAATCGAATTTGGAGACATCACTTGTATCCAAAAGCAGGCAACATATTTCTGGAGTTTGACATTTGGACTTGTCAAATCATTATCTGGGATTAAAAAACGCACTTTAAGTGGTTTTATTTTTCTTGTTCTATGTTCAAAAAAATTGAAATTCAAAATTAAATTAAAAAATAATGGGTACATATTATTTTATTTTATTATTATAGGCTCACGTTTGACCACTATCTCACCTGATGGGAAGCGATGATGTGGCCGCCGATGGAGCACGCTTGCCTAGAAGTAACCTATTCACTCTTGCCTTAACACTCGAAGCGCGGAATGTCAATGTCAGTTTTGGCTATTTTATTGTTGCTACAGTAATATGGAGAGATGGTATACAAATGAAACTGGTAACTAGTAATACAATATTGTTATTATGTATTACATATATTTTGGTGTACTTTACGATTCTACGTACAAGAAAACTAGAGCAGGAACAACATAGGAATGGGTTAAATTTGGGACGCCCGCGCTTCTAGTGTTAAAGTCCCCGAGGTTAAAGCTATCTGGAAACACAGACTTCGGCAGGGAATTCCACTCCTTAGCTGTACGCATAATGAATGTGTTTCCAAAACGCTGTGTACGTATGGATGGAATGTCAACCATGTACCGATGGCGCAACGCCGTACGTCTAGTGGTCCGATGATGGAACGGACTTGGCGGACATAAATTGCAATTCCAATACACACTCCCCGAAATTCAAACGATAGAAAACCGACAGGGTAGTGACTCGGTGTCGATGCTCACTGACTTTGGGGTTTTGATTCGACAAATACATCATTGTCGATGATCTTCTTAGGTCGATTCGCAAAAAAAATAGTGAAAGTATAAAGAACAAATAAGTACAAATAGAAGAGCACAAAAGTGCTGCTTATATCTATACTATATATTATAACTAACACTTTCCTTGCGACTTCGTTTGCGAATACGTTTTTCTAAGAGCTATATTTAACCGGGACACCATGGCGGCGCGACCAGTCGCCGCTATCAACAAAATATATACAGCTCTATAGATATTTACTCACCTGGTGTCCGTTTGGTTGCGCAACCAATTTGGTGGCGGAACCAGCTCGGACGCCAGTCCGGCCGCCAGTGACGCCCCCACCAAAGGGTACGTTAGGACTTTATTTCACCGGGACACCATGGCGGCGCAACTGGTCGTGCCGCCATGGTGTCCCGGCGAAATATAGCCCTAACACTCCTTAAGCCATGTATTTTGAGAGTAGTTTTGATAAAACAAATAATAAGTCTTGATTATTCATTTTGATTAGAATTTGTGTCGAGTTTTAAGTTAATTAACCCAAGAACTAATGAGAGAACTGATGAGAGTTATACTAATGGTTTTAATGAGTATAATTGTGTAAATACATACATGTCCTTACCGCATACTTATTTTTGCCTAACTATCCGATCATCATTCATCATTTCAGCCGAAAAACGTCCAGTGTCGGACGTAGGCCTCCCCCAAGCGTCGCCACAATGACCGGTCCTGTGCGTCTTGCAACCATCGGATTCCCTCGACCCTCACCTGGTCATCGGTCCACCTTGTGGACGTAGCAAAGCCATTTAGTTTTATGTAATACATACTGATAAGTGATAAGTGACCTACTGATATGAAAATTTCCTTCTGATAGCTTACGTACATAATATCATGATGGTATTACACGAGGGTAAATGCCCTTTGCCTTTCGTCTACTACATTGACAGTTATGTTTTTAAGTCATATTTGAAAAAAGGCGTGCCTTACATCCGGCTCAGGTCCAAAATCTAGACTGCTACTGAAAAATTCTTGGTGGAAATACCAAATGACAATTTTCTCGACTCGGAAACCGAACTCAGGACCCTCTTGCTCAGCAGTAAGCACTCTTATTCACTTTTTACGCGCTTCTTCCTTATATATTTAATTAGCAAATGGCTGAACGACGCAGCGTGAGTCCGCCTGACCTCGGCAGCTCTCACGCAAATGAAACGTGTTCACTTATAAGATTACGCGGGTTCGCCTGCGTACCTAATCCTTTTTATGATACTCCTAGGGGAACTGGTAGTAAATAGACAACTCTTTGTAGAAAATTAATGTTTCAATATTAAAAATACTCATTTTGTAAGCTTTGTGAGAATTAAGTACTAGGATATTATATTTCCTTATTTTTATTTTACACACGTGGGTAAGAGCCTCAGTCCGCTCCTTCCATATTTTACGAGCCCTCTCGTCATCCTTCCAGTTGTGATGAAATCTGACCAGTTCGTCCCACTATCTCTTCGTCTCACTGTCTCAGGGCACCGCCTCTGTACTACTGTGGCTTACAATTTGTCAGGTACATGGCAGACATGTTCTACCCAGTCCCATTTAAGTTGGGCAGCCCTTTGAGCCACATCAGCTCTCCTGGTTTTGGAGCGCAGTATAGTGTTCCGACCTCGATCCGTTAATTTAACGCCTAGTATAGTACTGCGCTCCAGTGCTTGTTGACAAACCTTGAGTTCTGGATGTTAGCCAGAGACCATGACTACCTAGGTCAATATGGAGAGAGCACACATCTACTTATATTACTTATTGTTATTACAAAAAACTTCTAGAAATTTTGGCATAATGTTATCTGAACCCGAGGGGGTTCAGAAAACATTATGCCAAAATTTCTTTTTCTTAATGTTTATTTTTGTAAGTATATCGTGGCCTCTTTTTTTAAATGTTTATTTTTGTATATCGTGGCCAGATCATAGAAATTGATCATTTCATGATATGGCCAACAAAAACTGGTTAACATTTTTTTATATATAGGTATGTCAATTGTCGTTTGGCCATATCATTGATGTAGGATTTCTATGATAATAAAAAGTCTAAAGAAAGTAGGCCAAACGAGGATTGACATATAATCAAAATTTAACGTTTAAAATGATCTGGGCAGTTTAACTTGGCCATATCATGAAGTGATCAATTTCTATGATGTGGCCACGATATAATGTATACATTCGTAGACATAGTTTTAGGTATTATTTAACCATATTATATGAAACTGGAGTGTAAAGTGATGGCCTGAACACAGGTTTAAATTAACCTAGATCGGGTGGTCCGCTATCAAACATTGCAATTCCGAACCACAATTAATTGCACTTTTAATAATATTTTAGTTTTAGTATATTTTTAGGCACTGTAATTGTATGCGAAACCTTGTTACTGTTGACTTAATGTTATTTTTTTTTTGTAAACGTTATTCGAATAAAAAAAAAATATTTATAGCTACTTTTTTGAGAAAATCATTTTTTATTTTCCAAAAAAAAGATTCACTTGCCTGTAAAGAGATTTTGCTTTATTTTTTTACTCGTAAGTAAAATAATCGCGTGTTACATTTTAGGTTCGTGTCAAATACACGTATTTCACTTTCTTTTTTTTATACAAATTCAAATTGTTTACATTTTTTCTAAATGTTATTTTGTTTTTATCATACGTTCAATTTTTCGATTTTAATACTAAATCGCTTTCACTCATGCGTCAGGCCTGTAATTGTAAAATAAAAAGTGTACATATGTCACTAACAAACAAATGAGTTTTGTTATTGTATTGGTGACAGTATTGCTTACTATCGGGTGGGATCGCAGTCAAACACAGGTTTATGTCATTTTAAAAAAATATTCACGCCTTAAAGCGCTTAACACAGCGTATATTATTCAGCAGAATATATGCTGTGTTAAACGCCATTTTTCGACCTCACACAGTTTGTATTTTTTTCTGTATCCTTATTTTTAAGAAGTTCTTGTTTGTGGCACAAATAAGTATCTTTTATTTTATTTTTCTACTGCCCTAATCTCTTTGAATTAAAATAAATAAATCCAAACAAGCAGCGATTCGGAAAAATCTATTAACTGTAAAAAAATGGAACCATTAGCATAATTTAAGTATGTTAGTACCTTCCTACTTCATTGCGAAGCTGCTGAAGGGGCTGAGCTGACACGTTGTCCTGTCCAAACAAGTCATATCCTACTTTATATGTTTTCCTGAATCCACAATTTTTCCGGTTGCCTTTCATCCTTTCCTTGAACCCTAATCACACTAATACGAAGATTTAAAAATAGAATTTCCAGGCCGGTCGGGTTGTTCTTTTACGATCAGGTTACTAACGCACAGGGAACGAATGTGAAATAATATAATACTGTTTTAATTTTTATTTGTAACATGGCTAGATAGATTAGTTAGCAGGTCTCAACAAAGAAATTGCGAAATTAAACCTAACAATACACTTTAAATGAAATAATATAATCCTAAACTATACCTTATTCCGTGTTTTAATGTTACAAATATTGTATTTAATATTGTGGTCTAGGGCCGCACTGTAAGTCTGTAACGTATTAAAGCTTGAGTTGCCAACTTTTTTAACAAGAAAAATAAGTCTTTATTAGAAAAAGTACTCCATTTGACCACACACATGTGACCATTTGGAGTATTTTTTTTTTCTTTTTGTGAAATAAACTTTTCGTTGTTTTAAAATAATTGTACGACTATCGAACAGTTTCAATGAAGCCATGTTTTTCTTTTATTACAACTTTACAATATATCACTGAGAAGACAAAAAATATTTCAATAAAATATATACTGAAATGGCAGTTTTCTTTAATTGAAAATCAGAGTTGAAATAACTAAGTAGTGAATTTTATTTGTTGTTATAATAAGTCATAGTTTATTACGACCGTTGATTATAAAGTACTCCTCCGCACAATAAAGTACTATATTCTATATTCTCTATATTCAGAGTGTTTTTGCAGATAAATTAGTCCCCCATGCTGCAAAGCTGGATGCGGCTTCATGTCGAAGTATAGTTGTGTATTTTGTGTTGTTAATGCCTACTAATATTAGTTTTTAAGATAATGTTACTAACGAAATATGGACCTCGTCCGAAATAAATGCTTTATTTTTATTTCATTTATTTATATTTAAATACATATTTTATACTTTTTTAAATATTTCCTTAAAAAACAAAAAATATAAAAAATATATTAGATATAAATATATTATTATATTATTATTAGAGTACGTCTGGCAACCCTAACTAAAGCCATCATTGTTCCAGAATGTGAGATAGAGGCTGTAACTACAGAAAGGATAAACTATGCCTTTTTACAGCGGAAACACAATGGCATCAGCACCTAATATACCCATCATCCTCTGACACGAAAGTGCCATGGCAAATGACCTGTCTCTGCCGGCGAGCCCTGACACCTACCGTGTATGGAATAACCAAATAATGCCCTGTTTTGCATGTCTATTGGAACTGGAAAATGTATCGAGTTCACAATATACACGCGTCGAGGTAGTAGAGGTCTTTCCTATATGTTTTGGGGCTTCGTATGGGACTTGGAGAAATGAAATAAGAAGAGTATCTGATATAAAAATCTTTTTTTATCAATGTTTGTTCTCTTGGATTTGTATAATGTGTGTGCTCAACTGTTGGACAGCAACGCAATGGTCAGAAATCAGAAATATTTCATTTGTGATACATAGATAGATACAGTGGCTGGTCATGCTCTAGGTTAAAGTGCGCCATGATCGGTATATTATAGGCATAAAAAAATAATGAATTACATTTTTTACATGCAAATAAAGAATTTTCTTGTACTAAACTACAAATACTAAACTACAAATTAATTACATAAATGATTGCATTATTTCATTATTATAGTTTAAGTCAAAAAGTCAAAATAATTTCAAAATAATTCGGATTTAAATAATTAACAGTAATGCTTGCAAAGGAGGCGGCCGATCGCGTGAGGCAACGGCCCTCACGTCCCAACCGCCGCCGGGATTCCGATCCCGATTTCCGGCCACCGTAGGCGCGAGCTTGCGGACGGCGAGCAATGGGTGGCTCGCCGTCCGACCATCCGGTAACCGTCCGGACCGAGCCCAAGTCGTCGACGGCGCGTACTGTTCCCCGCGCGCCTCAGGGAGATGTCAGCAAATCGTAGGGGGCCAGCAGGGCCGAAGCCTACTGGAGCCACGGGTAGTGTGAAAGTGAAACCCGGGGCCCTGGGACGAAGGCAAAGAAGGAACAGGAGTGGGTTTTTAGTCAGTAAAAGTCTGACTATATCTCCCGCTCCGCCCAAGAGCAGGATTTGTCATAAGATGATTATCCCACCTAAAAAAAAAACTAACTATAATCTATAGATACTAATATTATAAAGTTATTAGTGCGCACTGTACCAACAAAGATATAATAAATTTGTTTATTTCGTAATATATATATATATAATAATACTTATACATTTGTAACAAAAAATAATTATACACAGTCTGCGTAATTACTTACATCATCTACATAATTAATGAATGTGCAAACTTTGATGTATTTAATTAGCAGATCATTTCATTGAGTATGTTTAGGGATAATTGGGAATTTTAACTTATTTTCCTCCTTTGCCCATTAACAGAAATATAAATAGGATATAAGGTTAAATTTTACGCGAATTATTTTCAACAAATCAAAAATGATCTGTAAATAAAAATCTTCTCGGAAACCTTTCAGCTGACGAGAAGGCGCCCAATTTCCTTTACGCCATCACAAACGTATTCCTCAAATCTTTTGTGAGCCGTTGAAATTAGATTTTTGGTTTTACATACATAGGTCGAAGTGACGACTAGCTAAAACGTATCAAAGGGCCTAGAAGGATCACAAAAACTGCCAAAAATAATATTCCAATAGGTTTAGCACATAGGGAAAGAAATGAAAGACGATTGTGGATTGTGAAAGTGTTACATTTGGGTAATGAAAGGCTTTCAGCGGTCGGTCAGACTGAGTGAACGAATGAGTGAGTGAACGAACAAGATTGTGACAGCTGCCCCAAGTTATTGGATGTTTTTGCTGTCTGTTGGAAAGGACTTTGTTGAATCCAAATATAACTTTTTTATTTAATTACATTAGCTTAGCTTCTGTACACCTCTTCACCCGTTGAAAGTAGAAAATTGTTCCAAGAGAACATGCTCGCAGGATATAAAGTAAATATTATATATTGTATACCCGTGTGCCTAATTGTAAAAAAAAACTTTAATGAGAATAACAGATTGTTAAAGTTACTTGGTAACTTCTTGCACTAGGCCGATGATTTATGAATAAAAAATAATACTATTGTAACTACTTATTTATTTATTTATTTAAACTTCATGTACAGTAGTGGTGCATAGGCGGACTTAATGCAACAAGGCATTCTCTACCAGTCAACCTTTGGGTTAAAAAAGACAACACTGTGGTAGGTTTGCACAATAAAAAAATAACAGATACTTCAAACAGAAAATAAAATAAAAAATAAGTTATACTACTTCAGTATTTATTCGTTTCCATTTATCATAAAATAAATTTAAAGTACCAACTGAAATAATGAATGCCGCTGAGTATCATAACAACAGCCTTTCGGTAATTTACAGGTTGCATTTTGGAGACTGTGCGCAGAAATTGCATGGCTTGATTCCGCCATCTCATTTCTACCATCGGACAACCCGACGTATGGCGGGTATCCATCCTTATGTTGTTGAAACTTCAACGGTCCGGACTAAGCGTTTCGCTTCGTCGTTTATACCGCGTACATCGAAGGACGGGAACAATTTGCCTGCTGCGGTCTTCCCGTCCAACTATAATTTAGGTGTCTTCAAGGTTAGAGTGAATAGGCTCTTAATAAACTAGTGCGCCTTTCCATCAATGATTGCATCACTGCTTA
The DNA here is from genome assembly GCA_905147345.3 of Mythimna impura. Lineage (NCBI taxonomy): Eukaryota > Metazoa > Arthropoda > Insecta > Lepidoptera > Noctuidae > Mythimna > Mythimna impura. Next base: position 34,599,242 of record LR990341.1, read on the forward strand.
CCATCAGGTGCCGTGGGATCGCAGTCAAGCACTGGTAAATATCAATTTAAAAAAAAAAAAAAAGTATTATATATAAATAATGGAATATGTATAAAACTTGAACCTCACTGCGTCACTATAGTAACAAGCGCTTTAAAATAGTATCTTTTATTTACTGAATGTTTTAGAAATGTGCTAATTTGTCATTACTTAAACTGATGCCTTTATTAACCCTCAAAAACCGGTTACACGCATGACCTACATAAATCTGTGCCTGTCAGACGAAGCTGGGTGGAATCGTTGATATGTTTACGCTCGTCGTGTGCTCAGGAACTCATTAACATCATTCAGCACGGCTCGTGTGTACTCATTTAAAATTAAAGCCTATAACAGTTTATTTATTTTCCATGTGGGTAAACTCGGTTACTTCAAAAGATGGCTGGAATGAGTTTTCGATATCAATAAACTACACGCCAATCCGCCTGCCAAGCTAGCGTTGTTATTTATTTTTGTCTTTGGTAAACTAGTAGTTGGGATACGGATAGAAAAACGTGAACAAAATCAATTACCTCTCTAGAATTGTTAAAAGTATTATTTTGTATTGTTACTAAAAAGGTAAATTGAATTGTTTAACCGACTTCAAAAAGAAGGAGGTTCTATGTTCGGCTGAATGTATTTTTTTTTATGTATGTTCACCGATATCTCGGTCAATTACGGACCGATTTTGAAAATTATTTTTTTGATTGAAAAGTGGGTCCCATAGAAATATTGTTATGATCTGATCATGAACTTTGAAGATATGGAACAGAACTCCTCATAGAATTACAGCAGAACTGTCGTAACTAGTAAAATTGCTTTGTTTATACGTGTAGTCGATGACTGACGGAAAGAAAAGGGGGAGGGAATATATCGAACTGAACTGATGACGAAGCCAGAAACACTCCTTTTTTTGGGCAGTCGTGTAATTAATGTAATCTAACCGTGTTTGGGATTATTAGAATTGTTATGAGATGCACTCTGGCTATAAGGTATTTAAGTTTGGCTGAGGGGTACTTTTTAGTGGTGGTACCATAACTAAAAAGTGTAAAATAAAGAACCGACTTCAATGTAAAAACAAAACACAAAAAAATGCAAAATAACTTTAATTTCGGAAGTCGGTGTTAAATATCGAAGAGACAAAACTATTACAGAAACACCGACTTCCGAAATTATAGTTATTTTGCACTTTTTAGTGTTTTTTTTTACATTGAAGTCGGTTGTAATTTTTTTGTAAAAAGTTTTTTTATTTGTAGTTCAAAGTAGAAAGGCCGGCTCGGGCCAAAGCCTACCTGGGTATATTTTTTTTTTAAGTTGGATGTCATTCAATGACTTCTCCCGCATAGGGTGGAGCGAGAGGGCGTGTCAAATTTTTACTGGCTTAAACCCACCTGGGTACTTTAGTTGCCCTTTGCATTCCAGACCACGGTTTCCCTTTTAGAAATTCCATGTGACCCCATCGGGCATTGGCCCTGCTGATGCCTACCATGGCTGCGATATTGTTCGAAAGAGTTACCGCGACCTGAAGAAACACAGGTGAGTTTTAGCCAGTAAAATTCTGACACAGGGAGTGTTAGACTTTTCATCCCAGATAATGCACGGTCCCTATAAGATTAGCCATAGGAGTGACGCAAAGAAAATCTATATGAAAAAATTAAAAAAGTAACGTGAATCTCAATCCAACGTCCGGTGAGTGTCCACCCTTACGTGGTTGATACCTCTACGGTCTAGACAGTGTATAATCTATGGTCTAAGCATTTCGCCTCATCGTTTATACCGCGTACATCGAAGGACTGGAACAATTTGCTTGTAGCGGTCTTCCCGTCCAATTATAATTTAGGTATTTTCAAGGCCAGCACGAGAGTGAAGGGCTACTAATGCGTTTCACCATCAACGATTAGGTACATCATTGCTTACCATCAGGTGAGATTGCAGTCAAGCACCAGTTTATATCATATACCTAAAAGAAAGATCTATGTTGAGCAAACTCGATTCTTATCTCTATGAAAACATTTAAATCCCAGCAAAGTAAATAACTGTAGTACAATAATTGAATCAGTTCTGCTGACCTTGTTACCCCACTCAACACCCAAAGGGCGGGAGGCCAGCAATAAATATTTATGTCACAAAAAAAAAGTGTCAAATTACATTTTAACAAGTCGCAGATATCCGAATAAATCAAACTTTGGGGAAACGGGAAATTTTTCATCCGTGGCGTGAACGGGGAATATATATTTACCTATCATAAATACCTATAGGATTCTAGAGGGAAATCGAGGGATAAAAAAGTAGCCGGTGTTGGTGTCGAGTAGACTCGAATCCTTTGTGCGGCCCTTTGGAACGTGTATGACTCCAATTGAATATTTATCAAATAAAAATGGAAGCAGTTGTACACACATCTCAAAAAGAACGCATTCATTTGAGAAATTTAAGATTTTTATAGTCTGTTATAATAGAGTCTTTAAAAAAGCTTTTTAATATTGTTACCTTGAACTAGTGTTGGGTAAATAGCCGGATGCTTTGAGTTATTATCGATTATAATCCATAAGTGTCCATTAATAGCCTTGCAATGGATGATAACCCTGCTATTAATGTATTGTTAAAAAAATAAATGTTTTTTTTTATTTAGTGTAAAATCTGTGGGTGTGAACATAAATTGGGTGTGTGTACGCAGTGTGATTCAATGTATTGTAATTCTTTTTATTTATTTTTACTTTTTGTATGTGAAAAAGTGTTAATAATAAAATAAATACACATTTTTTGGGAAATTCAGTTTTGTTAAATTAGAGATCCAATACTATAAAAACCATAATTTTTTTTTGTGTTGTTGTTTTTAATTAATCCGGTACATAAACTGATTACGCACACCGCTGGGTTTGCAAGCCGCGGGTGTTGTATCACAATTGTAGATACGGCGGCGTCACGCGGCTAAAAACAGCTGAGTGGTCGCCGGCACACAAACAGCCTTAGATTCAAACAGCTGTTTTGTTATTGTGATAAAACTAGTGAGTATATAAAAAAAATTTCTTTGGGAAAGTTGTTTGTAATCATGAGTACAATCACGTGTTTAAGTATCGGTCACTAATTACCAGTCACCCTATATATCACACAACTGGAATTTGGAAAACAGACCGTCAAGTATTTGTAGAAGTATTACGGAAAGTGATTTCCACATGGAATCGGAACATTTCTCTCCAACATCAGAAATCGATGAAATATCCTGTGACTGTAATGAACCTGTTCTTCTTTATACACTAGAAATAGATCCATTAGCGTCGGAGATTTTGGGCACGCCATAATTATGGCGGTAAGTCCCCTCTTTGAGGAGTGGCTGGAAAGGCAACACGGCGTCCTTACCTTCCGCATGACGCAGGTCCTCACCGGACATAGTAAGTTCGGGAGGTTCCTGCAGCGGATTCGGGCGGAAGAAACGCCCGGGTGTCACCATTGTGTGGACCGCCCGGAGGACACGGTGGAGGTGTGCTCCGCTTGGGCAGAGCAACGCCGTGTCCTCGTGGGGGCGATCGGCGGCGGCGATCTCTCGCGCCGGGCGTTGGTAAAGGCCATGGTCCGGAGCGAGGAGTGGCAGGCGGTCGCCTCCTTCTGCGAAGCAGTAATGCTAGCAAAGGAGGCGGCCGATCGCGTGAGGCAACGGTCCTCACGCCCTAATCGCCGCCGAGATTCCGATCCCGATTTCCGGCCACCGTAGGCGCAGGCTTGCGGACGGCGAGCAATGGTTGGCTCGCCGTCCGACCGTCCGGACCGAGCCCAAGTCGTCGACGGCGCGTGCTGTTCCACGAGCGCCTTAAGGAGATGTCAGCAACTGTAGGGGCCTAGCAGGTTCGAAGCCTACTGGGGCCAAGAGTCTGATTCTGAAAGGAAGACTCGGCCCTGGTACGAAAGGCAACGAAGGAACAGGAATGGGTTTTTAGTCAGTAAAAGTCTGACACTATCTCCCGCCCCGCCCAAGGGGGATGGGGATGTCATAAGATGAATTTCCCACCGAAAAAAAAAAGTAGATTTTGAAGAATCCAGTGTTTCTAGCAGTAATTAGGCTGAAAATTATTTTTGAGCAACAAATATTAAAAAAAAACTAAAAACGAAAATAAAAAATTCCCAAGAAAATATCCCAAATAAATGACTGATTAAGAATTAAAAAAAAAAATCAATGTAAATAGCTGATTGAAAATTTTTAAATGGGCCAGATTAGTTTTAAATTGCACATTTATTTACTACAAAGAAAGATGATGAAAATGAAGTCTAATCTGACAGTCCTAAGCCTGAAAAAACTGAAGGGAAATTTTCAATCACTAAAATAACATTAACAGCAGGGTTATCATCCATAATTGCTATTTATGGCTAATAACTGAGTTTTAATCGATTATTAGCCAAATGATATTAACCGGATTATTATCATTGCCCAACACTACCTTGAACCATTGAAACTAACAATGACAAAAAAAAATAGTTTATTTAACAAAAAATATTTATTCTTTTTTTAAAGTTACTTTTTTAACTTATTAATCACAAAATTATTGCTTTGCGCTGGTGTTGAATCAAAGGCGTTGTAACTACTACTGTTATTCCACTAAAAACGTCACTGATTTGCTTTGCTGAACGGAATCAGTGACAGTTCTTTCTTTTTTCAAGTTTCTCGGCCTTTTCCAGGACAAGGACAAAGCGATAATCCGGACTGATGTGGTTTTCGTCAGCAAAAAGGCAATTTTCACATGTTTTCGTCTTCATTTTCTTCAATTTAACGCTGCCTCAGTCACTGTAATTTGAGTTTTCGAGCGAATAGTTTGATCGCAAAAGTACTCGTATTAATGATCAGTCTTTTATTCGTTTTTTTTTTTTAAACTCTTATATTATTATCTAAGAGTTTTTTTACATTTTTTTATAGTCTAAATGACAGAACAGACAGACGAAATGACAGACCAAAACTGAAGTTTTTAACAGTGACCGCAACTTTTTTTATTATTCGTGTACGTACTTTCTTGGTTGGACATTACCTACTACTATTTTGTAAACCTAATAGGTATTTTTTTTCAAACACGCTTGTAAATACTTGTTCGTCAAACAGCGCCTTATCTATTGGGCTGCTTAGCTGTAATAGAAAAAAAAACCCAAGAAGACATACTCCCGGAATAAAAAGTCTATCCTACGGGCTATTCCATGACGTGGCCTACCCATGTATCAAGTTTCATCGAAATCTGTTCAGCTATATAATATTTGTGTGACACGAACATATGATTTATACATTCAATTTGTATCTGTTACGCCACAGTCCCGCTTGGCGACTATAAATTTTAACGCGTTAGTTTTTGTCGCGTGAGCCCCTACAGTTGCATGGATGCTGCTGCTGATAACATAACTGTTCTATTGTGAAAAAAGTCTACTTTTCTACTTTGTAAGGATATCATAAAAATATTTGGGTTTTTTTATACACAAGGGAGTTCCTATAAAGCTTAAAAAGGTCGAATTGTTCAAATAAATATTGGCAGAAAGACAGGCACGAAGCTCCCAATTGATGTTATCTAAACCAATTGTTAAAAAAAATGTGCAAATCGTATCGAACAATGAATGGTTCCGTAGAGGGCGTAAATCGCTTGAAGTGATGGGTTGCTCTCACATACGTTACTACACACTTCAGACGGGGCACACCACGATTACGGCGGTAAGTCTACTCTTTGAGGAGTGACTGGAGAGGCGCCACGGCGTCCTCACTTTCCGCATGACATAGGTCCTCACCGGACATGGTAAGTTCGTGAGGTTTCTGTTCCGGATTCAAGCGGAAGAAACTCCCGGTTACCATTGCTTTGTCTAGAGCGAGAGGAAATGGGATGTGATCACATGCTTCTGCGAAACAGTAATGCTAGCGAAGGAGGCGGCTGCAAGGAACGTACATCCTCATGCTCCAACCAGGACAGAAGACGCTCCGGGCGTCAGTAATCGCAGAGCGATCACGGTCACCGTTGGCTCGGGCTTGCGGACAACAAGCAATAGGCAACTCGCCGTCATCTCGTCCTGTGAGAATCGAGCCGTCAAGCGCGCGTAGTGTTCCACGCGCGCCTCAAAGATTCGTCAGCAAACCGTAGGGGCCCAGTAGGGCCGATGCCTGCTAGGGCCACGAAGAAAAGTATGAAAGGGATACTCGTGGCTTTAGAACGCAAAAAGCAACTGAAGGAACATAGGTGTGGTTCTAGTTACTAAAAGTCTGACACAGCCTCCCGATCTGCCCAAAAGCGATTTAGCGCTAAATGATTTCTTAACTCAAAAAAAAAACCCACTTCAGACAATTTGCGAGTTTCATTCCGAATAATAGAAGTTACAATAACCGTCTACATACACATACTTAAATGTCTTCTACTCAGGTATAAAAGGTCACTTCAACGCTAATGACCACACATTAAGGTCTACAATTCACATAATACATTTCCCGCTAAACGTATTTATAATACAATTATGTCTCAATAATGGAAAGGTTTATTTAAACTGGCGCTTTATGCAAATATTCTGCTTTGACTTTTAATCATTGTTTATGAAGTGAAACACGATCGTGCTATAGAATAACTGCTTTATTCTCTGTGTAAAGTATATGTATTGAGTTTATTATAGTGTTCTGCTTCTTCTTTTCGTGTCGATAGACTTAAACAATTTTTTTTTATAACCTGTATTTGGCAACCTGCCCCCCTAGCCAAGTTACGACCGTTTCGTTTCGATTCTCTTGCGTCGAGCGCTTCGAGTAGGCCACGCCTACGATTCCTTTGTTCTGATCTCGTGACTGAGCGTTGAGATGACGTCAGAAGAATATGAAGTTTTTTAGCGATTTACTAAAAATCTACAGATTTGATTATAAAAACACTATAACGGTAAAATATTGCTTGTTGACAAACAATCAGAAAGATTGCATGTCGTACTAAATTAGACGTTTTATGTTTTGGACACACTTAAGCCGGGTATTCATTAGGCAACATTTGTTAATAAACACTGTTTTTAAACAGTTTATAAACAGTGTTTCACAATGTTTCATCATCTCTGGAAACAGTTTATACCTAAACAAAAATGATAAAACATTATTTAAGAAACATGTTGCCGTGTTCCCCACTTCGAATGGAGAGCAAGACGAAACGTCTAGTTTATAAGCAAAAGTCAACAGTTGTGGACGTGTGTCGTGTGAGTTTATAAACATGAAAGTAGTGTGGCCCAACCATCAGGTTTCGACGCTCAGAGAGGGTTTCAACCTTTATCAACAGCATCATGTACATTGGGATTCTTCAAATAAAGATTATAAAGATAAATTTAAAAAATAACGATGCTTGGGCCAAAATTTTGAAAAGACCCATCAAATCCACGAAGGTCATGTAATAAGAAACTTCTATTTAAGAGACACTTTAATGACTTCCAAAATTAAAAATTTATATGTTAACAATTTTTTGAATAAGTAAACATAATTTATGAGAAAGAAAGATAATTTATTTGTCAAACATGCGTTTACATAAACTGACAAATCATACATGCAAGGTATTAAATTAATATGTTGTGAGCGTCCATGTTTTGCCTATAATAGCGTATGATAAACTAATTCTCTCGTACCGAATGATACCCAATGTATATATGTTTGGTCTTTATTTCAATCCACAGTTCACGGATCCCAAGACCAACCAATATATTTCTCAACATATCAACATGCGGTCCTCGTCTCTCATGCACGCTATCTCCTGAGTATAAACGTTCCATTTGCTCTCCACTCACGATTTCACGAGTCAACTGCCTTTTATTTATTTATCAGTGAATTACTTGTGCATATACGTACATTTACATAACATCACACCGGTATTCACTGAGAAGTCAGGCAGAGATGTGCCTATAATTAACTTACATTTTGTCATTATACAATGTTCAAATCCAAAAGACGTCCACTATTGGTCATACCCCCCCCCCCCCAAACTGTCATCACAACGAACGGTCCCGTGCGTCTCGCATCCATCGGATTCCCGCCAGGTCATCGGTCCACCGTACGAGGTCGCCACTCCAGAATCATGCGGCTCCATCGAGACTCTGTTCTACGAGCCTATGCCCGGCCTAATGCAACTTAAGTTTGGTGATTTTTCGGACTAAATCGGTAATCTTGGTTCTCTTAAAGATATCTTCATTCTTTATGCAATCACGTAAGGCAACTCCCATACAAATCGCATGAGTCCATAAATGTTGTTCCTTTACTTTCATAGTCCGATGGGGAAAACTCAAGCGCAGAACCACCAGCTTTACGTGCTTTTCGAGGCACGGAGATCACACCATCGACTTCCAAACTCCATGCTACCACTTAGAAATTCCCAATGGAAAAAACCAATATTACTTTGATCGTTCCGGGAATCGATACCAAGACCTCGCGCTTAGCAATCGCACTTTTTGACAACGAGGCAATTAATAGGGGGACGGCCTATTGCCATCAACCGCGCATTCATCCGGACTCAAAGCTGCTACTACAAATCCATGTTGAAGACCCAATAACGCTGCCTGTTCCCTTTTAGGTACAACATTCAACGTATACTTACGGGTCGAAGGGCAGAGGGCCAGGACGGTGGGCTTAGGTTCAAACCACAAAGCGGTTTGGGAAAGTGGGGCGGTCAAGCACATTTATGAAGATTTTGTACCTGTTTATACAAGGTGTCCATTAAAACCTATATGTACAATAGTTACCCTATGATCGTAGATAGATAGAGCTAGGAATACCCCTTCCAAAGACATTGATTGGGTGGAGATAAATATTGTAGGTGCATACAAAAGATACAATTTTTTTTTTCGAAATCTTGTTTATCAAGCAAAATTTTTCAGTAACTTCAGAAAATAGGTACAAAAAAAAACTTTCCACCATAAAAAAATTGTCTTTATCGTGAAATAACCATTTAATAGGGTTAAACGAACTGAGAGGATAGTATTGGTGATTTTAACTTCTTTAATTCCGTAAATATGTACGTGTTACGGACGCCATTTGTATTTTAATCAACATATAACTTGACACTGACCTGTAAATTAACAATAATAATAATAATAATAGTAGATAGATAGATATATTCTTTATCGTACACCAAAAATAAAAATCACATTAGGAACTTAAGTTTTAGCGTCTGAATCCGAACCAGGACGAACCTGTATTTCGGATTTCAGCAAACGAAGAGCAAAAAAAACTTAAGAAAATTTAATTTACTTGCTACCCTGGAGTATCCACCGTAACATCTGTTCTTCTTTCTTCTCTTTAACCACACTTTAACTTTGTGATCGTTGTAGTTTTCTTTTTCCTAGGCTTAGAATTTCTGATGAATATCGCAGGTACAATGCAAAGGTCCTAGAAATAAATATCACGTTAACAAGGTATGAAGTGCGACCAACTGGTGGTGGTGGTGGTGGCGTCAGAAATACAATGAGCCATCCAGGAACGGACCATTTGAAGCTGACCTAACATACACAATGACTTACATAGTCCATATGAAAAACAAAACTCAAAATAATACAAAAAAAAAAAACTTTAATTTAGGTAGTCGGTTTTTGTTTTTTTGGTTATTGACACCGACATCCGAAATAAAAAAGAAACAGATGACTTGAGGACCTCCTCCTCTGTTTATTGGAAATCGATTAAAAAGCGAAAAATAAAGCGTGAATCTTTTAGTCGGCGCCGAACAAGCAGTCAAGCAAATTATTGTGTAGACTGACTTTTGCGTTCGTACAGGTTCGTTGTGCGCCGACTCAATGTTTTTGACATTTAGTTCCCTTTATTATTTCGATGGTTTAATTTTTTTTGTTTTTTTTTTAATTGATATAAACCAGTGCTTGACTGCGATCCCACCTGATGGTAAGCAGTGATGCAATCATTGATGGTGAGGCGCACTAGTTTATTAAGAGCCTATTCACTCTAGCCTTGAAGGCACCTAAATTTTAAATGAAGGCTTCTTCGTTAAATGATGTTAAAGTACTTAAAGCTTTTTAAGTACTTTATTTTATTAGTGCAATGTAAGAATATGACACAACTTGACAACACTTGGTCTAGATTAAATTCCAAATAAAGAAAGAAAGAAAATTAATTTATTTTGTCAGACGCAAGGCACACAAACAATATTATGTAAACACGAAACCAAACAAAAAGAAAAAAAAACAACAAATGATCGTGCTCTTCACAGAAACTTTTGTCTTGGGTGGGAATTGAACTCCGGCCTTCGGCATAGCAGTCACGGCCACTAACAACTAGACTATCAGGCCAGTAGTGGTAGTGGCATTTGTCTAGTTTTTACGAGATTTGCGCGAACGAAGTCACTGGGAAAAGCTAGACTAGACTTCTTTATCCAGGCCCACCGCCACGCAGTGACCTTTTCTAAGAACATTCGCTATTCTTCATACTTCAAGATATCCTTTTCAGCGGCTCAATGTCAGACAGATGTGACGTCATTAATCTTGCGGACAGCGGTCAGCCTGTTCCAATACTGATAGCAGCTGTTGGTGAGACGGACGGGTTTAGACTACCATTGTGGACTTGTGGTGCTTGGAGATTTAGTAGGTTGCACTGAATTGATGAACGTTACAAATCTGTGGTTAATACGGTTCACCGTGAACCCACTCGGATAGCTTTAGTGTGTGTCCGTGGCGGCAAACCAATCGGGTTCGATTTCCGCAAGGAACAAATATTTGAATGCCATACAGATCTAAGGTGTTCTATTAAATCAATCTTTATATTAAATCAAACTCAAAATTATTTATTTCACATAGACCTACTACTACATGGGCACTTATAAAACGTCAGAAGCTAGTGCACTGTTCCAATTGGTCGTTTCCTATGGAGAAGAACCGGCAAGAAACTCCATGGTTACTCTAATACAATTTATTACATGTTTTTATTTTGAACATACGATATAACAAGAAAAATAAAAGCACTTAACTAATTAAAATTACATAATATATACACAATGACTCCTATCTAAAATATGGCGTCAAAAAATTCCTCCGCATCGCTGTCGACTGGAAGTGTGCCCAAAAGACTGGCGGCATTGCCACGTTGTATGGCAATGCTTAATCTCTGACCGAGGTAAAAGCCAGCCCTTTGGTCACGCGAAGTGTCAACTAGCCGTTTGGATAATTCTTTAAAAAGCGCATGAGCACTCGGACCCCACGGCCCAACAGTCACTTTGTTTTTATTAGATGAAATCAAGAGTTTTTACAGTATTTGTCAGCAAATATATCGAGTCAGCCTTGTCTTCAAGCTTCGCTGAAGTAGTCAATACTACAATATAAGTTTCAGCCCCATTTTGTACCGAAAGGCGCCATTTTTAATAATAACAATAAAAAACGTCTTTGTCTATAGGAATTGGACCACATTTTTGCGAACATCTAGAAAAATGCTTGTATTCTGGAAATAAAATAGGAGCAATAAGTGTATAATATAAAGCTAATACCTGTTTTTAAGGTGGAAAATCTTGTAATCTGGAGGAAAATCTTCTCCCGCTCTAGGGTGGAACGGCAGGGCGTGTCAGACTTTCACAGACTAAAACCACAGCTATGTTCCTTCAGTTGTCCTTTGTGTTCTAGAACCACGGGTTTCCCTTTCAGAAGTCGGCGTATACTTACATACTAGGTACCTAATTAATTAAATACTATTATTATTAATTTCTCCACGAATATCACACCAATATTTTAAAGGCGAAAGGAGATTGGGCACTTATAGATTCACTTTTTGACGCGTATGGCCATTTGAGTTATTGTATAATTCATAACTATTATTTTTATTGATTTTTTACTTAAATTCATTGAAATCATTTGTGGGGTTTCTATTTTCACTTTAATTAGTATTTAATACAATAAATACGTCATTCGTTCCATTATAGTGAAGCGACTTCTTACTCAATTATAAACGATCGATTAAACATTAACGTAAATCGTGGAACAACAAAACAATCTACATTCGCAATTAAAAAATATTAAGAGTTGTCATTATTATTTTTCTTTAATTATGTTAATATTTCTTTCGTTAAAAAGCAATTTCTGGGCAAATATAAAACAATTAAGATATAATCGATAATGCTATAACGCCGTAGTCAATTGATGTATCACAACACTATTCGATGAAATGTCAAACGATTTTCGTTTACCGTGTTAACTGCTGGCAAGCCGAGAATATTGTTTTTAGCTTTTCTCTGCTAACAAATATAAATTCGTGTCGAGTTTTAGGATTCTTGCACGTACATTTACTACATCGAGCGATTTGACTCTTTTTGTGTGTGCTGTGAAGTGAATTATTAGAACGTTTTTACGTCCATGGTGATTTAATCTAGACTTAAAATAATATGGCGTGCTGTGTAATTGTTCTCTTTTATATTAGCACACCCACTGCCTAGCCGCCAAATCAGAGAGGCAACTGATTGCATGGCCCGGGGGCAGGATTTCAAAACGAATTGTTTTGAGATGTAACATAACCTCAATACACAACTTATTTTTTTTTCAAAAACCCTACAGTATATCATTTTAAATTTACCCTTGTTTTAAAGCATGACACTACCCCTTTTTTGTTTCTAATTTTCACTACTATATTGTGTCAAAAGTTGCGCAACCAAGTGTCATAGTAACTTGCCCAATCTCCTTTGAGTGTGTGCGTGTGTATATTTATTTGTTACTTCTTCACGCTTGACGGCTAAACGGATTTGGGTGAAATTTGGCGCATGGGTAGACCATATCCTGGAATAGTACATGGGAAACTTTTCATCCCAAGAATATATTCCCTTGGGTCAATTTTCTACCGCCGCTGGCAGCGGGTAGTAATTAATAAGACAAAGGTCATTACGGAGATTATTCAAATCAATATGTACCGGTACCGCCTCTAATCCACGGATCGTTGAGATCTCTTTGCTATTCTTATGAAAAAGGTAAAGACTGAAATATGTAAATTTAAAATAAATGATTCAATGAGAGAGGGAAGGCGAAATTTTCCTTTCATTTACGTAAATCAATGCTGAAGCTTTTGTAAATTGTGAATGTGATTTTCAATTTTTTCGTCGGTTTTGAATAAATGATTTCTTTTTTCATTTGGTTTAGACTGTCAATCAATCAAAAACATATATTTCATATAAAGCATTTACAGGCACTTTTGAATTGTTAAAATGTCGATCAGTCAAAAAATTAAGCTACTTTATTCACTCCTTCCAGAACTATTATTATTGCTAACCCTCGTATTATCCCACAGCTGGGCAAAAGCCACCTCAATTCTTTTCAACGATCAAGATTCCGCACTTCCTCTTTCTAACTCTTAAGGAAGATATCCAGGTCCTCCCGCGATCTGCTTCGTGATCTGCCGCGGCCCGTGTCGCTGGGCAGAACATGTTATATGCCGCACGTCTAACGCCATAGAACACAGGATTGGTGCCTCTCCTAGAATGAATCTTACTAAAACATTTATATACTCATCTAAATACTAAAGTCTGTAAACTAATTATAATGTGAAATTACACACTTAAACTAAGGTAACTCTCTCACACACGAAATTATAAAAGTTTAGGGTTTACACAAAATATTTATGGCAAATCGCTGCGAACATCAAGCACTGGTTTATATGAATTAAAAAAAAAAAAAAGAACATAACTTTTTGATTAAATGTATGTAGCCTAACAAATTAAAAAAAAATGGACGTTGCTGGTTTTATCAAGTCATCTCTTGATTTCAACAGCTGTAGAAGTCACTATGAAATGTAATCTACACCAATATTATAAAGAGGTAAAGGTTTGTTTGTTTTTTATTTTTTTATTTTTTTTGTTTGTAATCTCTGAAAGTACTGAACCGATTGATAAATTTTTTTCACCGATAGAAAGCTGCTTTATTCCTGAGTGACATAGGCTATATTTTATGTACGCGGGCGAAGCCGCGGGCAAAAGCTAGTTACCAATATTATAAATGCGAAACTTGTGGGAGTTAGAAAACGTGTTGACCCCATTTAATGGGGGACAAGGGCGTGAAGATGATGACGATAAATGCGAAACTAAGTACGTCAGCCCGTCGGGTTGTTATGTTTTCATGCCTCAATTGCTAAACCAATTTAACTGAAATTTTAGTATAGAGATAGATTAGATCTTAGAGATGGGAACAGGATACTTTTAATTCCAAGAGTATAATTTTCCTCGTAATATTTTTCTAATTTGACGCGGGCGATGCCGCCAGCAGTAACTAGAACCTAATATTTGTAATTTCAATAACTGAAACGGTAAATTTAATGAGACAAATTTTAAAGAGAAAATTGGATCGACTTCTCAACAACTGCATTCGCTTCATATTTGGCCTTCGTAAATATGATCACATTTCTTCCTACCGTTCTCAGCTTAAATGGCTGCCTATCCGTCACAGGAGATCCCTCAGATCCCTCTGCATGCTCTTCACCATAATGAACGATCCTTGTTCTCCTGATTATTTAAAACAATATTTTAAAGTGTTGGGCAGTTCTCATAACCTTAACCTTCGTGCATCCAAAAACATGCTCCTTCATATTCCTTCTCACCGTACTGGCTTTATGTCCAACTCATACGCTGTTTCCACCATAAAACTCTGGAATGTGCTTCCCCTTGACATCAAAAAAGCTGAAAGTAAATTTTCCTTCAAGCGTAAAATTCGGAACTACTACTTGAAGTCTTCTCAACCTTAGCTCGGTCTTCGTCGGAATTATTATTAAGTTCTCTTAATGTTTTGATATTTTTCTTAGTATTTATTAGTGTATAATTTTAGCATATATATGTATTTTATTATTATAAAAAACTTATTTTTTATTTTATTTTCTGTTTAAAGTATCTGTTATTTGTTTATTGTGTAAACCTACCACAGTGTTGTCTTTTCTAACCCAAAGGTTGACTGGTAGAGAATGCCTTGTTGCATTAAGTCCGCCTATGTACCACTACTGTACATGAAGTTTAAATAAATAAATAAATAAAGAGAGATTTTTAAAATCCAAACCAATCAGCGTTGATTTTACGCACCGAATAAAATAATGTTTCGACACCCCCAACGAACAAGGTTGTAACATTAATTCAGTCATTTTTTAAAATGAACCAAAAGTGATAGTGCCATGTTTGAATTTTGTTTGGACTGTAATCCGAGATACTGCCTTGTTCGATGCCGGATAGACTGTTATTCCGGGTAGGCGGTCTTGTGTATTGAGTTTACATGTTTATGAATGTTCCCACGATACAGGAGTAATTATTAGTGTGGAGCAACGGCTTTTATTTAAAAAAAAACCGAGAAAGTGCGAGTCGGACTCGCGCACTAAGGGTTCCGTACAAACTTACCTATGAAAACAGTTCAATTCCCGAATTGAGTAACGATGATTTTTCCGAATCGCAAAAAAATATATTTTTGTGACGTAACTAGAAATTTACAGTTTTCAGATTTTTTCCTGTACTTGTGTTATGAGACTTTGCTTCATACCAAATTTCAGGATTCTAGGTCAACGGGAACCTTGTTAGTTGCGGGTGTCGTTACGTTATACGGTTTTTTGCGACATAAACGGCCGTATCATTTTTTTTTCGTTAACTTTGTAGTTTGATTTTTTTCACAGCTTCAAGGGACCGCAGACCTGAGTATATGGTTTTAATTTCAACTCAATACCTCCACGCGTTCCCGAGATAAAGGGTCTTGACAGACAAACAGACAGACAGCCCTTTCCTTTTGAGATACGGAACCCTAAAAACAAATAAACAGTTAATTTCTTCGATACAAAACAACCTCTGAAGCAAGACTGCAACATGTATGCGAGCCATGTTTAATTGAAGCCAGCCAGTTTCGACAATTGACTGACATGAGAGAGTGGCAGCTGATTGACAAGATGAAGTCTGGATAGATTTCTAGCTTCTATCTAGTTTTTAGCTTCGAAGGCAGAAGCTACCAAGGTTGTTTTCAATTTTCAAACGTGACCTAGTATTTAGTAAATAGGTATCATCTAATGACAAATCTCGCTCTTGGGCGGAGCGGGAGATAGTGTCAGACTTTTAATGACTTAAAACCCATTCCTGTGCCTTCGTCCCAGGGTTTCGTTTTCACACTACCCATGGCCCCAGTAGGCTTCGACCCTGCTCAGCCCCTACGATTTGCTGACATCTCCCTGAGGCGCGTGTGGAACAAAATATGTAGGTACTGTTAAGCTGGTCAAACAGGTCGTTTTTCCTCAAAATTTAAATAATAACTTAATAACGTTTACAAAATAAAATTTCATTCATATTTAGAAGAACAGATTAAAAAGATTATATTATTATTATGATTAGAAACAGACAGGCTCTTGACTGACAGGCGTGTTTTGCATAACGAAATAAAGTAATTCTTCATAAGAATAAAATCCTATTTCAAGGGTGTACATATACGTTTATTTACCCTTAATTATAAAGCTCGTTTGCCACATATTAGGTTTACTTTCAATAGGTACTATTAGCGGATTCTAAATGATAATTTCTTGAATGGATAACTTTTTGTAATACATATTTAATTTATAGTTTTATATTATATTTGCATGCTATATCACCATGAATATGGACCCTATTATATTATGTAACAACTTATATGTACGTATCCACATTTTAAATAAATTAAAAAAAATCATTTAAATTATTCATAGAAAAATTTGAATCAAAAGCCAGGTAATGAGTGTTTAGGCACACTAATCATCTAGTTATGTTTTTTTTTTAAAGTGCTTATCTGATGCTAAACCGCAGTCTCGAAGGCAGTATACATTTAAACTAATATCTACTATTAATCTTGTTCACACGTTAGTAAAAGAAAAACAAAACAAAGAAATAACCGAAATTCTCTGACAATAAAGCTATCCTATCGCTGAGAGCCAAAAGCTTTTACCCCGGCAAAATAGACGATTCCTCTAAGATAGGCCGCGGGCGCTAAACGGAAAAAAAGCAGTACTTAATTAATACCTTGTAATTTATGGTGGTTTAGTTGGCAGCCAAAATAGATAACTGTGCTGGTGCACAAAATAGATAACTATGGTGGTGCACAAAATAAATAACTATGGTGGTGCACAAAATAGATAACTATGGTGGTGCACAAAATGCCTAACCTTTCTTATCACTTCTGTAGCGACATCTATGACGCAACTTAGCAACTAAAATTCAAAATCAGAGTTCTCCGAAACATATACAACAGCTATGGGGCAATTGCCTTGACCAGACATAACATCCGTCTAGTTGGAGGATCCTCCCTTTTCAATGGTAGTTTGCGGGACTTCACACTGTTTTGCAAACCTCCAAACTGGTGACCTTCGACAATGAACGTCAACGCAGCCTTCATGCAGCTACTTCATCGTGACGCCATCATCACTTCCTCGAGCTTATCTTAACTTAGATTAAATAAACAAGCGAAGAGCATACAGTAATTTTCCTAAGCACAAGCGTGTCCCTGGGTGTGTCACGTGTCACAAATTCACTGGGAATTCCAAACTTCTAAATGTAACTGTTTAATATCAAACACCGTAAGATGATGAGAGATGATGATAATTTTCAAAATTAAAAGTTTACCAATTTTACGTGTTTGTTCATAAACGGAGTTTGCAATTATACGGTGTCATAAACATCAAACCTTTTAACTGTTAAAGACTATATAAAGCGATTTTTTTTACAATCCGTCCATGTGACGATGATTGATGACGAAGGTATCTACGTCATTCATCAAATTGATGACAGCGACTTCAATGCCTCCTAATTTGTTTAGCTATCTGATCGTCTGGTGACCGCTGACAAAATCGATTGATTAGCAAAATAGAATATCGTGGCTCATGTACCAAACATTTTTTTTTATCGTTTATTTCACCCACATAAACATTAATGCCTGAAATAAATACAAAAAAATACACACAATAAAGATAACAACGACCAAATAATGCATCGCCACGTTTCATTACGTTCCAAATTCAAAATATTTTATTCCAGCTAACACTATTTTAGAGCACCTATTAGTGTCGCCACACATGGACCACATGCCACAGCACACAAACGCCACCACGAGAACCTAGAAGCGGCCACAAAGGAAGCTGAAGCGCGCGACAGCCACTTGTGGCCGGTGGCTGCTACTTTTAATAACCGTAGATATGGGTTAAAAAAAGTAGCAGACACTGGCGCAGTATCATAATGGACTCTAACGAAAAAGGTACGAAACTGTTTCGCATACCTCCAAATATATTAATTATTATTATTCTATTTTATTTTACAATTTTGTTTATTTGTGAATTGACTAATTGTAATTTATTGTTTTTATTAATGGCATTTAATATTATAATTTCAATTTCATGTATAATCTATGCATATGGACTGGTTTCAGAAATAAATAACTTATTATTATTATAAAGTATGTGTGTGTGTTTGGCACGACAATAGACCATGTTCTGGAATAGTTCATAGAATACTTTTTATCGTGTAACTGTGTTACCTTGGTATAATTATTTACTTACACACGGGCGGAGCCGCTGTCAGAAGCTATAGTTTGTTACATTTATTTGTTACATTTATTATAGCAAGCTGTCCGCCGGTCAGCCCCGGTCAAATTAATTCATTTTTTTACTAAATAGTATGTTTATGACGTTTTACTTATTATTTTCCAGTAAATGTGTTGAAAAACGTCGTTTGACTCTCTTTCTAAAATGATCATTGCAGTCGTCTCGGCTGCAAAACGACCTTGCCTTAGTTTCGGTTCGGGCGTGTACGGCCTGGGCTGCAATGACAAAGTTTTTCCCCAAGCACTAAAATATATTTGTACTATAGATACTATTAAAAAACTACACTAACGTTCATTGCCATAGTAGAAGCTTTGTAAGTCACCAAAATATAAGTTTCCTTTCTGGAAATGCCATGCCATGAAAGCGAAGCCACGGGAAACAGCTAATTATAAACAAACACTCACTATTTTAAGAGGATAGCAATAAAAGGCCATAATTCATTTGCAGGCTGCAGAAGACATACAACAACAAATAATTAGGAACACTGCCCTGCGTGAACAGTGAAGCTCTCTTTGATCCTTTAATTAACTCTCTTGTGTTGAAGAGAGCCCTTTGTTAATTAAACTCTTGAAGCTCCGGTCAAACACAGCCTGGTGGGTAGGGAGAGACCTTGTCTAAACAGAATGCGTTCATGTCGAGGATATACGTAAGTGGATCGTGATTTGTTCCGAGTTATTTCTGGAAGATGGGTCTGGGTTACGGGAATTGTCATTAAGAACGGGTCATTCTCAATGTATTAAATTCTTTTTTAATTGATATAGGTAAACTAATGCTTGACTGCGATCCCACCTGATGGTAAGCAATGATGCAATCGTTTCACTCTAGCCTTGAAGACACCTAAATTATAATGCTAAATTATAATATAAATTAGAATGCTGCAAGCAAATTGTTCCAGTCCTTCGATGTACGCGGTATAAACGACGAGGTAAAACGCTTAGTCCGAACCGTAGAGGTGTCAACAACGTTAGGGTGGACACTCGCCATACGTCGGGATGTCAAATGGTAGAAAGGTAATAGCATCCTATACGAGTCCCACGCCTGTGCTCCAAGCTTTGTAGATTGGTATTTACCAACTCGGCATCACCATAATTAGCCTCTTCGCACGCCTTTCCACCGATTTCAAAGCTGCCAGATAGCATTTTGCAGCAATTTCCATTACTTAAACTATTTAGGTAGGTACGGACGCTTCTGAACTGCCAAGGAGTCGGTCAGTCAGAAAGATGAAGATGGAGCTAGAGGGGACATGGAAGAAAGTATGTAGACACTGGACCCTCTTTTCAGTCAAAATCCTAGGATACAATGTGTGTATACTTCGTGTCCTGAAACTGCACCGCGCAATTAAAGTTCTCCGCGCGATTTAAACATATATACACCAGCCTGAAAACAGCTATCGGGCAGATTCTCGTAACAGACATCCCACCCACCCATTTGGATATCCGTCTAACCGGAGGATCTTCCGTTTTCACTGGAGGTTTACGGGACTTTACACTTTGTTCCACATACCTCTAAATTGGTGATCCTCGACAATGAACGCCAGTGCATAATTCGTGCAGTTTCATATCATAAGAGGTAATTATAGTTAAAAAAATTAACCAAGTCCATCATTACAAAACGACCTTCTTTTATTTGGCTTTATGATAACTTGATGCAGCTTAGTTACTACGTCAGCAACAGTATGTATTCCCATGTTTCTCCTGAAACTGACATAAAAGCAACAGGTTGTACCGACATGCAGAACCGATGTCAAACATGGAACATCCGGTTTTTAATAAGTTCCACTAACTTTAGACACACCAGTAACTGAAGATGAAGACTCAAGTTCCTTTGCTGAAACCGTACCATACCAATTTAACATTCAATTATAGTTCCAAAGTTCGGCGGCAACTTTGAACTTTGGGGATCTCATGCAAACTTGTAATGGCCATTTCAAAGGATCTTTTTTATAGAAAAGTTATATTGTTTTCACTTTCATATTTGCTATTTAAATTAATTCTTTTATGTCCCAAGTCTCAAATGTAATTTAAACATGAATACCAAATTTGTATTAATTTGTATTCATAAACTTTTCTCATAAATGGTCGAAACGGCAAATTATAAACCGAAACTAGTATCTATATAGATGGTCACGTCACTATAACGGTGGTAAAGCCCCTTTTTGAGAAGTGGTTATAAAGGTGCTAGGGCGTCCTCACTTTCTGCCTGACGTAGGTCTTCACCGGACACCGTTGTTTCGGGAGGTTTCTGTCCGCGGGAAGAAACGCCCTGGTTTCACTATTGAAACACCGTGAGGCGGAGACTAGCGTCATGCCCCCTGTTAGAGACACCCCAGGTGTCAGGAATTGCAGTGCAATTTCCGGTCACCTTAGGTGCCGGCTGGGTAAGCCGGTAATGGGTAGCTGTCCAGCCGATAAAGACCAAGCAAGAGTCGACAGTGTGTTGTGTTCCACGCACGCCTCAAAGAGATGTCAGCAAAACAAGATCGTAAGTTTTTTTTTAACTTTTACTGCTTTTCGTACAACCCATAGCCCCAGCAGGCTTCGGCCCTGCTGGGCCCCTGCGGGACATCTACACACTACACTCTGTCGAGCTCGGTCCCGACGGTTACCGGACGGCCGGACGGCGAGCTACCCATTGGTTGCCGTCCTCAAGCCCACACCTACGGTGGCTGGAAATCGAGATCGTGATCCCAGTGGCTGGGACGTGAGAGCCGTTCCTTCACGCATGTGGCCGTCTCCTTTACTAGTATTTCTGCTTCGCAGAAGGAGGGGACCGCCTGCCATTCCTCCTCACTCCGAACCATGGCCTGTACTAGGGCCCGGCGCGAGACGTCGCGCGTCGTTGCCGCTGATCGCCCCCACGAGGACACGGTAGTGGTCTGCCCAAGTGGGGCACATCTTTACCATATGCTCCACCGTGTCCTCCGGACGGTCCATACAATGGTGGTACCCGGGCGTTTCTTCCGCACGAATCCGGTGCAGGAATCTCCCGAACTCACCATGTCCGTTGAGGATATGCGTCATGTGGAAAGTGAGGACGCCGTGACGTTTTTCCAGCCACTCCTCAACTTTTACTGGTAAAATGACCTTCCAAAATCTCGTAGGTATGGCTGATCGGTGATCGCGGTTGCTATTACTGAGAAGATTAAAGATTAGATTGATTGATGTGTATGCGTAATGCCGTGTCTATGTGTGCGTGTGCGCACTGTCTTCGTGTTAGATGTTGTCTCCACAAGCAAAAATAAACCAGCATGTAATAGCAACAGTGGTTTCATTTCAGTAGGTGGCGTATCATTGGTGCAAACGCTTCATAATATCATTGGGTGTGGTTAGGGACAAAACGTTAGTTAGAAGGTCCACGTACCTTAAAGACACGAATGCCGTCAGTCTGCCAATGAGCCCCGTCGTCTTTTTTTAAGGTAGGAAATCATCCGATGACTTCTCGCGCTCTAGGACGGAGCGCGAGAGCGTGTCAGACTTACTAACTAAAACCATACCTATGAAGTCACATGCAAAAGTGCCTGGATAGTACAGAAATGAAATCGTGTGAAGCGAGAAATGACGCCATCTAGCGTAAAACCAGATTGAAATGTCTACATTATACTGTTAATAGATGGCGTCGCTGTGCTTCAAATGATTATAATGCTTATTTTTTTAGTTTCTTTTTGTTTATTCAAACATTGATGTAATTTATAGTTTCTTTTAAAAAGATGAAGATATTAAAATTGAATATCAATTTATAAATATTTGATTATCTATGTGTTAGTTTTCAAACTTGAGAGAGTAGGTTGAATATGGATTTATAAAATATAACTAGTAGGTAGCATAAATGACTAAGCTCAATTGATTGTTCGCTAAGTTAATTTCGATTATCTCGTTCCAGCGCCTTTCGTTCAATTTTATTTTTAACCAGGTGTATTATCTACTTATTTTACCAAAATGAGTAGATATGCATTGTAATGTAGGTTTAGTAAAAAGAGCTCAAATAATTGCTGTGCATAATCAAGGTAAAAACTTGTCAGAAACAGCCAGAGAGACCGGTGAAAACGTAAGTTTTTTAACTCTTTTATATAACAAAAGCTCCGATATAATAGGTAATCATTATTGGGTATTATATATGTTAGCGATTTTTATGATTAGTTACATACACTATGATTGTTTTCTGTATTGGCAATAGTAAAATGTATTTATTTTGCACTGACAACTGGAACGTTATGCGGTTTGACAGCTCAGCGCTATGACAGTTGACAAGGTTATAAAATAACGCGCTGCGCTGTCCTGACACATTCCGTTCCAGTCTTCGGGGTAAGCAACATCTCAGAGTAAGTGCTACTATATAATTATTATTATTTTAAATGGTATTGATTTATGATATTTGTAATAATTGTGTGCTGTCAAGGCAAAAGTATAGAGGGTGTGTTACCCGTTTTGGTCGTTTTATTTAAAAACCTTCCCGCTACACTTATCTAGGTACACTAAATAAGTTTCTTATCCAATCTTTCTCTAAAGTTAACACATTAGCTAACAATTCAGAAGTGGGATAAACGAGTCGTTTATTTAAATGCATTCGTTTATCCCGCCCACAAGCGATTTTTTTTCCTAAACTGTATCTTCTACTTTTGCTTTGAAAGTACCTACGTATGTAGGCACCGTTACAATGTTGTTGATAAAATAGTACCTATCTAAGCGGGCATAGTGATGTGTACTTTAAAATGGTGAACTTTAAAATATTCAGGCTTATCGCTTTTGTTGTACTACCTTATTCAATATGAGTTTCTTCTGACACCACCACACGTGCCTTGCCAGGGCTACACTCTGGAGGTACTACCACACCACCACACGTGCCTTGCCAGGGCTACACTCTGGAGGTACTACCACACCACCACACGTGCCTTGCCAGGGCTACACTCTGGAGGTACTACCACACCACCACATGTGCCTTGCCAGGGCTATACCCTGGAGGTACTACCACATCACCACACGTGCCTTGCCAGGGCTACACTCTGGAGGTACTACCACACCACCACGCGTGCCTTGCCAGGGCTACACCCTGGAGGTACTATCACACCACCACGCGTGCCTTGCCAGGGCTACACCCTGGAGGTACTACCATACCACACGTATGTTAATCTATTGAATACCTAAGGACAACTCAGGGTGTGTTCTGATGGATTAGGGACCGGTTTTGGATCATTGTTAAATGACCGTAGCAAACATATCTACCAACTTATGAATCGTTGTCACCATGACCTGCGTTCTGAGCTTACTTATAAAGTAAATGAGCAGACCAGTAATACTTTTGATTAGGAATAATCTAAATGCAACTAAAGAGGACAGTCAATGAAATTAAAATTAGGTAAATTAATATTATATGGATTGCCTTTTGACAGATAGTCTGACATTTATTACATTTGCCTCCTAGCTTTTGCCCGCGGCATCGCCCGCGTACATATTAATATAGCCTAGGTCACTCAGGGATACAGTGGCTTTCTATGTGTGAATGCAATCGGACTAGTACTTTCAGATTCAATCAATATTTTGATACCTTTAGATTCCAAGTTATAGATTTTTAAAGTGAGCATGCGATGACCGATCATTTGACCCTTGATTTCATAGTGCAGCGCTTGCTCAGTCCGTTCCCACTGCCTTGCGTTATTAGATATTCTGTGCTTGCGTTTCACTATAACTTATAAATTTATTATTTTTCCTAAATGTCTAATATTCATACTAGAAAATCATGCGTTGTGCCAAAATGTACAGATTTACATTTCAACGGCAAAGAAAACATTATTTGTCACTAAATAATGAGTAACCATTCTAATGTATTTTAGGTAGGTTATCTGATTGTCCCTTTTTCGAATCCTTGTATGATAAAATAAAACGAAATACTGCGCGAGTAATCAGTTCTACTTCAGCTGGCGAATTGCGGCTGAGCGGAGCGTAGTAAAATAACGTCACACGCGGTCACGTGACTTTACAGAGTTTTATGCAAACATTGAATGCAAATATAACTTCTTGGTATTTCCAAATAAAACAAAAGGGTGTATCTGTATACAGCTTTATTTTTGGTATATGCGAAAGCTGAATATAGTTTGTTCAGAATTAGTAACTGAATCGATTCCAACAATTTTTACACCAATGTATAAAGTTGGACACCACCGACACTAAGTACGACACAGGTCATAGCGGGCATTAGGCACCAGCGCACAGCTGGGTGCGGGAGCAAAACAACCCCTCAGTCACCTGGATGGCCCGGTGACCATGTATTTTTCGGACAACCAAGTAACATAACAAGCTTATAACTTTGTGATTTTACATGATAGTTTGAAATTTAGTACATAGTTTCTTTACATAAAAATGCTACCCACGTGTATCAGGCTTCACATATGCTGGAACTGGCGTTGTATATGCTTTACTGTTTACTACAGTTTAAAGCGATTTTACATACCTACTAGTATTACCCATTTAACTGAAACCAGGTGACGAAGAGTATTATCTAGTATGTCTAATGATGCTGAAATAGATTCTTTGCTCTTAGAAGCGGCAGAAGGGTAGGCTAATAATAACATTTTATTACATCACCAGAGTAAATCGCTTTACTGGAAAAACTCTAGATGTAGAAATATTAATAGTCAAATCTTGTTTCCCTGAAACATCTTTTAATGTGTATAGGTATTCTGTAAAACATGAGCTTGTGGTTGGTACAAATCGAAATAGTAAGTACAGTAGAACATTATGTCTAAGGTGATGGCCTATATAATTTGCCATAGGTAGTGGTGCGAAGAATATACAATTGCATATTATCCAATTGAACACAAGTAGTTGCCAAATACATAGTTTGACATAGCTAAAAAAGAAACTGTTTGTGAAAAAATGTCATTTTTGTCTAATGAAGGAGTTAACACACAGTAAGAGGAAATCTAGCAAGTAATTAAATTACTATACAAAAAAAAAAAGTGTAAAAAAAAGTTTCAGCACTTTGTTTAATATTATAGGTGCCAGGCGTATGATACATATATGCATCAACGCTGTTGGCTCAATTGAAACAGTGACAATAAATAATAATACTCATAGTTAAATAAGCAAGGCAGAATAAAAATATTATATTTAATAAAATATGGTTGGCAGTTGTCGATAGTGTTGAGTCCAAATATTACCCTATTGCATCTTTGTTGTTGATTAAATATTTTTGATTTTGTAAAGTAATGTGGGTATCAATGGAAATGGAGAAGTGACACAAGTAATTACACAATATTTTTATGTGGTGCTACACCAAGGGGCTCGTATACTCTATAGGTTAAAAGAAGGTCCGTTACAAAATACAACACCAAATGAGACACGAGAGCGCACAGTGCCATGTTATGCTGTTGGGATAGCTTCATTATTGACAACTGCTAGGTTTAGACAAAGTTCTTGTTCAATTATTAATATCTATCAATTGTGCTATGTAGGGTACCAAGAGTGTTTGTTCTTGGTTTAAAACAAATTAAATATATACTACCAATAGACAGGACATAGCGAACAAAATCGTGATCCGATACTTATTACCTAGTGGTCATAAGTCGCTCAGTCTAGTATGACGCCCCTACACGTCAAGTCGTGTTTGTATCCGCTCTATGCACTAAAAGAAGATAATTTTCTGAGAAAATATGCCGAACTGCCCATTACGCTATTGCAAATCTTATGATAAAATGACTGAACCTAACTTCGGTTTATTTCCGTAAATATTTTTTGTATTTACGAATTAATTAATTAAAATTCAATAATTTTTATAAATAGTTCTAGAACATACTTGCTGCTGCTGATTTTGTGATAACGCCATCTATTGCTGAAAAGCTTAACCTTACCTTTATCACACACTGAGGCTCTACCACGAGCTCATAATGTGATCCATTTTACGACCTAAACCGAGCTGTTAAAGGGGTGGAGCTATATAGGGTGTATGGCTCCATCACTCTTTTTCGGTCGTACGACTGACATTTTAACATTATCATGGTAAGGCCCCTGGCCACCTACCGAGCGATAGTTAAATAATTATAAATTTCGACAAATTTAATTCGCGTGTTTGCTATTCAAAGCCAGATGGCGTCACTGAGACATAGGATGACAGTTTTTCTAAGACATTTGTTCTGATAGCCGCTCTATTATAATTATCTCTTTAAATCTCTTTGGTTTAAAAGGAGTACATACTGAGTATGTACTGTGTACTTTCAAGGGAATAGCCACACGCAATTTATTTTTTTAAGTATACCTACCTACACTGATGAAAAGTTATGATTTTATATACAGTTTAACAGGAAAACACCGTAGCTCATGTTGTTCAATAAACCACGTTTCTGAACGAAACATTGTAGAATTTAACATTATTTTCATGCTCGGAAGTCATTGTTCATAAAATGGCATTTGTGGACAAATTAATGTTGACTAGGCGTGTAACTCTTTACTGAACCGACTCACTGTTCCGAAATATTTTAGTGTTCCGAAAGATTGGAACATCATTAATGTTTTAAATTTTAATGCATCATTTGGAACAATTGGAACTCTGAGACACTCTTTACTTTAAGTGACCAGCAGTCTTTTAAAAATTCAAATTATAACGTAAATGGCGTACATATAATTAATGACCTGAACTAAAAACCTCTGCTTTAAATTATTCTCAAATCAAAATTCAATTAAATAAAACTTTTAGTGTATATGACGCAACGTAACAGATCACGACTCAGTGTGTATATTTTGAGCCAATGTTCCAAATATGTTCCAATCGCAAAGATAACACACTTTTTTCCATGCCTAATATTGACCTACAATAAAAGTGGTGACATGACAGCAGTTTCATGTCACTGACGTAACACTGCCGTCAAACAAACGTTTCATGAATTTTACTGAACTTGGATACTTGCCTTTTGAGATTAGTTTGAAACTTCATAACGGTTTTATCTTCTATATAAAGTTAGAAGACCAAATAAATAAGATTGACTTTGAATATAACTATCGAAATGGATTTAGTGAAAGTATATTTTCAATACCTTCTGCGTAATAAATTTTCGTATGAGATTGTAATTCGTGCATAGACGTCTGAGGACATGATCGCTAAGCTTCGTAAATAACTCGAATGTCTGATTTGGACTTTAGTCCTGCAGAATTTGCAATGTAATGTGAATTCTATTTAATGACTCCCAGAGCACTTCCAAATTATATTCATGAATTACTAATTTTAGTGTACCAACTTAGGGGATAGCATTGATTGAATTATAGGAAGTAATTTTCATGGAAAATCAGATGGTGCGGCAAAAAGTAGTTGCTAAAGTCAGTAAGCCTTTTGTAGGCATTTTTGATTTGTTTTTAGAGATTTGTCTTATCAGAGGGATGTACCTAAATATCTGTAAATGTTGAGTATTTTAGGTATGGTAAAGAGTTATTGTGGATAAATATAATACAATAACTCCCAATTTGTTCACTAGGGACATGGAGGGATACAATGATTTATTTATTTAAAATAAAATGGTAACATCCAAAAGATGTCTTACTGTAATTTATTTAGTATAGAATGTCTATGAATATTTTGATTACCAGAGGTTATTTTTACGGAAGTTTACCTGACTTCCCACATCTAAAATGATGTTAAGGAAATAAGTGATTAACGTAAAACCTATTATTCTTACATTAAGAGAAAGTAGTCTAGACTGAATTTGCCTTGAGTATCTTAAAAGTGATGGTATTTACAGCGTACCTACTGGTAATTATAGTTGGTAATTTTAATGAATGAAATAAAATAGACGAAACAATTTCATAGTTCGTGATCTCGCATTTTGATTAGTTATTGTAGCGAAATTTGGAGTTTCAATAAAAACTAATCAGAGCCAAAAGAGTAAATTAAATATATACCCTCACGTTTTAGTCGGGTCAGTGATTACAACTGATATCAAATGTAAACAAACAGTCATTGTTGGTCAATGATTCACAAACAACGGGTGAAATTTTGTGGTGAGGTAAATCATTGATGTTATTGTGACATGCACTTGAAACTTATCGTGTACCTGGCCTGAGTGGCCATATCAAAATCAAAAGGGTATTTACAGAAACTATTGAGGGAGCTGTTTAGGAACATTGAGGGATCTGTTTAGGACCATTGAGGGATCTGTTTAGGACCATTGAGGGATCTGTTTAGGACCATTGAGGGATCTGTTCAGGACCATTGAGGATCTGTTCAGGACCATTAGGCCTGTTCAGGACCATTGAGAGGCCTGTTCAGGACCTTTGAGAGGCCTGTTCAGGACCATTGAGAGGCCTGTTCAGGACCATTGAGAGGCCTGTTCAGGACCATTGAGAGGCCTGTTCAGGACCATTGAGGGGCCTGTTCAGGATAAACCAATTGGCTTTATCAGGCAATTGTTTATTTACTAATGTTTGTTTTTCATTACAGGCAGGACATTTGAGGGACCTGTCTGTTTATATTAGAGGCAGGACATTTGAGAGGCCTGTTTTCTTCAGAGGCAGGACATTTGAGGGGCCTGTTTGTTTTTCGTTAGAGGCAAGACATTTGAGGGGCCTGTTTGTTTTTCATTAGAGGCAGGTTATTTGAGGGGCCTGTACGTTTGTCATTACATGATAGCGACAAGAAATAAGTAACATAGATTTGTAACTTGACTTCTTGACATTTCAAAAGTGCCTGTAAATTGTTTATGTGAAATAAAATGCTTTGAATCTTTGAATCAGTAGAGGCAGGACATTTTAGAGACCTGTTTTAGAATGACTGTATAAAGAATAAGATAATGATTTGTAAGAATAATAATAATATATATTTATTGAGCAACAAAGTAAAATCATGTATACACAATTGCTTATAAGCTACTTTTACATAACAACTAAATAATGCAATCAATTGTGTCTCAATAGTAATTGGTAAATTGATAATTATGTTTAGTCTCGTTCCTAGGTACAGCAACCAGTGTATGAATAATCTAAAGTTTTATTCGCTACTGTAATAGATATCTGTTTGCTTTATTGCTGTTATTCTTTTTTTCTTCTCTCATTATTTTGTGTATAAAACCAATTTCTTTATTCTTTTACATACGAGGTCGTATTTGTAATACGGATGGCCGACTGTTAGCGATTTTTATGATTAGTTACATACACTATGATTGTTTTCTGTATTGGCAATAGTAAAATGTATTTATTTTGCACTGACAACTGGAACGTTATGCGGTTTGACAGCTCAGCGCTATGACAGTTGACAAGGTTATAAAATAACGCGCTGCGCTGTCCTGACACATTCCGTTCCAGTCTTCGGGGTAAGCAACATCTCAGAGTAAGTGCTACTATATAATTATTATTATTTTAAATGGTATTGATTTATGATATTTGTAATAATTGTGTGCTGTCAAGGCAAAAGTATAGAGGGTGTGTTACCCGTTTTGGTCGTTTTATTTAAAAACCTTCCCGCTACACTTATCTAGGTACACTAAATAAGTTTCTTATCCAATCTTTCTCTAAAGTTAACACATTAGCTAACATATATTTCTGTTTTATTGTTTCAGAGATAAACAGTTGTTCTATGGGTGACGATTAGATGAAGAGGGTTCTTTGAAACACCGTCAAAGAGCTGGCAGACTAAAACTCATAAACATGTTGCAGCGTCAAACCATGATAAGGGAGTACGAAGAAAATGGACTTCTGTCGACGAACCACTATGCTGGTTTATTTGACACAAGCGTTGACACTGTCCGTTATACTCTTCATACTTAGTGAAAAGCTGCATTATCAGAGGCATGCTTTGAAATCCTTGCTTACGGAAAACCATAAAAGGGCAAGATTGCAGTTCGCTATGGATCACATAAACTTTGATTGGAGTAATGTCATCTATACTGATGAAAAAACTTGTATGTCCAGTGAACACGGACGGTTATGTTTGTGGCGTCTAGGGCTTTCAATACCGGTATTACGGGATCCCGTAATACCGTAATCACGGATATAATTATTTTGGTCTTTTTTCAATACCAGTACTGACGAGCCAATACCGTGATTACGGTATTACAATCATTTTATAATTTTAATTATTGTGGTTTGTTGTAAAGTAGCAGGAAGTTGTATTAAATAATTTATATAACTATGTGATATTATTCTCACACTTCACACTTGTGTATTAAGCGCCAACTCTTATCTCCAGCCCACCCGCCCGCACCTTTCTTAAACAACCGGTTTCTGAGTCGGTCGAGCGAGCCAAACGACGTTATTGTTTTGTTAGTCAGTCAGTAGTAACACAAAAGCCGCCCGGGTAACATGTGCAAGTGAAGTTGGTTATTGTGAGTTTTGATAAGTTTGTGATCTTAACGAGAAACATGTAAGTACACCTATAACATTAATACTTGTATTTTCTGGGAGTTTGTCTGAATTTTTAACGGATCACGCGATCATATCTTTTTTTTTTTGTAAAAACTGATGACGAGTCACGAATTCACAACAGATTGAAGCATCTAAAATTGCATTTCCACTTTGATTAATGTCATTGTTACTATATCGAATCGAATCACGTTATCCGTTAGATCTTTAATTAAATAGTAAAAATTGAATATTTGAGCGGTTTAGATGTGACTTTGTTTTCTAACTTTTACCTAATTAGTACTTATTAACTACGTTCATGTACGAAGAAACAATTCAAAATTATACATTTAATTGGTATTTTAGTAAGAAAGAACAAGTCTATAAGAAAGACACGAATCATGACGCTTGCTGACTTTTAAGGGCAGTATAGGTAATTAGGTACGTATCGAATGTATCAGCCAGTAAACAATAGGACGGCAGCGTCATCCTTTGTTTTCTACTGATCAGTGTTTGTACAACTATTATATCTGTTCATATACTGTTACTGTGTGTGTTAAACGTACAAAATAAAGATTATTATTATTATTATTCTCTTTATTGATTGTAAATACCATATAAATTACATTTTTAAATATTTTTTTAAACAAAATCATACAAAAAAAAAAACATTTAAAAATATAAAAAATAGTACCCCACCGGTATCGGGAACAGGGTCCAAGCTACCGGCGGTCAGGGCTCCAGAGAGAGGAACCTCCTTACAATGCGAGCCGTGTCTAGGAGTACTGCTTTCTGGATCAGGCCCTTGATCCAGCTGCCTAACGAGAGCCTCCTCAGATGTTGTTCGAGGCTCTTGGCTATTAAGCCATTGGCCGTTACGACTATCGGCACAATGATTGCTTTATCCACTTCCCACATGTCGACAACCTCGCGAGCCAAGTCAAGATACTTAGTTTGCTTATCTTTCTCAGCTTTCACGAGGTTCTCGTCATGAGGGACCGCTATATCAACAATCATTGTGCGACGCTCTAGTCGATCTATCACCACTATATCAGGTTTATTGGCAACAATAGTCCTGTCAGTGATGATAGATCGATCCCAATATAACGTGATATTGCCATTGTCGAGAACTGGGTCGGGCACATACCTATAGTACGGTACCTCTGATTCCACAAGATTGTATTTAAGAGCAAGTTGCTGGTGGATAATCCTGGCTACGAGGTTGTGTCTATGCAAATAGTCTCCGTTAGCTAGATGAGAACACCCAGAAATAATGTGTCGGATTGATTCCCCGGGTCGGTGGCATGCCCGACAGATGTCAACCGTACCGTCCTTCACAATATATTTCCGGTAGTTGTTCGTCGTCATAACTTCGTCCATAACCGCAAAGACAAAACCTTCAGTTTCCCCGAAGAGGTCACCGAAACACAGCCAAGATACGGACGCTAACAGGTCTACATCGGGCCCATGTAAGGCCCGGTAAAAGCGTCCGTGAAGCTCCTTGCTCTGCCATACTTCCCTGCGGTCATTAGTATCCAGTACTATAGGTTTGCGCCAGTTCTCGTTAGCCAAGGAGAGCGGAGTGAGGCCCTTGTCCACCGCTACCACATCTCGGTGCATACTCACGTCGGTTTTTAGGAAGTATTCCCTGAGACTGCATACCTCGCGGTTGTGCAGGGTCTTAGCATTTAAGAAGCCACGACCCCCGCACTTCCGCGGGATATACAGTCTCATCACCGATGATCGTGGGTGATGCATCCGATTTGCGGTAAGTAGTGTGCGGACCCTCCTATCCAGGGCGTCAAGTTCTGTCTGAGTCCATTTGAGTATGCCGAAAGAATACATCAATACCGGCATGACCCAACCGTTGAAAGCGCGCACCTTGTTTCCGCCTGATAAAAGACTATTGAGTACTTTATTCAGGCGTCCAAAGAAGCGCTCTTTCAACGATTGTTTCACGTCATCAGTATTGATGCCTAACGATTCCGACGTACCCAAATACTTGTAAGTTTCGGTTGAGCAGAGGGATCTAAGGTGTATGGAATCCGAGAGTTGAATTCCCACGGATTCCATAATCTCACCTCTCTTTACATGTATGACTGCACATTTGTCCACACCAAATTCCATCCTGATGGCACTACTAAAGGTTTCAGTTACCTTCAGTAGCTCCACCAGCTGCAAGTTGTTGGGGGCAAAGAGTTTCAGATCGTCCATGTAAAGAAGGTGAGATATGACCTGACCGCCTCTTTTCAACCGGTAACCTAAGCCAGAACCCTCCAGCAGTGTGCTGAGCGGGTTCAAGGCTAGGCAAAACCACAGTGGACTCAGACTATCACCCTGGAATATGCCACGCTCAATCCTTATCGGTTCGTTGTTCTCCTGAATCTGTCGACATCCCGGATAGTGAAGGACTGTTCTCCACTGCCCCATACATGACATCAGGAAGGTGCGCAGAGTTGCATCAACTTTATACAGTTCTAGCACCCTCATGAGCCATGTATGAGGAACAGAGTCATATGCCTTCTTATAATCTATCCAACATGCCGACAGATTCTTCCGAGAACGTCGAACCTGTTGGCTAATGGCAATATCGATGAGGAGCAGCTCCTTAGTACCGCGGGACCCGTTCCTACATCCATTCTGAGAGGCAGACATGATAGAATTTGTCTCAATATGACTATTGATTTTAGCTCTCAGAATGGATGTAAGAACTTTATAGACCGTCGGCAAACACGTGATCGGTCTATAATTTTTGGGTTCCGCAGTACTACCTGATTTATGGAGCAGGTGGGTTATTCCTGTCGTTAGAAACTGGGGCAGCGACCCTGACTCTAAGGCAGACTGGAACTGAGATGCCAAGCGAGCGAGTGACCTTTGGAACCATTTAACCCAGAAATTGTGCAGCCCGTCCGGCCCAGGAGATTTCCAGTTAGGCAATGGACGGACTGCACGGGCTACATCTTGGGGGCTGATGGTAATTGCCCCCATTTCTGGTAAAAGATCGCATGCGCGCTCGACCTCTCGAATCCAATCACCCTCGGTGTGACTGACAGGCGCCGACCAAATGCTGCGCCAAAATGAACACATGGCGTCATCATCCGGCAGGCGCGTATCAGTCACACCTTGGTCCGATCGCTCCCAATCCCTGTAAACCCACCTTTCGTTGCTTTGGAATGTACGATTCCGAGTGTACCGCTCCACTCGCCGCTTGTACCGACGAATACGGTTTGCCCATGCATAGATTTTCTGCTTCAGGAAGTCGATACGCTCTGTGACGCAGGGCAGATAATCTCGAGGACTAATATCAGTCCCCGAGAATGCCCGCCTCACAAAGCGCATCACCCTAGGGCGAGTGTTGCCCTCCCTGAAGCAGATAAGCTTACCGATGAGTGCTCTAGCCTCAACGATACGGTGCTCTATCCTGCAATGCCAAGCTGGCACAGCTGGTCGTGTAGCTCTGTCACAATTAGGAAATTTAACATGAGCTACACGACATGCCGCTACAGCCGCACAATACAAGATTGAGTGGGTATCAGTGAGGTCTTTGCTGCTATCAAAGCAATTTGATAGCTGTGAATCTAGAGCACACACCAGCGCCCTATTTCTCTTGTGCATGGGCAAACGAGGTAGACGAGGTCTAAGCCCCGGCGGTGTGGAACGGTACTCTCGAAATGCGTCCTCCAAAGCGCCCCTCAATCGATCATTACATTGGGTACTCACAGATATAGCCGCGTCATCATCGGCGTCACCAACCTGGACGGGTCGCGGTGAAGCAGTGGGCAGACGTTGCACCGCGGCCGGTGTTGTAGCAGGTGAAACACGGCTACTCTGTGATTCCAGGCGCAGTCTATCAAGTACGGCGTCATCCAACATACGATTACGCTGAATGACCCGCACCTGATCCGATAGTCGTTGGACCGAAACATTGACAGCTGGCTCAAGCACCTGAAACAGAGAGAGCATCCGACTACGATACGCAGTCAGGTTAATTCCCCCCTCTGTAGCCCCAAAGTATGAGCGCATGACGTTTTCATTAATGGATGATGTCCATCGCATGCGCTGCACACTTCCACCGGCAGCGGGGACCCTATCAGAGGCCGGCGGGCCTCGAGGTCCCAAGCTGGCCGGGGGTCGGCCTCTTCCCCGTCGACGCGCAGGTGGTGGTGTCGTCGGCGGCGAGAAGTATTCGTCGCTCGAGCTCGACGCAACTGCAGCGACCGGAATCTCTGGACTCACGGTTGGCGCTGGTCCCGGCGGCTGCGAGGCGGAGCTGAGCGACGAACCCGAAGATGTTGGGTGTGTGTGTAGTTTTTGTGCTCGGCTTCTTGTCAGCATTCTTCCAATTCAGTTCATCGCCATTTCATTGTATATTGCTTTTGTTGGAGGCATTATATATAGTTGGATGGTGATGTGATGGTTTTTTTATTTTTTCTTGAGGGTTTTCCGGTGGTTGTACATTAATATTGTGTATTATTGAATAAAATTAAATGAAAAATTTTGGCGAGAAAATATTTGCTGACAGTCAGTTTGACAGCCGAGCCACAGATTATTATTATTATAATAATAATAATTATAATTATTATTATTATTATCCTTACTTAAACTTTATTAGAACTGCGTTTTTAGACAATTCTAATACCTATACCACCCTCGGAAGCCAGCGATTAGGACCAGTGGCGGCTGGTGGGTCATAGCAGTGGTGGTGCACTATACTAGCTTACATTCGAATTCACAGACCCAAAAAAAAAGCAATAAGGATCTGTTTTTTATATTTCTATGATGAATGCACAATATACTACTGTGGTTATGTGGACTGTATTTGCGAAATTAATTGATCAGTTATGTGCGTGAAACTTTTATAAACTTGTTCGTTAAATTTTATTATATTGGTTCTGTAAACAGAATCAAATTGGTTACGAATATCTACGGTGCCCAACACAGACATCTCATTACATTTTGGAGATGTACTTGCGATGCATCATGTTTTTTTATTTTTTCACATAAATGCGTCAAATTACTAGGTAATTCCTGTTTCCGTCCAAATCGACTCACCGCCAAAACAGTACAAGTAAAACAAAAGAGATTATATTGAGCCGCTCACATCCACACAACCATTTCTTTTCACTTATAAAACTCCGCGTACCTAAATGTTTTTCTTTTTTTTCTCCTCCCATTCCATCGACAGGAGAATAAGGCTTAGCACTCTTGTGCATCCGCCAGCGTCAAGTTGTTTAAAGATTGTTTTTGGATTTATGTACCTATGTACACTCCTGTTTCAAATTAAGAAGTGGCCTGGGTGGTCCCGCCAATTTTAAATTTAATTTATTGTTTGTGTTAATATACCTAGTCAATGTTAAAGCTCATTTTCACCACTTTTTATTAATAATTACACACAACCACAACACAGTAATACGTAATTCCAAATTGTTATGCTATTAAAAGAGAATAAAGACTGATTTGTAAACAAAAATACGTATTTAAATGGTTTTATTAATGCCCTAATTAAAGTTCTTATGAACATTAGAAGAATCCCTTAGAAGGGATGACAGTCAAGCGCTAGTTTAATTTTTTTTTTAAAAAGCTTGAAAAACTTGAGTTCAATACCGTGATCACGTGATCACGGTATTGAAATTTCTAATACCGGTACTGATACCGGTATTGAAAAAATCCGGTATTTGAAAGCCCTAGTGGCGTCGAGATAATAAATGAGTATAATACTGAATTATAATTTTTACTCAGTACTTAAGGGATGACCAGACGGTTGCAAACCAACGTCCCAACCAAGGTGACCTTGCTAGTTTCAATCCGTGTAGGCAGTTCTTATCCATGATCTTCAACGCCCTTGGTTGGAAGGTGCGTTTTTCTAACCACCGAACGTGTTGGCGCGTGGTTTACATCCATCTGCAACACAAACTGAACACATAAACCAAGGTCACCTTGGTCGGAACGCTAGTTTGCAACCGTCTGGTCACCCCTTTAATCTCTGTATTAACTGGAGACCTTGTCATGTTTGTATAACTTAATACCCGTGTTTAAAACAACTTAAAAAAGTTATGAACACTTCAAGTTAAAACACAACAT
Source organism: Mythimna impura (assembly GCA_905147345.3). Taxonomy (NCBI): domain Eukaryota; kingdom Metazoa; phylum Arthropoda; class Insecta; order Lepidoptera; family Noctuidae; genus Mythimna; species Mythimna impura. Next base: position 34,636,163 of record LR990341.1, read on the forward strand.
GATTTTATTTTTTTATGTTACCTACTTAACTAACCATTTGATAATTATGTTGTTGTGCAATTTTATAGTTTTTAGCCTACATTTAATCCTTTTGACCTTTGTGATAAAATTATCTGGTCTTTTGTTTGTTTTGGTTTAGGTTACATAAGCTTCAATCCTCTTTCCAATTTTGGAAATGAATACTTAAGCTATGGCCTCAATAAGAAATTATATATAAATATTATAATATTATAATCTTATTCGGTGATTAAGAAATTGTAAGAAATAAACATATATATTTTTTAAATAGTGCCTTTTTGTTTGATGAGCCTGTTTACCTGCATTTTTTTCATTTTGCTGAGTAACTACCTACTTAAATATTATATTACAAATAAATACAAATACCCACTTGTTAGCTTTGTTATAATATTCTTACCGATTTCTTTTGTTTGTTATTCATAACTTATAAAAAGTGTAAGCATTACGTGAGATTTGAACTCACGGTTCACTGATTCACGCATCTATCTGCACATGCTAAACCGCTAGGTCATCATGACTCTAATTTTAATGATGAAATTATGAACTACAATCAGTTGTTGACGACAATGATGATGCTTGTGTCTACTGTCTGTCAAACTAAAAGTCAAGTTTATACTTTGTGAGATTGCCTTTGTTGGTCGCCACTTAGCTGGGAAGAAACCAACGCCATCTAGTTTAATTTTCGAAAACTTGAACTTTAACGTGTAAGGGAAAATAGGCGTTAAGGTATCCAAGTACTTTTGCTGGCCTGTGTACCTCCAGTTGCCGTTTGTGTCCCAGGACTACGGGTAACCCTTTCAGAAGTCGACCCATGCCCCTAGGAGACCCGACATCAACGCTTCACCTATTAAAATTATGGAATACTGTTTGTTTCTAAATATGCAATTAGCTGATAAATACACCATGGAAGATCATCATCATCATTTCAGCCGAAAGACGTCCACTCGACACACACGGTTCTGTGCGCCTTGCATCCATCGGATGACGACCACGTACCCGAAGGCGCAGCGTTGGAAGGCCTCCCACAAGGTGGACCGATGACCTCGTGAGGGTCGCTGGAATCAGATGGATGCAAGTCGATAGATACTAGGTACTATTTAAGGAAGCAGGCTTGTCGATTCTACCTACTCATAAATTAATGAGACCCGTTTCCCATAACCGTACCTAAGTTATGCTACAATTTCCTAGTTACACGCTCTGTAACAACAGCACATAATTTTATCGACACTCTATAAATGTTATAATCCCTGTTATCTGTTCGCACAAAATATGAGACGGCTTACCAACTCTCTGTGCAAACAAACCGCAAACTACCTTGGTGAGCTCTTCAAACTTTACGGTCTTTCATCGCATAAAGGAAGGATATGGCTTTATATATTCTAATATGGTAACTTTGTTTGTTTGTTTGTAAGCGGTAATCTCTGGAAGCAGAAAACAGCTACAGTATCGCTGACCGTCTTTGAACCAGAAAATGCATGGTTCTTGTGAATAAGGCCAGCATGCCTGAGGAAGAAAGCTATTTGGGAAAAAGGCCAGCAAGCCTGAGGAGGAAAGCTATTTAAAGAAAAGGACAGGAAGCTTAAGCCTTTGCTCTGCAGTGGGAAAATATAGCCTAGTAGATTATATTAGAGTAGATTTAGCTGTGCTGGTTTTTTTTTTTAGTTGGGAAAACATCAAATAACTTCTTCCGCTCTGGGAGGAGAGCGAGGCAGTTTCTTTATTATCAAGCAACTAAATCCCATAGATAAAATACACAAATAATTTTACAAAATAATAAACTAATACCTACATATGTATAAAAGAAACTATAACAATTACTAAACTATACTATTGCACACGAAGTGACGGCGTCGTGTTCAGCTGCGAGGTCAGTAACTCAGTATCCTTCCACGAAATCCTCGATACACGACACCCTTCGGCCAAAACTCTCCTTTGAGGAAGGTCTCCAAATAGTAAGTCGGCACCCGCACCACAAACGACTTGAAATTTGTGTTATGGCGCGGCTCCAACTGTACGACTCTTAAAGTCCGGTTTGTCTTTACGCGTACATACTCCATGATCCCCTCAGCCTTCGTAGTGTGATGTATCCTCGAAACGTACAGCTGCGTCGTAGGTACTGCTGGACGCAGCAGCATGTTGGGTCCTGCCAGCGCGGTGCCGCACTGGTTCTGACAAGTAGGCTTCTTCCTCTTCTTGTTCTCTACCTTAGTGAAGCTATTCTCATCGCTCTGCTTGCCCCCTTTCGTTTTACCTGCTTGTCGCATTGTTTGCACAGCAGGTTTGTTTGCAGCAACAATATCGGAATAGGCACGCTTAGGGGTCGACTTACCTACATGCGTCACCACTTCGACCGGTGACGATACAGCGACGGCAGCGGCGGAGCAAGATGCAGCGCAAGCATTATCAGCAGCGGGTGACGCACTGCAGCTCGCCGACTCGAAACTGCCGATGTATGCATTTTGTGCTTAGCGACGTATGTTCACGCTGCAGTTGTTAGGCGCCCTAGTTTCCGAAACAGCGTTGCGCAACAACTCTACTTCGGCACGCAGCGCATCTACGGCGGTATTGAACACCTCCAGTTTGGATTGTACCTCAGCCAAGCTTGCTTTCAGGTATGTTAATGGGCTCGCGTTTGACCACAATCTCTCTAATGTGTGATGGTAATCGATAATGTAGTCGACGATGGAGCACACTTACCTTGAGGTAACCTATTCACTCTTGCATGTGTTTTTTTACTAAAACCTTTTAAAGTTTTGATAAATAAATAATTAAACCCACCTGTGTTCCTTCAGATATCCTTTGCGTTCCAGGACCGCGATAGCTGACTCTTTCGAACAAGCCTGCAGGCCGACAGTGCCATTACATGAGATGTAGCTAAAAATTTAAAGTAAGTAGTTAAGTAAGATAAAGTTTAGGTAATAATTGAAGCACAAAATTTCATGTCTTATCCTTTAATTCGATCCTCCAGGGTACGGATATTGAATTAAATATCACACCGTAGTGTTCCAGTAGGGATGTCCACTTCAATATTAACAGGGTTCTCACTAGTGACCCCTAATTTTGTTGTCTAAATATAAATTATTCTTTCATTTTATACCGTATAGTATCGGACGTAAAGAATAGTACCATCCCACGGGAACGGGAACTCTAACACCCACGGGAAGAGCCGTGGGTGTTAGAGTCGATTATTCAAATTTAAATATTTTATTTCAGATAAACATCCATAAATGTTAGTAGCAGTATAACATAGCCTAATGTTAGTATTAAACCTATAATAATAAACAACTAATGAACGAACAGTTCAATGATTCATTAGTCTATTTGGATAAGTGTGTTTTTGGACGCGTGTGTTTCCATGTGATCGCGGCGAACACACGCGTCCCCGAACATCCCTGACGCGCTACATCCATAAGCACCCTGAATGCGTTATTGTACATAAGTGTCACACCAGAGAATTTGCAGCGGTGTTCTCTTATAACACACCAGGCTTGCAACAACCATATTGCGATCGCTAACGCGCTTACCAAGCGTGGCGATTAAGGCAAACCCCATAGAAAAAGCACAACGAGAAAATTGCCCCTATTACCCGGTAGCCTGTTTACCCTTGGCTCCGGTAACAGTTAAGGTTACGGCAAGATAAGAGGTAAGAAAATTACCCGGAGAAACCATGTATAAGGATCCAGAGTCATGCATGGTTATAAGTCTCACTCCACCGTGATCATAGTAATGCTAGCAATGGAGGCGGCCGCACGCGCGAGGGAACGGCCCTCACGCCCCAAGCGACGGGATCCCGATCACGATTTCCAGCCACCGTACGCGCGGGCTTGCAGACGGTGAGCAATGGGTAGCTTGCCGTCCAACCGTCCGGTAACCGTCCGGACCGAGCCCAAGTCGTCAACGGCGTGTAGTGTTCCACGCGCGCCTCAAGGCATTTTCAGCAAAACCTTAGGGGCTCAGCACGGTCGAAGCCTACTGGGGCCATGGGTTGTGCGAAAGAGAACCACCCCGGGGTTCTCTTTCGCGTTCCCCTGGAAAGAAGGCAAAGAAGGAACAGGAGTGGGTTTTAGTCAGTAAAAGTCTGACACGCCCTCCCGCTCCGCCCAATGGCGAGAGATGTCATTAGAAGATTTCCCATTTTAAAAAAGCCGTGGTCATGGAGGACTTCAACGCGAAACTGGCCAAACGGTGAGAAGCTTTGAGTGGGGCATTTGGATTTGGACGTCGGAATCACCGGACACACCTACTGGCCAGTTTTATGGAGATGTGCTTCTACATGACAATCTCCTTCAGAAACCTTGGGTACAGGAAGTGGACTTGGCAGAGCCCTAATAATTAACACCGTGCACCGTAGCCTAGCCCTATAAATAAGTTCTCGCTTTCAAGCTTCATCCTACCCTGTAAACTGTTTCTGAAACATTCCAATCGAGATTGCTGCCCCCTATCGGCGGTGTCCCGCAGTTGTAAACAATGGCGGCCAACTTATTGAACTACCCTCGCTGTTATAACTTTATAATAATACTATGCTATTCCGATTTTAGGCGATAAAGGCTTAGCGACCATGTGTGGTGGTTTACAATAGATGATGTCTACCTAAATATACATACACACATAACCAACAACCACACACACATACACATTCACACACACAACACACACAACCGCTCTTAAGTGATTATGATATTTTTACACATCTTTCTCTAGATATTTTGAATACACAGCTATCTTGTGGATATTATCTAGGCTATAGAAGTCAAAACATAAATTTGTGTAAAACTAATCTAGTAAAGACCTCTGAAAGTCTGCTATTTTACGTGAACATAGGCCCTCCATAATGTACTCATATATTAAAAATATAATAAAGTACATCAATACAGCCTTGCACATTTAATCGAGATTCTGAATGACGACAATTTTTCTGAAAAACTTTTAAGGGTTTAAAAAAAACACGTACTTCCTGGAACAAGTTTTGTGAAATATTCGAGTAAATCACGGAATTACCGAATGCCAACAGAATTTTCAGGCGTTATCTTTCTTTTGTATGCATTGCCACTTTATAAAACAATTTATTCTATTTTCAATTCTAATTCATTAAGTTTTCCGAATTTTGTCTGATTTTTAGGCATGACTTGTGGCGTATAACATGTAGGTAAAAGGCCGAGGTAATATTAGGTTTGTAAAATTGTCAATAAAATGAATTAAACCCAAAGCAGAATGGCATATTTATTTCAAATAACCATTATATTTTATCAAATAAGTATTTAATATAAATATCTGAATGTATAAATAACATTTGTTTGATTGGTACGTAAATAAAATACTTTATTATATGTACATCAATCAAACAAACGCTATTAATAAATTCCAGGAAGGTAATAAAATAATTTATTCAGTTTGAAGAAATTTTAACGATTTCAAATTTACAAATAACATCTTTCAGATTTACATTTGGAATATCTAATAATATTTGATCAAGACTTTCTGTTGAAAAGGGTATTTGCAAAGTAATGTAATTTATTGAAATTAATTAATTAATTTTAATAAATATGTCGCACGACGGGATCGCAGCACTGCAGACCAAGTAGGAGATGGCGGGACGACTTGGATGTCTTCCTTAGGAACTGGTAAGAAGTGGCTCAGAGCCGGGAACAATGGAAGGAATCGAGGGAGGGCTTTTCCCAGCAGTGGGACAGTATATATATAATAATATAATATTAAATAATAATGTAAGTAGGTAGAATTCTTCACTATTACAAAGTTTGTGAGTGTGTATGTTTGTTACTCCTGCGCGCTTGAACGACTGAATGGATTTGGATGAAGGCACCCGGGTAGAACCAGGTCCTGGATAATAGGATACTTTTTATCTTAGGTATTTGTTCCCTTGGGACAACTTCCTACTTCCACGCTGGTGAAGCCGCTGGCAGAATGCATTCACACCACGACGGTCATACAGTAATAATAATATTAATATTATATATTTTTAAATCTTTTTTTTTAAGAAATATTTAAAAAACTAAATTATAAAAATAAATGATATTAATAAATTTATTGAACCATTGTTACAAATAGTGCCTTAAATTAAATTATCTTAATATATGTCTATTTGCGGGCTTCAGTTATGTAGTAGGTGATGGTCCCCAAACTAGGGGGTGCCTGTATCTTGGGGACCAGAGTTGAAAATGTAAAAATGCTTTTTACCTTTTATATTGCTTCAATCTAAAGCTCAGTTTACTCAAAACAAACCTCGATTCACAAACAGGCTAAACGAAATAAACAGCCCCCCTAGCCAAGTCACAAACGATAAACGTAAACTCTCAGTAGTCTTTAATAGATGTTCAACTTTATGACATTGGATATAAAGTTGAAAATCTATTGAAGATTACTTGGTGTTTTCGTTCGTTCCGGTCGCTAACGCTCAGTAGTCTTTAATAGATTTTCAACTTTATGTTCTTAGTTATAAAGTTGAAAATCTATTGGAGATTACTAAGCGTTCACGTTTATCGTTTGCAACTTGGCTAGGGGGGCAGGGCTTCTTTGAACTTCATGCATTAATGGATATTCAACACAAATAAATCTTACTAATAAAGGTCAGTTTGTATGTACAATACGTTCCAAAGATCGATTTTTATGCCACGTTGTGACGTCATAGCTGTCAAATCGAAAAATTGGGTAGGGTGAGCAAAACAATAAATGTTTTAAATAATATTTATTTACGAATCATGAACGAAAAAAGTTTAATCAGAATCCAGTTCTTCAATTTTGTTAATCTCTGCGTCACTTTGTGAAGTGTCTGAGTAGTGGCAAATGGAAAAAGAAGGCGAATTGTTCATAACAATGAAAATAAGAAAGCAAATAGTTTTTTTTTTTAAACTAATTATAACTTAAATAATATATATTTAGCTAATTTAGATTAAACAATAACGTTTTTACTTCACCTAGATTTAACTAAAACTCAGTAATACAAAGCAAAAAAAACCGTTATTAATACGCAAATAAGTTTTCTTTGCAAACCGTACTTTTCAATCAACATTTGACAGATCGAGGTTATTGGCTTTCCTATTCTTATTTGGAACGCATGGTAGGTATGTGTGCGAGCATGCTTGTTACTCTTTCACACTCAAACGGCGGATTTGGATGACATTATTTTGGCATACGGGTGGAATTTTGGAGTACCTATGAATTTATTTAATAATTAATGTAGACACGTAAAAAAAGAATAGAAGGAAACAGAAAAGTAGGTACAAGTTGATGCTTATTTCTACACAAATGTTTTCCAGCACACCTGCGAAAGGAGAGTTGGAAAAAAAGAGAGCCATGCTTCTTTGGGATGATTTTCTACATTCAAGCGAACGAAGCTGCTAAAAGAAATTAATTAATTGTCAGGAAATTGACCAGATCGTTACACAGTAAAATGAAGTACAAACATTTCATCAGTCGTTTTTATAGCTCCAGTAAGTAAGGTGACTTTTCAGTCATAACCAGTCCTAAAGTTGGACCTCAGACTGCTACTCAGATTTTTCTAATGATAAACCCCTACAGGATTGACCGCCTGTCCCCCGCCCCTCCACCGCCGCACCGTAGCTGTATTATTTAATAATAATAATAATAATAACCCCATCGCCGTATCTCTACGTTGACGTCGTGGTGGGGCTTGCGTGCTCCAATATACCCTAGGTCTGTATCGGTAAAGTTTGCTTTGCCGTAATATGCCTAGGGTGAGGGGCCAGACTAAGAGAGATACAATCCGCAGCGCAGTTTTGTGGCGAACTGTTGGGCATTAGCGACCCCACGGACCCGATCTCCCGGGAGAATTCTTGTTCTTCATCTCCGGCTTGCCTTTATTGGCCGGCCGTAGTGAACACTGACGAGGAACTGAGCTCCCACCTCTCTCTTGCCTTTATTGGCTGGCTTGAGTGGAGATTCGCAAGAGCAAACGTGCTCGGGAGAAGGATGTATAATCCAGTAAGGTGCTGGTAGGGATCTTGACCGTACTTCCGGGATTGTCCTGATAGCCGTGGTATACCTCTCCAGTCCTCAAGCACCTCAGGATATGTTGCCCTCTTGTTGCTACGTCACTTCGTGCTAGCGGCCGTTTTTGGGGGCCCATTTATTGAGTGTGCAAGTCACCCCCTGCCTTTTTTCGATGCATATTAATAACGTTTTCAGGCAGGGGCCATAGTCTTGACATAGTTCCATGTTACCAGTCCACTTAAGACTCCAAAAACCATAGCCCTATTATCTTTGTTCTCCATATGTCGTAACAGTTTTTCAATAACCGGGGGTTGTCCTTGGGTGCACTAGCATAGCGCGTACAGGGATAATCGTCGGTTGGTATCATGTTCCATTATAATTATCTAAAGGGCCTCTGCGAGTTGGCTTCGGCTCCTCGTACGCCTCCCAAAGGTCCAGGACCTCAGGGTCCTGAGATAAATAAAATATATAAAAATAATAATAATAACCCCATCGCCGTATCTCTACGTTGACGTCGTGGTGGGGCTTGCGTGCTCCAATATACCCTAGGTCTGTATCGGTGAAGTTTGCTTTGCCGTAATATGCCTAGGGTGAGGGGCCAGACTAAGAGAGATACAATCCGCAGTGCAGTTTTGTGGCGAACTGTTGGGCATTAGCGACCCCACGGACCCGATCTCCCGGGAGAATTCTTGTTCTTCATCTCCGGCTAGCCTTTATTGGCCGGCCGTAGTGAACACTGACGAGGAACTGAGCTCCCACCTCTCTCTTGCCTTTATTGGCTGGCTTGAGTGGAGATTCGCAAGAGCAAACGCGCTCGGGAGAAGGATGTATAATCCAGTAAGGTGCTGGTAGGGATCTTGACCGTACTTCCGGGATTGTCCTGATAGCCGTGGTATACCTCTCCACTCCTCAAGCACCTCAGAATATGTTGCCCTCTTGTTGCTACGTCACTTCGTGCTAGCGGCCGTTTTTTGGGGGCCCATTTATTGAGTGTGCAAGTCACCCCCTGCCTTTTTTCGATGGATATTAATAACGTTGTTCAGGCAGGGGCCATAGTCTTAACATAGTTCCATGTTACCAGTCCACTTAAGACTCCAAAAACCATAGCCCTATTATCTTTGTTCTCCATATGTAGCAATAGTTTTTCAACAACCGGGGGTTGTCCTTGGGTGCACTAGCATAGCGCGTACAGGGATAATCGTCGGTTGGTATCATGTTCCATTATAATTATCTAAAGGGCCTCTGCGAGTTGGCTTCGGCTCCTCGTACGCCTTCCAAAAGTCCAGGACCTCAGGGTCCTGAGATAAATAAAGAAAAATAATAATAATAATTTTATTCGTCCAGTGTTACAGAGTTTACTAAAGTTATGTTACATAGGGGTATTAACAGTAACTGGTAAAATTAACATTTTAAATTAAACTGTGGTCCCCAAACTAGGCAGTGCCTGTATCTTGGGGGCCGGAGTTGCGTTTAGTTTCATTTAGTCCAAGACATGCTAATTGCTAACTTTCATAATTGTAACAAGTTTTTTTCAAATCAAATACCGGTAGCAATCTGCCTACCGGGGTAAAAGTAAAATAACGTTAACAAAATAAACATTCTAAATAATTGTTCCTAATTCTAAATTGTCTGTGTGAGTGTTAGTGTGATGGTGTGTATGTATTATTTTTCATCATCATCATCATTTCAGCCGAAAGACGTCCACTGCTGGACATAGGCCTCCCCCAAGCGTCGCCACAGCGAACGGTCCTGTGCGTCTCGCATCCATCGGACTCCCGCAACCATTACCAAGTCATCGGTCCACCTTGTAGGAGGCCTTCCAACGCTACGTCTTCCGGTACGTGGTCGCCATTCCAGAACCTTTCGGCCCCAACGGCCATCTGTTCTGCGAGCAATGTGCCCTGCCCATTGCCACTTTAGTTTGGCGATTCTTCGTGCTATGTCGGCAACCTTGGTTCTCCTGCGGATATCCTCATTCCTGATTCGATCACGCAAGGAAACTCCGAGCATAGCCCTCTCCATTGCCCTTTGGGTGACTTTAAGCCTTCTAATGAGGCCCATTGTAAGCGACCACGTTTCGGAGCCATATGTCATCACTGGCAACACGCACTGGTCATAGACTTTCGTCTTGAGACACTGTGGTATATTGGACGAGAAGATACCGCGCAGCTTCCCGAACGCTGCCCAGCCGAGTCGGATTCGACGATTGATCTCTTTCTCGAAGTTAGACCTTCCCAACTGGACCGTCTGTCCCAGGTAAACGTAGTTGTCTACAACTTCGAGTGTAGAGTCCCCGACCTTGATAGGAGTGGGTGCTACATGGCTGTTTACCATGACTTTGGTTTTGTCCATGTTCATTTTAAGTCCCACTCTTTCGGAAGCTCTACTGAGGTCACCAAGCATTGTACTGAGCTCCTCCGTAGTCTCAGCCATGACTACTATGTCGTCGGCAAACCGAAGGTGAGTGATGTACTCGCCATTGACATTAATGCCTAGCCCTCTCCATTCCAAAACCTTGAAGACATCCTCCATTGCTGCCGTGAACAGTTTCGGAGAAATAACGTCTCCCTGCCTCACACCCCGCTGCAAGAGGATAGGTTTCGAGGTCTGGTCTTGTAGTCGGACTGACATAGTGGCGTTTTTGTACAAACACTTCAGCACTTCGATATACCGATAGTCAATTTGGCACCGTTGGAGAGACTGCAGTACAGCCCAAGTTTCAATCGTGTATGTGGTTATATTTATTAAATATGTATGTGGTCCACGGTGCTGAAGCCTTTTCGAAATACGGCTTGTTCGGGAGGCTGGAAGTCGTCGAACCTGCGCGCGAGACGATTCGTGATGACTCTGGAAAACAGCTTGTAGACATGGCTCAGAAGCGAGATGGGCCTATAATTCTTAAGCAGGGCATTATCGCCCTTCTTAAAGAAGAGTACCACCACGCCTCTGCTCCACGCCTGTGGCATTGTTCTCTCGAGTATGACGGAATCAAATAGCTTCTGAAGGGCCTTAAGGACCGGTTTTCCACCCGCCTTCAGGAGTTCGGCCGTAATTCCGTCCTCACCCGACGCCTTGTTATTTTTTAGCTGCTTCAGAGCCATCCTAATCTCGTACAGGCTGACGTCCGGGATATCTTCGGTATAGTGTCGAGTCAATCTAGCTCTTGGGTCGTTTACTAGATTTACAGCGGGTTTAGCGATAGACGTGTATAACTGTCCATAAAAAGCCTCGATCTCTCCCAGAAGCTCCGATTTGGCGGATATGACTCTGCCATCGTCGGTCTTCAGTTTCGTGAGCTGGCTTTGCCCAATAGACAGATCTCGTGCAAATACTTTAGAGCCCTTATTCCGCTCAATCGCATCCTTAATCCTTGCGGTATTAAAGCGGCGAAGGTCGCGTTTCAGGGACTTCGAGATCTGTCTATTGAGCTGCCGGTATATGCACGCATCGTCTGAAGACTGCAGAATCATCTCACGCCTCTTCTTCATTAGCTCGAGGGTCGGATCGGAGAGCTTCTTGTTCTTATTTGTACGGTGAGTCTTGAAAAACTTAGACCCGACCGTATGGACAGTTTCCACGAACCCATCGTTATATTCATCCACGGAGCTTCCTAGGCACTCGAAACGATTGTGGAGTTCGAGCTGAAAGCTCTCGGGGTTTTGGATCTGGATCTGTGCTGGACGGAGCGTAGACTTCATCAGTCGAGACCTTTCAAGCTTAATGTTAATATTCAATGTGCCTCTTACGACGCGGTGATCACTTCCAGTTTTCACCGCGTTGATCACAGAGACATCATTGAATATTTGCTTTTTCGTCGACAGGATGAAGTCAATCTCATTTCTAGTTGCACCGTCAGGACTTTGCCAGGTCCGCCTTCTATGCTCACGCTTTTTGAAAAAGGAATTCATCATATAGAGGCCCTCCTTCTCCATAAAGCTAGCCAGTAGGTGTCCCCGGTGATTCCGACGTCCAAATCCAAATTGCCCCACTCGCAGCTCGTTACCGTCTCGTTTGCCCAGTTTCGCGTTAAAGTCCCTCATGACCACGGTGAAGTGAGTCTTAGAACCATGCATGGCTCTTGATATATCCTCATACATGGATTCTACTTCGTCGTCGGGATGTGTCGAGGTCGGGGCGTAGACCTGTATGACCTTCAGCGAATATCTTGATGATATTCTGAGTATAAGGCACGCCACCCTGGTCGACATACTCTAGATCTTCACCACATTGTTCACAAGGGACTTGTGGACGATAAACCCGACACCACCCTGGGACTGCTGGTCACCCTCCCGGAAATAGAGCAGGTTACCGGATTTGAGAATTATCGTATCCTCCCCCTGTCTTCGGACTTCAGACAATCCCACAATACTCCATCGTAACCCGCTCAATTCCTCCTCAAGTTCGGTGATCTTCTCGTCAGTCCTTAGTGTACGCGTGTTAAAAGTTGCCAGGTCGAGTCGTTTAATAGATGGGTAGCCAGATCTCATCCGGAGATTCTTCGCACCCCTTGCCTCGCCGTGGCCTTGACCGCTACCGGAGTCAAGGGTATTATTTTTAAGTTCGCATATTTCGAAAAAAATCATCATGGAACTATTGACTAATGTCAATTTTAGAAGTTCTATTATTTCAAACTAGTACCTACTGTAAACACCTTGTAAGTATTTATTTATTTATTATTTCACCTTACCACCTATGCCCCCCTAGCCAATTTACAACCGTTTCGTTTCGATTCTCTTTTCGTTGATCGCCTCGAGTCGGAAACGCCTCCGATTCCTTTATTCTGACATCATCTCAATGCTCAGTCACGTGGTCAGAACAAAGGAATAGGAGGCATGGCCGACTCGAGGCGATCAACGAAAAGAGAATCGAAACGAGACGGTTGTAACTTGGCTAGGGGGGCTGAGCTCCCCTTAATGGGTCACCCTTTCAAGTGAAATCCATAAGCAGCTATGGAAAAGCCTCCAGTGCCATAAGTACAACCTGTACAACGAAGCTTGTCATATTATTTGGACAAGAAGAGGTTTGTTAAATGAGACATAGGAATTCATAGTAGATATTAAAGACATTAGAAATTGTTTCGGAAAGTTAAAATATAAGTAAAGGATGCAAACTAAATGATTAATTAACAACATATCACGTGAGTAATCCTTACGCTAGCGTTAGCTAGATATGATCAACCAAAAAATTATGGTCAAATGGAGACATGATCCCTCCTGGATCGTCCTTGTTTAACACCCCGGGGTGGCTAGTTCAAGCGTCGATCCAGCCCTCAAAAATGGTTGTGATCACAGTTAATAGCCACCCTAAAATCGGCCAAGTGCGAGTTAGAGTATGAACTCACATACGATCGATACAGTGCATTCCTACAAGTAGATGTTAATTTTATTATTACTTTTTATATTATTTATTTTATTATTTTTAAGAAAACTTACAGCTAATATATTCGAGTAAAAAACGCTATTGTAGAAGAAGGCCAATTACAAGTTTCCACTTACATAATCTTATAAATAAAATTGACAAAACGGCGTACACAGTATCAGAGTTAAACATATAAATATCTGAAGAGAACAAACAAACATACAATACCTTACAAAACAAAGTCAAGCTTCAAAGAAAAGTTACTTAACATTTTTATAAGTTTCTGGATACTATTTGTAAATACTTCAAGCTCGACATACTCTTTGAATATATGAATATTGTCCACATAGTTTGCAGAAAGTATGACCTCCAGAGCAAGATTTTGTACAGTGTATAGTTCCATATGGCAAAGCTGTGTGGCGAACACTTTAAAATCTTAGTTTTTCGCTCACGAAAATTATAAAATTAGCACGATCAGCACGACCGTCAAAGTCATTCCCATCGTGGCCCATAACCACAGAATAAGTAATAGTACAACATAACGAACGTTAAATCCGCGATTGGGTTAGTTGACGGCGAGCAATGGGTAGCTCGCCGTCCGCCCATCCGATAACCGTCCGGATCGAGCCCAAGTCATCGACGGCGCGTGCGGATGTCAAGATGTCAGCAAACCGTAAGGGCCCAGCAGGGTCGAACGCCTACTGGGGCCAAGGGTTTGTTTCTGAAAGGAAAACTCGGCCCTGGGACGTAGACAAAGAAGGAACAGGAATGGGTTTTAGTCAGTGAAAGTCTGATACGCCCTCTCGCTCCGCCCAAGAGCGAGGGATGTCATTGGATGATTTTCCTATGTACAAAAAAAGACTATACAAAAGATATTATTATTGAAGTGAAACTTCTTTATCGGGGTTGGAAAAAAATTTAGTGTAACATTTTTTCGTTACGCGTCACATTTTTCCGTTACGCGCCATCTTTTTTTTTATGTTTGTTACCTCAGAACTCCGTCGTTTATGGACCGATTTGCAATTTTTTTTGAAGTGAAACTTCTTTATCGGAGTTGGAAAAAAATTTAGTGTAACATTTTTTCGTTACGCGTCACATTTTTCCGTTACGCGCCATCTTTTTCTTATCCCTACCACGCGTGATTCGAAGTATACTTTCTCCAGCGGAGTAGGGATTGGTAAATGTCTCCAATGTATTTTGCGGCCCGTTTTGAGTAGTTACATATATATATATAGGGTGACTGGCAATTAGTGTACGATACTTAAACACGTGATTGTGCTCATGATAACCAACAACTTTTACTATGGGAACAAACCTGAAATCGCGAAAAAAAAACAGCTGTTCGGTACATTTATGTTTACCTAATGTACTGAACAGCTGATATTTTTTTCGCGATTTCGGCTTTGCTCCCATAATAAAAATTGTTTGTTATCATGAGTACAATCACGTGTTTAAGTATCGTACACTAATTGCCAGTCACCCTATATATATATATATTTATATATATGTATATATATATTTTTTGTAAATTGATAAATTAATTCTTCTTAATGAAAAAAAAACTAAATGTATAAAGTTTACCATGCCTCATGTTAGGCAAGTAGAAACTAGTGTGCTAATAAAAGGTAAAGAGTTGAGTCCTGAAGATAATACAGTGTTCTTGGGCATAACTCTAGATGCTAAGCTGCAGTGGGGCCCACATATAGACAAATTATCAAAAAAACTTAGCTCTGCAGCATACGCTGTTAGACAGATTCGAAATTTAACTGATGTAGAGACTGCCCGTTTAGTTTACTTTAGCTATTTCCATAGTGTCATGTCGTACGGTATTCTACTGTGGGGAAATGCCGCCGAAATACAGTCAATTTTTGTATTGCAAAAAAGGGCTATTCGTTCAATTTATAAATTAAGTCCCAGATACTCCCTCAGAGATAAGTTTAAAGAAATCAATATAATGACTGTACCTTCACAGTATATTTACGAGAACATTTTGTATGTACATAAAAATATAAACATGTTTAAAAAATACAGTGATGTTCATAATTTTAATACTAGGAACAAACACAAATTTGTGGTTCCTACAACCAGGCTGAAAAAAATAGGGGGCTCATTTAGATGCCAATGTATACACTTCTATAATAAACTTCCTAGTCATATTCAACAACTAAGCCTTAATAAATTCAAATTATTTGTAAAGCGAAAACTTTGCCAAAAGGCTTTTTACACTATAAAGGACTATGTTGAGGACCAAAAGGCTTGGGATTGACCTGCTCCAGTACGCACTGCAACTGTTGTCTTATTATTATTATTTTTTCTTTTGTTTTTATTTTTAAATGTGTTTTTTATTATTTATTACAATTCGATATTGTAGATTATTTTTATTTTGCAATTAGACTTTTTTTTTTCTATTAATTTTTGACAAAAATGTTTAGGTACTTTGCTAAAGTATTACATTTTGTAAACTATATTTTTCCTTTTATTATTGTGAACGTGAGGACTATGTTGATTGTTTTTTTTTTTCCTTTTCAGTAATTTTAATGTATGTCTGGCAATTTGAGTATTTTTTGCGGCCTACCCAAATGTCCTTTCCTTGGTATTGTTCGTCAAGTCGTTGAGCTCCTTAGTAGTCCTGAGTTGAGCTTTACGAATACTGACAAATGCTTGCACTGACTGGACAGGTCCACTCAAATCTGTATGGTTCTTTCTTCAAAAGACCATTTCAGACAAATCTGCATGGTTCTCATGTGATTTGACCATTACATATTTACTGTATGGACTTTAAAAGAGACTTTGACCCCTGAGTTTGTTTCGGTGTTTCTTCTCAGGGTAGTCAGCTAGGAAACACCGGCCTCATCTAGTTTAAAAATGACGAAAAAAAATTGACGTGTAAAAGTGTTTTTTAAACCTATTTACAAAATAAATATCATTTATCATTTATCAATTTTTTTTTAGATTCAACGATGGAAATATCGTCATAAAGAAGTTTCACTTCTTACGAGTGTACTCCTAGTACACGCACACATTTTTTTCCCTTTATGAATTTTATTTTCATTTTTTTTTACTTTCATTATTTTCATTTATTTCCCTTCAAAATCCAGTTCTGATGATGGGATCCATGAGGAATCGAGGGAACTCCTCAAATATTATAGGCAACCATATAGTGATTTTGATATTATCATCGAGAACTTAAGCATTTACAGTCAAAAAGTAACATTTGATGAAGTGGAACTGATGAAGAAGACCAGAAATGGTCAACGGAACTTCATACTCACTTTGATATCACAATGAAGATAGTTAAGCGACTATGACAATACGAATAAATTAATGGTTCTGAATAGTTACGTTACATTGAAAATGGTATCATCGAAGTGATCTGATGATGATGATGGAGCCGGAAGGTAGGCACTGGAACTCAGTAATTAATCAATGTAACCTAGCCGTGTTTAGACTTATTAGAATTATCATAAGATGCACTTTGACTATATGGTACTATCAAACTGATCTGATGATGGAGCCGGAAGGTAGGCATAGAAACTCCGTAATTAATCAATGTATCCTAGCCGTGTTTGGGCTTATTAGAGTTGTCATGAGATGCACTTTGGCTATAAGGTACTATCGAACTGATCTGATGATGGAGCCGGATGGTAGGCATAGGGACCCCGTAATTAATCAATGTATCCTAGCCGTGTTTGGGCTTATTAGAATTGTCATGAGATGCACTTTGGCTATAAGGTACTATCGAATTGATCTGGTGATGGAGCCGGAAGGTGGAAGGTAGACACAGGAACTTTCTAATAAAACAATGTAACCATGCAGTGTTTTGGGTTAATTGGAATCGTCATGAGAAATAGGCACTCTGTTTATAAGTGGATCCTCAAACGTCGACAACGAGATCCGGCACTACAATTGATGGAGTTTTCGCTCGGTTACTAAATTTTGTGGAATGTAAACAATATATTTCGTATTTCAGTTACCATAAGCCATTAATAACACAAATAAATATATAATAACGACATCAATGATAGTAATAATTCTATTACAATTAATGAAATTCAATAATAATCTTTGTAGTAATAAGCTAAAATAAATAATTGTAGAATTTGTATTTATGTCTATGATAATAAAAGCCTTTTATTAAACTTTATCTAATTTAACTTTATTTAACCAATTTCTGTAAAGTTGCATATAGTAAATTATTTTTTGAAAAATAACGTCATAAAGAAGTTTCACTTCTTACGAGTGTACGCTAGTACACGCACACATTTTTTTTTTATATTAGATAGATATTTATGGTCAACACAACCCCAGGAAACGACCCTTCAAGTACACCTGCAAGATACAGTGTTTATTTATGACCGAATTAGTGCCCATGTATCTGGTCTTTTCCCATTAAAAGGACAATTTATGAGTTCCTAAGTGGCCCGTTATGTGTACTATTTATTATGTCATTAACTATAGTGACCCTCCTCGGACTCTCATGGGAGTAAGTTATACGCACATTGCCGTTTATTGCTATTTCTATTAATGACATCATCTATCCGCATAGACGCCCTAGCAAACTGAAAGAACTCATCAGCTTCTGGAGAGAGGTGGGCTGGTTGGAATGAAAGCCGCCATGGCTCCCGCACAACGGTCCACCAAGGACTATGTCCGGAAACCAGACCACAAAGATAAGATTAAGAACCGCATCAAAACCCGTTGCATGTTTTGGGAGTCAGTGGAAACACAGAAAGACACGAAAAGCGACTTTGTTTTCTATTAACCTTTTGAGTGCGTAATTAGAGACACAATAGTAAGACAATGGCGCGTGAACGCCGGCGTTAATGCGGGGATCAACAGCTTAAGTAGAGATTAGAAACGAGTAATCGATAATCACAGCTAGCTATGTAACATCAACACAACGATCCTTAGGAAACTTAGCAAACAGGAACAAGACAGAACGCTAAGCGGATACGAAGTAAACAAATAAAAAATATTTATTTCAAATAAACCATTTAGAGTCACTTTTGAAATATCAAATCGTCGGCCAGTCAAAAAAAGTGAAGCTAAACTGCACACTCCAAAGCGAACATCTCTATGGAGAAGAAAATGCAAGAAAATCCATGGACACTCTTTTAAATCATATTATGAGTTACAAAAATCCTGGTTACATATTTCCGGTCGTTTCTATTATGTGAGCACAGTGTAAATAATAATAAAAAAGTAATTAAAAACTACAAATTGGAATAAGCCACTGGCAGTTAAGAGATGACCAGTCCTAACTGACAACATATAATAGTACGAGCAGGTTCAAACCACAGGCACCGATAGTTAGAGATATATAAATTAACTACACAGCCTGCATTACTTAAAATAAAACTATGATTTTCCGTAGAAAACAGATGTAGGGGAGGCCGGGGTTCGAAGTTCCAATTTTGGAGTAGGAAGCAATATGAATGTAATAGAAAGATTTATAATCCATGATTCCTATATAAATAGATGCAGAATTTATCCTAGTTTCAAATTCTATAATCAAATCCATTGAAATAATAATATATTTTGGACCAGGATAATTTTTCTTTAGCAAGTCGATAAGGAACAACTCGCCCCACGGAGGGGCTGGTTGTTCCTCAGTTGAGGTAAGTTGTTCCGCTGTCAACTCCAATCAATAATAATGTAATATTAGTTGGAAAGGTATGTACAAAATAAATAAGGCACATGTAACTGAATATTTATGAGTTTAATTTATAAAAATACAAAATCTGTGGAGTGGGCTTGATGTATTTTGTAAAATGGTCCATAAAGATGAGGAATTCTTTAGCCGTCATCCATCCCGAGCTATTTCCAGCTCCAATACTTTCTGGGGGACCATCACGAATGAATAGGTCTTTATACTTAAGACAAGGAAAAACAAACATAGGTGTTATGGTAATTCCAACTGCATTTTGACTGGCCTGTTGGTCTAGTGGTTAGTGGACCTGACTGCAATGCCGGAGGTCGTGGGTTCGATTCCCACCCAGGACAAATGTTTGTGTGATGAGCACGATCATTTGTTCTGTGTCTGGGTGTAATTTATCTATAATATGTATGTATTTAGAAATATATATGTATGTTTATCAGTTTTCTAGTACTCATAACACAAGCTCTGCTTAGCTTGAGACTAGACGGCGTTGTGTGATAGTTATTATTAATATAAAAAAAAAAAAAAAATTCGCTGCTAATTCGACGGTAACTAAAGTTCCTCGCTCCGCAGACACTATGGCACCCACTTGTTTAACGCCCTTTGCAGCTACTATTTTCTTTGGTTATAATACAGTGGCGACTCCTGTTTCGTCCAAGTCCCATATTCTAGATGGTAGCAAGTTATGTTTCAATACGACATCTCCGAGCTTGTTAAAAAATTCATTAACATTGTGCCGGTTAAGAGAAGATGCGCGTCCTGCACTTGTGGCTTCCGGAGCTCTTATGCACAAAGACGGATTTCTTTTCAAAAAACCCGTGTACCAATCAGCTCCAGCTTCTTTATTTCTATGCCGAGAGGCTGGAATGTCAAGCATGTCAAATTTAACAGCACAAGTATATGCCAACTTTCTCACTTCTTCTGGCAAGAGACTAAAGTGAATTGACGCACATTTGAACAAATAATCCGCCAATGTCTTCTCCTGGTCGTGGTTGTACACCCGTCTAGGATAGTAACCCACAGTTGGTGTTATACCGGCCTTCAACTTTTTGACATAGCGAAATAATGTCATATGACATATCTCTAGTTCTCGAGTTATTGTCTTAAACTTACGACCGTCTTTAATAACAGCATCAGCTGCCCGTTGCAAAAGATCAATCGAAGCTTTGCCCCGTTCGGTTTTCCGTTTATTGTTTCTCATCCTAAAACAAAGTTTTAATTTTATTACTTACGTGTTTCATTACGGGGCACGTTGTTCCGCGGAACAACTAGCCCCCCTCAGAGGAACTTGGAACCCCAAATCCCATTTTCAAAGTGTCCTTCAATTATAATAGAATAGGTTATAAAAAGCCATCAATGATATTAAAAAGATAATCACAATAGTTTGCCCAACTGATAATAGCAAGTTATTCACAAATAGCCAGAAAATTGATTGAAATAGACCAAAAAGTTTAAGGACGAAAAAATTTACTTACGTGATGTTTATGTGCCACTAATCCATTACCACTCTCACAAGCCGACACACCGTCACTAAAATGGCTGATGCAATAGCGCGATAGTATGACGTTTCGCGATGCAATTCAAACCTATTGCTATCTCTTTTCTTCGCGGAGCTATTTGGATCGGAACAACCTACCCCCGGCACAAAAGGACAGCTAATTCAAAATATAGAAAGAAAGAGATCATAGATAGTTACACAGTGTAGAAAGAAACTAGATACATTTAGAAACTTGAGATTTAAAAAGATCACTGACACTTTGTGTGTCTGTTACCTTTTCAACTGATCCTTACTGAGATACAAGATAGCTGGATGGAGTAGTTTTTTCTCTGGATGGTTATAAAAAAATTACCACGAAGGCTGAAACATAACCTAACTGGTCCTTGTCGAGGTGCCCTGCACTAGAGTGATGTTGAATTTCAGTGTGTCGCACAAGCGTGCACTCGAACTGTGGTGAGTCGCACACTTACACTTACGAAGTGTGTACGTAATAATTAATTATAAGTACTGAGACAACAAGAAAAACTTATCTTTAACAAAACTGTAATATAACGTTACAGAACTCAGATAATTTTTGGGATCCGCCTAATGGTTTTACGTTAGTCGCAGATGTACGGTAGGTACGAGTACTTATCGTAAATAATATTTCCCCATGGAGCTGAATGGGAGGTAAAATTAGTTTTACTAAACGCTTTTAAGGAAGCGTCCAGTAAAACTGTGACATAAATAAACTTGTTTTATTTGTAAATACTGTGTTTTCTCAACTTCTAATGAAAGTTAAGAGTCCGACCCGTAAGGCTTACTTACTAATTAATTAGTAAAGTAAAGGTCCCGTTCAGTTTATAAATACTTTATATTATTTACACAGCAAGTCTTCAGTTGGTTACTTACGTATGTTTTCTGCATCACCGATATGTTTATCTTAGTAATTTCATTAGTTAACGAACCGCTAAGCCTAATTAATTACAAGACCTCATGTGCGATTAAGATGTTGTATACCTACCTACTAAGTTAAATTTTGGTTGAAACTAACCTTGAGAAAGTATCAATTTCAAATGACCATCAGCTTCGCTGGCATGAATCATCATCTTCATCATCATCATCAGATTCCCGCGACCCTCACCAAGTCGCCCATCTTGTGAGAGGCCTTCCAATGCTGCGTGTTCCGGTACACTATTGCCACTCCAGAATCTTTCGGCACCACTTTGTTTCAATCACTTTCCCACGTGAAAGTGATTGAAACAAAAATAGACATCCCATTCATTAGCAGTTTTAAGTCCATAGATATCATCAATATTGCATACCGCTTAGGACACATTGTTTCCACGGTAGAGCTCATATTACAAAATAATGCGAGTTTTCTTAGATTTCATACAAAAATGGTTATAAGTACTGCGATATTACAGAAAATACAAAACATAAAGAAACCAATAAATAAAAAATATGGTACCTTTAATATAAAGTTTATTTGAACTTATAATTCCAAGTCAATCCAAAGATATAAAGAAAAAAAATGACACTTCAAAGCAACCCGTTTAAAAAAACGGCAATAAAGACCAATTATTATCATCAGGTACAATGAAGGTACTTACGTATATCTTGCGGATAACCAAAGAGAAAAACACCTAAGAATAAAAAGGGTATTGACGTAATGCTATTAACAAACTTATCCGTGATAGAAGTGAACCCCAAAATAGTTAAGGAGGGCTGATCCAATTATTATGGCCCAAAATAATGCGTCGTCATCGAATTCATATTGAATCTCAGTCAGCCTCCACTAGATTACAAGTTGACTAACGGGCCGGTTGTTAAATATATCTGTAACGCCATTAAAAGACACATACACACACATTCGACCTCACATCCACACACACATCTAACAAGCTCCAAACTTTGTCAAATGCAAAGCTGCTCTCACCAAAATCGAGGTTCCTTCCTGAAATTGTTATTAATCATGACGTTCAATAGTTCATTGTTGTTCATACATAAGGTTTAATGGGTGGGACGTGGTGGGTATTGTAAAAGAAGATTATTGGCGGGTGGTAGGCGAGATTTTTGTCCTAGTTAGGTAATATTATTATATATAACTTATACATATGATTATACAAATTATCGTCCTAGATATATATAGTATAGGACCCAAGAACGGGAGATGTCATTGAATGATTTCCAACCTAAAAAAAAGTTATGTATAGGAAAACAGAAATTAGTAATACCCATAGAGAGCCTTTGGCTAGATTTTTTCGAGTGAAGTTCAGTGACTGTTATAATTATTCGCAAATTCCTAGGGGATGTGATGTAAAATTGGTGTAGTTTTGTATCTCAAGTCTCTGCACAACTGGACAATATGTGGAATAATTGAAACAGGCAGACGCGATCTTGCTAAAATGGACAGTGCCGGATTAAACCAGTGCGGGGCCTGTAGCAAATTCGACCAAGGGGCCCTTTGCGAAGACCTTTTTTAATAAGATAGGGGTGAATTGCCCAAGCAAAAAAATACACGGCAAACCTGAGAACGGTAGTGCAATGTGCTGATTATTAATTTTATATATTTTTTCTCAACAACGTAAGTATTTCTCTACCTTGGCAAAAAAAATCATTGGTATCTACCCTCTAATATACCCAAAAAAAAAATTACAAAGTGTTATTTTATCATCACGGTGACCTGTCCTGAACCCAATTCCGCTCATAACATACCTTCTCCTGCAAATACATTCGTAATATGGATTTAAATTGATTTTGTTATCATTAAATTATAATATATTCGATCAAATAAAACAATTTTTGTTTGTTTATCTTCTTTCTCATGGATTTGACAGGCAGTCAACTTTTGTCTGGAAAAAAGTTATCATTTCAGAGGACAGTAAGTTTTAGTAGAATAGCCACATCAACATTGCGTTGTTACGCCCCTTTCACCTTTTCTCACTCCGGATCAGTCCGGCTTAAGCTCTCGGCGCGAACGCACCGGTCCCAACGTCTTGCGGTTTCCCGCCAAAAAAGTAAGTTTATCATTTCAGTAATATGGGGACAAAAATAGTTTCATTTCGGTGGCTGTTATAACTCGTGCTAGATTTGTTTAATTTGTTTCAAAATTGTGTATTAAATTCGCAGTAAGTACTGTTTTGTTTGAGTAGTGTTCATATTTTTTAAATAATTTTTTTTCGGAGTTAAATGTAGAACTAACCTCTATTTTATCATCTCAGTGTTATCATTTCAGTGGATTCGGTGGACTGTTATACCAATTACAGTCCACCGGAATTAAAAGTATCTCCGAAATGATAAAAACATAAAGTTTTAGAGATCCTGGTGTCAAATACAAAGTCATAGTTTTGTAATGTACCTACTTTTACCTAGAGTGTCGATTAGATTATTTAGGTGTATTTGTTGTGTAATATTTGTGCTTAAGATATATAATATATACATATATCTATGTAGTTAGTACATGTTTACTATACTTTAGATACACATTTGTTCGGCTCAACGAAAATGTGATGAGTGTGTGGGTCACCACAGTGTAGATTATTATACCTACTAATTGTCAACAAAATAATTATTTCGAGGGTTTACCTTCAATATAAGTCACTTACCTTTATTTTTATATCATTTATTACGAGTAAATAACAATAATAAATAATATTTGATATAATTACAAAATTTCTTAATTTTACAAGATATAACAAATAAGTTAAAGAGCATTTAAACGTTATATGAAAAAAAAAGAGATATACCTATGTGATGAGAAATTGCCTGTGAGAGTGTTTGTCTGAGTCAATGCAAGAGAGCTAGTGTGTGAGCGCGTGGTGTATCTGAAGGTATAGTATTTTATAGGATCATAGTATAGTGTGTATGAATGTATGTCTGTGGATATGAGAAAGAAGAAAATTGAAAAGCGTGTATTTTGATTTTAGGATGCCGCGGCCTAAGCAACAGACTAGAGAAGAAAGGTTGGAAAAAAGGAGGTTGTATGAAAGAAGAAGAAAAGAGAGAATTAAGAGCAATGAAGTCTCACGCGAAGAGTTTTTGAGAAAAGACAGAGAAAGGTATGCCAGAAAAAAAGCAGCGGGATTAATTGTTTCAAGGCATCTAATGACCCCTAAAAAATTAAGAATCCTAAGAAGAAAAAACAAAATAAGTGCTGCTGCTTATTACCAAAGAAAAAAAAATAGAGCAGCTCCAGCTCCTATAGCGGCTCGTGCTAACCCTCTGGATGAGACAATTGGGGATCAAAGTGATGGTCCTGGACTAAGCACTTCCTGTCACAGTTCCTTCTTGCCTACTTTACGGCGCAGCTTACGATTGAACAGCAATAGTATTAGTACGAATATCCAAATCCAACGTTCTAATACTACAGAAGCTAGAAGCTTTCATCGGGTATACACAAGCAGTCCACGACAAACCCTGCTATCAACGCATCAAAATTTTGTAAATTTTGACTATAGCAATCCTGGTCCAAGCACTTCTCGTCAAGGGAATCCATCTTCGGCTCGGCGCTGCTTGCCGATGAATAGCGATAGTACAATTGGTTCCAATATTCAACATCATATTGATGACAATGTAGTAACTGGCACTCATTGTGTACAACCAAGTGGCGTACAACGAATAACATGTCCATCAAATCTAAGTAGTATCGAGTCAACATTATGCCCCAACAGCCCTGTTTCAGACTCGTCAATTACATCTGTAGAATTCAAGCGAGGACTTAAAGACAAATTTCGAAAATATCAAAAAACTAAAACTAAGCTAATAACAGAATTACAAAACAAATTATTACAGGTCACTAAGGAAAAAGAAATGTTCAAAAAAAGGTGTAACAGACTACAAAGCAATTATATGATTTTGAAGAAAAGTACCCAAAAAGGAGAAAAACCAGCAGTAGAAGTCATAAAACCTGATGAAAAAAAAAATCGAATTCTCAGGAGGGTGGTGAAATTTTTAGAAGATGATGAAAATTCAACACTGTGTCCTGGAAAAAATGACACCATATCTAGACATGGATTAAAAAAACAAAAAAGACTATTGACAGACACACTTAAAAATTTACACTTGAAATATTTGGGATCAGGAGAACCACCGATAAGCTATTCAACATTTTCAAGAATGAAGCCTTTCTGGGTCACTCAACCAAATGTGAATGCACGAAATACATGCCTATGTGAAAAGCACGAAAATATGAAACTTTTGATTGAATCTATGAAAAGAAACCGCCTTATCAAAGAAAATACAATATCCGACGTTTTAAGTAGCCTATGTTGTAGTAAAGATAACATCGATTGTCTGCAAAGAATATGCTCAAGTTGTAAAAATAGACACATTGATTATCAAGAGTTTAATAATGAAGTGAACATAGCGTATTGGGGTTGGGAGAAGAATAAAAGCATATATGTCAAAAATAATGTAGAAAAATCTGCTATTAAAGTTGAAAAAGTAAGGCGTTGGGTGAAACCACTAGATTTAATAAAAAAATTCGAAGATAGCCTGAAACCATTCCTTAAACATTGCGTCAATAATAAAAATCAAAATCAAGCTTTCAAAACGTTAAAAGAAAAAATGACTACGGAAGACTGTATTATACAAATTGATTTCAGTGAAAATTATAATGCCAAATATGGATCCGAAATTCAATCCCTTCATTTTGGTGGTAGCAGACAACAGTTCACTTTGCATACTGTCGTAATATATTTCAAACTCGACAACGAAACTTGCAAAACTCAGTCATTTTGTACTGTAAGTACCTCTTTAAGGCATGATGCTGCTGCAGTATGGGCACACCTCATTCCTGTTTTGCAAGAAATTGAGATAACTGCTCCTCTGGTTCGTAAACTTTACGTTATTTCTGACTCACCATCTGCGCAATACAGGAATAAAAATATATTATATATAATAACTCAGTTATCCTCCTATTGTCCGATGCTGACCCACATAATTTGGAACTATTGTGAGTGTGGTCATGGAAAAAGCGCAGCAGATGGAGTGGGTGGAGTATTAAAGAGAACGCTAGATAAACAAGTCTCATATCAACATGATATTACCAATATTGAATCGCTGGTACAAAACCTACAGTGTTATGTTAAAGGTGTGAAAATTGAAACAGTTGAAGATTATCAGGTGACAGAAAAAGATTGGCTCTTGCCCAAAGACTTAAAGACTTTTCCGGGAACTATGAAAGTTCACCAAGTTGTTTGGTCTAAAGAGTCAGGAAACCGTTTGGCACTTCGACATCTGTCCTGTATTGAAAGAGAATGCCTAAATAAAACTATTAGGTGCCCTCACGGCAAGCATTTAGGTTTTCATGACTTCACTGGGATTCAATCAACGAATTTTGCAAATAATACAAATATAGCACATCTGCGTCCAATTCAACTGTCAGAAAAATTAGTACTACGTCCCAAGCCATTCAATGAAAAGAATCTTTCCAAAAAATTACAAAGGAATAGTTTCATACATGAACCACACACACACTCAATCACAAACATTGAAATATCAATTATTAAGCCCTCAACATCCCATTCCTTTGATGGAATGAATAATCAAAAAGGAGAGAATGAGCAGGAATCATCGATAATACCCAAATCATTGCTCGAAAAATATGAAAACTTCAATGAATTTAGCACTCCATCGTGTTCATTTTTTGAAAACAATGATACTGAAATTATTGAAAAGTATGAACGGACAAGAAATATTGACAGCGAAGAAGAAATCATGATTACAGCCAAGAAGAGTAAAGTAAGAAGATTATCTTCGTCTTCGTCCAGTTCTGATTTGAATATTTTTTGATTTTTGTTATTGTATATTTAGTTTTTTAAATATTTGCTGTCATTTAATGGCATGACTTGTTTTAGGTAGGAAGTTAAACTTATTAAAGAAGACTGATGACTATAATAATTATAGTAAAGACGTGCTGTGGTGTGATAATTAAAGAAGATTTGTTTATTAGGTACATATCTAAATTAAAAACCTATATTTATAGTCATGAAAAGAGGCTGATTAGTGAATTTGAGAAATAATTGTGTGATTTAAAGTGACATGATGAAAAATTAATCTTTAAGCTACATACTTGAACCTACTCGTAAATACGTACCCAGAAAGACTGTTTTATTGGAATAACTATAATTCGCATTAGGTATAAGAATTACTTATACATAATTGCGAATTATAGTTATAGGTAGAACAAAACTTTGTTGTTTTTTGTTCTATTTAGATATGTACGTTTCTCTATTGTTGTAGTAATTTAAGAATAAAGTGATCTCAATCTCAGGTTTCTGTTATGTTTCATACGTTTATGTAAAAGGATTAAAAGTACTAAGCTATTACTACTAAGATATTTTTATAATGTTTCTTATTCATTTATTGTATTTTAAAAATATAAGAGTTGATTTAATTTTAGAAGTTTTACTGATATACCTGTAGAAACACTATTCTCCTCTCGTTACCAATTTAACTAAATTATACCTAGCATTTTTCTCTTAGTGCAATAGGTAGACATTAGGTATTACTATTAATGGCATAACTTACAAATGCAACCATCATATTAATCAGAAACTTTAAGCTTTCTAATCGCGATACGTTGATTCTTTTGAAAATATATCAAGTAAATTAGTATTAGTACATAAACAAGCAAAAATATTTATTTAAGGTTACCAGCATTTACGATAAAGTTTTCCAACATTTTCACACAACAACAACCACAAAAATTACCAAAGGTTATAAAAGTAAAGAAACTATTCATTCATATCATAATAAACATTACATTACATTAATATCATTCTTTGAGGTTATTGTAACCTCAAAGAATGATATATGTAATAATACTAACTGTAATATCTGTATATTAATGATGATATTAAAAAAACTGTGTACTGTCCTGTCTCAGTGTTTATCTAAAATTTGTGGAAATCAAACCTAACAAAGTACGGAACCCTGGCTGGGGGCACGGTTGTTCTTAGCTGTATCATTTCGGTGGATTTATCATTTCGGTGGTAATTTTTATCATTTCGGTGGACACTTTTAATTTCAGTGGACTCTTAAAACTTTATCCTTAAATATTTATGTAAGTTTTGATAATATTTGATGTCCACTCACGCACAATGTTATAAAATAGACTAAAGTATTATTTGTCACTAAAAATATATAGATTGCATTGAAATAAAAAAATCCCACCGAAATGATACATAAAAATCTCTTGTTGAAATTCACCCATATAGATAAAATAATATATTTCTGCGAAGATATTATTTTTCTCATTTACTGGACTGCACTCAAATACTTCAACAAAATTATTTTCTGTAAACGACGCCAATTAATATAGTAGGTACCTTCTTTTCGAAAAACCTGATGATGGTTTTTGGCATACCTACCCTGAACGATCAAAGATTTAGGGACGATCCCATACTAAAGTGCTACGTAATAATTAGGTATATTAAGTTCTCCATCGACTCCATCGTCACGCGACGGGCGCCCGTCGCGGTGCATGCAGTTTTGGCCCTTACAAGTGAACTTTTGGAAAACTGAAGTGATCTCGAAAATTATGCTTAGGTCATTTTAGGTTTTCTTTTGATAAATTAATACAGAAATAGGGAGTCTTCTTTTTCAATGATGATGACGAAGTCTTTGTGAAGTTATACTGAAAAGCTGAATAGTTAATACGAAGCAAATTTTAGCATTTTTTTCGGAGAGGTTAGATTCAGGTATAATTGGAATAATCTTTCCAAGAGATATGATCTCATCGACATGACAACATCATCATCATCATTTCAGCTGAAGGACGTCCACTGATCGACAAAGGTCTCTCCTAAGTATCGCCACAGCGACCGGTCCTGTGTATTACGCATACATCGGATTCCCGTGACCCTCACCAGTTTATCGGTCCCCTTATTGGAGGCTCACTGCCACTTGTCTTCGCTCCTGTTTCGACCACGCAAGGAAATTCCGAGCATATCCCTCTCTATTGCTCTTTGGTTTGACACTGGTTTGTCGGACGATTAAGTCGAAATCAGAGACTTCTTGTCCAAGAGCTCCTTGGTAGTTTTGATAACTTCTCGCACAGGTATTGGTTATGAAGGCAATGAAGTTTTATAACGTTTGATAACCCTGATTTAAAGCTATATTTACATTTGATTTGGAGTCAGGGTCGTTGGGCAATAAGACCGGGGCAAATTCACTTGGCTAAAGTTCACGTGAACCAATTTTGATGAATTTTAGTGTAAAGATAGACATGGACCTTGAAGAAGGTCAAACAATATTATACTTTTTATTATGAAGGTCATACATTTTTATGGAAAAATTCCAACTTTCATGCGAGCGAAGCCGCTGGCTAAAGCTTGTTAATGTTAATATGTGTAGCCTCGGTTAAGCTTAACACCTTATAAAAATAAGCTTTTAGGGTACTAATCGAGCTACATATTGTGTGTTTCTATATGAAAATTAAAAAAGGCACCAATAACTCCGTGGATTTTAAGATCGATTGCGTGAAAACTATGGTGACCTGGGCTGGAATAACTGGATGACGGGGGAATTCTAAGAGGTCCATTTACTCGGAGGAAAGTCTGAAGTAAATTGACTATCACGTGCCAGGAAATCAGCTGTATTTAGATGTCACGTAATATAGATACCTACTTGTAACTAGTTTTTTTTACGTTCAAATGAGGGATCCCTGAACGCGCGGGGCCCCTGAAAGCGCGAGGCCTGTTGCATTTGCTACTCTGGCTACATGGCTAATCCGCCACTGAAAATGGAGCTGATATTTGTTTTGTAGTGTTGTGCTGACTGACTCGATACATTTGCTTCCAAGCATTACAATGTGTTACATCCGTATTCTAATGATAAATAAAGACCCAAAGGACTCAGTTACCAGGTCATAAACACCCATAAAAAATACACTAAGGGATTTGTGATTTTGGTTGAATGTTTTTATTACTTGATAACCTGAATTCTGTTTAAAAAAGAAATGTTGGTCGTTGGCGGTAAGATAGGCAGACACAATAATGTTGTCATCGCGGGAACAACCATTTTTTTTTAATAGCTTGCGCCAGACTAGGAAATACTCCTGTCTTGTTGCGTGTTGACAAACATTTGGAGTCACAATGTATGCCAAAAAAAAATCAGCTCCGCGCGGGATTCGATCCCGCGACATGCGGCGCAGCAGCTAATCGCTTGACCACTATATACAACCGTGTCGAAGTGGGCCTATACCATACCAGCAGTATGAGATTTCAGGCCGTAGATAATGACGTTATTATCGTCATTCGTCTATATCCAAAGTTCGCAGCTTCGCTGATTATTTTCTTTATTTATTTTTGGTGACATAAAAATTGAAATTGTTTCAACCCATTTATTTGTCTCATAATATATCAGACAGGGGCTTTGAAAGGGTTAAAAAGTTACGAATTCCCTTCCGTAATATCACACACTAAGATAAATATAATCTATTCAACTATGTTTTATAATATACGATAGATTTTTGTAAGTGCCCCCCATAACTTGTAATCAGTTACGGTTTTGTAATGTTTTTACACTTGGCTATGTTTGCCAACATTCGGTCATTCATCCCCCATAACTTCAAAATGGCTGATCCGATTTGGATCAAACATAACAAAGAAAATGCTTTGCTTGATTCGATTATGTCATCTTTCAAACAAAAAAACCATCTACTACCTTTCAAATTGCTTCATCTGTTCTGGAGTTATGATACCACAAGCAGACATACAGCCCTCTTTTTGGGTTGGTTGTTAAAAAGAAGAGTAGATGTAGGTTGTACCTTGCTTACTAAGTAAAGTAACACGGTAATAAAATAATCTGAAATACGGTTTTTCCGTATGAGATTTTTGAAAAGATACTAAATCATTATTAAATATTGACTCGTACCTACTGTGTAGGAGTGCGCAGGAATCTTTCGATTCAAAAACTCATACCTATCGTTCGCACCCTATGTGGGTCATAAAAATAAGTAGGTAGGGGAAAGGTGTACGAGATGATCAGTGGAGGTGAGATGATCCTTTTTAATTGCAAGAAAACTACTAAAGCCATCTGTTTTTTTTGACCGTACTACGTTTTTCCCGCTGCCCTCTTACTACAGTCAATCGTAATGGCGGCGTAAGTGACCACAAAATTTCTTGTGTTCAAAAACAAAAAATCCGTAACGGTAATCTAGGGTAAGGTTGACTTTGAATTTATGTCAAATGTGTTCTAGGTGGTCTAATGCTAAACCTATTGTATTAGGACCTTTGTTAAATGTTATAATTTGATTTCTAAAGGCACGGTTACTGTTGATTTCACACGAAATAAAAAAGCTAGTGTTGGGTTTTTTTTTTTTTTTTTTTTTTTTTCGGGTGGGAAAATCATCTAATGACATCCCCCGCTCTTGGGCGGAGCGTGAGATAGTGTCAGACTTTTACTGACTAAAAACCCACTCCTGTTCCTTCTTTGCCATTTTTTTTTTCCAGGGCCCCGGGGGTCACTTTCGCATCACCCATGGCCCCAGTAGGCTTCGACCCTACTGGGCCCCTACGGTTGCTGACATCTCCTTGAGGCGCGCGTGGAACACTACGCGCCGTCGACGACTTGGGCTCGGTCCGGACGGTTACCGGACGATCGGACGGCGAGCCACCCATTGCTCACCGTCCACAAGCCCGCGCCTAAGGTGGCCGGAAATCGGGATCGGAATCCCGGCGGCGGTTGGGGCGTGAGGACCGTTGCCTCACGCGATCGGCCGCCTCCTTTGCTAGCATTACTGCTTCGCAGAAGGAGGCAACTGCCTGCCACTCCTCCTCGCTCCGGACCATGGCCTGTACCAAGGCCCGGCGCGAGAGATCGCTGCCACCGATCGCCCCCACGAGGACACGGCGGTGCTCTGCCCAAGCGGGGCACACCTCTACCGTATGCTCCACCGTGTCCTCTGGGCGGTCCACACAATGTTGGCACCCGGGCGTCTCTTCTGCACGAATCCGATGCAGGAACCTCCCGAACTTACCATGTCCGGTGAGGACCTGCGTCATGCGGTAGGTAAGGACGCCGTGAGGTCTTTCCAGCCACAAGCTAGTGTTGGGTAAGATGATCACGTACATAGTGTACAAGTTGATCCGTGCGGATCATCTTTAACCATTTGTATTTTAACAGATTATAGATTCAAGTTTATAACAGCTATTTAAGTATTATTCATATATCTTATTCAGATTTCATATTTTTATTGCGAAACTAACTTTGGGGTTTAATCACATAGGTATGTATATTTTGTTTTAGACTATGCCTCATAATTATAAAAGAAAAACTAATCGTGGCGAGTGGTCAGAAGACTATATGACCAAAGCCCTTGATGCAGTCAAAAAGGGCATACGTATAAAACAACAAGCAAACAATTGTACCAGTCATGACACTAAAAAGACGAGCACAAATAAGGTGGCTGTTGGGACAATCAAATAGGAGGAAAAGAAAACAGTTTTTACGGCAGAACAGGAACTTGAGCTCGTGAAGCATATTACAGATAATGGAGACGAGGATGTACGGATTAACGCGGCAAGATGTTTTATCGTTGGCATATTAACCGCAATTCTAGTTTTTTTATTTAATTTTATTAAAATCTAACTGTCGTTCCCAAAATAAGAGCAAGTTGATCCCCAGGATCATCTTGCCCTTTACGTAGGGATCATCTTGGATACCGGGGTGTACAAGATGATCCTTTGGTAGAGTTTTAAATAAGTCGCACATAATAATAAATGAGCTAAAATAATAACAATTTGAGTATGACAATATGTAGACTGATAAATTTACAATATATATATACTTTTACATATCCACTAAGTTAAATATTGGTTGAACTACAAGAATATTCCCTTATGGGGATCAACTCGTACACCTTTCCCCTATT
Organism: Mythimna impura; assembly: GCA_905147345.3. NCBI lineage: Eukaryota > Metazoa > Arthropoda > Insecta > Lepidoptera > Noctuidae > Mythimna > Mythimna impura. The sequence continues at coordinate 34,669,523 of LR990341.1, forward strand.
AGTTCTATAAAAAAGTTTTCTGCCCTCGAAGCCCAGATGGAGAAATTATGTTGTTAATTAAATAAATTAAAATTTTTGGGGGATGAACTGCTTGCGTCCGTAGGATTTACTTAGTTCTGACCACCCTACACGTGTCCCCTGGGTAGTGCTAAACGAGCAGTAAATACGGTGGTAGGCCACAGCATCGGCTGCCGGCTTAAAAGTTACCACCCACTTGACAAAGCCATGCCGCCAAGCGATTCGTCGTGTTCCGGCGTGATGTCTGGTGAAGCCGTATGGTGGAAGATGGGTCTGAGCAGTTGTGTTGTGATGTGTACCGGGTATGATGCACCAGCTATTGTTGTGTCGGACGTTTGATCGTGGAGGGTAGCGGGATCCGAAGCACGGTGCTCCGCTGGCCGACCGTAGGTAGTTGGGGGCCCAAGTAGTGTGCCAGCCACACACGAAAGGCTGCCCCGCCAACTGCGAAAAATCCCAGGGTGGCCCCATCGTGCCGGTTGGCGACCGGGCGAGAGGACCCGATGGCGATCCCTGGGGGGGTTCGGGCGTCCCCGCAGTCTCCAGATCAACCCTCCATTGGCACAGCAACTCTGGTTGTGTTGTTGGGTTTAACATTGCATCACCTCGCTCAACTGCCATCTTCCATCTCTCCTATTCACTCCACACACAAAACATGAAAGGTAAAAAGAAAGGCAAGTGTCAACAGCGGATGCACGTCCTCTCATTTCAAGTGCACCTTTCTAATATTAGAGGGCTGCACTCCAATATCGATGCGGTCCACCACCATCTTGAGACTGACAAGCCACACTTGCTTTTCTTGACGGAGACCCAAATTAGATGTCCGTTAGATACGGCGTACCTCAACTACCCGGGATACTCACTGGAGCATCATTTCCTGCAGCGTGCCGGGGTCTGTGTGTACGTCCGTAATGACATCTGCTGCCAGCGTCTCCGTCACCTTGAAGACCCAAGTTTCTCTACGTTATGGCTGTTGGTGGACACTGGTATGGACAAAATTGTTTATGCCTGTGTCTACCGATCGCACAGCGGTGATCAGGAGACGACTCGGCTGTTCGACCACCTCAGTGAGGCCGCCGATAAGGCTCTGCATCGACACCCTGATGCGCAGCTCGTCGCTCTGGGGGACTTTAACGCCTGCCACCAAGACTGGCTTTTCCCATACCAGAAGACCGACCACGCTGGGAGAGAAGCGCGAAACTTTGCAGTATCGATGGGCCTTTCCCAGCTGGTTAAGCAAGCGACTAGGGTGCCTGATGTAGTTGGTCATACTGCCAATTGTTTAGACCTTCTGATGACCACCGATCCGGACAGATGTATTGTAACAGTTTCCTCACCACTTGGAACTTCAGATCACTGTCTGGTGAAGTCTGTTTCGTGCTTCTCCCCACCTGACTGCGACTCACGCGGTGAACGGAGAATATGGCGTTACAGGTCAGCAGAATGGGATGAGATGCGGCACTTCTTTGCGTCTTATCCTTGGCAGCAGGTCTGCTTCTCTTCTAAAAGTCCGTCGAGCTGTGCGGATGCTATATCCGATGTGATACGTCAAGCTATGGAGTTTTTCATCCCTTATAGAGACGTACCCATCGGAGGCTCAGCTCGCCCATGGTTCAACGCCGATTGCGTTCAAGCTGAAGGGCGTAAGCATTCGGCGTTTCTCGCCTGGGTTGACGCTCGTGACCGCAAAGCTCCGGATCTGAGCTCAAAGAAGAGAGCTTTCAACCATGCTGCCAAGTCCTACAAAAAGGCACTAAAGAAGGCTCGGTTCGACCGCATTACCCATATTGGCACAAAGCTCTCTGCACAGCCGTCCGGTAGCAGAGCGTTCTGGTCCCTTGCCAAATCGATCGAAGCGAACTTCTGTAGGCCCACATTGCCTCCGCTGGTTAAGCCTGATGGAACACTGGCTCACACGGCGAGAGAGAAAGCGGGTCTCTTTGCATCTCTTTTCGCCCATAACTCTCGTCTTGACACTAGCAGTGCTACTCCACCAACTCTACCTCACTGCAACACCTCAATGCCCGAGGTTCGCATAAGAAATAAAGAAGTTTTGAGAGCACTGTGTCGTCTAGACGTGAATAAAGCTAGTGGACCAGATGGTATACCAGCAATAGTTCTCAAGGCATGTGCGCCCGAGTTGTCTCCTGTATTGACGCGCTTGTATCGCCTCTCATTTAGGACTGGTATAGTGCCCAAGTCCTGGAAGCTTGCCAACGTGCAACCCGTGCCCAAAAAGGGCAGTCGTGCCGATCCTGCCAACTATCGGCCGATTTCAATAACCTCCATACTCTGCAAGATTATGGAGCGTGTATTGAACTCGCGCCTCATGGCATACCTGGAAGGTAACGGTAGGTTACGTACATATCTACTACTTGATAAATTTCAAAACCAACTATAATCGTCCATAACTTGTAGTGTTGTAACAACTAGCGCCATCTATTAGTTGACTGTAGAACCGTTTGCACTCTCTGATTCCGTAGCGAACCTTGCGAGTTTACTATACAACTCGACAAACAGACGGGGACAGCGACTGTTCGTAGAATTATTTTCTGTTGTTTTGACTCTTTCTGTAGCAAGTTGAGTATGTGCGTGTGAACTGAGGGACCACACCGGTATTTAGCAAAAAATATATTTAGTAGTACACTTAAAACAATTGTAGAACAAATCTGGGAATTTGTAAACCAATCTATGCACTAAAAACTACAGCCCTTAAAGCGCGGTCTCTCAGTCCTCAGCTCAAAGACCATCAGCCAGATCTCGAAAAGTAACAGACAAATTTAAGTAATTCGTAAAGATATTTACTGAATTTCAGACCAGAAAGCACTAAAGATAAAAATTATGTATTATCTTCCATGGAGTGAGACAATTAACGCTCTGTTTATTTAGATGTCCGCACGGTGTTCAAACACAGGCATCTGTAGTCTGTAGGTACCTAGCTAGTGACAGCAACGAATTGTTCAATGACTTACCTCTTTGGCAAGTTCCTGGCCACATGTCGCTACTGTAGCTATCTATGTGCCTAATGAGATACGGCCTGAGTGCTACACGCTCCGGGCGGGGCAGTCCACAGGCCACAGTCAAGGCAATGACTCCTAATTAGATCCTCTAAACAAGTCATTTTACGGTATAGTCCACGAGGAATATCAAATACAGCAGGTACGGGGAGTAGTCCTACATTGTGTTGTTGACACTGGTCTTTTTGATGTCTTAGTTCTGATTTTTTTATAGGTATAAATGTACCTATTGTCTTTAAGGGTATTTTTTTTAAGTGTGGAAATCATCTCGTGCTCTAGGCGGAGCGAGAGGGCGTGTCAGACTTTTACTGACTAAAACCACACCTGTGTCCTTCAGTTGCCATTTGCGTTCTAGGACTACGGGTTTCCTTTTCAGAAATTCTCCGCGGTCCTAGCTAGCGGGCATCGACCCTGCTGGGCCCCTACGGTTTGCTGACATCTTCTTGAGGAGCGCGTGGATCACTACGCGCTGTTGACGACTGTGCTCAGTCCGATCAATTACCGGACGGCCGGACGGCAAGCTACCCATTGCTCGACGTCCGCAAGCCCGCGTGTCTTTAAGAGTAGATTATGATTGTATGTGACTAGGGCATAAAGCAAAAAAAAAGCAATAGTATGGTCTTAAGTCGCAGGCGGTATGTTGAATTCCGAATGAAACGATGGTTGCTAAGTTTTAATCCCGAACGCCAGTGAGGGATTTATATAATTAAATCCCGAGCACTGCAGTTAATCTAGAAACCTGAGTGAAGTGAGGAATTCAAACCGCCCAAGACAAAGACAGCTTTATCCCCGTGTCAGATAGGTACTCAACTTTTTAACTTAACGACTACTATCACTCGACATGTTTTGAGATTTCAAACAAACCAAATTCATTAAGTAGGTACTAAATTGAACTATCGTTTTAATTTTCTATGACGCTATAAAAAAATAAATAAAAGAGCGGGACTTTCATAGAGACATAAATACATTTTCTTTTTTTTGGTTAATTAGTGGCCAGTTTGATTTCGAATAAATAGTACAGTCAAATTAGGCCAAAAAATAGGGGTAGATTACAATAATTCGCACCCAGCTGAAAATTGGTAAGATTGTTCAAAACACCATCAAAAATGAAATCTAAAAAGTTCTCTTCGATTCGACACCTGGAAAAAAAAATACTCGAGGACAAAGGTCACAAAAACGAGTTTTTCGCGATTTTCAGCAAAACGGTAAGTTTTATCATAAAATTAGCTCAGACAAAAATTGTAGATCAGATAATTATCAACAAAAATGTCTAAATACTTTTTTTTTCTAAGAGCCACCGTTTTTTGAGATTTAATGCTTCAAAAAGTTGAAAGAGTTAATTGTCACAATATGCAATTGCACACGTTTTCACACCACCTTTGAGGTAGTGTACTTGGCACATTTTTAGGGTTCCGCACCTAAAAAGGAAAAAAACGAACAACAAAGTGATTCTGAATCACTTTGTTGTTTGTTTGTGTTTTTTTTTTTCCTTAACTTATAAGATTAATTTTTCCACAGAGAGCGCTGACTTGAGTACATATTATTATGGTTTTAATTTCATCTCGATACCTCCACGCGTTCCCGAGACAAAGGGCCTTGAGTTTGGATTTTTTTAAGTAGGTAATCTATCTATGGTGAGAAATAAATTTAAAAAAATGCCTACCTAGGTATATGTTATACAAACTGTTGCAATAAAAATGAAATATACTAATGCTTACCCAATGCATGAAATAATTTTCAAGTCTGGCGAGAATAACATTCAAAATTACAATGATACAATTAAGATTAAATAACCTCGATCTGTCAAATGTTATACTTTCTTTCTTAATTTCATTACTGGCACAGATATGAAAATTACTGGCTACAACTCACCAGAAAGTAAAGATGAGCGGTATTGAAGAGCTAGATTCAGATTGAATTTTGTCATAATTGTAGATAACAATGTCTATTTTTAATCATTTAAAACAATAGTGGGTGAAATAAATATTAAAAACCTATGTTAATCAATAGATTTATTTTATTGGGGAAAACCATCATGATGACGACGACGATGACCACTCAAACAGTGATGCAGACATTTTTTTTTTTTTTTTTTCCAATCTCAAATCTGCAATCGGCTATCTAGCCATAATCAGATGTGTTCCACTATTCTTAACTTTGTAAGCGACATTCCAATGAATGGCACCATATAATATATGTTATTGTTTTATGTTCTTTGGTCCAGGTCCAGTATGTGCCATATTTTTAAGCGTTTGATATTTTCCTGTGACTGCAGTAAATTCTTTGCCAGTTCATTTGTGTGTTTGCTCAGTCTTTCTTTGTATCTCTTGCTAATATTGCTGACTTCCTCCTTAACAGTAGGTATCTCCAGGTATTCATGTATCTCAGTATTTCTCACAAACCAGTGCGCGCTTGAGATAGTTCTCAAGGCGATGTTTTGGAATCTCTGGAGGATCTCTATGTTAGAGTTGCTTGCAGAACCCCACAGTTCTATTCCATAGGTCCAAATGGGCTTTATGATGGCTTTATATACCAAGAGTTTGTTACTAAGAGACAGAGAAGATTGTCGTCCAAGCAACCAGTTTAGCGATTGAAATTGGAGGTTCGCTTCTTTCCTCTTGGCTTTGATGTGATTACTCCAGGTCAGTCTTCTATCCAGGTGTAGACCAAGATATTTTACGCTGTCGTGATTTGGCAGGGCCTTGTTATCCATACGAACAGGTGGACATTCGCCTCTTCTCAGTGAGAATGTTATTTGTGTTGACTTGGTTACACTAGCTTTTATTCTCCACTTTCGAAGCCAAGAATCAACTTTATCGAGCTGTGCTTGCAGCTTCGATGATGCGTTGTTCGGGTCTTTGTCGCTCGCAAGGCATGCCGTGTCATCTGCGTAGGTGGCCGTTACAACACCTTCTGTTTCAGGCAGGTCTGCCGTATATATAGAATATATCACGGGGCCAAGAACTGATCCTTGGGGCACAGAGGCAGTGATCAAGTACAGGTTCGAGTATTCGTCTCCGCATTTGACTTGGAATTTCCTTTGGTGTAAATAGGATTTCAGGATCATGAAGAATGAGTTAGGCAGAAGTGTTTTCAACTTGTACAGCAGTCCCTTGTGCCACACCCTGTCAAAGGCTTGCTGTATGTCTATGAAAGCTGCTGAGCAATACTCCTTCCTCTCGAGCGTTTGCCTGATTACGTGGACAACCCTATGCACTTGTTCGACTGTTGAGTGTTTCTCCCGAAAACCAAACTGGTGATTTGGTATAATCCTGCTCTCATCGAGTACGGGTTTGAGTCTTCGCAGAAGAGTCTTTTCAAACACCTTTGACAGTATGGGGAGAAGGCTTATAGGTCTATATGAGCTAGGATCTGTTGGCGGTTTCCCTGGCTTTGGGATCATACATATCTGAGATATTTTCCACAATTTCGGGTAGTAATGTGTTCTAAATATTGAATTAAAAAGCATTGTTAGGAAGACAATGACTTTTTTGGGTAACTGCTTAAGTACTTCAGCCGTTATAAGGTCAAAACCAGGAGCTTTTTTGTTTTGTAAATACTGAATCGTGCGTGCTACTTCTTTCGGCGTAACCAGTTTGATTGGTGCAGATAGTTGCTGGTCGCTATTGATAATTTTATCAACTTCAGTTTCAAAGTCTTCCATGGTCGATTCGTTAGGAGTGAATACTTCGCTTAAGTGGTTTGCAAATAGTTCTGCTTTATCTCTATCACTTCTAGCCCAAAGGTGATTAGAAGACTTTCGTATTGGTGGGATATGATTTTGAGGTTTCTTAAAGGTTTTTGTCATTTTCCATAAAGAATAATTGTCCTTTTTATAAGCTGAGAGACCTGATATCTTGTGTTGAAAGATTGCATTCTTATTTTCATCTATCAATTCCTTTAGTTCTCTCGATATTTTGTTATAGAGTGATCTGTCCGTGTCTGATCTTGTCAGGTGTAATTGTCTCCTCTGTGTTCGTTTTTCTCGTAGCTTGTCCCGTATCTCTAGTGGAATATCATTTATTTCGGTTTTGTACTTCAATGTTGGGGTAGAGCGCCAAGCAGCTACTTGAATGAGGTTCGTGATGTAGAATGTTGCCTCTTCAATGTCTTCTTCTGTTTTGAGTTTGACTTTAAGATTGACTTCATCATTCAGAAACTCGGTGAAGGCACTCCAGTCAGTTTTGTTGTTATATAGTGAAGGCTTTTGGACTCTTTGCATTGGTGAAATGCTAAATGTAGCTACGATGGGAGTGTGGTCCGATACAGAATCAAGCAATGATTCGACATTAAAGTACACATCCGATAGTCCCTTTATTATAAAGAAGTCCACGAGGTCCGGTATTCTGTTTGTGTCTGTTGGCCAATAGGTTGGTTCTCCTGTTGCGAGGGTTATTAAGTTGTTTTGGTCAACACATTTTTTTAGTTCACGTCCTTTTGTTGTTGTTAGTCGAGATCCCCAGTGAGTATTTTTGCAATTCCAATCTCCTCCACTTATGAATCTGTTTCCGAGGCTGGAGAAATAGCGGTTAAACATATCTTGTTTAGGCTGGTGTCTTGGTGGGCAGTAAATTGCACTAACGTTAATTGGCCCCAAGTATCCATCAATGGTCACAGTAGTGCTTTGCATCCATTCCTCCCTAAATTCACTGTGTAGGTGATGTTTTATATTATTTTTGATAATGACTGCAGATCCACCATGTGCCGTACAGTCTGGATGATTTGTGTTATAGATGGAGTAGTTGGCTATCTTGACCTTTTTATTGTCACTGAGATGGGTTTCAGAAATTAAAGCGATGTCCACTTTATTAACTTTGAGCAGTACTTCTAGTTCTTGGGTGTGAGCTGATAACCCATTTACGTTCCAGGTGGCAATTCTTAGGGAAAGCATTAGGGCAATTTGCTGATTAGTGTCATAATGAGGTTCATCATTGTGCTTATCTGGGATACGAGATTGTCAATTCTTTCTGTCTGTTTGATCAGTAGTGTTTCTAGGTTACTTCTTTGTTCTTTCGTGTTGTTTTCTGTGTATATCATTGTATCACTGGTTCTCTGTGACTTATTGTCAGCGTGTTGTCTTAGCTTGTATGACTCTGATTTATTGGATATGTGATTTTTTTGTCTATCTTCATGATCTGGTATTTGATATGTTGAAATATTATTCATGCTTGCAGATTTCTTTTTATTATTTTTCTTTACTACTTCACTGTACTGTTCTATAGTTTCTAGTGTGGTATGGTTCTTTTCTTTCTGTTGTTTACTCTCAGTCTTTTTTCTTAAGTCAGGGTCGTTTACGTTGTAGCTATCAGTCGACAAACGTGTTGTTTGACTGCTTATTCTCGCTATATTGTTTATTGTCTTGTTTATGTGGGGTTTATACCCTAATTTCTTTCTGGCAAGTATTTCTTTATATACAGTGCATCCTTTGTAACTGGCAGGGTGACTACCAGAGCAAAGAGTACACACTGCTGGGGTGTTTTTGTCTATGGTACAAAGAGTAGTTTTATGGGCACCGGCGCACTTAACGCACCTATATGGCCTCATGCAATTATTTTTGCTGTGGCCATATTGTTGGCATCTAGTGCATTGCACTACTGTAGTTTTTCTTTTTGGGTCTTCTATAATAACTCTTTGATGGTAGATGACTTTTATGTCTTTTATTAGTTTATTATTTTCGTGCGGGGCTACATTAACGAAGAATGTGTTTAAGGGGTCTTTAGTTCCCGGTATCCGTGCTGTAACTATTTCCCCTTGCACTTTGTTTCCAGTGTTTTCAATAGCTTGAATGATTTCTTCTTTTGGAGTACTAAAGTGAAGGTTTTTGATGACTATTCTCATACATTTTTGGTCTTTACGAGTAAAAGTATGGCCAATTAGTCCTTTTGCTCTAATGTGTTCTATTAGAGTTTTATATTTATCAACCGTACTGGAAGATATGATGAGTTGATTTTTCGACACGACTTTATAGGTGTAGTCATTCTTACTTACGACTTCTTCTATTAACTCTGTTAGATTTCGAAGATCGTCGACACCATAGAGTACAATTGGTGGTGGTTTAGGGGTTCTTTTTACTTGGGTGACATCATCCAATTCTATGTCTAACATAGAGAAACTGTTACTAGTCTCAATATCTAGGCTATTGGTTTGTTTTGGTTCGGTTATGCCTCTGTGTTGACTTATGAGCAGATCCCTTCGCTGTACTCTTTTGGCATTTATTTTACCCGCTTTTTCCTCAGGGGATCGGCCTCTTTTTTGGGTTGGCACTCGTTGCCATGGTGCGTTTGGATTGAGGTTAGATTCTTCCATGTCGTTTTTATTTTCATTATTATTTTCATTCTTGTCAGTTTGTTGTTTCTCTATAGTGTTGTGTTTTGTTTTTATTTCACTGGCTTTATCGCTTAATGATAATGAACGTTGACGATTAAAAAGACCCGGGTGGAATATTTGTTGGGTCAATGTTTTTGATTTTTCCTTAGGTAGCAGTACTTTGCCCCCCCCCAGAATACGTGGGGCAGCCTGAGCTATGCTCAGGAAGGGATTCTCCAGCTAAGCTGGTACCCTCCTGGGGTAGATTTTCTTTGAGTCTTGCTTCCATAGTATTGTGTTATTTTTATCTTAGGGTTTTCTTCCCTTAGCCAGTTTGTTCGGTTATTGGGCGCCGAAGACTCGCCCTTCGCGTTTCATATTTAGCTGTCACAGTCCCGAGGTAGATAGTATGTGCGGGGCTCGTTAAGGACCGTGACAGTGCCCGGAGGGGACGACCCATAAAGATATATGTATATGGGCCCATCATTACATCGCTACGGCAGTGTAACGACGGCGTGGACGTATATGAAACGCTTGTCGGTGCACGTCTGATAGCCTAGCTCTGCACACCTAGGCGTACGCTATCGGCAGTTTAGTATTTTATAGGAGTGAATTCCCTGGCAAAGAATCCACTCCACTAAAGCCTAACACCAACCCCCCCCCTGATGCAGACATGAGCGGAATTTAATAACTAAATTCTGATTAAAAATTCTTCTTTCATGATTCGTAAATAAATGTTATCTATAAGGCCTTGCGCGCACTGCCTTGCGTTTTTCTAACGCATAATCTGTGAAGTATGGAATCTCATAGAAGTGCGCACACTGCGGTGAAATAAACGCATGCGGTGAAATCACCTTTGGCCTTTCGCTGCAAATTTGCGGTGAATCTACCGCAAATATTTTTGTATCGCCTAGAGATCTAGGAAGCGCCGCGCACTGCGATGAAAAAAACGCATGTTTTAACCGACTTCACAAAAAAGGAGGAGGTTATCAATTCGGTTGTATTTTTTATCATCATTTTTTATGTTTGTTACCTCAGAACTCTGTCGTTTATAGACGATTTGCAATTTTTTTTCCCATATAAGATATGCTTCCAGATTGGTCCCAATTTTTTCAAAATCCAGTTCTGATGAATCCATGGAATCCATGAGGAATCGAGGGAACTCGGAAATTATAAGGTGGCCTATAATTTTTGAGGAGTACCCTCGATTCCTCATGGACCCCATCATCAGAACTGGATTTTTCCTATAAGGGGAAAAAAATTTGCAAATCGGTCCATAAACGACGGAGTTCTGAGGTAACAAACATAAAAAAAATGATGATAAAAAATACAAAAGAATTGATAACCTCCTCCTTTTTTTGAAGTCGGTTAAAACGTGCGGTTTTTTCACCGCAGTGCGCGGCGCTTCCTAGATCTCTAGGCGATACAAAAATATTTGCGGTAGATTCACCGCAAATTTGCAGCGAGAGGCCAACGGTGATTTCACCGCATGCGTTTATTTCACCGCAGTTTGCGCACTTCTATGAGACTCCACCGCAAGGCAGTTCGCGCAAGGCCTAAAAATCCTTGAATTGCTAAACCTACCCAATTTCTTCTATTTGACAGCGCCAACGTCACAACATTGCGAAAAATCGATCCTATTGGATATTCCCGGGAATTGAAATTGGAGCGCATTGTGTTTGTACTGTTTTGTTTACATAGCATTTCAGTAAATAACAACCTACTGATGAAAAATTAACGCATTTTTATTACGATTATTATATTATTTTATAGCTATCGTACCTATTCATAACATTCAAATTGCGCTTTTACTAATTACGTTTCATCAGGTTTCATCACTATTTTCACCATTGAGCAGTTTTAAATTATGACCACAGATAATAGACGGGGACGGGAAAATAGAACACAAAGAGAGAATGAAGATTTGAAGGCCATCGTTAGCCCAGTTTGCCGCGCTTTACCTGAGAATACCAACATAACGATGATGAAGCAAACATTTGGATACGCACTCAAAATAAGCATTGTCCCATAGACTACATTAATTTTATTTCCGAACGGTTTGAATAAAATATTGACTAGAAGAAAAATTCACCCTATATAAACTGCTGTCTGTCTACGGACAGACAGCAGGTTATCGAGTGTGTTTTTTTTTTACTGGAATGAATTTGTTTTTAGTTACAGGAAAAATAAAATATCAAAGTCATCAGCCATATTCATACACGTTTTTTCGTTGTAAATACATACACTTTTACTAATGTCAGTCTAATGTATTGTCCGACCTATGAACTCTACAGCTATATTACTATAGTATGTTAGATGCTGTATACAAATAATAACACATAGATTGATCGTCTAAGGTCCCCCGTAGACTTTACTTTTTTTACAGATATTTTGAGATAGATAGATCAAACGCGAGCCTATCAATAATAATAAAAAAAATTAAAAAAAGTCTACTATCGTGCTAATAATACTTCGATTTTAAGTCGATAATTCAATCAAATATTTTGTGAAACCAGTATCAAACTAGCGTCAATACGACGACGCTGTGCATAAATGAAATCAGAATACCACCAATAATCGCATTTAGCCGCTGTCACTAGTGTCACTTGTCTGTATTTTTCTTTTGTTGTATTTTTACAAGTGACACTAGTGACAGCGGCTAAACGCGATTATGCGAGCCAAACGTTAAAACGCGATTAGTTTTATTGGTGAATTCCGCGCTTTAATATTGTAAGTCCAGCGGGTTGGATACAAGTGAGTAAAAATTTTGTATCGTATATTTAAATATAAAATAATAATGTAGTGTCGGAACTCGACAAAGCCCAGCGCTTTGATTATATACTTGTCTAGATAGAGCAATGCAAACATACGACGCGCTAAAACTGTCTCCAATTACGTGACATGTGTGAGTACCGCACGTACTACTTACTATCTACTTATTGTCGTCAAACTGTCAAGGTGTGCGTGTTGAGAGATGCCTGCTCCAAATTATTAACTTTCCTTTCCTCCATTATTTATTACGACTAAAGTTTAACAAAATAGGTTGAATGAAATAATTATTTTGTAGATTAAAGAAAGAAAGAAGTTACTCTTGCTCAGTCTCTTCTTCTACCTATTCTAGACTACGCTGATGTCTGCTTCCTTGATGCGACTGAGGAACTTCTTGACAAGCTGGAACGTCTGCAGAATTTGTGTATCCGCTTCATTTTTGGCCTTCGAAAGTACGACCACGTGTCGGAATTTCGAAGGCAATTGAAGTGGTTGCCTATTCGGCAGCGTCGGGATTGCCACATTCTTTCTTTTCTCTTCTCTATTCTTCATAATCCCAACTCCCCCTCGTATCTTCGTGAACGCTTTGAGTATCTTGTTCCGAGAGGAAGACCTTGTCGCTCATCATCCTCTCTTCTTCTTCGTTTTCCTCCCCATTCCTCTAGTCGGTACAGTGGATCATTCACTGTTCAAGCTGTGCGCCTTTGGAATTCTCTTCCGCAAACATTAAGGGCTAGCCCCTCGTTGGAGGTCTTCAGGGGAAGAATTAGGGAACATTTCATGTCAACATGACCCATATATATATATATGTATAGGTTTTATTTATTGTATATAGTATTTTTATATGTATTGTGTGCTATGTACGTATTTGTGTAGTTTATTTTTGATCTGATCTGTTTTTTTAACTTAGATTTTTGTTGTGCATTTCTTTCAGTTATCCTCATAAATAAAATTTCTTAGAAATATACATATTTTAGGTTTGCTGTAAGAAAACCCAATTGTGGGTTAAGCTCGCCTTTGTACATCAGCTGTCCAATTTTTTAACTAATTTGTTATTTTTATGTACAATACAGATTATAAGACTAAAAGAAAGAAAATACATTTATTTAGAACAGACTTAAAGACACACAATACTCCAGTTACATGTAATTACATAAAACCAACAAATAAAAAGTATAAAGTCCGATGTAAGGATATAGTAGGAATGTGTGCCTCACGGCTGCACCAAACAGGCCCAATTTAGCAAAAGTCTGAAACCCAAAATATTAGAAAAAACTAAAAAAAAAATATTTAGTGCATGACGTCATGAGTTTAATTTTTTTATAGGTATAGATAAGTTATCATTTACTGATCAAATAAATAATGTAATTTTTAAAATATTAATGTTCTCCTGATCGAAAGATGATGTAATGATATTAGTATTTTGTCTCCCATAGTTTCGCCAAATCTCCCTAGTATACTGATAACACTGGCTAATCGGAATGACATACAAAAAAACGAATTAAAAAAACGTGTTTCTATAATATTTTTTTTTTTTTTTATTATTGATAGGCTCGCGTTTGACCACCATCTCACCTGATGGTAAGCGATGATGTGGCCGACGATGGAGCACACTTGCCTAGAAGTAACCTATTCACTCTTGACTTAAAGACCCCTAGGTTGTAGCTATCAGGGAACACAGACTCGGGCAGGGAATTCCACTCCTTAGCTGTACGCATTATGAATGTGTTCCCAAAACGCTTTGTACGTATGGGTGGGATGTCCACCATGTATGGCACAACGCCGTACGTCTAGTGGTCCGTGGTCATAATAGTGGTTATATAAAAAAACTTACCGATAAAAGTGATCTTAGTGTTATTATATTGTTTTCCCACATAATTAAAGCACAGTCTGACAGCACAAACCGTCATAATTAATTATTTTTCGTGAGCACATTATCCTTAGTTGTTTCAAATGACACTGACGTAAGGGAGAAGTGAGTCTACTAATTTAGTAGACTTTATTTGGGCCGTTTAGTACGGTCAATGTGGCATCTAGACAAGTATAAATAATCAAAGGCCCTGCGCATGTATTGCACAATAATGTATAAATTAACTCATAAATTGGGAAAAGGTGGTCAGGCGCAGGTCAATGATAAATGATATTTATTTTACAAATAGGGTTTTTATAAACACTTTTACATGTGAATTTTTTTTTGTCGATTTGAATTAGATAAAGCCGGTGTTGTTTCATAGCTGACTACCCTGAGAAGAAACACCGAAACAAACTCAGGGACAGGGGTCAAAGTCTCTTTGAAGCGAGCGCTATGAGTGTTTTGGGTGGCATAAGAATTTAAAACCGATTTTCCTTTTTACTCCTTTTTCTGGTCGTTTTCTCTATATCTACAAAACTTAAAATGAACGTAGTCACACTGCAGCATGTTAAATCTTAGAATAAATACCTCTAGATGTAGCCACCTCCTGGCCGCACATGAGACAGCACTATAAAGCTTCAATGTGGCTATTACTTACATAAACTTTTCCTTAAATATGACCACTGAAATATCCTAAACACTTAACTATTGGAGTCTGTTTCTCATACATACAATACACTTAAACTGTTACTTTAATTGGCGAAATTATTCTAAAAACATAAAAACTGACTCGAGTCGACCTCTCAGTGACAATGACAGGCCATTGTCTGGTAAATTTTTCAAAATTCGCCAAGCAAAATACCTGCTCGTCGCTTGAGACAAAGCATGTTTTGTATTATGCTCCTCACTTCCATACTTCCCTACAGTTTCATGGCTACATCTAGAGGTATATAATCTAAGTGTTATATGTGTAAATCTGTAAATGCCTAGTTAAAAAAAAAATACAACCTAAACAAAATCACAAAATAAATTTATTACTTTTCGTTAGAAGTATTCTCCTTTTTTATCGATCAAAATCCTTAATAAATGTATATCAAATATGAGAGAGTAAGATTATTTATTTCTTCAATATAGTTATAACGAATATTTATATTGAAGGATGAAGTAAATTAATTGAAAAAAATAATTCTAATTAGTCCAAAAACCCATTTAATTGGTCTCTGCAAACATTCTGGCTGAATATTTTAAAACTATAACACGACATAGATAATTTCTTGACGTCCGACGCCGTTCTTTTGATATCCGTCATGTTGGCAGCGCTGTTGCTAACGCCATTTTTGTTATACACTCGAAGCTTCATAAGGTGATTTTTTTTTACTCATAGCCGTTTCCCACGAGTGCGAAAGAGAGAATCGAATTAGACTGTAGTATGTAGCTTCGATTAAACCGAATATTTTCTTCAAAGCTTATTTACGACGTTTCTCATTGTCTATGCTGTAGATACGCATCCCGAGCGATACATACGGTGTAAAGCTTTTAGTGACAAATGTATAGTAAAAATGAAGGAAAACGCCGTACTTAAGTGGCAAAAAGTATACAATCCTACCGGTCCGCAACCACGACCTCGCCATGGCCATCGCGCGGTCGCCATAAAAGATTTGATGATAGTTTTCGGCGGCGGAAACGAAGGGATAGTTCATGAACTTCACGTCTTCAACACCACCACAAACCAATGGTTCGTACCTGTCACGAAGGGAGAAGTGCCCCCAGGATGCGCTGCGTACGGCTTCGTGGTCGACGGAACGCGTCTCCTCGTTTTTGGCGGCATGGTGGAGTACGGCAAGTATTCTAACGATCTGTACGAGCTGCAGGCCTCACGCTGGGAATGGAAACGTCTCAAGCCCCTACCACCCAAGCAGGGTCTTCCGCCGTGTCCCCGCCTCGGACACAGCTTTACACTTCTGAATGGAAAGGTCTACTTATTTGGTGGATTGGCCAATGAGAGCGATGACCCCAAGAACAACATCCCAAGGTACCTGAATGATTTGTATACCTTAGAACTGTATCCAAACTCTTCAATGACAGTATGGGACATACCCCTAACTTACGGACAATCACCGCCGCCGAGAGAATCTCACAGTGGTGTCTCCTACACAGACAGAAATAGTGGCAAATCATCTTTGATCATTTACGGAGGTATGAGTGGCTCGCGCCTGGGAGACCTGTGGGTGCTCGACGTGGACAGCATGTCATGGTCACGCCCTGAAGTAGGCGGCCCACCGCCCTTGCCCCGTTCCCTGCACACTGCCACAGTCATTGGCCATCACATGTATGTCTATGGTGGTTGGGTACCACTTGTGCCAGATGAATCTAAACTTGCCACTCATGAAAAGGAATGGAAATGTACTAACACACTTGCCTCACTCAACCTAGAGTCAATGACATGGGACAACATAGCCCTGGACAAGTTTGAAGAATGTGTCCCCCGAGCTCGAGCAGGCCACAGCGCTGTTGCCATTCAAACTAGATTGTATATTTGGTCAGGAAGAGACGGCTATCGGAAAACTTGGAATAATCAGATCTGCTGCAAAGATCTATGGTACCTAGAAGTTGGAGTGCCTCCGCAGGCAAACCGTGTGGCCCTTGTGCGTGCTGGCACCACTTCTCTGGAACTGTGCTGGCCGGCTATGAACACGGTAACAACATTTTTGCTTCAAGTACAGAAATGCGGTAAGGTAACACCAGCTCGCTTCCCAGCTGCCGCCGAACCTTTGATCGCCCCGCCGCCAGCTTCACCAGTAGCCAGTCAGCCGGATGCGAGCAAAGCATTTGGCATCACGTCGCCTGTAGCAAGCGGACTGCCACCAGCTGCCGAGCCTTTGCGTGTGACACCCACAGTCGCATCCCCTGCACCAGCGCCTGTCTCCACACCTCAGAAGATCGTTCCGACCCCCATCAAGGTACCAGCGCAAGCCTCCGTCAAAATCACGCCTAACACCCCTACATTAAAACAAGCAACATACCAGACAAAGACAGTAGTGAAGTCACCAGCGACCGCGACGGCTGGTTCCTCGCAACAGATCAAAGTCGCCGCAGTGACGCCGCACCAGGGGGTCACTAGGATCGTGAGTGGCGTCGGCACGCCGGGCACGGTGCGCGTCTCCACATCTCAATCCAATGCACAGATCGTGTTGAGCTCAGCGACGGCGGGCGGCGGCTCCACACCGCGCTTCGTGCAAGTGAAGACTGGTACCAGTGGCGCCATGCCTGTCAAGATCGGTGCAGGCAACATGCCCGTCAAACTTGCTGGAAATGCCTTAAAACTAGGCACTGCCAACCTCCAGGGCAAGATAACGACTAACAGTGTGCAAAAAGTCACTCAAGTGGGCGGTACTAACATGCCGTTGAAACTGGGCGCAGGTAATGTTAAAATTGGCACAAGTAATGTACTCGTAAAGACAGCTGGTGGTGTCCCCATTCAAGCAGGCGTAGCCAATCTACAGACTAAAGTGGCGGCGGGCGTGCCTGTGAAACTAGGCGCGGGCAACCTGCCCGTCATCGCGAGCAGCGGTGGTGCGATACAGATCGCAGGCAGCGCGCTCGGCGGCCAGCAGGTGAAGACGCCAGTGTACAAGATAGTCACCGCCAAGTCCAGCGACCAGACGGCCACGTCCACCACTAGTGCGGTGGCTGGCGGCGCCACCGTTCTGCGGCAAGCTAGCGGTAACGCTGGCATCCCCGTCATCATCAAGAAGACGCCCGGCTCCAATGCGCAGTCCAGCAATCAGCCGCAGTACGTGACCCTGGTGAAGACATCTACTGGCATGACAGTGGCAACCATGCCCAAGGTGGCAATGATGCAGAACCGACCATCAGCGCCGTCGTCAGGCGCACAAGGGCAGAGCATTGCGCCCGGCGCCACCATAGTGAAGCTTGTTTCGAATACAGTGGGCGGCAACAAGATCATCACGCTGCCCTCCAACATGCTACAGCTGGGTAAGTCGGGCGTGGGTGGTAAGCAGACCATCGTGATCACCAAGTCGTCGAGCCAGGCGGCGCAGTCTAACCAGCAGCAGTGAGCGCGAGCGGCGCTCCGCTGAATTGACGAGTATTCTCAGAGTGCCCTTAGCTAGCCGTGAGCAGAGTGAGGAGCGAGCGGAGTGGTGCGGCCGCGGGGCGCCGGCACTGCCAGTGTGTGACTGATGAGTATGCGAGGTGTCTCTAGGTGGTACATTTCAATTTTAAAAACACTGAGTGAGTTTCTTGGACTACAGTATATTCTAAATCATATTGAATATAGTATATATGAGTCTTTTATATGTTAAATGGGTCTGTGTAGAAAATGTCCTCATAGAGTTTTTACTAAAAATATTTTATTTACTCTTATAAATTAATAATAATATTAATGTATGTGACTATGCACCAATTCCTAGATTAATTCAGATCTGTGCCCACACAGTAGACTATGGACGAAGTACCTTGAGTTCTGTCAGGCCCTGATGCTGGAATAGGAATTTACACTTAAGTGCCTGTTGTGCAGTTTTTGTGCTTAGATGTTGTACCGGACATGGTGTTTGTGAAGTAGTTATTTTATGGAGACCAATGTCACATTAATAATATACAGAATAATTCACGTTATATTGTAAGACTTAAGTTTAAATACTTGTATTAGATTATTTTTGTATGTTATTGGATTTTGTTATACATCTATGGTTATTCAAATTATTTTCCAAAATACATACTGGGTTTGATGTGTTAAATAATTATCCAGTACATTAATTTATCTGAGATCTACATGATATAATAAATTGGACATGGCAAGTACAAGACATTAAATTTTGGTTTAATGACAAACTGTCTTCCGCTTTATTAAGTTTCCAAAGAATCCTCCCTCACTTTATAAATGATTTTGGACACATTGTGTGTATGTAGCGTGCTAGAAGATATATAGATTTATATTATATCATTATTCCCCTGATTTTAATGGCTGCAAAACTTAAATTGCATATTGTTCACAAAGTGAATGGTTATTTCGTTGCGGCCATTAGGAACATGGCGACTTGTTTCTTAGTTTTAGTTAAATCACAACATAGTATGCACTATTTAAGTTTTTTATATGACCAGCTGTTGATTTTGATGGCAGTTTTGTTGAGATGAAGTTTAGGATCAATGGTGTATCTCTAACTACGTTCAGTTCGCAAGAGACGAGGCTATTTTCAGTATTTGAGACGCCCCATTGAGCTGACGTGACAGACATGAACTCAATGCCGGTCCGACGGAGACATGCGGGATACGTGCCTGGAAGTAGAGGGGAATTCTCAACATCGTGTTCACGACTAGGCACCTCCATTTAAACTATGACAATTTCATTGATAATGCTATCAATAACTGTTCCGAAAATAATATAATAATTAATAAAAATGCAGAATGTTGTTTTTTGGCGCGAATTCGTTCTTAATCAAAGGTATTGGCGTCTACTCGAGTCGTGTCAAGTGCATGAATGTAATAATTTTTTAAATTGTGTTAAATATTTATAATTTAACTGTTGATCTCGTGGTAAGAATGATGTTCTGCGTTTTTATATTTTTAGTGTAAGTGTCCTAGGTGTACGTACGTAGAATAATCATAAAATAATAAGGTAAGCGAGGTATGGAATGTAAATATCATTAAGTAGATAAATTTAATGTTATAGTTTGTTCATATTATGTTCATTTGCTTGAATAAACGATTTGGATAAGCGCAACTTTCATTTCCAAACCACCTGACGATAACGTCGTTGCGTAATTACAATACCAATTACAAATACATTATCATCTTTTGTTAAGTCATGGGAAGCGGAGTAGGTCAAACAAAATAAGAAATCTCAGAAATAGACAATTATTCATTTCTAGGAATTGAACCTAGAACCTCGCTTATACTGATGCAATTGACACGTGTCCTGGTTGATTGACATTATTCTAATGCAACTTATAGTTGTGGCACTTTACATCATAATATTACTCCACGTCGAATGTGCAATATAATTTATTTCACTATAAAAATAATTATCTTCTTGATTCTGTTAATCACAAAAACAAATTGGGTAATAGTAGTTAGGGTAGTTTTGTTTAGCGCCATCTATGCGAAGTGGTTTGTGCTAAAACAACCTAAGTTCAGTCATTCATCTTTTAGTGTGGTACGTGAGACCTAGGTGTCGCTGCATGTCATGAAATGAGCAAATTTACTAATTATTGTATACTGTATTTAATTAAACTGGACTATTTTTTTATTTATTTCCAATTTACATCTATCGTTACAGGGTACTAACCTAGTGCTGTAGTGTACTTAATTTATTCTTAATTATACTTTGTAACTAATTATAAGTAAGCTATTCTTTGTAAAATAAATAAATAGAGCATTAACATTGTTAATTTCATTTTACCAATATTCTTTTCCTTTCACTTCTGCTGCCCTAATAATGATAAAAGATGTCGCTACTAGTAACTCAGAATATGCAAGATGTTTTAAGTAAATTTTTTTGATCACCCAAAAAAGAACCACTTTTTTACATTAGATTCATAATCATGGAAATGGCTGATACAAGGACCAATGGATAACCTACACACGCAGGTACTACCTCCCTAGTTTCCATTCACTATTATGTTAGTAGGTACTACCATCATTATGCAAAGACACGTTGCGTTGCAAACAATTCTAATAGAAAATTGCATACAATTAGGTAGGCATTTTTGTTTAAACGTTCTCGTGGTCCAAGTTGGAATCTATTGTTTGGTTGGATTCCCAAATATGTAGGTATATAAAAAAAACAGTAAATAGTGCAAAACAACTATAATTATGGAAGTTGGTGTTTCTGTAATAGCATATAAATAATACTAAATTTAGATAAGTTTTTAAAATGGTCATATTTAGTGTTAATTTATTATTTTGTATTTAAGCACTCTTTAGCCTGAAGCACAGGTTCACCCTAGTTCAGGCAAATAAGCAACTGTGTTCTTTTCAAAATTTAATATACTTACTTTATTTTAAATGTGTGCTATGTTATAAATAAACGATTTATTATTATTATATACTTAATAATAAACCTTAATAATGAGCCTTTTAATGTTCCCACTGCTGGGACTCAGGCCTCCTCTCTAGAAGATGGAATGAGCCGTAATCCACCACGCGGGCCCAGTGCGGGTTGGTGAATGTCACATGTCGTCGAATCTTTGGTTCTAGGACATGCCGGTTTTCTCACTATATTTTCCTTCACCGTTTTTAGAGCAGTGGTGATGAAATAAATTACCTACACGAAGTAATCGTCTAGCGGGGTTTGAACCCACGACCTACAACTCGTAAGTCGGGGCCTTTACCACTCGCACTCGGCCATCCACTGCTCACCACTATTCACCGATTTCTTGGTCAATTGTAGACCGATGTTGAAAAATTTTTTTTTGATCGAAAGGTTATGCTTTCATGTTGGTCCAAAATATTTTTATGATCTGATGATGAACTTCGAAGATATGGAACGGAACTTCTCATAGGATGACCGTAGAATTGTCGTTACAAGTTAAACTGCTTTGTTTATACGTGTACCTACTCGTTGTCTGACTGAAGGAAGAGGGGGAGGGAATATATATATCGAACTGATCTGATGATGAAGCCGGAAGGTAGGACTCGGCTTGGCTTATTGGAATTGTTAGGCAAAGTTTTAATGATTAAATTTTATAGGTACCTTACTGTATGTAACTTGCACACTATCCTAGTCCTTTTGACGTGCGTAATTAGAGACACAATAGTAAGACAATGGCTTGCGGGCGCCGGCTACCGCCTGAGCGTTAATGAATTAAGTTTAGCTGAAGGGTACCTACTTTTTAGTTGTGGTAACACAACTCTAAACAGTGTAAAATAAAAACTTTTTACAAAAACAATACAACAAACTTCAATGTAAAAAAAAAACACTAAAACGTGTAAAATAACTTTAACTTCGGAAGTCGGTGTTAAATATTGAACTGACAACAGTTGGTAGTCACTGACTATTCCGACTCGGCCATCACTGCTCTCAATAATATAGTAACTATTATTGAGAGCAGTGGATGATTCCAATAAGCCAAGCCGAGTCCTACCTTCCGGCCTCATCATCAGATCAGTTCGATATATTCCCTCCCCCTCTTCCTTCAGTCAGACAACTACACGTATAAACAAAGCAATTTAACTTGTAACGACAGTTCTACGGTCATCCTATGAGGAGTTCCGTTCCATATCTTCGAAGTTCTTCATCAGATCATAAAAATATTTTGGGACCAACTTGGAAGCATAACCTTTCGATCAAAAAAAAAAAATTTCAACATCGGTCTACAATTGAACGGTGAACATACGAGTACATAAAAAAAATACATACCTACAGTCGAACATAAAACCTCCTTCTTTTTGAAGTCAGTTAAAAATACGTTAGGTAGTTAACTAGTAGGGTTGCCACTTGTCTATCTATCTATTGTGGTCTGGTTTCCGCACTAAGTCCCTGGCGGACCATTGTGCGTGAGCCATGGCGGCCTTCACTCCAAGCAGCCCACCTCACTCCAGAAACAGATAAGTCTTTTCAGTTTAGGGGGTTGCAGGACTTGCTCCCAGCCCGGTGATTGGCCGCCGCACATACGTAGCCCAGTGCGGCGTAGCACGGCATTCTGCAGCCTTGTGACCGGGCTGGACTTGGACTTCGGCCCTCGCTTGTGATGGCTTTGGCCGTCGACACGGGGCAGCTCACCGTCACAGTACTACCGATAGGAGGCAAAATAATTTTTTTTTTTCATTATTTAAAACTTTTTGAGTGTTTCGATAGGATGACCGTGCAGTAAGCCACGGTCATCCTATCGAAACACGCAAAAAGTTTTTACAGAAAAGTTTCCACCTGCTTTCCATTGCATTAATTATATTACTTATTATCTTAATTAAATAAATATTTAGGTATTTATGAGATAAGTTCGTCGAAATATTTTCATTGGTACACACAGGTGCAAAAAAAACGCGGGTGCTGCATGGGATACGAAAGACGACTGTCTACCCAACCAATCACAAACAGTCCACTAAGTGCGTTCTACAAAAGACAACCCACCGTTGTGAGCGTTATCACATGTTTCACATTAACTACATGTTTCTTACCACGGTCTTGAACTTTATAATCATAATTTGTTAATTATTTACAGGTTTCGACAAATTCAAATCTATGTTTTACAAAAAACTTCAGACCTCTGCGATGCTTTTTCAGCGAGATATCAACGATAATATGTTTGTCACCGTTTCAATGGCGCGGGGGGTTTTTGCTTTGTAGCTCCTAAAATATAAACCTAGGATTCTTTTCTATATTTTTACAATTTTTTTTACAAATTCTGTCTATTATTTACCTAAATTTCAGGTCTCTGCAACGCTTAGTTTTAAACATAGATATGTTTTAAAGATCTCCGTGGCCGCGTGGTTCTCCGCGTTTTCACATGCAAACCCGTGTTACTTCTTAACCATAAACTTTGACGAATTTATGGGTTTCGGGAATGAAGTTTTACAAATTTTCACATAATCTTGTCATCGTTTTATTTTTATTATCGTCATCGCCGCGCGTTGAGACGCTCACAACTAATTAACTACCTATCTATGACAGCCATGGCTAAAGAAGCCTTGCTCGTGGGTTGCAAGTTCCCAGGTCTCAACCACACATTACTTGTGTACTTACTAATTGAAGTACTGGGAAATGCAATCAATTTTCTAGCTAAGCGGGTAGCTATTGCAGTCTGAGGTAGGTAGCTATGTCACTAACTCAATTATATCTAATAAATGGAGTCGCTTCATTGAAGACATTCAGGTAAGCTGTTTGTAGGGCTGAAAGTTGTAGTGGGAATTGAAATCGACTCCTCCTTAACACACAACGTCGTTTTTATATTATTTAATTTAACTTATTTTACATATATGTAATAGTAAATTATGTGACTAGGGTATAAAGCAGTGTCTTTAAGTCGCGGGCGGCATGTTGAATTCCGAACGAAACGAAGGTCGCTAAGTTTTAATCCCGAACGACAGGGAGGGATTTATATAATTAATTCCCGAGCATTGCGAGGGAGTTAATGTAGAAACCTGAATGAATTGAGAAATCGTTCTTTCATTACTTTTTAACTACATTTTATTCTTATTTTTTTGTTAATGGCCAGTTAAATTTTTTAAGAAACTTGTTTGATGCATGTACATTCTAATTTACTTAAATGTGTTTTTTTTTAATACTTAATTGTTTTTGACGTTTCAAATTTAAATTTAATTATTCCCTAGGGATCGCCCATACTACTTTATCTCCATATGGACAGAATAACTTGCTTTAAGTGATGGTTGTATGACATAAAAAAGGGCATTAACGAGCAGGTGGTATATAAAAAAAAACTATTTGGTCTGTCAGGTCCTATATATTATCAAATATTATAAGGTAACTACTATTTTGCGCGCGGGAATCCGATGAATTTGAGACCGGTCGTTATGGCAACACTTGGGAGGCCTATGTCCAACAGTGGACGTCTTTCGGCTGAAATGATGATATGGAGAGGACACAGATGCCACATCACCTATTACCTAATTGTTATTTATTTGTAAACTATATTTAATTCTGCAAGTTGTGCAAACATTGTGTTGCCTACCTTCTATATAGTACCAAGTTCTCTGTAGGTAGTCCAGATTCGATCCTATCAATAAAATATCTAGTGTTTTGAACTTGTGATAAAGTTTAGCAGGAAGGTAACTGGATCGAGGACATATTATAGTGGACCAAGGGCGGATCCAGCTTTGGCGCCAGGGGGGGGGTCACGTCACGTAATAGTCAAGTCATAAGAAGTTATGATTTAATTTTGATAATAATAGATACGGGTAAAAATACATACATCAATAAAATACCTACTATTTTATCGATGTATGTACTGTGCTTAAAAATGCCTACATTTAAATAACAAAATCAATTTTTCTTTTACGTCTCCCGAAACGCGTTATCACTCCATCTACTTCAATGGTAACGAGAAAAGCAAGTGGCGAACTCAAAAAAATGGACTGCCACAAGGTAGTATTCTAGCCCCCTTGCTGTTTAACCAACCGGTGAGCCCTAACACAACCCGCTCTCTGTATGCAGACGAACTAGCATTAACTTGCCAAGCCACTGATTTTGAGGAGATTGAGGCCAACCTTACCACAGAGTCTCTCAGATCTTAGCCAGTATTATACTGCTAATGCATTTAAAGCAAATCCCTCAAAAATGTGCGTCTTTCACCTTTTTAACAGACAAGCGGGTTGAATGCTCAATATCTCATGGCAGGAGGTACCAATCATTCATAACCCCATCCAAGATATCTCTTCATCACTCTGGATAGGTCTCTCAACTACAGAAAGAATTGCGAGAACGTTAAGCGGAAGGTGCATACGAGAAACAACCTACTACGTCGACTAACATCCACTGGATGGGGGGAGTCTCCTCAAGTTCTGCGAACAGCTGGAATGGCGCTCCGCTTCTCCGCTGGTGAATATGCCTGTCCAGTATGGAGCCGCTGCGCCCACTCTAACATAGTGGATACAGCACTTAATGAGACGTGCCAAATTGCCACTGGTTGCCTTATGCCGACTCCGGTATGAATGCTGTATCCACTAATCGGCATTGCACTCCTAGAAATTCGCAGGACCGTGGCTAGCCACATAGAAAGAACGAAACAATAAAACGACCCTCGCCATTCTATGCACTATTACAGCTCGGTGCCCCTAAGACTTAAAAGTCGTAAAAGTTTTGTTGTAAGCGTGAGCCCATCTCATAGTAAAACCATATGGCTTTACTTTGAGATGGGAGTGATGCTCTCTCCTGGACACGAGTTGCCATGGCCAATCTGGAAAACTCTAAACAGACTCCGCATGCAGGTTGAGCGCAGCAAAGACAATCTCCACTAATGGGGGTTCCTTAACGGTTCCGACCTGCAGTATTTGTGCAGTGTCTCTCCACAGACCATGTCCCACCTTCCATCCTGCATGACGTGCCCTGTTACCTGTTCATGTAGGGATCTTATGACAGTATCAGTGGACGACATTGCCGTGGCCGAATACTGGGCCAGGCAAGGAATTTTATTAGTTTTACCATCGACACCCTAAGAACGTACGACACTACGTTTTTATGGACATGAAGAAGTGCCAGTCCGGTTAGACATACGAACATTGAAGATTCTAGTCATAATTTGATTTTTCGTAACGAGAGAGATCTTCCCGCTGTCGCTACACTAACATGTAGTGTAGCCATAATACATAAAAAAAATCTTATATTAGGATACGTCTCAAAATCACAATTTAAAATAAGGTCAGAAAACGTCCGTAGATAAAATATTTTTATTAAATCTTTTCAAAGAACTCTCCACTAGCCTTTATACAAAGTTTCATGCGTCTGAAACAATTTTCGAAACATTTTTTCCAGTCCGCTGCAGATACCTCTTACACGGCCTTCTTGAACGCTGCTAGCGCGTCTTCCGGCGATGAAAACTATATCCCTTTTGGCAGATTTTTTATTTTAGGGAATAAAAAGAAGTCACACGGTGCTAGATCAGGACTGTAAGGAGGGTGCCCCAAGACTCTGACCGGCGCGGTGTCCAGGAAGTCCCTCGTTTTGAGTGCTAAGTGCGCGTGCGCGTTGTCATGGTGAAGCAGTACCCTGCGGAGCCCGGTATTCGGTCGCTTGTTGCTCATTGCAGACCAAACTTCTGGCAGGCATTTTGTGGTATACCATTCGGCGTAGATGCCGCTTTGGTCTCGTAATGGAATTGAAATCAGATACCCCGTCAAAGTGAAGAAACTAGTGATCAAAATTTTCCCTGCGCTGCTTCTGTTTCGTTTTGAAACAGCCAAACTGTCTACTGACGCTTTGTTTCTGGATCGTATTGATAAATACAGGATTCGTCACCTGTCACAATGTCGTAAACGCGCCGAGACGAGCCGTTTCAAATTTTTGAATCATATCACGGCACCACTCCACACGGGCTTGCTTCTGAGCTTCGGTGAGGTTGTGCGACACCCAGCGGCAAACTATCCTCCTCACACGAAGGTGCTCGTGTAGAATCTTGTGAACGCTTCCCGAACCAATCTGCAGTGTATGCTGAATCTCTTCGTATATAATCCGTCTGTTTTCTTGAATTAATTTTTTTACTGCCAGCACACTTTCTTCCGTGACAGCTGTCGTAGGACGACCACTTCTTTGTTCATCCCCCAAAGTAAGGCGACCGCGCTTGAACTCGCTATACCAGCGGTAGATTGTTGCTTTTGAAGGTCTTTCATCCATAAAAGCAATTTGAAGTCGATCAAATGACTCATCAGGTTTTAGGCCATAATTAAAATCATAGAAAATCATCACACGAAAATGACTTCCATAGGTGTACTTTTTATATTTTTAACCGACTTCAAAAAAAAGGAGGAGGTTATCAATTCGGTTGTATTTTTTTTTTTTTATCATTTTTTTTTTTTTATGTTTGTTACCTCAGAACTCCGTCGTTTATGGACCGATTTGAAAAATTTTTTTTTTCCCTTTATAGGATATGCTTCCAGATTGGTCCCATTTTTTTCAAAATCCAGTTCTGATGATTTTTTTTTTTTTTTTTTTTCGGTGGGAAAATCATCTTATGACATCCCCCGCTCTTGGGCGAGGCGGGAGATAGTGTCAGACTTTTACTGACTAAAAACCCACTCCTGTTCCTTCGTTGCCTTTCGTACCAGGGCCGAGTCTTCCTTTCAGAATCAGACCCTTGGCCCCGGTAGGCTTCGACCCTGCTGGGCCCCTACAGTTGCTGACAACTCCTTGAGGCGCGCGTGGAACAACACGCGCCGTCGACGACCTGGGCTCGGTCCAGACGGTTACCGGACGGTCGGACGGCGAGCCACCCATTGCTCGCCGTCCGCAAGCCCGCGCCTACGGTGGCCGGAAATCGGGATCGGAATCCCGGCGGCGGTTGGGGCGTGAGGACCGTTGCCTCACGCGATCGGCCGCCTCCTTCGCTAGCATTACTGCTTCGCAGAAGGAGGCGACCGCCTGCCACTCCTCCTCGCTCCGGACCATGGCCTGTACCAAGGCCCGGCGCGAGAGATCGCCGCTGCCGATCGCCCCCACGAGGACACGGCGTTGCTCTGCCCAAGCGGGGCACACCTCAACCGTGTGCTCCACCGTGTCCTCCGGGCGGTCCACACAGTGGCGACACCCGGGCGTCGCTTCCGCACGAATTCGGTGCAGGAACTTCCCGAACTTACCGTGTCCGGTGAGGACCTGCGTCATACGGAAGGCAATGACGCCGTGTTGCCTTTCCAGCCACTCCTCAAAGAGGGGACTTACCGCCATAATTACGGCGTGCCCAGCACTGGGTTGCGATAGTCGCTGTCGCCATTCCGCCATGAGATCCCGCCGGAACTCTTTCCGCCATGCCGCGACTTGTCGCGGCAGCGGAGTTTCGCCCCGGCGTTGCAACTCCACGCGCAGATCGTGCATGCGTGCAAGGCCTGTTGCCTCCAGATCCCATGGTGGCTGGCCAGCAAGGAGGCTCGCCGCTTCGCGGGAAACCGTGCGGTATCCCCGCACCATCCGAATGGCCATGACCCTCTGGCACGCGTTCAGCTGGGCCGCCGGTCGCTTTCGCAGTGACGGCGCCCACACCGGCGCCCCATAAAGGGCCATGGACCGGACGATACCTGCGTAGAGCCTCCGGCAGGAGGCGTCTGGACCCCCGAGGTTGGGCAGGAGCCGCTTGAGGGCAGCCCCAGTCCGATTCAGTTTGGGAGCCAGACGTCGGAAGTGCTCCTCGAAATTCCACCGGCTGTCGAGGACGAGTCCCAGGTACTTCATCGTCGACCCGACGCCGATGTGAACTCCTCCTACCGTTAATTGGGAACGCCGAGGCGGCGCGCTCCGAGGGCCGTGAAAACACATGGCCTCGGACTTATGAAGCGCCACCTCGAGTCCCAAATGCTGGATCCTATCAACGACTATCGCAACCCCGCGTGTCGCTAATTCGACCGCCGCCTGGTACGACTCTCCCTGCGCCAGAGTTCTGATGATGGAATCCATGAGGAATCGAGGGAACTCCTCAAAAATTATAGGCAACCCTATGGTAATTTTAGTATTTTCATCAAGAACTTAAGCATTTACAGTCAAAAAGTAACATTTGATGAAATGGAACTGATGAAGAAGACCAGAAATGGTCAACGGAACTTCATACTCAAATAGATATCACAATGAAGATATAGTTAAGCGACTATGACAATACAAATAAATGAATGATTCTGAATAGTTACGTTGAAAATGGTATCATCGAAGTGATCTGATGATGATGATGGAGCCGGAAGGTAGGCACTGGAAATCCGTAATTAATCAATGTAACCTAGCCGTGTTTGGACTTATTAGAATTGTCATGAGATGCACTTTGGCTATAAGGTACTATGGAACTGATCTGATGATGGAGCCGGAAGGTAGGCACAGGAACTCCGTAATTAATCAATGTATCCTAGCCGTGTTTGGGCTTATTAGAATTGTCGTGAGATGCTCTTTGGCTATAAGGTACTATCGAACTGATCTGATGCTGGAGCCGGAAGGAGGAAGGTAGACACAGGAACTTTATAATAAAACAATGTAACCTAGCAGTATTTGGGTTAATTGGCATTGTCATGAGAAATAGGCACTCTGTTTATAAGTGTATCGCAACTAAAAAGTGTGAAATAAAAACTTTTTAGAAAAAAAAAATAACCGACTTCACTAAAAAAAAAAACACTAAAAGGATCAAAATAACTTTAATTTCGGAAGTCGGTGTTAAATAAGAAACAAACAATACCGAGAAACACCGACATCCGAAATTAAAGTTATTTTGATCCTTTTAGTGTTTTTTTTTTTAGTGATGTCGGTTATTTTTTTTTTCTAATAAGTTTTTATTATATATTAAAAAGCGTACATTATGAAGGACCAAAATTCACGTAAAATAGCAGATTTTCAGAGGTCTTTAGTAGATTAGTTTTACACAAGTTTGTTTTGATTTTTATAGAAGCCTAGATAAAATCCACAAGATATCTGTGTATCCAAAATATCTGAAGAAAGAAAATGTACCTCGGGTTGGCCGATATTGAAAGTGCATACATAAAATCTATATTGTGAAAAAAAATAACATAAAAACATTATGTTTAACAATTTTAGTCAGTGGTCCACCTAGGTCCTGGACCCAGCCCAGGGGGGGGTCATGACCCCCATGACCCCCCCCCTGGATCCGCCCTTGTAGTGGACATGTGGCGCTGCTCGCGCTTCCAGTTTAAAGTTGAGATTGTTGCAGAGATATCTTTGAAGGGAGGCCGTTTAAAAATGCAGGAAGTTGGCGCTTCACGTCATAAGATAGATTATAGATAAGTTCGTTCGAAATTATTAAGATATAGTTTGTGTGGTTTATTCTGGTTTGCTACTCTTGTTATGTGGCTGATCCGGTACTGACCGTGGCCCTAGAGAACGCAAAGAGCAAATTAAAGAACGTAGGTGGGTTTTAGTCAATAAAAGTTTGACACGCCGTCTCGCTCTACCCTAGAGCGCGAAAAGTAATTTGATGATTTATGATCATGTCCGTCCGTATCAAACAAACCGGGCAAGTGCGAGTTGGACTCGCGCACTTAGGGTTCCGTACAAACTTACCTATGAAAACAGTTTAATTCCCGAATTGAGTTAGAGGTACGGAAACCTAAAAAAAATTTATTTCAAAATTAAAGACTACGTTGTAGACAAACTTGTTCGGTAATGACTCATTCTGAACATATGGCATCCCTGGTATCCTGGTGTCTCATTGCATTATCTGCATTATTATGTAAACGTCTATTATCTCTCCATCTTTGTTTTATTATAATATTCCTTGCATTATTTTTGCAACGTTGTCACATCAAATTATACCTACAATAACTTGAATAACTAATAGTAAAGTTGACTGAAAACCATAAGATGTATATATATTTTTTTTAATTGATATAAACCAGTGCTTGACTGCGATCCCACCTGATGGTAAGCAGTGATGCAATATGTATGAAAAATATCAGTAGGAAACATGTATATCGTCCCATAACTTTTGAACCCGTGCTTTACATGACTTTAAATCTCGTTATTTTAAAAATGCAATTAAAAAGCTATCATATGACATAGATGTTCATTCTAGGTATTGCTTGGGGAAGAGCTCTATACTAAATTGGGCATTATTATTTCAAATTACATGTTATTCCAAACTGTTTCTCACAACGTTTAGCTAGGTTTAGCATGGCGAGAGTTATCAACTCGTCGCAGTATCGAGCAGCACAACAGAACACAATGCGATGACGTCACACGTCAGCTGCTGCCCTCCATACTGCATTACACGCGGCGCCACCACTACTATTGTGTGCCATATAACGCGTATTGTGGATGAGTACAATTTCCGATGAGACTTGTGCCGCGGAAGATAGGTTTTTATTAACACAACAAATGTTGGCTGTTTCCGGAACGGAACGACGATTCTTATTACCTGGACTACAATTTTTTTAGAGGTCTTTTGACCGTCCATTAAACAATACCTAAGTAATACTATCGTACCCAAACAGGATTTAAAAAAAATGCAACTATTAAAAGCTTAAAGACCAGTACAACCCATTAGTAATCCAATTTTCAGTCTTTGCTAGAATCTCACTGTTGTTTGTTACTTTATCATGCACGAACGTCTGAACGAATTTCGATAAAACATGGTATACGGGTAGATGGATATGGCCTGGATACTTTTTATTAGAGTATGTTCCTCGCTGGCAGTAGCCAGTAGTTGATACTTCTCAGTAATTGATTCGCAACTTTTTATCGAGTCAATAAGTACTGTGATAACTGATAACTTTATGACACCTTTCTGAAAAATCACCTTTTTAGATAGTCTAGTGCCACTTTTGTTTTAAGAGTGCGACTTCTACCAACGGGCCCTGGGTTCGCGTGGTAGACTATGCACACGGTCTCCAGGGAGTAAGGTACCTATATGCTGATTTTGTTATCTATGTTATACTAACTTGTTACGTAAGACGCAGTCTAGATAGTTCTTACGTAAGATCACAAAAATACGCAAAGTTAAGATTTAAAAAGTGCGGGCAACCGCGCGAGTGCCGATGTGCGCTCGGATGCGTATATGTAAACTATTTCCATGGCAACGTACCCACGCCACGAATGTTTAACGTTGCTAAGAATTGTTAGTTACTTTTAAAAATAAACATCAAAACCTAACCAAACGAATATTCATTTTTTCCTTTAGATTCTTACGTAATAAATATTAAACTGGGGGAAGGGTCGGCCTAACCTTTTTTTTTCTTTTAACCCGGCGTCATGGGGGCTGGGTCAAAATTACCCGCGCTTTTGTAGTTCACTTATAATTTTAAAACGACGCACGCGACGTTGCCGCTCTTCTCAGTAGCTGGAGTCATTGAGTCCCTCTACACGTTTTTGCCGCGAAATCAGTCTGGCGGGGACCGCGTTGGGAGTTACAAGTGTTGTTTTGGAAAAAAGGTAAATATGACCCATGCCTGTATTCGGTGTTATGATTTTATGCCATTTTTATCAATCAATGTTTGAATGATTTATTATTGTTTACGATGCTTTTTATTTGTGTTACTACATTGTTTTGTGGTTTTGACGTTTTTTTATTTTTTCGGTAGGTAGTACGAGTAATAATGGACCGCGAAGAACTGGAAAGATGTCGTATTATGGCGATGCTTGAAGAATCGGACTCGGATGTTATGCCGTCTGATCAGGAGTCTGGAGAGGATGAGGACCATGTGAGCGAGTGTAGTGATGCTACCAATACGGAGCAAGAGATTTCAGATGAGGACGAGGTTCCATTGGCGACAATTAGACGTAGGGTACAGTCTGATGCAAATCTGCAGCAGGAGGAATATGCATCAACAAGTTCGTCGACTCGTGATTGTGAGTACACACGGCAATATTTTGGTAAAGATGGTACGGCTTGGTTTCGAAAACCTCTTCGACAGAATGTTCGAACAAGAGCTGAAAATATAATCGACCAGTTGCCGGGGGTAGCTCCGGAAGCTAAGGCTGCTTTGTCGGAATTTGCCAGCTGGAACCTATTTTTTACTGACGAAATGTTGCAACTTATTCTAATATATACAAATGAACGCATTCGTCCTAAAATTGCATTGTGTAATAACGTATCAAAATACACACATCTAAAAGAATGTACTATGGCGGAGTTGAAAGCTTTGTTCGGCCTTCTTTATCTTGCTGGCTTAAACCGCTCTGGTAGACAAAACTTGAGCGACTTGTGGTCTACTGATGGCACTGGAGTAGAAATTTATAGATTAGTGATGTCTAAGCAGCGTTTTTATTTTCTACAAAGCTGCTTGACGTTTGACAATCTTTCTACTCGTGAC
This sequence comes from Mythimna impura, assembly GCA_905147345.3. Classification (NCBI taxonomy): domain Eukaryota; kingdom Metazoa; phylum Arthropoda; class Insecta; order Lepidoptera; family Noctuidae; genus Mythimna; species Mythimna impura. Next base: position 34,702,907 of record LR990341.1, read on the forward strand.
GAACGGAAAGAATTTGATAACTTAGCACCAATTAGAGAACTGTTTGAAGCCTTTGTTGAAAACTGCAAGAAGTCTTACGTTCCAAGTGACTGTCTAACAATTGACGAAATGCTGATAGCTTTCCGAGGTCGCTGTAAATTTCGCCAATATATACCATCGAAGCCTGCCAAATATGGATTAAAAATAATTGCTTTAGTAGATGCTCGAAACTTTTACATCAAAAACCTAGAAATATATCCTGGAAAGCAGCCCGATGGTCCTTATTCTTCAAGTAACAAGCCATTTGACATAGTAGATCGAATCGTGCAGCCCATTTCCAAGACAAATCGTAACGTGACTTTTGATAATTGGTTTACCAGTTATGAACTTGTTGAGCATTTACTTAGTAAACATAAATTGACGTCCGTTGGTACCCTGCGTAAGAACAAGAAGCAAATTCCACCTGAATTTACAAAATCGCGTAAAGGTGTTTTTACTTCCCAATTTGCCTTCCAAAAAGATATAACTCTTGTTTCTCATACACCTAAAAAGAACAAGATTGTATTGCTGATGTCAAGCCTTCACCATGATGACACTATTGATAGTTCAACTGGCGAAAAGAAGAAACCAGAGATCAACACCTATTACAACATAACAAAATGTGGAGTTGACGTTGCTGATGAGTTGTGCGCTTCTTATGACGTATGTCGTAACTCAAAGAAGTGGCCGCTGACAATTTTTTATGCCATGTTGAACATGGCGGCAATTAACGGACTTATAATACATCGCATAAATAATGATTCAAACCTAAAGCGACGCCGTTATTTGAAAAATCTAGGCCTTGCTCTTGTTAGTGAGCACTTGGAAGTCCGCCGGAATGTTCTAAGTTTGCCACGAGAACTTCGCAAAAAAATTGGCCAATATTCTGGCAAACCTATAGAGGAGCCCCCAGCAAAAAAAACAAATACTCGTAAGAGGTGTCAGGTGTGTCCTGCAAGCAAAGATCGCAAAACTACACACGTATGTGAAGGATGCAACAAGCATATTTGTCCTCAACATATCGTGCCTTTCTGCGCCAATTGTATTAATAATGATGAGTCTGATTAGCTTTTTTCATTATTTTATATAAGAACATTTTATAAAAGTGCCATTAGAAAACCAAAGACTGGTTAATATTCTATTTATGTTAAGTTTTGCTAAAGGAAGCCAAATTTGTTGATTTTTTAGTGCATAGTTTTCAAAACGTTGTTCTTATTAATAAAATTTTCTATTTTCATTATGTTTATAGTTTTTTATTACCCTTATAACATTCAATTATTGTGGGCAACAAAAAAAAATAATTTTCTCAAATACATACAGAAATATTCACATTCCTTATCCGGGTAATGATGACCCAGCCCCCACGTCCGTGTAACAATTTTCCACCCCCATGACGCCGGGTTAAGGGGAGAAGGGGTCATAGATTTTGACCCCTTCTCCTTTGTGAAAATCGTCTTACATAATAAATAAATGAATAGCCCCTAAGTAACATTCAGCACGCCTTTGGAATCGAACCGGTACGAATTTACGAAGCACCACATGGTCAGCAGTCATGCTTACAACTGCTACACCATTAGCTGGCTTTTTTATTTCACAAATGGATCCTAATCAAAATAATGTTAATAATTAATAGGCTTACTTAACTGAGGACAGCATGATGACTCTAGTGGTCAAGATTTAAACCCAGTTTTCTGGGTTAGCTATAAGTATTATTTCTAAGGTTTTCCTTACACGATTTTCTACGTGGGCGATTCGATACGATTCGGTTCACACGAATTCATCATGACGCAGTGGCTTTGTATAACCGTAATTTATTTAAAACAAGTCACCACATCGCAAGAGTTCGCGTGAAAATTTCAAACCAGCTGATCGAGTCCGCTTCGCTTCGCTCGTTGGCGCACCGCACCCACGTGCGGTTGGTCACGCAGGCCACCGCAACAAAGTATCAATTGTTTGTTCCTATTGCGCCGCATCGCTTCGCGTTCGCACTTCCAAAACCAGGCGCCAGGCAACTACCACTGACTACCATGTAGTTGTCTGAAATTTTTGCTGAACTGGACCTATTAGGCGCAGCCGTGAGACACACATTGCGTCAGTGTTTTTTTTTCTTAGTTGTCATAAGTTTTGTGTTTACAGTGTGGGTATCCACGTGTGCCAAATAAAATATGTTTCTTTCTTTCACTTGCTTTGTATCGTCCACGTAGGACAACGCGTTACAAATGACAATAGGGAATATCAAATTTGTAGAAAAGCAAACGAGATACCTAAGTATCTATAACAATTTAAAGCAAACATATCTCTCTTTCACAAATACACAATTTTCTATGGCGGCCGTATGGGTACAATAGTCTGCCGTCAAAGTCCATGTCAGACTTCTCTTTCTAATTAACAGCTTTAAAATTTTATAACTTCGTTGTAGATAAAGATATTTTAAAAATATTTGTTAATATTTGTTTACTAGAGCTTCTTCTTCTTATCGATTCGATGGTAAACTCGTCAAACTGTTTGGGCCCAATAGGTGGCTACATTACTAGAGCTAAAATTATATCAATTAGCATAAAAAAAATTGCATGCGAAGTTCACACTAAACCACACGGTCAGCTTGTCTCAAAGCTGTCATTGACCTATGTATGCGACGTAGGACAGTTGATGCGACTACTCCACCGAGGGTCGTCAGCGCTCAATCGAAGTCGTCAGAATCAATCACTAGGACGTGATCCTGTCTGAATGGAATGATAGTTCTGGAACTGTACAGAGAGTGACACTCGTTATGTATGTAGCTGTGTGTGTATGTACCTACTTAGAAGCCGTAAAGATTATGATTAGAGATATGCAGAACAGAGTGTATATTCCCACATACCTCCGTTGGAAAGGGAAGAGCCTGCGACCAGACGGGTGTCATGTCTGATCCAGGCAACTGCCCGATAGATAGTTTTGGGCTGTTGTATTATGTTCAAATCGCGCAGAGAACTGTCATTGCGCGATGCAGGATTTCGTAGTTTAGTTCTTATGTGACGCCATAGATGTCGCGACAACAGCTAGCTTTATCAAGGGCTACTACTCGTAGGTTGTGGAGGTAAGATAGTCCTTCGCTATCTAAAGTACGGGTACCTTTTTTACGGTGAGAAAGCATTAATCTCCCGTTCTAGGTTGGAAAAAGAGGGCATGGCAGACATTTACTGATTAAAACCCACCATGACATTCAGTTGCCAAAGTGCAACTATTAGGGTACGTATCCCGGTGAACACTTTTTCCATATTTCTCAGGTTTTCCTTAAAAGTGCGACCCATTATAATGACGTCGTCTAAATATGCCAGACAGACCAGACATCTGGACTGGCGGAACAGTAAGGCTACCTACGTAAGGCCACAAAATAGATAGTTACAGAAGTCAATCTACATAGAAAGTGCGCGAGCAATGCACACATAGATACCGCACACGGACACAATATCTCGGCTCAATTCAGCTCAAGTGCTATTCGTTTGAGACACGCGTTTGTGAACATTTTTGTGGAAAAATAGACCAACAAAAAAAAACCTTGTTCTAATTGTTCAGTGGACGGTTGTTTAAATTCAACATTAAACAGTGAATTGACGTTTTTTAGGCTACCAGTTGTTTCAGAGAGGTAAGTAGATATTTGCTTGTATTTTGATGGTTTGTTTTAATGTAATACAGAACAGGCCCCACGCCGAGAAAGAGAAGATGATTTTGTGGCCATGTCATATTTTTACAATTCAGATTAGGTAGGCATTTATCACCGCGCCCGGTTGCACTCGGACGGTTCGGCGTCACGCGCTGACCCTAGCGCGATCGGCCGCGAGCGTAGGTATGAAAACTGAAATACATATAACACGAGATTGACTTCTGTACCTATCTATTTTGTGGTATGGCGCTGCGTCCGATTAGACTGGAAATCAACCATAGCTTAGTTAGGAGAAGGCGGTATTTGTAGTTACCGCATGTGCAATTATTTTTGGTATGACATCAACTTGAGGAGAGACCGCAATATGATCTACACAATATTCAACTCATTTTTTGAAGAGTCTTAGGCTTAGCTGTTGATCTCCGCACGAACGCCGGCGTTTGTGCGCCATTGTCTTACTATTGTGTCTCTAATTACGCTAATCAAGAAGTTAATTACCTTTACACTTTGTTAATAGCTACCTCATGTATCTAGGACTTGCCAGAAGTGGGACAATTCTAACTAGGTATTCCAAGCCATGTGAAAGGAATTTTACATCCATTTCCTTCGTTTCACACAAAAACAATCCTCAATTCTTTGCGGATCAAACTGACGCGTGAATTGTCACATCATGTCACTCCCCCCTCCCCTCGCCCCCTGCGCCTCATCGTATGAACGTAGCAATCAGTTGCCGCGGCACGGTGATGGATTTAAAACCTAATCATATTGGAATATGATTGGAATTACATCTCATTTGGGATGGGACGATGAAATATGTGGGTAGGTATACCTACTTAACTGTTTAATTGGCAAAAAGAGGAATAGGGACCTAGATTAAGTAGGTAGGTTTGTGACATCTATCAGTCCGACCTGGGCCCGCGTGGTGGTCCTACTCCCACACATTAAGAGGAGGCCTGTGTTATGTTATCTAGACTTAGTATGCATTACATATGCAAGTATTTTCATACATCGAGGCAAAGGCTCAACTGGCTGCCAAAAAATTGGGAATCTTAGCAAAGGTGAGACGGTACTTCACGCCGGAACAGCTGCTCAACCTTTATCAAGCGCAAGTACGATCGTGTATGGAGTACTGCTCTCATCTTTGGGACGGGTCTGCCAAATACCAGCTTGATGCGCTAGAGTCGATTGAGAGGCGAGCCAAGAGGATCATCGGCAATGATGCACTGTCTTGTTGAGTCGAAGCTCCAAAGCCTTGGGCATCGCCGCCGAGTTGCTAGCCTGTCGGTTTTCTATCGTTTACATTTCGGGGAGTGTGCACTGGAATTGCACAATCTAATTCCGCCAAGTCCGTTCCATTATCGGACCACTAGACGTACGGCGTTGCGCCACCGGTACATGGTAGACATCCTACCCATACGCACAAAACGTTTTAAGAACACATTTATTATGCGTACCGCCAAGGAGTGGAATTCCTTGCCGGAGTCTGTGTTTCCAGATAGCTACAACTTAGGGGTCTTTAAGTCAAGAGTGAATAGGCTACTTCTAGGCAAGCGTGCTCCATCGTCGACCACATCATCGCTTACCATCAGGTGAGATGGTGGTCAAACGCGAGCCTAACATAAATAAAAAATAAAAAATTTGAACTTTTCTTTTAGGTACCTACTGTAGAGACTATTTCATGAAAACCTCTTTAGAATGGTTATCATTGTAAGTAAAATTATTAATTCAAGTAAAGAAATAATGACTAAATGTTATATGTATAAAAAAAATTGGGCAAATGCGAGTCAGACTCGCGTACTGAGGATTCCGTAGAAACTTACCTATGAAAACAGTTACGAAGATTATTCCGAATCGCAGATTTTTTTTTTGCGACTAAACTACAAATTTACAGTTTTCAGATTTTTTCCTATACTTGTGTTATGAGACCTTGCTTCAAATCAAATTTCAGAATTCTAGGTCAACGGGAAGTACCCTATGAATTTTGATTCCCTTGAGTGTCGAAATACACATTTTTTGCGACATAAACGGCCGTATATTTTTTTCCGTTAAGTCAGATGTTTGATTTTTTCTCAGCTTCAAGGGACCGCAGACTTAAGTATATAGTTTTAATTACAACTGGATACCTCCACGCGTTCTGGAGATAAAGGGTCTTGACAGACAGACAGACAGACGGACGGACAACAAAGTGATCCTATGAGGGTTCCGTTTGTTCCTTTTGAGGATCAGAACCCTAAATGTGAGGCCGAAAATGTAAAAGAGCAATTTATAGGAATAAATCCTACGCGAATAAGCAATTTTTACTACCGCTGATCCCTACAGTCCCTACCTATTAGGTTTGAAGAAACACTTAAACAAACAAAAAAAATATTTTATTTTTAATAAAAACTTACAATAATTTCAATAAATAGCATTAGAAAATAATCTTAAGTCTAAGTAATAGTAGTTTCTTATTTGGTAGAAAACATCAACTTTTCATTAGTTTGAGCGTGATTCATAATTTCATCTATGTAGACATAAATTATGTCACAGGTATTGAGCAGAACGTATTTCATACAAACTAAAGCTTGTTCACTGCCGAGACGTTTCCAGAAACTACGAAAGCTAATTTAATATATCACATTGAAAAGACTCGCATATTAGCAAAAACTTCATCTTAACTTTATCCGTTCCGAGCTGCATGTATCCCGACTCGTGCACTGATGCACTTGATTCTAAATTTCTAATAAAGCCTAAATCTAGTCACAATTTGAAATGATGTTTTGATCGTATGAAGTAGGAATGTAAAAACTTAAAGCAAAATTATGACGTGATCACATGACTCCCTTTTACAGTCCTCGACTGTTTGTTTGGCACAACGACTTTAAGGCCACGGTTCCACCGGTAATCAGCTAACATGCAATTTACATTACCTACATTGCGGGCAAACCAAGTATAATGTCATCAATCGCTCCATCAAACCTCGTAATGTAATTAAACTTGTATGCGCTGGTGTAAGCGCAGCCTTAGAATATGACTACCTCAGTATATATGAGTACCAGTCACACATATAATACTGACAGACGCTTTATGAAACCGATTTTCTTTTTTCAAATAGTGACTGTATGTGCCGAACTTCCTCCTACTACTGTGTGATATTTTGATGAATTGTTTAGCGGATAGTCGTGAGGTATAGCACTATCCTACGGCAATGTATCAGACTAGTCAGTTCACGGCGGTCAGCCGAGCAGACCGCACGTGATGATGCCGAGGCAACTGCGGCTGGTGGGCTTGCTGTCCGGCTTCGGGGGGATCACATGCTTTTTCTTCTTGCCGTTTGCATCGTAGCGTTTCTCCTCCTGCGATTAACAACAAATAAATAATAATTAAGAGAGGGATGAGAATAAAACACATTATTTAAATATTATCTGTCGGTGATTCAGGTGATTACGCGAAATTGATTTTTTGGAACCAATTATCCCTTCCTTTCGCTTACCTGCCTAATTTAATTTTTTGAACCAGAAAATTTTTAATTTAGTTTTCAAAATTAAACTGTAAATTATCTATTTACATAGGTGATTTCTACGGAAGTGATTGATCTACAAAGGTGATTTGAAACACATTGTTTAAAATACTGATCTTTCTTCGGTGCCTAGACACCCGATATTTACTAAACACAAATTAAAAAGACTAGATTATCTACTGAAGATACGTGTAAGCTATTTGAAACAACTAATCAAGTTAAAACAGGCGCGAGGCGTCTTATCGCTCACTCATTGTCCTTCGTTCGTTCGCGAATGAACGAATGAACGATATTTGTCAATAGTCTTTACTCTTTGGGTCCTGTTGTACTGTTTCATTCCGCTTTCAAAGGTACAGTAAATAATTGTATTTGATTCTGATACGATCTTCACAGATTGCTTCAGTCTTCCAAGAAAATTCTGTTTCTTGAAACTTAATGTCATTATTGACTTCAATTTTCGCGGCATTTTATCGAATTAGGTATTATGCAAATAATTTACTTGATTGAATAACGACTTTAAAATGTAGGAATAACCGATTGAAAAAGCTTAAATTCACTGAATGTCTACATGGTTTGAAATATATTAGAAAAAACGTTATTTTTGTAAAAGGATTGTGTAGTTAGATTTTGCTGATGGGAAACCTCATCGGTCATACGAGTTCTGTAACAAAATACTCTTATAATGTGAATAGAAACAATTGATTTCCTCCCCAGCAACTATGGAACCAGCATGCTTCTCAGAACAACCACATGGTAGCCCGTAATAGCCTCATTACAGCGCCACATAGCTCTGTTACAGCCTGCACTACGGCGTCCATTGCGTCGATACATCGAACTGTACTTGACGACCGAAAGGGAAACTTTGTCGGATCGTGCACATAACACTACAGAGATATCATCAAATTTTATTGTTACTGTGTTAGTTGGTTTTTGTATTTATTTCACAATGTAACGTATATTTACCAAACAGAAAGGAACAGATGAACCAATAAACTGAGCAAGTGCGAGTCGAACTCGCGCACTGAGGGTTCCGTACAAACTTGAAAGGTAAATTGCGGTTTACGATTTATGACGTATTAAAAAAAAAACTACTTACTAGGTCTCGTTCAAACCAATTTTCGATGGAAGTTTGCATGGCACACCATATGGCACACCATATGGCACACCATATGGCACACCATATGGCACACCATATGGCACACCATATATGGTACATAATATATTTTTTTTAGTTTTATCATTCTCTTATTTTAGAAGTTACAGGGCGGGGACACACATTTTACCAATTTGGAAGTGTCTCTCGCGCAAACTATTCAGTTTAGGAAAAAAAGATATTAAAAACCTCAATATCATTTTTGTAGACCTATCCATAGATACCCCACACGTATTGGTTTGATGAAAAATTTTTTTTGAGTTTCAGTTCTAAATATGGGAAACCCCCAAAATTTATTGTTTTTTTTTTGAGACACATCTACTTACCAAGTTTCAACAGTATAGTTCTTATAGTTTCGGAAAAAAGAGACAGACAAGACGAATCCATGAGGGTTCTGTTTTTTGCCATTTGGCTAAGGAACCCTAAAAAACGTCGAGCCGATTTAGACACTTAATAAAGGTCCAATACTTTGTTTATCAAAATCACAACCTTATTCTAGACTAAAATTTGTAATTCGGAGATATAATATGGTGGTCAGCCTATTCTCACGGGGATGAGGGCTGAGTCTCAGCAGTGAAGACGTTATAGGCTAATTGGGGTAACTTTAACTATGGCTGAATGATGACAACATTTAGGCACATAACGAAGAAGCAAGCAGTTCGAACCACGTTTCATCACGTTGCATTTGTGACTCATGCCGCGTCTGATAGTAGTTATAACAATCAGTTTTAACCAGTCCCTGTTACTTCTTCTTCTTATCGTGTTGATCTGGCTCAAATTTTGTCCGACCAATATTTAGCTATCTGGACAGCTCTGTCGTTGGCCTCAAAGTTGGCCTGAAAGGAGGTGACGCATATCCAGTCCTTGTTACTGATTTGATTATATAAAACCGTACAAAGAGAGATATAAGAGGCCATTTGCAGTCTCTCATTAATAAAGTATGAATTGGATTACAAATCGTAGACTAGAAAATTAACGTCTTTCAAACGTACCTACTATTTGTAGCTATTGCGGCTGAACAGTGACAAAAGTATTTAGCCGAAAGACTTGGCAAAATGTCTTCCAAGTTATTTGGACTAAAAGTTCGGTCCCCAAATCCTATTATTTACCTATCCGTAATTGCTTTAATGGCATTATCTTATCAAGCTCGTAATATTTTAAGCCGTCATCGCCGATATCTGTGACGATACTATCAACACGTAATGATTATCTGTCAAGTTTACGATAATACTAGGATAGACTTAACGTTTTATCACACATAAGTCTAGATAAGTCAATCAACTCCACTATTAGCATTATTTTTCTTATCAATGGGTTATGCTGGTCAGAAAGGCTCCATATGTACTGCCTCCAGTGAAGAAGCCATGCAAGCTGATTGATGGTCCCCTCTTTGAGGATTGGCTGGAAAGACATCACGGCCTCCACGGCCACCGTCCGCATGAAGCAGGTCCTTACCGGACATGGTAAGTTCGCCAAGTTCCTGAACCTAATTCGTGCGGAAGAAACGCCCGGGTCGCACCATAGCCCCACCGTGCGCACCATAAGTGCACGGTGGAGCATATGGTGGAGGTGTGCCCAGGTTGGGCAGAGCACCTCCGTATCCTCATGAGGGCGATCGACAGCAGCGACCTCTCGCGTCGGGCCCTGGTACAGGCCATGGTCCAGAGCGAGGAGGAATGGCTTGCCGTCGCCTCTTTCTGTTAAATAGTAATGTTAGCGAAGTAAGCGGCCGCAAGCGTGAGGGAACGGACTTCCTCATGCACCAGCCGCCGGGATCCCGACCCCGATTTCTAGCCACTGTAGGCGTGGGCTTGCGGACGATGAGCAATAGAAGGGTAGCTCGACGCCATCCGGCCGTCTGGTAACCGTCCGAACCGAGCCCGAGTCATCGACGCGCGTAGTGTTCCAAGCCTACTGGGGCCATGGGTTCGCTTTAGAAAGGGAAACCCGGGATCCTGGAACCCAAGGCAAAGAGGGAACATAGGAGTGGGTTTTAGTCAGTATAAGTCCGCTTCGCCCTTGAGCCGGAGAAGTCATTGGATGATTACTTTAAAAAGGCAAGCTGATTGATTGAAAGCGTTTCTTACCTCGACGATCTCCCCGATCTTGTACTTGACGAGTATGATGAGCGCGTCGGTGGTATGCCCGACGTCGTCGAAGTTTCGCGTGCAGTCCTTGCCGGCGTCCTCCATGATGGTTTCGTACCCACCAGGATGCTGGAACAGTTAACAAATTCAGGGATACAGTCACGTCTGCCTACTGAACGGAATTTATAAATAGTAGTTCAGGACCGAAAGAAACAGTTGATTCAAGGCACCATGACTTTAATAAGCTGGTTTTACAGATGACGAAAACATGAGCATGAGAATGGAAACTAATAGATGTATGCATGAAAGATAAACTCATGCTTTGCTACAGCCAAATATATATATTGTCACTACCAACATTGTAATGGTACACTTTGTATATTAGTAGGCGTGTGTCTAAAACAGCCTTAATTTATCTTAGATCCTCTATAATTTTTCCAAATGAATGCTCCAGACACAAGACGATAAGTATACTAGATCATACACAGAGTACACCGTCCAGAGCCGGGTTGCCCAGCCTGTAAATACTGTCTCACCTCGTCGACGTACTTGGTGAGGTCGTACACGGAATCCCTGTACACCGTCCAGAGTGGCTGCCCCTTACAGCCGTTGCGGGAGGCCACCTCCGCGAGTGTGTACCGCTTCACTTCACCCATTGTTGAGTCTCTGGCGATCACATAGCGGTTAGTAAACTCAGTGTTTCATTCAATCAATCAATTTATCACTCAATTAGAAATCGAACAAATTATAATTATTCAATTATGTTGTTGGTATTCCTAACAATAGATTTGAAAGATTCTATCAAAAATCATTCAATGTTAATTATTCAATTACAATAATTCAATCATAACACGGCGGTTGCTCAGGATTTCGGAATGGGCTGCTGTCATGATGTACATACGTCTAAGTGCATTTACAGATGTAACTACCTATTGGTGTACCTACCTGTCTTTTTTTACATTTCTCGACATGGGGTCAAATTTATTTAAGTTTCCTGCCACATGAGACTATGCTGCAATACGTCAAGCACACCCTGGGCTGTTAGTTCCGCTAAAAACCATCTAGCTGACTGGCTTGCATATTCTCATAATACCGAGATTCAAGTGAAAAAAAAAACTAGAATTGCAACACTTTTTAATTAGGTATTGATAAATGATATTTATTTTGCAAAAAGTTTTTAAAAACACTTTTACACGTCTACTTTATCGCCAGTTTAAACTAGATGAGACCGGTATTATTAAGAATTTCGTTAATCTTTTAGCAAGTTTATAATCAATAAGTAGATTACCCGTCGCACCCATTCTTATGTTAATTTGCAAGAATACCGATAAGCTGATTAATTATTAAGTAAGTATTAGATATCAAGACATCAAAATCATTTCTTATGATAGCGTAAAAACCCTAAAAACAAATAAATTGAAGGGTTTAACTGTAATTTTTTCACAAAATGAGTTATAAACGTACTGAGTCATTTAAATTTATTTTTCAACACACTTGCTCAGAAAGTGACTCTTATTGCACTGCACTTAGGTATATAATGGCACTCGTTACCTAACTGTGACATTTTGATTACCATTACGCACTAATGCTATAATGTAAGTAGTTAAAACCTTTTTGTTCAACCTCTTTGTTCGTAAAACAAATTTTGAATTCGAATAAAATTCCCATTAAGTTATTGCGTTCAATAGTACATATATAAATTAGTGTCTTACTTACTTCATCCAATTTACAAGTTAAAATGGCCAAATTTAACTCGCACAAACGATTACGATGACGTTTTTATTTAATAAAAAAACATTTAGTAAATAAATCGTACATTCAAATAAAATTTGTTTTTTTTTGTGGTCTATGGCCGCCATTGTAACAAGCGCGCGGTTTTTGGCGTGATTTTTTTTTTGTTCCAGTGATTTTCAGTGGCTGTATTAAAATAAATACTACAAAATCATTAGAAAATGTTACATCCGTATCTATTGTCACTACGAAAGACATTATCGTAAAAACTTTTCACGTAAGAAAACATAACCGTAAGATTAGGCAGTATGATCAAAATACCTTAGCCTTCCTCTAGGGGTAAATAAAACAAAATGATGCGCGCGCTTAAGCAGATTTTTACCGCCATGTCACAGAAAACTTTACTAGTTTTACTGTTATTTTCTTCACAAGTGTATTGAAAAACGTCGTATGACACACGTGAGTAATTAATGATTACCATTCTTGGCTCTCTTAAGACCCTCGCCACGGCTCGGGTCTAAATACCGCCTCGACGGTAATCACTAACATTACACACTTATATCATAATGTACTATTACTAACTTCCAGCATACTTTGGTTATGAACTGCTAATATTGGCGGCTAACCCTTTTTTGAGGAGGATCATTTGTATCAGATAAGTAAACTAGATTATTTATATTGTGTACCAGTCTGTAAGTGACTACTAGAACATGTGAGATAAGACTCGCTATTCAATAAAAATAATTTAGCTAAGTATTATAAAAGATTACGATCAACAATCGAATTAATTGACCGTCTTTATATGATTAGATTATATTAGAATAATGATAGATCGTCTCATTTTAAAATAGAAATGATTTTTTAAGCAATTGGAAAAAATAATTAGATTATTGTATCTAGTTACATAAAACCTGATGCTTTCATGCTTTCAAAGAGCATGGTGATCGTCTCTTGAGGGATCCCCTTTAAGTCGTCGATTTGAAGTTTTCTAAAATATTAATTTAAAAAGTACTCTTATTAAATTAGTAAATTAGAAGACTAGGCACGATTGTGAAGAAAAAGTTGGGCATTTGGCATTTAAACACTTGGCTATACTTTATTAATGTCGACATCTATCATTCAGTTTATTTATAACGCGCTCGCGTTAATGTAGAAAATTAAGCATACCTATAGGTATGCCCAATACCTATGTCACTCAGTGTATAAAGCATCCTACGGGTGAATGAATTTTTAAAATCGGTCCAGTAGTTTCTGAGTTTATACATTACAAATAAAAAACTAAAAATACAGTCCAGGACACACGCGGCAGGGTTAGCCTACAGCGAGATTATTTGAAGGAGTTACCGTGACCCTGGCACGCAGAGGGCAACTGAAGCAACACAGGTGGGTTTTAGTCAGTTAAAGTCTGACACTCCCTCTCGCACCACCCAGAGTGGGAGAAATTTATTGATGAATGGTCCTCCTCAAAAAAAGGTAAAGTTAAACCAACATTAGCAGTTCAAAACTAAAGTAGGTACCTATGCTGGAAGTTCTCAAAATAAATAGCATAAATGACTCAGTACGTTTGTAGAGTTTGATATATTTATGTTATCAGCAAAATCTGTAATTAAGTCTATCTTTTATCACGTTGTATCTGTGATTGAATGCCACGGCCAAATAAGCCGATGATATAATTTTTGTCCTAATATTTACGCAATTGTAAAAATTCTTGTGCGATGCGTGCTTAGGGAATGATTCACTTTAATAGCTTCTTCTATATGCCTATATAAAAATAATGATTAGCTTCCAGCACAAATATAATACTCAAATAATGATTGAGCCTATGCTGCATGGTCTTCAGCTGCATCGGTTCATTCATTATTTTTCAAATATTTCTCAGAGCAATGTTTAGCCGCCACTGCCCAGGAGTGGATAGGGACATTTTGGACTGAATAAAATAAATAAACAAAAAATATTTAAAAAAAACTGGCCAAGTGCGAATCAGACTTTCACACCGAGGGTTCTTTACAAACTTGCTTTTAGTTCGATTCTCCAATCGCGTCTCAAAGATTTTTCTGAATTGCAAAAAAGTAATTATTTTGTGATGTAACTATACTTAACAATTTTTAGACCATTTCCTTTAGATACTTGTTCTATGAGACCTTACTTCATGCCAAATTTCAGCATTATAGGTCAACGGGAAGTACCGTTTTGATTTCCCTACGAGTGTCAAAATATGCGCCTAAACGGAGCATAAACGGCTTTATCTTTACATTGAGGTTGATTTAGGAGTTTGATTTTTTGCTGCTCCAAGACCTGAGTATTTAAAATTAATTTAAGCATAATACCTCCACGTGTTCCTGAAAAAAAGGGACTCGATAAACGGACAACAAAGTGATCTTCGAATTCCGTCCCTCAGTCGGACAAATGGAACCCTAAAAATACTTCAAATTATCAACACTGTAAAGTGTAAGTAATTACCTACCACGTACCTAACAGGTCGCTGACCTGCTCTCACTGTTATGAGACTCATACATCTTATAATTTTGTTGAAGAGAGATCTGATCACCTGGCGTGTGGAACCTATTTGTTTCAGCTTAACTTTATGCAGTAGGTAATCGACTTATTAATTGACACAACGTCTTATTAGATAATAAGACTAGCTCCTGCCAGCGGCTTCGCCCGCGTGAAAATAGTTTTCTCCATACCAATTTAGAACCCCCGTATCTCCTAAGGGGGTGAATTTGAGTAAATCCTTTCTTAGTGCTCGCCTACGTCGTATATGGAAACCTTGTGCAGAATTTCATGCTCCTAGTCCCAGTAGTTTCGGCTGTGCGTTGATATGTCAGTCAGTCAGTTTCTCCTTTTATATATATACATATATCCATACTATTATTATAAATATGAAAGTAACTCTATCTGTTATGCTTTCACAGCTAAACCTCTGAACCGATTTTGTTACGAATTAAACTTGAGCTCCAAAGAAGGATATGGCTACTTTTTGTCAGGTTTCGACTTCGATGTCGATATTCATATAAAAAAAAGCTAGTTGTTATATAAAAACAGCTTTAGGTCGACCCGATCCTGGCACCTTGATTTACCACTTTTTTAGACGCGGGGCCCAAAGTAAGTTCCCTATAGGGGTCGGCCATATTTATGTCGGGCCAAGATATTGACGTTGCATCGTTGGTAGGCAGAACTATGACGTACTTTAACATAATAATCATACTTTAATTCATTCTTCGTTTGTCTAAACTGGCTGACTTTGAAAGTACTTCCTGCATTTTTCTTTTTTTGCAAAAATAAATGTATGTATGTTATTGTAAAATTACAGACGGAAACTCGATCAGAAACTATAGAATTTAAAATGATTGTTTAATTTTTCTTTTAACAATATTTCATAAAATAATATTCTAATGTAATTTAGTTAGTACTTAAGTACTTACATGTGAGCACGTCTGTTGGCCGTCAGCTGCAGGTGATAACTGTGATAGTGATAAGAGACAGTGGATAGTTTCGGCAATGATACGCTATCCGCTGGCAGTCGCGTCAGATGCAGTCGGTACCTGCTGACGTCATCGTATGTGCCAGCCATTTAGATTATTTGATTGATTTATTCAAAGATTCAAAAGCATTTATTTCAAATAAACCATTTACAGGCACTTTTGAAATGTCAAGAAGTCAGAAAAAATGATGCTAATTGCACATTCCAAAGCGTAGATCTCTATGGAGAAGAATGTACAAGAAACTCCATGGACACTCTTTTCAATCATGTTTTGCAATTACAAATATCTCTGTTACATGTTTCTTGTCGCTATCATTTATTTTTTACCAGTCAACCAAGGGTAGTGAAGAGAAAACATGGTAGGTGCATAAAAAAAAGAAAAGATTAATAGGAAAACAAGGGATATCAAATGTATTTGTATCATGTGAGAACAATGTCAATAAAGTAAAAATAAAATCTAAATATATATAATTATATTATTAATAAAATCTAAATATATATATATATATATATATATTATTCTCGTTACATGTCGGGAGCAGCTCGCGGCTAATTAATAGCTGGTGAATGATTCGTTCGGACATCTTTATGCCCCAACTGCCAGTACAAGAGACGCTCTGGGTGTCGGGAGTCGCAGGGCGATCCCAGGCCACTGTTATAGGAGCTAGCAATGGGTAGCTTACCTTCCAACCGTCGTTACCGGACGGTAATCACTAAGCCCGAGTCATCGACAGCGCGTAGTGTTCCACGCGCGCCTGACAGAGATGTCAGCAAACGGGCCACGGGATTTTTTGAAAGACTTATCAGTGACCCTGGAACGAAAAGTGCAACTGAAGGATCATCATCATCTTCTTGGCCTTGTCCCGTGTTATTTGGGGTCGGCGCAACACGTTTTTTTCTTACATTCTGCCCTGTCACTCGTCATGCTATCACTAACTGAAGGATAAAGGTGGCTTTTAGTCGGTAAAAGTCTGATACGCCCTCTAACTTCACCCTAGAGCGGGATAAAATATTTGATGATTTCCAACACCAAAAGAAAAGTTTACACGGTGCTTACCGCGGTCGGCCGGTAAGCACCGTGGTTGGGTAAACATCCATTACATACCCTCTTCCTTGCCTCGGAGAGCCCGTAAAACCTTTAGCTCTGACTGTCATTTAATCTGTAGTTTCTGGGAGTCAGAAGCCATAAAATCTGACATCATGGCAGCGTTGCAAACGAGTATCGTGTTTTGCAGTTACTGGATTCTGAAGGAGGATGAAAGTAAGTTTTATAAATTTATTTAATTCTTTATGCACACAAAAGTACAGAAGCGGACTTAATGAGGCATTTTCTACCAGTCAACCAATTATAAAAAATAATAAATAATAATAATAAAATCGTTTATTTATAACATAGGACACATTTACAATATAGTATATTAAAATTTTTAAAAAGAACACAGTTGCTTGTTTGCCTGAACTAGGGGAACCCTGTGCTTCAGGCTAAAGAGTGCTTAAATAGAAAATAATAAATTAACACTAAATATGACTATAATAAAAACTTAACTAAATTTAGAGATACGGCGTGTTTTATTTACAAACAGTAAGTAGGTCTTCTGTCTCTACATAAGTTATGCTTAGGAAATAATGGTGAATCATCTTTTTACAGTTATACTTATTTAATTTGTAAATACATAATATTCTATTTAATTTATTGTACAGAAATGGGCCTAAAAAAGTAAAAAATCTTTTTACAAATACATGTTTTGAGGATGCATTAGAATGGCAAACAATATCATTCCGTCTCTTATTAGTAATTTCGGTGTTGTAGGAAAGCATGGAGTGCTGTTTTAATACTAAGTGCATAATGAAAAGCTGGCGAACAGTAAGCACGTTACAGGATTTGTATAACTGATCTGTAGGATAGAGAAAGGGAAGGAAATTGGCTACTTTTAAGATTGCTCTCTGAGCTCTTTCAAGAGGTAGTAGGTGAGTTTTAAGTGCTCCACCCCAGGAAGTGATACAGTATTGGATTACAGATTGACCTAGGGCTAAATAAATTTGTGTCACCAATTTTGAGTCAGCAATCGCTCGCAATTTCTTAAAAACATAGATTAATTTGCGCACTCTTTTAACTAGACCATCAATGTGTGGTCTAAAAGAGAGAGTTTCATCTATTATAACCCCGAGATATTTGATGTCGCGTGTTTTAAAGATACAGGGACAATCACACGTGCTGGACGATCGGAATCCACATTTATGGGCATACAGATGAGAGTTAGCAGTGTTAAATTGAGGCTTGCGCATGCAAAAGTGAATATATTTTGTCTTGTCAGCATTCAATGTTAGTAAATTGCTTTGAAGCCAATTAGTCACAGTGTTGAAACCCAATTGAGCATATTCGTACAATTCGCTGCTGGTTTTAGCTGTAAATATTAAGGCCGTGTCGTCGGCATATGAAACAATTTTGCCTTGATTAATATTTAGGATTACACAAATCGTTAATATAGATCAAAAATAGGGTAGGGGCCAGGATACTTCCCTGGGGAACACCATAACCAGAACTGATTCGCTCATCACTCGTAATATTGTCTATTTTGACACATTGATGTCGATCATCTAAGTAATCAGCAAAAAGTTTAAGCGGCGTTCCTCTTATTCCTATGGCCTCTAATTTGCTTATTAGCGAAGGAACCGACACCGTGTCAAAGGCCTTCGCTAGATCAAGGAACACCCCCAGGATCTGTTGTCCTTTGCCGAGTTCTTCAGAGACGTAATCTGTCAGGCTGTGCACTGCATCAGCTGTAGATAATTTGGCTCTAAAACCAAATTGCGCCGATGATAAAAGTTTATTTTTTTCTAAATATTTAACTAGTCTACTGTTTAATATTTTTTCTAGTATTTTTGAAATAGAGGAAAGTATCGATATTGGCCTATAATTATTTACTAAGTCTTTGTTTCCGGATTTAAAAACAGGGATTATAACTGCTTTTTTCAGAGATCTAGGGAAAATTCCTTCGGAAAGACAGATACGAAATATGTGAGTCAAAGGCGGAACAAGGATATGCTTACAGAGTTTAAGGATCTTATTACTAATATTATCCCATCCTACTGCAGAGTCATCTTTTAGTCCACAAATGATACGAGTAACTTCGTCTTCGTCAGTGTCCAGTAAGCCAAAAGAATTTAGGGCACACCTGTTTCTTAAATCAAGTGAAGGTCTTTTAACACAGTCTTGTGTTGGAATCTGTTCGGCAAGAGTTTTTCCAACATTTACAAAAAAGTTATTAACATGGTTAGCTGATGAAAGAGGTGAGGGATTAATAAGCAGTAAACTCGAATTAGATTCACGTTTTTTTGCCAAGCCCGGAGTAATCCAAGGTTTAATGTTATACAGTTTCTTGTTTACGGAAGAAATAGTCGTGTTACGTAATATTGCAAATTGAACATGTTTTATTAAGTACGATAAAGCAAAATTAGCGTCAGCAGTATTGTAAAGTGGGTTAAAGTCAAGATTGCGTAAATCATATTCGAGTTTATTTGTGTTTAATTTCGTTTTGGTTCGAGGACGATTTTGCTTAGGCAGCGTTAGGTTTAGGTGTAGTAGGACAGCGTGATGGTCTGTAATTGTCGAGTTAGTAACAAGTGTAATATACGATAAGCTGGATTTAATCATCATATGATCGAGGCAGGAACTGCTTTGATGAGTAGGCAAAGAGTGAGCGGGGAGAAAACCATGGAATGAGCAGATATTAAGATAGTCTTGGGTCCCTGCATCACAGTTTTCAGAGTTAATATTTATATTAATATCACCCGTTAGTATAACATTCTTATACGTGCACAGTGTTTGAAAAATTTGGTTTAAGGAAGCGTGAAAAGTTTCCAAGTTTCTAACAGAAGGTGATCTGTACATCGCGATTATTGCTGTGGTTGTACCAAGTTTGATGATCAAGCAATTACTCATACAGTCCCTCAGATTAAATTCTTCAACTGAGACCTTTAAAGTTTCCTTGGAATATACAACCACACCATCATTTTGGTTGTTGTTTATTGTTGTATAAAATAAGTTATACCCCGGAATTTCTGGGAGGTAGGCCTGACGATCACCCAGCCAGCACTCAGTTAGTACCAATATATCACATTCAAAGTTTAGTCTATAAAGAAAAATGTTAAAGCTATCCATGTTCTTATAAATACTGCGAATATTTTGGGTTAGTATGGTTAGTGACTTTTGAGTGTCGGAAAAATATTGACTGCACTCCTCAACCTTACACTGCTTTGAAACTGTTACAAATGTATTATCTATATCGGTTATTAAATTACTATCCATAAAATATGAAAAATATAATCAATTAATTAAGTCTAAAATATAACCAAATAAGTGACGCTCTTAGGCGCCTTCATAGTCGATCGAATTGATGTACCTGTTTTCGGCAGACTTTAACTTTAATTCCGACAAACCAAAATTAAAACTCCTCCTTCAGGATTCGGTTCCGATATAACCACTTTTGTTACATCCCTCGTAACTTGTTGTGTTTGTACGCCTTGTGTTGTGCAGGGTTTTTTTTAAGTTTGGAAATCATCCAATGACTTCTCCCGCTCTGGGCGGAGTGAGAGGGCGTGTTAGACTTTTACTGACTAAAACCACACCTGTGTCCTTCAGTTGCTCTTTGCGTTCTAGGACTACGGGTTTCCTTTTCAGAAATTCTCCGCGGTCCTAGCTAGCGGGCATCGTTTCTGCTAAGCCCCTACTGTTTGCTAATATCTCTTTGAGGAGCGCGTGGATGCGCTGTTGACGACTGGGCTCGGTCCGGTCAATTACCGGACGGCCGGACGGCAAGCTACCCATTGCTCGACGTCCGCAAGCCCACGTCTACAGTGGCTGGTAGTCGGGGTCCAAATTTCGGCAGTTGGGGCGTGAGGACATTCGTTCCCTCACGCGTGCTGCCTCCTCCTTCACTAGGATTAGTGCTTCGCAGAAGGAAGCCACCGCCTGCTATTCCTCCTCGTTTCGGACTATAGCCCGAACCAGGGCCCGACGCGAGAGGTCGCTGCCGCCGATTGCCTCCACGAGGACACGACGGTGCTCCGCCCAAGCGGGGCACACCTCCATGCAGGAACCTCCCGAACTTGCCATGTTCGGTGAGGACCAGCGTCATGCGGAAGGTGAGGACGCCGTGTTGTCGCTCCAGCCACTCCTCAAAGAGGGGACTTACCGCCATAATTGTGGCGTGCCTATGTGTTGTGTAAGGTAAAGGACTCCTGTCTTTAAATGAAGAATGTCATCATGTCCGTAGCTTTTTCCTAACCAGCTTGGAGTCGGCTTCCAGTGTAACCGGCGGCGGTTGAATATCCGTGTTTTACACTGATTGACTACACCTAAAATCAATATTTACAAATAGGTAATAAAATTTTAAATCATCATCATCATCTTCCTGCCCTTGTCCCGTGTAATTTAGGGTCGGCGCAACACGTTTTTTTCTTCCATTCTGCCCTGTCACTCGTCATACTATCACTAAAAGGTAATAAAATTTTAAATATTCTATAACAATACTTTCTGTTTGTCATTCAAGCTTAGTATACATACTTATGTATGTTTTGGCAGATAAAACATGAAACTCAAATTCATTTATTTTTTTTAATTCATATAAAACAGTGCTTGACTGCGATCCCACCTGATGGTAAGCAGCGATGCAATCATTGATGGTGAGGCGCACTAGTTTATTAAGAGCCTATTCACTCTAGCCTTGAAGACACCTAAATTATAGTTGGACGGGAAGACCGCAGCAGGCAAATTGTTCCAGTCCTTCGATGTACGCGGTATAAACGACGAAACGAAACGCTTAGTCCGGACCGTTGAAGTTTCAACAACGTAAGGGTGGATACTCGCCGTACGTCGAGTTGTCCGATGGTAGAAAGGAGATGGCGGAATCAAGTCATGCAATTCCCGCGCACACTCTCCAAAATGCAACCTGTAAATAGGCTGGCTACCCTGCGCCTGTGCTCGAGGCTTTGATATTATCTGAATCAATATTGCTAGCAACGTGCGCAGTCCGCACGTCACGGTGACAACGAATAAAATTGAAGATAATGTTGCCAGATATTATGTCTCGATGTTGATTGCTTCCGTGTTCGCGACTATAGGACTGGGTTGGAATCAATAGAATAACGTCATTATTAAGTTTTTCGTTTCATGGAATTACACAATAGTAGCTCGGTTTTTGGATATATGACCAGTAGATAACAATATTTATAGATTAATAATAATAAATGGGTTGACTAAATCAGGGCGTTAGCAACATCATCACAACACGCCTGCCTACCAGGATTGTAGACATGATATTGTGGTTTTAGACTTTTATTTTAGAATTCCGATCTATTTTCACTTGTAATGAGACATACTTGTTTATTATTTTCACTTGTAGCTTCTACCTGCGGCTTCGTTCGTGTGGATCTCAGAATTACTTTATTTAATGTATTGCCAAAGTAAAAAAAAAACAGAATGGACTTGAGATAATTTTGCGCACGTTTCCATATTCCAACAGTGCATTGCGATAAGTTGACGAGACAAGAAGTCTATTCTTGCGCATGTTCAGCTTCGAAATCCCGTCAGAGAAGCCTGACCGAGGGTGACAGTTACGTCTTCTCTCACAGCTATCTACTATCTATCTATAATCTATATTTGATATAATCAGTGCATGTAGTCTGGCACGTATGCGATATAGTTTATTTACTGTTTAAACTCGCTTACTAGTTCAAATAGTATTAGATAAAGGAACGATTTGATATCGCTTTATATCTGTTGTTAATATTATATAATAATAGCCCATTGTTTTTATCTGGAAAACGCTTTTGAATTCACTATAGCTTCTCCCAGAGGTTTCGCCCACGTGAATGTAGAAACCGATTCCAAGGGAAACTGAAAGGGATACCATGGTCCTAGAACACAAAAGGCCACTGACAGGGATACCACGGCCCTAGAACACAAAAGGCCACTGACAGGGATACCACGGTCCTAGAACACAAAAGGCAACTGACAGGGATACCATGGTCCTAGAACACAAAAGGCAACTGACAGGGATACCATGGTCCTAGAACACAAAAGGCAACTGACAGGGATACCATGGTCCTAGAACACAAAAGGCAACTGACAGGGATACCATGGTCCTAGAACACAAAAGGCAACTGACAGGGATACCATGGTCCTAGAACACAAAAGGCAACTGACAGGGATACCATGGTCCTAGAACACAAAAGGCAACTGACAGGGATACCATGGTCCTAGAACACAAAAGGCCACTGACAGGGATACCACGGCCCTAGAACACAAAAGGCCACTGACAGGGATACCACGGTCCTAGAACACAAAAGGCAACTGACAGGGATACCATGGTCCTAGAACACAAAAGGCAACTGACAGGGATACCATGGTCCTAGAACACAAAAGGCAACTGACAGGGATACCAAGGTCCTAGAACAGAAAAGGCAACTGACAGGGATACAATGGTCCTAGAACACAAAAGGCAACTGACAGGGATACCATGGTCCTAGAACACAAAAGGCAACTGACAGGGATACCATGGTCCTAGAACACAAAAGGCAACTGACAGGGATACCATGGTCCTAGAACACAAAAGGCAACTGACAGGGATACCATGGTCCTAGAACACAAAAGGCTACTGACAGGGATACCATGGTCCTAGAACACAAAAGGCAACTGACAGGGATACCATGGTCCTAGAACACAAAAGGCTACTGACAGGGATACCATGGTCCTAGAACACAAAAGGCAACTGACAGGGATACCATGGCCCTAGAACGCAAAAGGCCACTGACAGGGATACCATGGCCCTAGAACGCAAAAGGCCACTGACAGGGATACCATGGTCCTAGAACACAAAAGGCAACTGACAGGGATACCATGGTCCTAGAACACAAAAGGCAACTGACAGGGATACCATGGTCCTAGAACACAAAAGGCAACTGACAGGGATACCATGGTCCTAGAACACAAAAGGCAACTGACAGGGATACCATGGTCCTAGAACACAAAAGGCTACTGACAGGGATACCATGGTCCTAGAACACAAAAGGCAACTGACAGGGATACCATGGTCCTAGAACACAAAAGGCAACTGACAGGGATACCATGGTCCTAGAACGCAAAAGGCCACTGACAGGGATACCATGGTCCTCGAACGCAAAAGGCCACTGACAGGGATACCATGGTCCTAGAACACAAAAGGCAACTGACAGGGATACCATGGTCCTAGAACACAAAAGGCCACTGACAGGGATAGCATGGTCCTAGAACGCAAAAGGCCACTGACAGGGATACCATGGTCCTAGAACACAAAAGGCCACTGACAGGGATAGCATGGTCCTAGAACGCAAAAGGCCACTGACAGGGATACCATGGCCCTAGAACGCAAAAGGCCACTGACAGGGATACCATGGCCCTAGAACGCAAAAGGCCACTGACAGGGATACCATGGCCCTAGAACGCAAAAGGCCACTGACAGGGATACCATGGTCCTAGAACACAAAAGGCCACTGACAGGGATAGCATGGTCCTAGAACGCAAAAGGCCACTGACAGGGATAGCATGGTCCTAGAACGCAAAAGGCCACTGACAGGGATACCATGGTGCTAGAACGCAAAAGGCCACTGACAGGGATACCATGGTGCTAGAACGCAAAAGGCCACTGACAGGGATACCATGGTCCTAGAACGCAAAAGGCCACTGACAGGGATAGCATGGTCCTAGAACGCAAAAGGCCACTGACAGGGATACCATGGCCCTAGAACGCAAAAGGCCACTGACAGGGATACCATGGTGCTAGAACGCAAAAGGCCACTGACAGGGATACCATGGTCCTAGAACGCAAAAGGCCACTGACAGGGATACCATGGCCCTAGAACGCAAAAGGCCACTGACAGGGATACCATGGCCCTAGAACGCAAAAGGCCACTGACAGGGATACCATGGTGCTAGAACGCAAAAGGCCACTGACAGGGATACCATGGTCCTAGAACGCAAAAGGCCACTGACAGGGATACCATGGTGCTAGAACGCAAAAGGCCACTGACAGGGATACCATGGTGCTAGAACGCAAAAGGCCACTGACAGGGATACCATGGTCCTAGAACGCAAAAGGCCACTGACAGGGATAGCATGGTCCTAGAACGCAAAAGGCCACTGACAGGGATACCATGGCCCTAGAACGCAAAAGGCCACTGACAGGGATACCATGGTGCTAGAACGCAAAAGGCCACTGACAGGGATACCATGGTCCTAGAACGCAAAAGGCCACTGACAGGGATACCATGGCCCTAGAACGCAAAAGGCCACTGACAGGGATACCATGGCCCTAGAACGCAAAAGGCCACTGACAGGGATACCATGGTGCTAGAACGCAAAAGGCCACTGACAGGGATACCATGGTCCTAGAACGCAAAAGGCCACTGACAGGGATACCATGGCCCTAGAACGCAAAAGGCCACTGACAGGGATACCATGGTCCTAGAACACAAAAGGCTACTGACAGGGATACCATGGTCCTAGAACACAAAAGGCTACTGACAGGGATACCATGGTCCTAGAACACAAAAGGCAACTGACAGGGATACCATGGTCCTAGAACACAAAAGGCAACTGACAGGGATACCATGGTCCTAGAACACAAAAGGCAACTGACAGGGATACCATGGTCCTAGAACACAAAAGGCTACTGACAGGGATACCATGGTCCTAGAACACAAAAGGCCACTGACAGGGATACCATGGTCCTAGAACGCAAAAGGCCACTGACAGGGATAGCATGGCCCTAGAACGCAAAAGGCCACTGACAGGGATACCATGGCCCTAGAACGCAAAAGGCCACTGACAGGGATACCATGGTGCTAGAACGCAAAAGGCCACTGACAGGGATACCATGGTCCTAGAACGCAAAAGGCCACTGACAGGGATACCATGGTCCTAGAACGCAAAAGGCCACTGACAGGGATAGCATGGTCCTAGAACGCAAAAGGCCACTGACAGGGATACCATGGTCCTAGAACGCAAAAGGCCACTGACAGGGATACCATGGCCCTAGAACGCAAAAGGCCACTGACAGGGATACCATGGTGCTAGAACGCAAAAGGCCACTGACAGGGATACCATGGTCCTAGAACGCAAAAGGCCACTGACAGGGATAGCATGGTCCTAGAACGCAAAATGCAACTTAAAGACACAAGTGCGTGTTACTCCCGGGATAAAAGTATCGTATGTACTATAACAAGACATTTTTTTTTAGTTGGGAAAATCATCCCCCACTAATGGGCGGAGCGAGAGGGCATGTCAGACTTTTACTGACTTAAAACCCACTCCTGTTCCTTCTTTGCCATTGTTCCAGGACCCCGGGGATCTCTTTCGCATCACCCATGGCCCCAGTAGGCTTCGACCTCTCATTGAGCTCTCTTTGGCTGCAGACATCGACTTATACTACAGAAAAGAGCCATCAGAGCTATTTACAATCTTCGCCGGTGCGAGTCTATATGGGAAATGTTTAAAGATATTAACATCATAACGGTGCCTTGTCAATATATTTATGAAAACATCATGTACGTTATCTTCATCTTTTTAGCAAAAGAGGCGATAGACATAATTATGTTACAAGAAATAGGGACTAATTAGTTCAACCAGGTTTCAGACTGGCTAAAGTGGCCTCTTCTTTCATGGGGTACTGTTTGATATGTTATAATAAAATACCTCCCCAAATATTAGAACTCAATTAAACGAAATTTAAATCTTGTAACGCACACTATGCAGGCAGGCATATTAAAAGTTGGAAGATTATATTCAAGATAAAAATGCTTGGCTCAATGTTGGTCCAGCTCCACTACCACCGGGGTGTACAAATTGATTAGTTTGGAAATTATTATTATTTTTTGAATTTGTTAAATATATGTATTGTTTAATGTAGAAGCATACTTTTCAAAGTTTGTAAATGTGAGTACCATGGAGTTATTTTATGGTTTTTAGGTTACTATTTGGCTTGTTTGACATAAATGAGCATAGCAGTTGAGTTTGTGTGTTTTTTTGTGTTTGTTAAATTTAGTGTTAGTCTTGCACTTGTACTGTATAGTGTACTTAGTTTGAGTGTTGCTGGGGTTTTCCTTTGTTAAACAATGATACTTAGCCACAGTCCATTTAGCAGAGAAGAGTTGTAAAAGACAGCAATGTTGTTCTAGATATCTCAGTGATAAGATTATGTTTTATATTTATAGGTAGAAATATAATAAGACAATAGAAATAGAGCAAGAACTATTTGTTTTTTTTTTGACATAATTATTTATTAGATATTTTAACACGCTTTTATTAGCTTCACTTGTAACAACTATGTATGTAAGAAAATCTTGGAATCTTAATTTGACCCACTTCCCGGTCTTCGATTAGGATGAAATTTTGCACACGCTCTGAGTTCTGATGACAATACATGACTAGCTAAGAAACGTCATTACAAATCCAATATGGCGGCCTCCCCAAGATGGCGGACTGGCTGTTTGAAATCCACCCCCATGATATGGGTATCAAATGAAAGGCTTTGCTGTCAGGAAAACGAAAAAAATAGTCATGTGACTTAAATCCAATATGGTGGACGTCCAAGATGGCGGACAGACTATTTGAAATGCATCCCCATGTTAAGGGTATCAAATGAAAGGGTTTGCTGTCAGGAATACGAAAAAAAAATTGTCACGTGACTTAAATCCAACATGGCGGACATCCAAGATGGCGGATTGGCTATTTGAAATGCATCCCCATGATATGGGTATTAAATGAAAGAGTTTGCTGAATGGGATACGAAAAAAATAATCACGATAACAATAAGAAGACTAAAAAGTATAAAATAAAAATAATAGTTTAAAAAACTAAAAAACACGCTTTTAGCACGCACTAAAAATCACAAAATAACTCGGACATTTAGTTTGATGACTCAAGAGTTTTCTCTTTGCCAAATCTTCATTAGATCGCAGGTAAACATAAACAATTTCAGTTCGTGATGAACGATAAATAATTACCTATGCGAAATAGTTATTCGCGTTTATGTAATCTTTACTCTTTTTGGACAAAACGCTCCACGCTTTCTTTCATAATAAATCATAGTAAATATTCAATATCTAGATGATTACCTACTTATAACCATTTCGCATAGGTAATTATTTATCGTTCATCACGAACTGAAATTGTTTATGTTTACCTGCGATCTAATGAAGATTTGGCAAAGAGAAAACTCTTGAGTCATCAAACTAAATGTCCGAGTTATTTTGTGATTTTTAGTGCGTGCTAAAAGCGTGTTTTTTAAACTATTTTTTTTTCCTACTGTTTTGTTGTTTGTAAACGTTTTATAAAATCGAAGCAGCGAAAAAAACATTTACTAATTTTTTTCACTATTCCATAATTATAGAAACGAATTTAATTTTTTGAAACTATTAGGTACATGATGTTTCATGGCATGATTTCTCCACAATAACCCCTTCCAATTCAAGCACATGCAGTTTCATGTGAGTGTATGCTTTGTAATGACCATAAACAAGAACTTGGCGCGGACGAAGTAGCGGGCAGCAGCGAGTAGGTACTCTGATAGAACTGCTAGTCATTTAAATAAAATACACCAAAATATTTACAAAGTTTATTTGTACATTTTCAAAAGATCATTTTTATTACAAAAGCCTTAATTTTTGTATATCTGTATAAATCTACGTTTACTTTAAGTACAGATTCTCCAACACTCATCGTTGTGTCGGTACATTTTTAATTTGTCATTCGAAGTGTTGCATCCGCTGCTCTTTCAGTTTTTACCTGGAAAGTAATTATATTAAAACCAATCATATATTAAAAGTGCTACTACAGAGGACGATTCCATTTCACGCTAATTAGTATTAAACGTAATGTGTTAATAAAAAGCACAATTAAAGATTTTATAAGTACCTACTTATAACCGTATGAAAAATTATGTGAATGATTTGATCACAGTAAACACTTATTTACATTAATTTATCATGGTCGGTAAAAAGTCAAATTCTGTTTAAAAAGTCACAGATGTATCGATTACTTTTAAGTTTTCTAGCCAAGATGGAGCTTGTGGTTATAACCACACGGGGTGATACCCCATTACTGGGCAGGGAAGGTCAGATAGGCAGCCGCTCCATGGAAAATACTGGTACTGGGAAAATACTGGTACTGGGAATATACTGGTACTGGGAAAAGGCTGGCTTTCACGTACAATGGTCGTGGACAAAGAAGGCAGGCAGATGGTCCACAGTTTGCAAGCACTGAACAGTATGTTAGTTTGTTAGTCTGTATAATTTCACCAGCTTTTGCCAGCTGCTTCGCCCGTGTGAAAGTAGGTTTCTCCATACAAACTTTGGACCCCTGTTTCATTCCTTTAGGGAAAGAATTTTGCAATAGTACATTTTGATACAAGTGCAGAAAGTTTGTCATTGCGACCGAGGTGGAATTCGCACGAGCCGTAGGCGAGTGTGTTCTGGAGCCGAGGGCTGCAGTGACAAATTTGCACGTGTGTCAAACGACTTTTTTCAATACACTTACGAAGAAATGAATAAACGGGGGTTGACCGGCGACTCGTGGGGGTCGCCGCGCGCCCAGCCTGATGCGATACATGTAATAACATTGTGGCGGGGGAGAGCACGCGCTATTTCTGCACTAGAGCGGAAAGCAGTCTATTGCGTGCCTAAAAGCGGTGAGATAGGAGCGGGTTTTCGAGTAAGTGTATTGAAAAATGCTTTCTTATTTTTTGTATAGATAATAAAAGGAAACTGAAAATATTTAGCGTTTAAGTTTAAGAGTTTGGGCTATGTGTTGATGATGACATAGTGAGTCAGGACTTTACGTTTAAAAATAACGTCTACATCCTTGATTTGAGTGGTTCCCATCAGGGGCGGATCCAGGATTTTTTTCTGGAGGGGCACAAGGGGCGGACGGACAAAACAATCAACAATAACTGTTAGAAATAAATTTTAAGTATCATACTTCAAGTTTATTTCTACAAGTTTTTATTCATATTTTAACAACTCTGATTTGCTTCTAAGTATGTACTATGATGGAATCTCCACAGTACACAAAAATACCGTGTGGGGGGCACGTGCCCACATAAATCCGTCCTTGGTTACCATCGACTATAGACTTAACGCTCATCTAACTTCTTGTTGCAGGTCTGCTGGAAGAAATTCCACTTGAAATAAGCAGCACCTTTGTGCTCTCCTATCTGTATTTAATCTTTTAATTTTTAAGTGTTTGTGTGTATATAAATAAATAAATAACACTTTTAATAATAATCCTAACCAACGTTCCAATTACTCTTGCGATCGAATGCCAAGGATTTTATTTAATTTTTATACCATAGAGAAGCAAATAAGCACCATGACTGTTGTAGGTCGCCGCCTCACGTGACACATCAATACCTCCACCTATTAGTAAATACATAATTGTGATGAGGAAGTGGACTCACAGAGCCCCATGAGTGAAGGGATCCAGCCACAGGTTTGAATAACAGCTGGTGATCGAGATGGTGTGCTGGCTGAAGGGGACGACGATGCTGTTACTGTCTGTACCTAATTAGAAAAAAGAGTAATTTACGTGGTTATACTAAAGTAAATAATGGGTGGTGTTTGTAAAAGATTTTAATCAGTTTTAGCGTCCGAGCAATTGCAACTTGCTACACAAATGCATGAATAGAACTAATGTTTTTGTCTCCAGTTTAGGGCTCCCACACAAAACTGCAATGCGATGCGATACGCTATCAAAAAAAATCTAGATCTAGATTTTTTTTTATAGCTTCATGTAATCTGCCGCATGACTGTGTTGAGTTGCATTCTAGTTAGACTAGAACCCTACATAATTGGGAAAAGGCTAGACAAATTGATGGGATGACATCCCAATAAATTAGGAACAGGTTTATTGTTATACAAACTGATTGCCGCTTGATACTTTAGATTCTGGTGTTATAATTCTGAGTATTTACTGACTGTAAAGGCCCAAACACAAAACTGCGATGCGACGTCGCATCGTAAAAAAAAAGGGGGACGTGAAGCAACACGGGTGGGTTTTAGTCAGCAAAAGTCTGTCATGCCCTCTCGTTCCACCCAGAGCAGGAGAAGAAGAGAATTATTTGATGATTTCCCAACTAAAAAAAAAACCGTAGTACTAGACCACCTCGGCTGTGGCGGGCAAGGTAAAGGGCAAGGGCGCAATTTGTATACACAAACCTTCCTAGCTTCTCGCTCTTTCTGTTTGTGAAAGTCGTATCAATATCTGTTGCCAAGTTTAGAAAAAGTAAGTAGAGGAACAGACAGAGGCGGATAGCATTACAACTCACAAGTCTTCCAACGACGAATCTCTTGAGGTAGACTTCGAACACCTGCGCTGGCATGCCGGCGGCCAGCATGGCGGCGGTCGCGTCCTGGCCAGCGTACTTCTGCAGCATGCTGGTGCCACCTAAGTGCTGCAGGAGAGCAAAAGTATTGTAAATATCCTGTTTATTATTATAAATGTATCATTTATTAATAGGTTTGGTTTTATTTTTGTAGATCCTCTTTTTAAAGTTTTAAAGTGTGAATCTGAGAACACTAGACTCCCCGAATTCATAGATTTGGGTAAAATACTGAAGAAAAGAATTCCAATTGGAACCGCTAGCTCATGGTTCCAATTGGTATTTTCTTCAACAACAAACGGGAAGTACCCAATGAATTTTGATTGCCTTGCGAGTGTCAAAGTATACGTTTTTTGCGACATAAACGCCATTGGTTTTTTTCTCGCTCGGAAGTTTGATTTTTTTACAGCTTCAAGGAACCAGCAGACAGATACAGGGTCTTGACAGACAGACAGACCGATAGACAGAAAAACAAAGTGTTCCTATAAGAGTTCCGTTTTTTCCTTTTGAGGTGCGATTGTTATGTTAAGGAACAAAAATATTTTGATTTTGAGTTTTTTTAAGAGAGGGTCTGTATCTTTTGTACATTTTTCGTAATGTTTTAAAACCTTTGGGTTGACTGTTAGAGAATGTTTTGTTTATTAAATCTGTGAAGTATGTACGAGCAGTATGCCCTGCCCACTGCCACTTTAGTTTGGCGATTCTTCGGGCTGTGTCGGCGACCTTGGTTCTCCTGCGGATATCTTCATTCTTTATGCGATCACGCAAGGAAACTCCGAGCATAGCCCTTTCCATTGCTCTTTGGGTGACTGTAAGCCTTCTGATAAGGCCCATTGTAAGCGACCATGTTTCAGTGCTATATGTCATCACGGTGGTCGATGGGGCCACCGAAAAACGCAGACGAGTGGCGACCGCGCACTGGAAAACGCAGCGTTGGAAGGCCTCCCACAAGGTGGACCGACGACCTGGTGAGAGTCGTGGGAATGCAGTGGATGCGAGCCGCACAGGATCGGTCGTTGTGGCGACGCTTGGGGGAGACCTATGTCCAACAGTTGACAGCGTCCTTACCTTCCGCATGTCGCAGGTCCTCACCGGACATGGTAAGCACCAGATCCGTGTGGAAGAAACGCCCAGGTGTCACCATTGCGTTGACCACCCGGACGACACGGTGGAGCACACGGTGGAGGTGTGTCCCTCTTGGGAAGAGCAACGCCGTGTCCTCGTGGGGGCGATCGGCGGCAGCGATCTCTCGCGCCGGGCCTTGGTACAGGCCATGGTCCGGTGCGAGGAGTGGCAGGCCGTCGCCTCCTTCTGCGAAGCAGTAATGCTAGCAAAGGAGGCGGCCGATCGCGTGAGGCAACGGTCCTCACGCCCCAACCGCCGCCGGAATTCCGATCCCGATTTCCGGCCACCGTAGGCGCGGGCTTGCGAACGGCGAGCAATGGTTAGCTCGCCGTCTGACCGTCCGGTAACCGTCCGGACCGAGCCCAAGTCGTCGATGGCGCGTACTGTTCCATGCGCGCCTCAAGGAGGTGTCAGCAAACCGTATGGGCCCAGCAGGGTCGAAGCCTACTGGGGCCAAGAGTCTGATTCTGAAAGGAAGACTCGGCCCTGGTACGAAAGGCAACGAAGGAACAGGAGTGGGTTTTTAGTCAGTAAAAGTCTGACACTATCTCCCGCTCCGCCCAAGAGCGGGGGATGTCATGAGACGATTCTCCCACCAATAAAAAAAATAACAGTGGACATCTTTCGCCTGATATGATGATGATGATGAAGTATGTACTACTATTGTACACGAAGATCAAATAAATTATGTGTTGTTGTACATTTTAAATTACAGTTGGTAGGATTGCAATAAAACTTACGGTGCTTTAAAACCATGAATGTTATTGTAATTGTTTGCTGCGTTGGTTTAAATGTTTATGAACGCACCCACGGTATAGGAGTAATTCCTAGTGTGGGATAACGTTTTTTAAAACAAAGAAAAGCAATTAAGTGTGGGATGGTGATAGCGTCTATGTTGGGATACGACCTATGACCTTCATAGCAAAAGTAAACAATCGTCTTCTGTGCTTGCTCGCTTTATATAAACAAAAACAACAACAATTGTCTGTACAATTTTTTTAGACATATCTCTGTGTATTAGACCTAGATATTTATAGGTTGAAACGGCGGGGATCAGCAAGATATACACAAACCAATAATGTACGAATAATAAAGATACAATTATTAAATATATTTATCTGGAGCGATACACATCGGCTTAAAGAAATTTATTTCTCATAAGAACATACACTTAAAATGAGATACAAAGTAATAAACATAATAATTCGATACAATACAAATTTCCTCCAGAGCAGATTATAGTGTACATACATATTTCTTTAGCTTCTGTTTAAATGTATTCACGTTGTTGCACTCTTTAATATCGTCCGGTAATTCATTGAACAGATGTACTCCTTCAAATAATATGGTCTTTCTACCGTAATTAGTGCGTAC